>CM070640.1:0-607004 GCA_036346255.1 Ampelocalamus luodianensis | reverse complement strand
ATTAAGCGGCGGCGAGCCCGACCTCTACAAAACCCTCTTGCAACGTCGATATTCCACACGGACTCGGTCTTACTCAACAAAAAAAGGACACAACAGAGGGGCGAGGAGAAAAGCTAAGCCGTCAAGTTGCCCACCCTCGGGTAATTTTCTTATGAGCGGATTACATGATTCTTGATGTGTTGTTACGTAGTTAAGTCCGTTTTACATACTTTTTGGTGGGATATTTAGTTGCACATATGTAGTTCATCGTGTAAATGTTTTTCACCGCTGCGATCGTCAAATATGTCCGAGCGTCGTCAATTTCAAAATTTCCTCTGCCGAGGACTATTATGGAGGTCAGGAATTGATTTGAGTTATTTCGATCGCGGACGTGCCTACCAAGACACGAGCAGCGTACAATAGGCGTGATGCGGTGGTTGTTCCACCGCGTTCCAAGTGGACCGTGATGTCTCGATCGACATTGGTGCCTCGCCCCGGCAGATGTACCCACGTATTGGAGTTAGTGCAACTAAAGGAACAAATTCATGGCGGTCGTATATGCATGGCGAGGAGAGGATGGAAATTGGTCATACAGTTGAGCGTATGCTAAACCCACTCCAACATCCGTCGAACAAGTAGGGCTTGCTAACACCGGGAAGAACTAGGTGACTCAGTAGGGCGCACCAAATGGCGTAAGAGCAAGAGGTTGCTTTGATGTCGTCGATGAAGACTACGCCGAGTTACCTCATTCGGTGAGAGCAGGCTAGTGGGCTTCTTGCGAGAGGAGGAGGCTGGAAGACCTAGTGGAAATGATGGAGCTCGAAGACCAAGACCGCATGGCATTGTCCAGAAGATGAAGGTTCTTATGGCGGCGATGATGCGGACGGCGAGTGATTCCGTCCGAGTGGAACACATACGATTCGAGAACCTCATCGTCAACGAAGGCTCCCATGTACCATGGGAGTACGACGAGCGAGTCGGACTAGGAGCTACGTGCAAATGCAAGGAGGCCGTGCAAGATGCGATCAAATTACGGGCATTGTCGGTTCGACGCACATTCACCGTCGTCAAGTCTACCCCAAATGCTACGACGTGAAGTGCGGCATAGAGGATGCCCTTGGCGCGCGCACGCATTTCACCAAGTGGGACACCTCACGGAAGTGCTCCATAGTGGTCCCTCACACATGCATCGTCGCCGAAGTCGCGTGATCCGCCGGAACGTCATCGAGGCTTCATTGCCAATTTCATATGCGGTGAGATCGTGGATAACCTAGATTTTGAGCCACGATCCATCATTGGGCCATTGAGGCAGGTTCGATGCACTATCGGCTATGCCAAGGCTTGGAGGGCAAAGCGAAGGCATTGGAATCAAGGTTCGCACGGCGCGTTCGAGATTCCTACCACAACCTCCTGGGCAACTCAGAGTCATACAAGACGGGAATCCGGCACTCATGTCGACATTCAAGATGCCACGCATCCGGTGACCTAATAAAAGGGTACTACGGTGAGCATTCTTCGCGTTTGGTCCATGCATCAATGCATTAAACCTTGTCGTCGGTCTTGTGTATCGATGGCACATTCACATTGGCGGTACAAGGGCGAATCTGACCGCAATAGCGACGACGGAAACAATCAAGTTCTTCCGTGGCATTCGCTTTCGTTGGCGAGAACACGAATGGTAGGCTTGTGGTTCTGAAGAATGTGAGATTTACATTTGTGCGAGACCGTCCCAACGTATGCCTCATACATGGCCAAGACGCGGCGCTGCTGCGTGCAATAACACGGCTTCTGACGAGAAAGCGTTCCACTTCCATGGCGGGATCTACGAGCGGTGGTGCATGAGGAACTTGGGTGCAAACTTCTATAGCGATTCGCAACAAGGACTTGATGAACATGTTCAGCGCTGTGCAACCGGAACCAGTGCGTAAGTTCGACACACTGCGGAAGATTCTGGCGCACGGACCCAAACCCACGAAGGAGGCATCGACTAGGGCGCCTAGCGCCGACCAGGCCCCCAAGCATTGCCACGGCTACCCGAGGCGCTCCTCGGAAGCGGGGGCGCAGGTCAAATGCTTCTGGTGGATTGAACACGAGCCTAAGGAGAAGTGGTCGCTTTGCATGGCGGGGTGGTGCTCGATATGGTATCATGACAACCAACCTAGCTGATGTCTACAAGCTGGGTCATGCGCGCGCGGTGCCTCCCTTTGGTTGGTATTATCGAGGCAATTCTCGCGGTACCACAAACTACTTTGTTAACGATCACGGCAATGCGTCGCTCACCATGGCAAATGACAGAGTACTCTACTCGCCATGATCACCGCATACATGGAGGAGAAGAGCAAGAAGGGTGAGATGCAGGGCATTCAAGATGGGCACGAGGAGCTTCGCCGAGATAATGTGCGAGGATAAAGGCGTCGCGGGACTAACGCGAGAGGATCACCCATGAGTGCGCTCTGCCGCGATAGTTGCGTATGCACTTGTAACAAGCCTTCTTACGCATAGGCCTGCTCATGTCATGGCGCTGTTCGACGGTGGCGCGACATCCGGTCGATACCTCTCTCACTATTTCACCAAGGAGGCGGTGATGCAAACATGGAGTAGAGATGTATGGTTCTGCCGTTGTTGGCCATTTCACGGCCATCCATCCCGGGAGCAACTAATGCGGGCGCGGACATTGGTAGGCTCAAGGAAAGGTTGGCGTGACAGTGCGACCAAGGTAGTCAGAGTCGAGATCCCGAGTCGGATCGATTTGCCTCCGGTAGGATCGAATCGTAGTATCGAATCGTAGAATCGGCGATTCTACGGATTTGTAAAAATACACATATTTACCATCTATACTATAAGTTTGTATGATTCTTATAAGGTTTACCACTTACTTATTACCAAAAAGAGGCAAAACACTTCTTATCACACAATAGAAAAGCATAATGGTTCTGACAAGATGAGTGATATAGTTCTGAACTACAGGAGAACAGCATTACCACACTGATATAATATTTTGCATGCTCCTTGTTTATTTATAGTTTCATTCTAAAAAATTAATATCAACAAATTTTGCTCTAAAATAAAATATCAGTAAAGCCTAGCCTCTAAAAAAATTGCAAAATTTTTTTTTGCTCTAAGACTCTACGAGTAGGATCGACGTAAGACTTGGATCGACCAATTCGTCGTGGGTTCGTAGAATCGTAAGACTCTAAGAGTTGGATCGCGATCCTAACTACCTTAGGTACGACGCATCGAGAACGATATGGGCGAGGCAAAAGCGGACGTCGCACGAAGAAGTGCTCCATTTGCGAAGTGCAGGCACACCTTCAAGACATGCCCACGCGAAATGCTTAGGACCAAGGAGACATCGGCATTCCGGGCGTCACCACGGGGACCTCATCCGGTGCCCGACTAGAGGCGATGCACATGGGAGGCGTTGACGTCGCGACCACGACAAAAATATTATTATCAATGTTGTCAATTATCATTTTAGTTAAGTGTTATGGCGTTCTTACGCAAGTTACGTAATATCGAGTGTATGAATTCCGATCGAATGACAATATCACTTATCTTCCTTTTTACGAATCGTTCATACCTCAAGCGTCCTCGCTAAATTCTCAGAAAATTAAGCGTAGTACAACAACATACGATGATGATAAAATGTTATTACAAGTCTAACAGATTTACGTGCATGTTCAAAATTTATGAAAATCACAAAGCGCCAAGTGAAATAGGGAAAATAAGGGTTGGGAATGGCAATATCACTTATCTTCCTTTTACGAATCGTTCATACCTCAAACGTCCTCGCTAAATTCTCAGAAAATTAACGTACTAGAACAACATCGACGATGATAAAATGTTATTACGAGTCTATGATTTACGTCTGCGTTTAAAATTTATGAAAATCACAAAGCGCTAAGTGAAATAGGGAAAATAAGGGTTGGGAATGAATCGCAGTTCAATGGCGATAGTCTGTCGCGATTCAATCGGCGACTGGTCTCATTCTGTCGCGATTCAGCTGGCGATAAATACCTCAATGGCGGCAGTGGGGGCGAGTCCTGTCGCGATTGAGCTAACGATTCATTTCATGCTTGATTGAATGGTAGCGAGATACATTTTGTAATTTTTAATCGACTATTTTTTTGTAAATATCTTGAAAAATAATAATATTTTTAAAAAATTAGTATCTCGAGCCAATGCATCACCTCAGTACAATAATAAGGTACAAAGACATCTCGTTGTATAATAAGCTATCTTTTACTTGTCTTTATATATCATATAACCTTTTAATGTTTTCATTGATCTAATAAATATGGTAATCAACTCAATTTTCATCTTAAATCGACTATTTAATTTTTATTTTGGATATATCATTAAAAGAAAATGAATATGGTTGAAATGGATAAATAATAATAATTAGTATGATGTGATAATTGGATACACTAACATGAAAATGAATTAGTGAGAACTAATACATAATAAAGGAATAAAAATAATAATATGTAACTTAAATAGGTCTAAACATTTTATTGTTCCCATAGCATTGCCAAAATATGCTCAACTAAATCCCTCTTTAGTTGGTTATGTGTTGAGTCGAGCACAAATAGAGGAATTTCTCTCTGACACATCTATGAAGCAAATGGTAGGGCCATTATTAACTTCCTACGGTAGAACAAAAGATGTCTCGATGTCTCGTTTAAGTCTAAAGGAACGGTGATCAATTCTCGTTCATCTTCAATAATCATATTGCGAAGAATGACACAAGCTTCTATGATTTTGCCGATAGCAACCGTTGCCACAAATCATGTCTTTGGCGACGCATACGATATTAAAACGAGCTTACAATACCCCAAATGCCCGCTCAATATCTTTCCTTGCCCCTTCTTGATGCCGTGCAATTAATTTGTCCTTGTCTGCATGAGAGAGCGATATTGTCTTCACGAAGACGACACATTCGGGTATATCTTGTCGGCAAGGCAACAACCCTATCATATTGCTTCTCATTGACACTGAAAATGCACTGTGGAGATCCCCTTTTAATGCTTCAATGAACAATGGTGGTGATTAAACACGTTGATGTCATTGTTAGACCGCGACAGAAATAAGCATGTCATATCACGAAGGTCTTGAAGCAAGCTGCTTTGAGGATCATAATAGGGACACCATGGTCACCTCAGTGAATTGGCCTCCATACAAGCTGGACAATTCTTCCACTACCAATGCATGCGATCAATACTTCCTAGCATGCTAGAGAAGCCACGAGATTCACCAACTTGAAGCAAACGCTCCACTTCCTCACATGTGGGCGCAAATACTTTGTACCAAATTTGTCCATCACCCCTTGTGCGAACTTATCCAAGCACTCTAATGCGAGAGGTGCCATATGTTAATATCACAATTCTTGTTGTGCGCTTATGTAGTGGTGAGAGTCCTAGACGATTAGTGGCATCTGTCCTATTAGTGAAATAGGTATCTCATTTGCCTAGCGCACTCACGATTCGTAGGAAGAGAGGTCTTCTTATTCGAAACCTTATACGAAACATTTCGTCAGTATAGAGAGGATATGCGGAGAAGTAATATGCTGCGAGCTTGTCATGGGCGTCTTCACGATCCCTCCGTATGTACCTCCTAGTACCACTTCGACGGCGAGATGATTCGACTCTTTGAACAACATTGGTCTTCAACTTCGCATTGACCCGGTCGACGATTAAATCTAAGAAATCTTACTCGGCAACGAAATATTCGATTGTGTAGAACTCGGTTGGGTTAATATCATCGAGATCCTCGGAGGAAGAATGGTCAAGATCTTTTGAGGAAGAAGAGTCTGGTTTGCGTGACATAGTTCGAGTGTTGAAAGGGTAATAAGAGGTAGAAAAGGGTTTTTGGTGGATGGTTGGCAAGTCGATGTTATATATCATTTTAGAGCTCACGTATGAATGCTTGTATCAACTGGTATTCACGTTCACATACGTATGAATTGGTGCTCACTGTTCATATAGATGTGAACTAGTGTGTGTTAATTTGTTTTGAATTATGTGGTGTGTTAATATGAATTGGAATACTAGCGAACAGAGACTTTGATAATATATGTGTGAACTAATCATACGTTTATTCCTGATCGATCAACGTATGTTTGATAGTTGATACATATATACAAGCTGTTGGGCTCATTGTATTTCTGAAGCCAAGAACGAATATATTTTTGAAATGTAAAGAATACATATGTTGTGAATTGTGAATTATGCAAATAAACCAGTTTGACTTGGATGTTGTCGGGGACCACCTCGGGATGAACTAGGAAAGGCCTCCAGGACCTCTTAGAGAGGTCCGACAAGACCACCCGGATGTCTTGTAGGTCCCTCAAGAACACCCCCGGAGGAGGTCCTCCAGGACCTCCCAAGAGATCTCAAAGACCTCCCGGAGGTCTTGACTCTGTGCACTGAGTTAATCCCAGGAGCCGAAGTTAACTCGCACAAATCAATGTATGTGAAATCACAACCACACAGTCCAACAACAGGAACAACAGATAAAGTACAACTCCTATAAAGCAAAGGCCTTATGGCCAAGGTTGTTTACAGGCGCTGCCAACAAGGGCTTACAAAAACGACAACAGAGCCTTACAGCAAAAACACCGAAAATGCGTGGAGCCATCCGATAAACACATAGGCTGTCGAGTGGAGGACGTCCCTAGAAGGTCGGGTCATCAAAGAACTACTCCTCGAAGAGGTCTGATCCACAAAGACCTGGATCATCTTGCCACTGCTCAAACAGAGAGCTTAAAGCTATAAGTACGTTGAATGTACTCAGTAAATCGCAGGGAAACAAGTATGCAATTAATATTCATGCATTGGTTTTGACAATAGAGAGCTACATGGTTAGTTGTACAAAGCAATATTCGACAGGAAATAATATAGATAGATTGAAAGCTCGAGTTGAAACAACAACACAAGAACAAAAGCACCAACTCACTCCCAAGCCCACGTGTGGGAGGTCTCAGTCGCACCTACGTCCGGGACCACCCCACGACCATCTTGGAGCACCAACTCGAGCACCCAAAGACCACCCTAAAGTTCTAAGATCTCCGAGCACCAACTCAGGAGCACCTTGGACCACCGTACGGTGCACCAAAACTCTTTTGAAAAGCTACCATTTGCGCAAAATCACCAGGCAATGTCCATGACCAAGGACTTGGCTATTTGAATAGATTTTTACACTCTGCAGAGGTGTACAACTTTACCCACAATTCACGACCTCTCTAACGGGGCGGGTTCCTGTCGAAATCCTTGCTCATTTCCAAAGATGAGCAGTCTAGAGAGCGCGACAAGGCCTTTACAAAGCTTGGAACTGGCTCAAAACTATCCGCTAAGGTTTCGCTTCTAACGGGCCTCATGCCAGCTAGATTTGTGCCCCCTCTTGCATCAGCGAATCACACGCTCAACCACAACAGAACCAAGCCAGCTCTTTGCTAATTATTTGGCCCAGACCACCCGCATAAAATGGTCTTGTGGTTGCACGATACCCGGATCCTTGAAACACAAAGTTAAGTCCTTAGTTGCTGCTCAAGCGAGATCATCCACAACCCAAGGTGCACACAGCACTAACCGCTACTCACTCCCGGCCTTCTCGCCCGAGCATAAAATAGTTTTGGGTTCAACCAAGCCAAAGGACCACCAAGTCCAGGCACATAAGTTTTAACAGAGGTGGCATCACACCACAAATGACGCAACGGTGGCATCTCACCACGGTTGCCCCAAAAGTGGCATCTCACCATAGGTTTCGTAGTTCATTAATCAAGATTATTAAAGAAGGAAAAACAAGGTTCTCAAAACCCACGGTTTCAAGCTAAGCTAAGCATAGCTACAGTCTCACATTGGCAAAATCAAAGGTGCCAACAAAACACCTTAACTAAGGTGTCAGAAAAATCATGTCAACATAACAGTACAAATATCCAAAGAGGTATAATGTCAAGTAGGTTAAGCTACTGCCCAAAACCTTTGCTATAAAAGTAGCCATGCATGATAGAGTAAAACAACATATATTTGAAACGCTAGGTTCAACATGATCAAAGGTCCTTTTCCACCACGGTGGTCTTTGCAAAAAGACCAGAAGTCATGACCACATAGGGTAGTCGTGACAAAAAAAGATGGTCTTTGCAAAAAGACCACGGGGAGGTCCAAAAGTTAAGGGAAAAGGTGTAACGAACCAAGGCCACACGATCTTGATCGGGTGGTCCAAAGGAAAAAAGAACGTTCGAGCACACAAACGCACACTTACATTGGGCCACCTAAACTCAATCGGACGCACCACAGTGCAAGGGTACGTTTGGACCACGCGAATACCTCCTCTCAATCAGGCCATCCAAACAAGATCCAACAGTCCTAGAGAGGGGAAATACGCACAGGATTTGGACTTACGGAGGTCCAAATACAAAAGAGTTTCAACGGACGAGATATGAAAGGAGAAAAGATCCAACGAAGGAGATCTAAGGAAAGAGATCCAAAGAGATCCTAATTGCGGGAAGGACCCAAGGCGGGTCCTAATAGTTTAGATCTAACTAGAGGAAGTCTCAACGGCCAAGATCTAACAAGAGGAGGTCTGGCGGCCAGAGGAATCTCAAATGAACACGGAGAAGGTCCAAATGAGAGGAATTCAACCAACGCTTGAATCTTAGGAAAACAAGGAGGTTTGGAACACAAACCTGAGTTTGGAACAGCTCGAGGGTGGTTGCAACCTAAAAAGAGGTCAAAACCCAGGGAAGATCTTAACAAGGAAGGGGTCTAACACCAAGGAGGTCCAAACCTAAGGAGGTCTAAACCAAAGAGAAGAGGTCTAAACCTAGGAAAGGTCCTAACCAAAGGGGTTTAGGGCCAAGAGGAGATCCAGAAGAGGGAAAACTAGGCTAAAGGGCACACAAGGCAAACAAAGAAAAAGGGCCAAAGCCAAAGAACAACAAAAACTCAACAACGAACAAAAGCTAAAAGGCATTAGTTGGAGTTTGGTTAGTTCAAATTAAACTTCCAATATTTTTAAAATTTCAAGTTAAACTTGAGCAAACCAATAAACCAAATGGTTCTTTTAGGTTTTGAAATCGCAAGAACTCTAAGACAAGCGGGGCGCTACAAATGTCCGATCGATACATGGAACGTCAGATCAACACAAGTCAAGAACGTATTTTCTTGTCATTTAATCGAGCAAGTCGATCGATCCGAGGCCAAGTTTCAATTGGTGCAGTAACATTGTCGTCATAGCTAGGAAGCTTCATCGGGGCATCACATAGCACCGCTACCGCAAGTTAATTCACCGATAATTTCCAAACTTGGCAAGTCAATAGTGAATCAAGTCATCAATATTTCAACACCGCACCGCCACTTCGAAACGTTAAAATGGCGCGATTTAATCCATAAAAATTGGAACTATATACTGCTGCGCAAATCATCAGAAATTTGCAAAGAGTGCTACATTCCAGAACAGTTAAAATGGAGCATTCAACTAATTCATTCATTCAAAATAGCCATTCTATTTGTACTGGTCGCTCATTCACTCATTCATCCATCACAGGAACAAATCCAACAATGTAATACAGGAATCCAAAATTACAATAAGCATGTAAAAGCCAAAAATTACTAGCTTTTGATCACCAAAGTATATCACCTAAGAGATGATCACCAAAAGATGATAAACCAGCTTGTGAAGGCCCTCTTGCAATGTCATGCAGCAAATGAACCTTTGAGGATGAACCTTGAGGTTGAAGTAGACATAATTGTAATATGCTAAGGTATCCTTTTTCAGTGTTATACACCCTACAAGTAACCAACAAATATAATTAGGCCGCCACTGCCCCGTCTGAGGTTCGTTTTCACCCATCCCCTCCCAAATCCCGATCTATTGCTTGTGATTTGTGTTGAACCTCAAATTTGCGAGCTATTTTTTTTCCTGAGACGGTGACACTGGCTAGCTAGTAGTTGGATCTAAGACCGAAGCTGTCGAACCCAAGTTGAAGAACAATATGCCGAAGAAGACGCGGAAGAGGAAGATTCTCGTGGCACAAAGAGGAAGCTTACTTAATTGATGCTTGTGTTCGGGTAACCTGGCTGTCATCCATTTGTTGAGTTTGAACTCTTTTCGTGTGTATGTGTGATGAACTATGTCCTTTGTATTTCTATTTTATTTGTTGAATTGGAACTATGTCCTTTGTATTTCTATTTTATTTGTTGAATTGGAACTATGTCCTTTATATTTCCATTCTAATTGTTGAACTGAACTACTCCTTGCCTGTTGTTGTGAACTTGTTATGTGCATTTTTGGCTTTGTGAATTCTGATGAGTTGCTGATTGAATCATGATCTCTTGAATCATGGGTTTATGATGAGCTGTGATGTCTGCTGATTGCATTAAGTGGTGGCGGATATGAGCAATGTTCTCTGCCCATTGCCCTTGGCTGGCATGCCCGTGTGCGAGAAATTGGCTGGCTGGCGCGTCTGATTGCCATCCTAGTTTGTCCTATTTATTTATGGAAATGAAGTTGATATGTTGTCTTAATTTTGTTTAGAAAAAATCCTTTTGAGTTAAGCTAACCAGATGGTATATACAGTGGTGGTGGTATCACACACAGCCGCGTAAGATCGGTGTGAGTATGAATGGAGCTGGAAAGAAAGTAAGAAACAAAATGGATTGGATATCTGCTTGCTACGTGCTAGGTCGGTAGGTAGAGAAATGAATTAAGATGCGGCTGGTTGCATGGACCAAACCAAACACAAGCAGAAGCAGGCTAAGGAGTGAGTGAGTAATACGGACCAAGCACATTTAATTTGTGGCCAGGTTCAGGTTTGCATCGATCGACCCGTCTCTTGTTTCATTTCCTGTCTTTGTTTTCGAGCCTCAAACAAAAGAACGTACGCAGGTAGGCGCTTGCTGTTTGTCGCCGTGTTCGTCTTGGCATGATCAAGGATCAAAAAACCGGAACCGGGCAACATCCCGTCCGGTGCCTTTTCTCCGTTAACAGCCGGTAACCGGAAATCCCGGAAAAATCCAGGCTAGATTTCGTCAAATGGAGTTTGAATTCGGGATAAAACCGTTGAAATTTTGAATTTGAATTTAAAGTTTTTCAGCCGGTATTTGGAATCACCACGACTTCTTCGGACAGGCAACTTACATGATTATCCTCGTGTGTATACAAAAAAGAACAGACACACGCACAAAAAAACTACAGAGAAAGATTCTGCGCACCCATTGCATTGCATTGCATCTGTCGCTACGCTTTTCGAATATTTCAGAACCACTATGCCCCTTGTATGATCCAGGTTAATAATGTCTGGCGACTATTTTCAGACTCAGTTCAGAGTGCAGCTGTCTACTACAGTGCTGCTTGCTCAATTGGCTGGCTCAAAACTAATTTACAATTCAATCGAGCGATTTTACATGCCAACAGCCCACTCAATTTCTTTTCCTAGTTTTCCCAGACTACCCAAAAAAACATATTTGAATAACGATACATTTCCTATGGAGGGGTGAAAACCGCGCACCCTTGCTTCTCATTGGGGAGGCAGGAGGGATGGAGGGGGCGGAGACGGGGAAGATTTCGACAGGATCCTTGTATAGAGTATCTGGTTCCAGACGTCCGGCACGCCGGGAAGGCACCAATGGATGCAGTCGGCGAACTTGCCCGGATCGGCCTTCTGCTTCGGCGTCAGCAGCTTACCCTGCCGGATGGAATAGACGGATGTATGGGCATCCTTCCTATAATCTGACATCCTCGTGATGTCGATCAGTGTGACCGGAACTTTCTTCATGGATTTGGCCACGTCCGCTACCAGGTCGTACAGCCGCATGTCGTGGCCGAGGTCGAGGGGCTCAGTGTAGTTGAGCACCGGAAGTGTCTCCTTTGCGCATTTGATCCCGTCGCGGTTTCCCCATTTATCTGGGCTGTTTTCAAGAGAGCATCACAGCACAACAGAAACGCGTTTTAGCGACGCATAAAGAACTGTATGATTCAAAAGCAGGTCTGATTAGTTCAACAGAAAAACAAATTGAAGCTGGTTTCATGCTGGCAACATCCAACCACAATTGCTTTAAACTTTCTTATTTCAACTGGTACACGAGTACATCAAATAACATCTCCCAACATTTCTATAAAGCAACATGATTTGTAAGCAATTTTTTTGATAATGACATGATTTATAAGCAATTACAGTGGTATGATTTGCAAATCTATATTTGTACAATGTGTGAAACAATTTCAACGTCCAACATGCAGCAAATGGTGCCTGCTTTCTCTCATGCTCTCTGGGACATACCCATGTGAAAGGATGCAGGGTCAGATTTATATAACATTAGCAATTTAGTATTGTTGACACCGACAATAACTTTGCACGATACTACTTTTGCACAGGACATGAGGCACTCAAGACTCACATGATGCCTATATTTTAGTATGCTCCAGAAGCACTCACTTCAACAGTAAGGTGGTTCTAAAATGTCTTACAAATGCGCATGATTTGAAAACCTGATAGAGCTTAGCGATTAAATACATCTGTCATGTGCAACATAGCACATCTAGGTTGTTTAATTAGGTTATTTATCACATTTTAACAAAACTCTGATTTTATGAAACTTCATAAAGACCAGAATGGTTAAGATAACAACCAATCAGCCTAAGTTTTGCTGACATCCACATGGGAGGTGTAACAGATGCTAAAGAGTAAAAATTCAGACTAACCTCCATCGGAGAATAAGCTTTCCACAAAGTGGATGGACTGTTGACTACCAACAAATAAAAAAAAAAACACGAGCATGAAACTCACAGCTGGGCACAGCTATAAATTTATAAATGCAGCACCCATATTTAATTTAATTGGTGATGGTAGCATCGATGCTAAGTCAACGGCCACCTCTACTGATTTATTACTCTCACCATTATGTTTCTGCCTCAACGACCATCTTTGGTAGTTCCATGAATTACACTATTCCATCAAATCTAGTATCACTACTTAGAGGCGGCTTCTATACCTTCTTTTTCCTGCTGGCCCAGGCGACATTGAAATAGATATATCATAAATATTGTAAATACTCCAAAAGTATCAAGGTTTTGTTGGAATATGGACCTCCGGTTATTCCCCCATGCATCAACGTAACTAAAAAACTCCAAGATCACAAGCTCAACTTTTCACAATGGCATGATAAATACCCAACAGTTATACCAGAAAAAAAGACCTCCTTTCTTTAGAAGCGGAGTAAGACCATTTTTCACATTACATTAGGTTTTGCAGTTAGACTCATTTATGCCATACTTCTGCAGAATTGAACCTTAATAGTGGAGGGTTTACTTTCTGGTAAAAAAACCATATTAAGATCGTATAACAGTTACAACTCACCAAACACATCACCTGGGTACTCCAGTATACATATATCTATATGTGAGGACAACAATAAACAATGAGGTGCCAATTGGGATACAGTGGGTGGCTCTTTTTTCTTTTCTGGAGGCTGTTGACAAGTCAAAACCTAGCACGCATGTTGCTTGTGATGCACAAGATGCCACACCATTCCATCCCACTCCCCATGTGAAACAGTCCTCCTTTTATTGTTGTACCAAATGCTGCTTTTCTCTTCCTATTTGTTAGCCGGGCCCGCCTAGAAATTTGATTTGTTGGGATACTAGAGAGTAAAGACTCTATACTATTGATGTTTATTTGCTGCATGTTTCCTCGCTTTTAAGGAATGATTTCGGAAAGCATGTGAATCATACAACAACACACCAGAGATATGGTGGAGGATTCCAAAACGAAGTTTCCGAAATCCATTTGGTCCATCATTACTCTCTAGGATTTGCAAGTTCTCAAGATTAGGTGCCATGCCATGAGGATGTTATGGTACCAAGTGTATAGAACCATACCCGTTGGAATTAACTCTCTATTAATTCTATTGGAGAAGTCATGGTAGAGGACTAGAGGTTGCATGTGGGAGTTTAGTCCCACGTTCAATTTGTAACAATACAATTACCTTCTGATTGCATGCAGGCAACGGAGAGATTTCCAAATATCTATATGATCCACTAGTGGGAAATTGACTTGCCATGCTGACTATAAGACCCAGAAATTAGGCGAGTTTGGCTCATCGTGGGCCATGAGCAAACCTAACAGCTGAGTTCCATTGGCCACATCTTGTGGTGGTCAATGACGTTGTGCCCCTGCAGACTAGAACCAGAGGAAGATTGCTTCTCTAGAAAGCGATTTGGACTTAACAAACCACTTTAATCGAGCCTAGGTAGGGTGTCCTGTTGGACCGACAGAACAGTGGTCCACAACATTCAAGATTGCATCCAAGCAAATTGCTCCTAGGTCCTAAAGGAACTTAATTGAAGTTTAAAGGGCCGCCGTTGCTTGCCCGAGAGAAAAATTTAGGAATGCAGACTTCGATAGAATCACCTGATGTGAAGAGGAGAGATTGTCATGAAGAACGCCGACGTCCGCGCCGGATCGATGTTCTCGTTCAGCCAGTCCGACCACGTCTTGAGCACCCTGCCATACGCCTCGATCCTCGGCACCTCGTCGTGCTCCGACCAATACCTTGAATTAGGCCTCCTGCAAGAATCCAAGAAAAGGACCCACATTTCAGCATACAATAGCTAAAAAATAAGCTGGGGATTTTATTTTTTTAATGTGAATGCAGCGGGCACTGACCGGACTTTCATCTCGGGGGTGTTCATCCACCAGATGTAGGTGTTGAAGATGAGGTAGTCGACGTCCCTCCAGTACTTTGCGTGGCCCTCGATCCTCTCGGGGCGGATGATCCGGTGCTCGATGCTGTGGAAGTTGGGGTTGTCGGAGTTGGACTCGACGAGGAATGGCGCCCAGTAGAACTCGAGCGTGGCGCGGTACTCCTTGGCGTGGAAGACGGTGAGGGAGCCCCTCTTGACGATCTTCTTCCTGCCCTTGGACAGAATGGGCTGCACCAGGCACACCAGCGACTCCCACTGGTTCCGGTTCAGCGAGTCTCCGACGAACATGAGCCGCTTCCCCCGCATCCTCTCCATGAACCGGCGGGCATCGAACCTTCGATTCGATTCGATTCGATTCAAACCGCTGAATCAGCCAAGAAAGACGCACGCTTTAACAATTTCCTGCGGGTCTAGCTACTTACGTGGGTAGGGAGCAGTTGCTGGGCTGCCATCTCCAGTACTGCCATTTGTCGTCGGGGCGGCCGTTGGCGAGGCAGGTGACCTGCGCGGTGAGGAAGGTGCACTCTTTCTCTCTGTAGACGGGGAGGGAGGTGTTGTCGAAGGCCCAGCGGCCGCGGGAGAGGTCGCAGGTGGGCGGGGGCAGGGCGACGGGGGGCAGGCCGGAGACGTCGTAGAACTCGGCGTCGGGGTAGAGGTAGTCGTCGATGGAGAGCTCGGCGATGGTGCGGGCGTCCTCGCCGTACATGAAGAGGGCGAGGAGGAAGAAGGCGGCGACGAGCGTGGTGACGGGGGAGCGGCGGCCGGCAGCGAGGGCGGAGCGCGCGGAGGAGGCGAGGGCCTCGAGGCCCAGGGGTGGGGCGGCTTGCGCGCCTCGCCTGAGGGCGGGGCTCGGGGTGGATGGGGTGGCTGTGGCTTGGGCATGGCGGCGGTGGCCGCCGGAGACGCGCGTCCCTCCCTCCCTCGCTGCTGTCGGTAAGGTAACGCGCAGGTGGGTGGCGTAGCGTGGGGTCGTGGCGCGCCCAACTCCGACGACTCAGGCTCCCGGTCCTGCCCTGACATCAATATGTAGCCGTGTCTTCTTGGCTCGGGTTGGTGGACAGACAGATAGATGTTCCTTCCTACACCAACCAGGCACAGGCCAGATCTCAAAAGAGACTGTACTGCAACCGTCTCACTGCCATTCACCTTAACCATTACCTGTCTGTCAGTCAGTCAGTCAGTAACCCATCTAGAAATTTAGATTCCAGCAATGGCACTATTCTATTTGTAAGTGGCATGCCCGGATAGAATGAGTAGTATAATTCTCAGAGGGGGTGGTATCGTAATTGCTTATGTAGAGATCATATGTCACAAAAGTAATATTTTCAATCTTAGTTGAAAAGTACCATAATACTCCCACAATTTTTTTTTTTATAAATACAAAGAAAAATCTATTACACCGTTAGCAAATCAATAGTCATGTTTGATTTATACTATCACCATATACTACCAGTAGAATATACCATAAAATTTATCTAGTCCTAGGACGTAATCGGAGCACTAAGCTTAATTACAGCTTTACTCCGCTAACTAGACCTCATTCTCCTAGTCCTATTCCTGATTGTTATTTTCGATTCTGTGCCTGGTTGGTATCTTTTTACTATTGATTCAACCTCTCCGGGCAAACGTTGTCACTTCCTTTATTTGAAAAAAGGGGAAATTGGCTACAGGGCACTGCACATTCGCGTCATTTGCCAACGGACATCCAAAAAACGTGCTGCAGCCAGAAGACATCGCAAAAACATGTAATTTTGCTGTTAGACACTCCTCTCACTAAAATAATATATCTGAGTGATTAGGAGAGAGAAATTTTGTAAAATGTCCTCAATACCCTCAATGCGCAGTGCCTGGCTCGGTTCAACCGACTACAGTTAGGGGTGAAAACGGATCGGAAACGGACGGATAATGACTTTGCCATATTTGTTTTCATATTTTTTCCGGATCCGGATACGAATACGAAGCGAATACGAATCGAAACGAATACGGTCACAGATATTTTTCTGAACATGAAAACCCCTTAAATTGTATGCTAGAAATTAACGAAAACATATAACTAATTTATTTGATGTAAACATTCATGAATTGTCCATATTTTCAGCACCCACATATAACATTGGTACTAGCAAGTTACATTAACTAGTTCATCACAAATATAACACTTAGTTTACCATATTTAGCTCATAAGTCATAACTCACAAAGTCATCACGCATTCACACTTAGTTCATCATATACATAAAATTTAGTTCACACTAACATCGATTAGACTGATGGTTAATGTATACAAGAAATGACTGTAACATCCCAAAGTATGTTACCAAAAATAAAATTAATAAAGTTATTATTTTATTGGATTTTCGAGATTTAAAAGAGTTTTCTGGTTAAAAGGAAAAATAATAAAATAAAGTCAATTATTTAATTTCCTAGTTTTTAATGTAAAAATAAAATTTACTTGAGTTTTCTGAATTTTATTGGATTTAAAGTGGAAAAGAAAATTTTAATTAATTATTGAATTTTCTGGATTTTAAAAATATTTGTCCTATTTTTAGAAATTTAAAATAATTTATATACAAAAATAAAAACTAACTTTGAGTTGGAATTAATTTTATTAAGTTAAAAATAATTCAACGAATTTTTGTGATTTTTATAGGATTTTTTTAAACTCTATTTGCTATTTTCTAAAAGACTATTTGATTTGTTGCATTTTCTGAAATTCAGAAATCAATTAAAATCCCCTTTTCTCTTTTGGGCTGAAATCCTCTTTCGGGCCGAAATCCGGATAATCCGTATTCGTTTCCGTATCCGCCGGATAGCATGCCTACCGTATTCGTTTCCATTTCCGAAAAAAAATCCGAATTTGTTTCCGATCCAAAAATTATCCGTGAAAAATCTGATCAGAGACATTCCGAATCCGTTTTTGTCCTGATCGATCGGAAACTATCCGATCCATTTTCACCCCTAACTACAGTGCCAGGCTGGCTCTAATTACAATTCTAATGACTTTGGACCCACATATCATACAAAATACTAATGAATTATTAACAGCTAACTAATT
This sequence comes from Ampelocalamus luodianensis, assembly GCA_036346255.1. Lineage (NCBI taxonomy): Eukaryota > Viridiplantae > Streptophyta > Magnoliopsida > Poales > Poaceae > Ampelocalamus > Ampelocalamus luodianensis. The sequence goes on along the minus strand of CM070640.1, from coordinate 589,272 downwards.
GTACTTAACACTAATTGTCCTCATCAAGCAAACACATCCAGAGGCGTGGGCGTGAACCGAGGCCGAGCAGAGGCGAGCTGACCATGGCGCGGCAACGGCTGACCACCATCGCCATCGGGGTATTCGTCTACTTCGCCATCTGCACGCTCATCTTCCCGATGCAGGCGGGCACGAGGTCCACGTCCTCGTCGCGCGCAACATGGACAAACTTCGCCGCCGAGGGCTGCGCCGAGACTACTTCTAAAGCCGCATCGATGCCGCATGATCGGGGACAAGACGGTGAGGCGCCGCCTCGAGAAGTCGTAGGGTGCGTTCGTGTCTTTGACGCCAAGGCGTCGGAGGACTCGCCGCCAACCTAGCGAGGTGGGAGCCCGCCACGGCAAGTTCGGCCCGCACACCGTGACGGCGATACTAGAAGATCGGCGCCACCGCGCTGCTGCGCTTCTGCGTCGACGCTCTTGCCGCTGCGTCGGCTCCGAGTCCCGAGCCGGCGAACGTCCAAGAAGCACTCGCGCACTGTGCGCCTGAGCCAAAGATCGCGCGCCGCCTCTCGCGCGAGGGCCTCGGTCAGGCCACCTCGCACTCGTCGTAGGGGACGTGAATGCCGCCGCCTAGGAGCTGAGGCCGAGAGGAGGAGCGCGGCGGCGGAGGAGAGAAGAGCGACAGTGAGGAGCCATCGAGGCGCGTCGAAGAGGTGGCGACTGGCGGCTGGACCGAGCCGGGGTGAAGCGCCGTGGGGGAGGTGAGCCAGGAGTGGCGCCATGGAAGAAGTAATGAGGAAGAGGGAGATTGGGGAAGAAGCATTGTAGTCGGTTTGCAAAAGGAAGAAGATGAGGGTAAAATGGATTTTTCACCATCTTTCTCTCTCCACTTCAGTCCGAAAATGATGAAATAGTGCTCTCAATGTCCTACGGTAAAATTACACGTTTTTGTGATGTCTTCTAGCTGCAGCACGTTTTTTTGATGTCCGTTGGCAAATGACACGAATGTGCAGTGCCCTGTAGCCAATTTCCCCTTGAAAAAAGGGTCTAGAACTATACGTAGCCTATGTAACAACTCCGGATTTTCTTTACAATTTTAAGATGTGCCATGCTATTTTTCTAGTTTAAAAAATATTTTCGACACTAACAAAAATAATTACTGCGCACAAACTCTACAACCTGTACTAAGCTACTCTGAAATTTTTATAGATTTGCAATAGTTATTTGGCTACTTTTCTTATTTAAAAAGTGTCTCTAGCATTGCTTAAATATTTACCGTGTGCAAATAGAAATAAAAAAATAACGACCACAATATTTTAATTCGTCTCTACGTAACATGTGTAGCAACTCCGGATTTGTTTTTACAATTTAAGATGTGTCATACTATTTTCCTAGTTTTAAATTAATTTTTGGCATAAACAATATAATTACCGCGCACAAATGGGAAGCTAAATAAAGCTGAGATTATTTTGATTACGCTCTACTTAGCCACTCTACAATTTTTTATAAATTTGTAATAGACGTCTTCCTATTTCTACATATTTATCCTAAATCGTTCGAGTGCTAGAACATTCATAATATGTGCACGATGAACTAGTCTATACACAGCTCAAACGATGTGCTACATAATTTGACTAAAATTATCTAATCTGTTGAATTCTATGTCGCTATTTTTGTTTGCTAATCGATAAGGTTTTGAAATAATGTACAAAGTTGCAAAAGCCTGTACCCTGCAAGATGGTTGACCGGATCTGATGCTCCATCTCTCTCTCCTCCGCTACGAACTGGCTGGTCTTCGCTACATCTCTTCTCCTCCTCTTTCTTCTCTTTTTTTCTCTAGAATTAAAATAATATTTGGATTGATTTTTGGGGTTTATATAGATGGATCCTGTCTCCAGTCAACTAGCGACAGGATCATGCGGTTTCCTGTCGTCAGTTCAATCGGCGACACGAACATTGTTCACCTCCTGTCACCGGTTGAACTGACGACAGGAAGTTGGACTGGTGACAGGGAGTAAAGAGGGTCCCTGTCGTCAATCCAAGTGGCGACAGGAACATAGTTTTGTATTTTTTTTGTGACTATATAATTTTTTTTTGAATAATATTATTTCTTAAAATTTTTGTATCTTCTTACTATTGATTCAACCTCTCCGGCCAAACGTTGTCCCTTGCTTTATTTGAAAAAAGGGGTCTAGAACTAGAGGGATACATTCTTCACTTGGTCTGGGTAGGTTATGTATACTACAACTGCTTACTTATAGGTTGTTGGATCGCAAAAGCCAAAAGGCCAAGTGATCGATTAACCGTCGGGAAGGCCAATTTCCGCTGCTGCTCCGCGGTCGCCCTCTGCAAATCCAACTAACTATAACTACCGCGGCTTCGATTTTGTTTCGTCTTCCTTGCGTTTGCTCTTTCTTTGTTACTTGGGTTGTGCATCAAACTTGTGCCGCATGGATCCATGTTGGTGTTGGATTGGGTTCCTCGATGATGCCATGGACTGGCCTGGCCGCCTCCATCCTGCACTCCGGCCGTCAGCACCACCAGGACGTCTCCGGCCACCGATGTTAAATCTTGCAGGTCTCGGTTGTAGACTTTATCCTGGAGTCTTTTGGAGAATTCCACAAAACAGCAGCCAAACAATACTCGGATTTGAATTCTGCTTTGCAATTCAATATGCCATCCAAGCACTAGAATCGGAATGGTAAACAGATTTCAATTCAACTTGAATCGGAAAAAAAATCGGAGCTTCGATTCCATAAACCCAATTTAGTTCGGAGAACCAAACGGCCGGACCCTGAAGGAAATGAGTACTTGTAGCAACACTCTACGATCCATCATACGACAGAATTTACAATTACTGGAATACTACGACAGAGTTTGGTGGTGGGGTGCACTATCCTGAATTTGAGCAAAATTCATGCAGGGCGTAGTGCCAGTGGTGGCATCAATACAGTCGTCATACAGGGCAAGAGAAGCTCCACGCAGAACAAATCGTCAACCGAACGAACAGTCACAGCAACGATGGGGTCCATTCGCATCGCATTCCAAATTCCCAATGCATGGAAAGGCATTCCGGACAGACAACAAACCTTAAGGAGGAGCTGCTTCTTCTTCTGCTTCTGCTTGTATATAAAGCGATCCGCCATGACGAATTCATTCACTCACTGACCGTGCCCTTCCTCTTTCTGCAACCACCTGTGGAGCCGGCCAATATGTATATAGTACTACTCTTGGACAGCAGCAGCATGCATGCATGCATCACGGATCTATAAACATATAATACTGCTGCTGCAATTAAGATTAACCTGCACGAATTAACTAAACGTTTCTGCTTAAACGTGGGGCCACCTGTGTATTAGTCTCCTTCCTGTGAGTGCTTCCAGCGGTGACTTGTCTAAGTTCGAGAATCATTATGCAGGGGATCAATCATCACGTGTTTTATGCTCTTGTCGTAACAAAATGAACTAGTACTGACTTTCTGCTGTCGGTTCAATTCTCAAAAGAGCCTTTTGATCCTTTTATACGATGCATGCTGATATCTGAAAAGCGCTTGCAAGTAATACCACCTAGACCTAGTATATGACAAGTCCTTCAATTTTAATCAAAGCCATTTTCTACGAGACAAACACATTATATTATACTAGGAAGATGATTGCGCGGGCCGTTCAGCTGGGCCGGCGTGGGCGCATGGCTACGGGATCGGCCCATGAGGCGCGGACGAGTGAGCGACGGGATCGGGCGGGCGCGAGCGTCTGGGCGTGATCGAACGGGCGAGGCTTTCCGGCGACGTGGAGCGCGGGACCGCGGAGTCGCACGGCGTAGTGTCTCCGATCGTGCGGGTGCGAGCGAGCGAGGGGATCGGACGACGGGCGATTCGCGGGCGACATGGCCGCGCGGGCCAAGCCTTCCCAGCGCACGCAGTGGGCCGATCGGGCAGCGCGGTGGCGAGTGGGAGGCGATCGGACGACACACACAACTCGAGCGACGTGGCCCGTGCGGCTGAGGCGAAATCCTCCGGCTGTTAAATAAGGTAATTTGATCCCCATGCAGACGACAGATACAGACACATTAGTCGTCCCAGATTACTCTGTTGTATGATACCGGGTAGCTGTGTGGCTATTTATTTATCTACTGTTCTTGGACACAACTCGGATATTTGGTGTTTTTCACGGGGTTTTGATCCTAGGTCTCGGGCTATAGCTCAGTGGCTCGAGGCCTAGCTCTGCCCTTGGCTTTGACCACTTCGTGTAGTAGTTTTGTTTTAAATAATCTTTTTATTCAAATGCGAAGAATATACCTCTATTTTTATTTACGAAATAATCCTACATCACCGCGTCATTGGGCGACTTGGATCAAGTCGCTCAATGGTTGAGCGACTAAATCCAAGTCGCCCAACAGTTGCATGACAAGTGGAGTAGTCGCTCAACAGTTTAGCGACTAAGGGCTAAGTTGCTCAACTGTGAGCGACTTAGCCCCTAGTCGCTCAATCGTTGGGCGACTAGGGGGCTTATGAGCGTCGTGCATTGTAATATAACTTACCTTATTACTTACCAATCATTCCTACCCCTGTCGCTCAACCGTTGGACGACTTGGCAGCAAGTAGTGGTCCAATGGTTGAGCGACTAGTTGACGTGTCGCTCAACCGTTGGGTCACTACTTACTGCTAAGTCATCCAACGGTTGTGCGACTAGATGATTGTATGCCATTTCTCTCAGGAGAGAATGAGAGGAGCTCAGGAAAGGAGAAAAGGAGCGGAGAGAAGGAGAGGGGAAATGAAGAGGGGGAGAAGAGAAGATAGAACGAAACGGGGGGGGGGGGGGGCAGAGGAGCTCAAGAGGTAAGAGAGAAAGAAGAAGGAAGCTCGTTGATAAGGAGAGAAGGTCTTCGTGTGAAGGTAATAGTCTCACCCGTCCTTGTTCTTATCCGAATGTAGGCAACGTGTCACTACTTATTGGTTTAGCACGTATTTCATGAATGTATGTTGACAAATGTCTTTCCAATTGCCGCGCTTATCATGATTTGATCATTAATTGGTAGGTCCACCTAAGTAGGGTGCCATTAACTATCTTAATAAGATGGGATGAGTGTGGAACACCCACGTACATAGTATTGGTTTAACTTGACAAGCTATCAAAATGATTTTACACCTTGTGATATAGTGTTGGTTACTGAGGCATAGTGATACCACCCAACAAATAAGAGTCATATGAGATATGATTGGTAAGGGGGTGCTTACCTAAATCACTAGGTTTTTAGCAGTTATGTCAAAGCTCACTAGGATTTAATGATATATGGATATTGAACCCACTATATGAAGTTAGAGGAAAAATTGGTTTAGAATATATAGTGAGAGTATCTTTTGTTAAATTGGTTAATAGAAGATTTTACATAAACATAGTGCTGAATTTTTGCATATACATATTTTCTGTTGTAGATCATGGAACCTAGTACTTCCTCCGCACCTACCTTTAACTTGCGATCTATTCTTGAGAAAGAAAACTGAATGGAACAAACTTGATTGATGGTTTCAGAATCGAGAATTGTTCTCAAACAAGAAAAGAATGAATATGTTCTAGAGGATCCTATCTCAAGAAACCGAATGCAGATACTACTCGTACTAAAAAGAATGTTTATGAGAAGTATTGCAATGATGCAGTTGATGCACACTACCTTATGCTTGCCACCATGAACTCTGAGCTTCAGAAGCAATATGAGACTATGGATGCTTATGATTGTGGGTCAGAAAGGCATGTTTTAAGACCAAGCAAGGGCAGAGAAGTATAATACCTCTAAGGCATTGTTTTCTTCTAAGCTTTCAGAAGGTAGCACAGTCAGTCATGTGATAAAAATGATTGGTGACATTGAGAGCTTAAAAAAGTTTGTTTTCCCCTTAGCCAAGAGTTGGCTACTAACGTGATGGAAGCACATTCATGAGCTTTTGAAGGAATGGGAGGCTCCCCAGCATACCACCGCTCACCACAGAGTGTTTAGTTAGTAACCTTACACACACTACCCACCTCCTCAATAGCCACCTTTGGAGCTTGTCGATCTAAGGAGGCTGTTTCGCAGTACGCCCAACGATTATGGGTCGAGCCGCACCCCCCTCCTATGCCCGCTGAACACCCTCCAGAAGGGACCCTGACGAGGGTGGCACCACCACTTTGCTCGTGTTGGGACACCTATAAGTGCATCAAATCAACTGATGAGTGGACCATTGGGCAGCGCTATTGGTGCTGCCCAAACTTCTGCGCGGAATACTCCAACCGCAGGTTTGACACGTTGAGCCACAGGCAGCCGGTAATAAAATCGTATTTCAGTGCACACCACTATTTTGCTTCCCGTTACGCTGCAACCACGTCTCTCTTCCCACTGCAGTCTCCGTCACGCCTATGCGACTTTAGCCAGTGGATCGACGACAAGATCCACCCCTACAACATGTGGATGCTGCTGTCACGAAAGAGGTGGGCTAGGGAGGACTGCGAGGGCCGTGAAAGACGCCTCGAAGAGCTGTAGGCTGAGATGGAGGAGAAGAAGAGGCGGGAGAGGCTACACGAGGAGGAGGAGCACGAACATGCCAGGCGACGCGAGGCCGAGACGGCGCGGAAGAGGGTCATCGCGGTGAAAGCTAAGGCGCAAGGCGAGGAGTACAACGCCAAGTTGGGCCGCAAGGGCAAATGGCTACGTTCCACGCAGTAGTTCAACCCTCCTCATCCATATGTTCCATGTATTTCTAATTCTCTAAAAGCATGCGTGTACCATCTTTAGTTCATTAGCCTGCATACCATGTAATCCCATTGTCGGATCAATTGTCGTGTTGTTATCGTTGCGCCATTTCTCTAAAATTCTCCACCGTGTATGAATTCCCTCGCGCATCACAATATCACTTACCTTTCAACTTACGAATAATTGCTACTTTAATCGTCCTCAGAAAATTCTTCAGAAATTTACCACAATATAACAATATACGACGATCACAAAATATCATTGTTGGTCTAACAAATTTCATATCCTTGAGAATCTACGAAAATCACAAACGGACCAACCAACCTTGTCACCACCCTTTTATTTCAAAAAAAAAAATAACAACCTACAAACAAGATTTGCTAAATGTTTTACATACAAAAATTGCCATTTATTCTCTAACAATTATTTTCATCGGATTAATAATATTATTATTTTAAATCGTCCAACCTTTGAGCGACTTGTCGATGTGTCACTCAACCGTTGAGCGACTAGCACAAATCGTTCAATCGCTGGGTGACTTGTACACTTGTCGCTCAACCGTCGAACGACTTCTACAGTCGCCCAATGATAGAACGACAGAGTATTATTTCTGTAAAACAAAAAAACCGAAGGTATATTACTGTATTTCAGAATAAAAAATATATTATTTTTTTATTTTAAAAATCTATGTTTTGCAGAGGACAAAAACTTTGAGTTTCGTACGCTGTTCACCTTCCCAAGCCAGCCTCAAGGATGCAGCATGTTGCACTCTACTCTCATCCAATTAAGATGAACGCATGGTCTTGTTTCATCAATACATGTTTGCGCAAGTCGTCAATTGATAAATCGAGCATCAACCGTATGTGCATCAGTGCATATATGCAATTGGTAAATTCAGTAGGGGATTAGGACGCTATATATTGGCATGGAAGGCGGCGGCGGCAGGTGGTTGATGTGAAAGATGCTAGAATAGGAATCTTTTTATATTTCTTTATATGTTTTTTTATTTTCTTATCTCAGATATGGCATATCCTCTTTGTACTCCCTATATATATTGCCCATTGGGCCTCACGAATATACAATACAATATTCATAATATGGTATCAGAGCCAAGACACTAACCTAGCTCCTTCCGCTGCCATCCCACCACCACTGCCGTCGTCGTCGAATACCGCGCCGCCGCCGCTGACCGGTCATCCGCTGCGATCGCCGTTGGTCACCGCCGCACGGCCACCGGAGGTCATCCGCTTGTGCCGCCGAGGCCGTTGCTCGACGCCTCGTTTGGCCCGCCGCCACTACCGCTGGATCGGGCGTGCAGCCCATCGCACAAAGTCACCGATCGCGATCACCTCGTCTAGCGACAAACCCGACATTGGCGCTGCAAGATCGAGGAGGTCGACTAGAGGGGGTGAATAGACGCGTTTTAAAAACTTCTATGCACTAAAACCGATTTCTAATGCGGAAGTTAATACAAATACAGTTTTGCACAATTAACACCTAAAACCACTAGTCTCAACTAAGTGCACCAACAATACAAGTCTATTGATAATAATCAATCAAGCATGGACTTATAAGCAATTCAATTTAAGCAATGTAGATAGCACATAGCATGGCAAGCATTCATACACAATAAATAAGCAACTTAATTATATGAATGTGAATTGCAATATGGTAGAGCTCAAGAATGCAAACCACAATATGACACGGCGATGTTTTACCGTGGTGCTCGGAGACTTGCCGGTCTCCCCTAATCCACGTTGAGGGAAACCCAAACCAATTGGGCTGGCTCCACGAATTGAGCCTTCCTCCGAGGTATCAACCAGGAATGGGCCCCAGTGTCGCCCGCCACGCACAAAGCCAAAGCCGCCGGCGCGTCCCGTCCGCCGCCAACTACTCTGTCGCCTTCAGCCCCCGCCGCCTCTATCGTCGCTGCCGCCAACTGCTCTGTCGCCGTCGGTCGCCTTCGTCGCCGCTGCCTCCACGCTGTCGGCCGCCGTCGCCTCCACGCTTCGTCGCTTGGTCACCCACGAGATAAGCGCAGATATGGTTTCTTTAGAAACCAAATCGGTTTGTTATAGAAATAGATTTTTTGTTTTCTAGGCATTAAAAAAATAAAATCAATCAATCAAAAAAAGAAAATAACGTCGATCTAACTACCGTGCTGTCCAATGCTGCCTGTTAGCCTTGGTCGCCGCCCCGCCTACCGATGGCTTCTGTTCCATCAGCTGCGATCCCATTATCTGGAACAAAACTTAATGGGGGCGAACTACAGGTCGTGGTCTTCACTCATGGAGATCACGCTCGATAGTCTCCACATCTAGGGATATGCCACTGGTACTCGACCTTGTCTGCCGTCGCCGGTTCAGCCTCCTCCAAGACAGCCTACTTCTGCACCTACTGCAGAAGGTGAGGTTGCCAAGAAGGAGGCAAAGACCGCCATTTTTCTGCGACATCGCGATGTGACCTTCGATGCCATAGGCATTTTTGAGCTGCCGTGTCTTTGATAGACTGTGTTTGAGCCATCCTGGTGGTCAGCATCGACGACTCTATCCAGCCAGACATTGTTGGTCTGCATGCCACTCGTCAGATCTGGGAGTATTTGCGCAAGTGATACCAGCAGAGCAACGATGCTTAGCTTTTTTCACTTCAGCGTGAGTTGGAGATGCTTCGCTAGGAGGACTCCTTCGTCGACGACTTCTTCCGAGCCTTGGCTAGTCTTTGGCGCCAGATGGACGAGCTAGTTTCTTCGCTCTGCCAGGAATGCCATAAGGTGCAGAACGCGGATCGTGACCGCCTTTGCCTTTATGACTTCGTTTGTCGTCTTCGCCCAGAGTTTGAGCCTATCAGGGCTTAACTGCTGAGTCGCTCACTATGACCGACAATCACCGAGGCTCTTTCGACGATTCATGCTAAGGAGCATCGCCGTGGGTTAGCAGCACAGTTTGTTCCGACTGTGTTTGCTACTCCTTTTTCTTTGACTACACTGACGGTTTCTGCTTTGACTATAGTCCCTCATCAAGTGTCTGTTTTCGCTCCTATTTTTGCACCAACTGGGATTTAGTGCAATTATTGCAAGAACTTCGGGCACGACTACCAGAGTTGTGCGGTGTGAAAAAAGCAGAACAAGGCGCGTGGGAGTGGACGATCCAGGGGGCAGGGAGGCCCTTCCTCGATAGGAGGACATACCAGCACGTCATGATCTTCTCAGTGAGGTGACTCTGTTCAACAGTTCTGTCAGGCTCTACTTCAGAAGCTCTCTCACAGCTCAGTAGGTTTTGCTAGTCTAGCTCAGACGTCTCCTTCAAGTATTTGTCGGGTTCTGGATTCTAGTACCTCACATGACACCGGACTTCATATCTCTCACTTCAGTAGGACCTCTTGTTTTTTTCTATCTCTGTTCAGACAGCTGACGATACTTCTCTGTCTGTCAGCTGTAAGGGCACTCTTTTGTCCATTGATTTTTCTGTTACAATTGTTTTTCATGTTTTTCAGCTTACCATGCAACTTCTCTTGGTGGGTCAGCTTACCGATCCCGGCTGTATGGTTGGTTTTGACTTTCACTCCTGTATCGTCCAGGATTGACAGACAGAGACGATACTTGGGATTGGTCGACGCCGTAGGGATCGTCAGGGTCTCTACATCCTCAACCACCTTCACCTTCCGTCCACTTCAGCCACTAGCATGCTTCGTCTGAGATCCGATCAGGAGGGAGCTTAACTGGCTGGTTGATGGATCATCTGCTGATAGAGCAGGGAGGAGGGGCAGGCATGTTGCTTGCTTGCAACTCATGTAAGCTACCTTACAAATTAGCTGAAACATATATAGATATATTGTGTATGAAAATGGAACCAACCCAACCAATTCCAACCTTTTCTTTCGCGGTTGAGATCTCGCTGTCTGATTCTCACTACCGGCCGGCCGGGCAATCATTCAGGACAAGTCCATGCACGCACATATGTTTTACACTTGCAGCTTAATTGGCTGCACTGCATGAAGCATCAATGATTCGTTAGCTAGGCCACCACTTTCCAGAAGAGATCCTGCCTATGCAAGTGCAGAACTTTGATGATTACAAGGAATAAATAAACAAGACATAAACACTTTGCTCATATGATTATGTCTTTGTGATTGCACCAAAATGATAGGAAGAAGCAGTAGATTCTGGAGGCTGGAGACTGCCAGTTTTTCATGACTTGGTTCTTAGGCCCCGCTCTGAAAGGAATTTCACGGGAAACGGTCCAATGCTACCACAGCCTCCGTCGTCGACGCACGCACTCTCCGGTACTATATATATATCGTGGGATTCTCTTGGAGACGACTCCATTCCATTTCCACCTGGAGACAGCCTCTGATTCGCCGTCTGCACCTACATCCGGTGGCCGACATCCCCCCTTCCTGGCCGTCAATCCGCCCCAGCTCGTCGCGATAGCAGGTCTTATTACTTACAGGATGCGCATTTTGATGTTTGTTGTCTTCCTCTCCTTTGATTTGATTCCCCAGCTACTGAATTTTCTTATCCACTCATTTCATTTTGATTTCGCTCCTCTGTTGTTCGTTCGCAATTCTGCACCCTACACAGGAGGAAGACACTAAAGCACGGACGGTATAGCATGCTTCACTTGAGTTTCAAGCAAGACTCATAATGGTCTCGCAAGTTTCATCCGGTTTTGAAATTTTGAGCACGCTTCAGTCATGTTTCATTTGCGTTCCAACAAATTTCAAAGGAGTTTCATGCGTGTTTCACAGGAGTATTCACAAGTAGTAAAAGAAGTCCCAAAGTTTGAAATAAGTCCCACCGGATTTAAACCGAGCAAATTCCAACAAAAAAACCAACAAGTCAGTATAAATTTCAAAGAAAAAAAGGGGGTAAATTTTGAGTTTGAAACATGTAGATCGTACTCACATCTGAACCCTGAGCTACGGAGGATTAGCTTGACTGCGGGCGGGCCTCCGTGCCGTGGTATGCGCTCCTACCTGACGCTGACGGCCTTGACGGTTGGGCGTGGTTGGCCCAGAATTTAATTTGCGCCAGGAGAGAAAGGAAATCAATCAATCAATCCAGGACCGACTTGCTCGATCACTTCACTGCCAGAGGATTCTAGAATGCCCCTTGAACCGCACCGCAATATATGTAATATGTTAGGGCCCTCTCATCACGATTTTTTTTAATTTTTTTTTACAAAACTACGTCGCCGAAAATAATTACAAAACTAGGTCCTGTTGCCGTTTGAACTGACAACAGGGATTATGCAGGTTAGTTTAAACAGTGATAGAGATCTATTTTTGTAAATTTTTGGGACGACAATCTATCTTTGTAATTATTTTTTAAAATAATTAATTTTTTTTAAAAAAATTCCTCTCATCGCTGCCTATGCCTAGCAACATGTCAGATGCGTGCATATGTATATGTCCATTTTCTAGCAATTAATTAATCCTCTAGAACCATAGCTGCCGGGGAGAGAACTCACTGCACTGCCCGCCTCAACTCCGTCCCATCTGTCGCCGATCCCTCCTTCTCTTGTTCAGTGTTCAATGGGTGGGATCCGTTAATTTTTAGAAGTAACATTTTTCTTTAGTCTATTTTTCCTCCCTAGATTAAGTTGTTCTAATCTGTTCTTCTTCGACGAGTTCTTAGCCAGAATTTGTTTCCTCACAAGGGTTTAAATGGATCGAATCACCTAGGCAATGCAATATCTCGTTTATTTAAATGCCCAAAGAAGAAATAAAGGAAAAAAGAAATAGAGAGGAGGGGAGAAAGTGGGCCAGGCTGGGTCGGGCTCCAACTGAGTTCAAGTTGGACTTGGCGTGGAAGGGAGGGGGCCTATGCCGCCACATAAAAGGGGAGGAGGGGGGGAGGCAGCCAGCCTAGCTGTGCCCCAGCCCTGACCTAGCCAGGCGCCATCACCCTTGCGCCAGCCCTTGAAAGATCTAGACCCGCCATTATGTGGTAATGGAGTTTTGGTGATTAATGATAAATCTAATTGGGAGACTAACACTTTTATTGATATACATATTGTGTAGTTTTATTTGGATATAAAGGTGAAAATCATGAAGGCATGCAAGTGATTAAGTGATTAATGACAAATGCACTTGTGAGACTAATGCTCTTATTGTTATATCATGCTTAGTCTCAGCTTGGATATAAAAGCAAAAATCCAAACAGGTATGTATTCATAAATGACAATCTATTTGTGAGACTAACAATTCTATTGATTATCTATTGCTTAGTCTCGTTTGGATATAAAGATGGAAATACAAGAGGTATGCATTCTACTTCGTTTTATTATATCTTGTTGCATTCTCGGATCCAAAATATAGGATAAACTCCACCAAAAGTTTAACTTGGATATGTGCATATGTTTTCATTACACATTTGTGTATGCACACATTTAGGGGGAGTCCATTCTATATTTTGTGGTTTCATTAGTATTGATCCATATTCTCTTTCCACATATATTAAGGATCTTTACTTTGAAACATATCCTTGAATATATTTAACTTGTGTAGTTAGTATATTCATATGAGTATATGAGAACATATGAAACTTGTGTAGTTCATGGATGTTCATATATCCTTGAATATATTTAACTTGCGTAGTTAATATATTCATATGAGTATATACAACTTGTGTAGTTTGTATACACTCATATTCAAGATATACAACTTGTGTAGTTCAGATATACTTGTAGTATATATAACTTGTGTAGTTTATATATACTCATGGCCTTGTTGTTTCATTAGTATTGATCCTTGTGATCTACTTTGAAACATAACTCTTGAGTATATATATAACTTCGTGTTTATATATACTCATACCAATTACATTCACTTATTTGAAATTGTGTTGTGGGACTAACATGTGTGCTAAGATGTTTCAAGGCTTAGTCCTGAGTTTGAGTGATGACATAAAAAGGAAATGCAAGGTGATAAAGATCGACATGACTCAAGACAAAGGAGTCATGCATTGCATTTCAAAAGCTTCAAAGAAGTTCGGTGGAAATCGGTATGACCGCATTTGGTAGCGGTACTACCGATGTGCGATAGTAGAAGTTCATGTAGCGGAACTACGCGAGCTGTATGACCGTAAATATGTTGGCGGAACTACACGCAACACGGTTGTTCCGCTTTGTTAGTTGGCGGTATGTAAATTCTAGAGAAGATGTTTTTCGTATTTCTCGAGCCTCTGAAATCGGTAGTACCGCATCGAGAAACCAGTACTCTGGGAGAGCGTATACGGATGCTAGTTGGCGGTAATACCGCACCTTCGATAATGGCTTGTTCAAAAGCATTTATGCGGTATATCTTGGTAATTAATGTTAATGACATTGTGGGACTAACATTTTCATGAGTTGGATGAATAGGTTATGTTCCAGGTGATGAAGACTTGGATGACATCATGAGTTGATCGTCATCAAGTCAAGATTCAAGAAGAGGATGCATCATGTGTTGATGCATATCAAGATCTCGAAAAAGATATGATCATAAGTTGATCATCAAGTCAAGAGAAGACTCATCATATGTTGATTGAGGTCAAGTAAAGGATGCATCATGGGTTGATGCATATCAAGACGATGACCCGGACTTGAAGTGAAGATGTGCGTCATCAACCTTCAAGAAGATGCTCAAGGCAAAGGTATGACTAGTTAGGGCTAAGGATGTGTTCCTAGTCTTTTACCGGTCTTGGTGTTTGGTTGGAAGACCGGATTGCTAATATAGGTTGCCGTACTATTAAGAGGGGTCTTGTCTAGTAGCTTGAGTCTCATCATGTGTTGATAGCTCAATCTTGCTTGCTCTAGCTCACCGTGGCATGATGCTATTATTTGCGAATGTGTTTTGCAAATAGTCGAGGCTCATGCGTCTAATCCTTGTAGCATGTGACTATACTTTGCAAATATGTTTTGCAAACGGTTGAAGTCCATGTACCTACTCCTTGTGGCATGATCTATGTTTGCAAATATGTTTTACAAATGGTTAAGATTCATGTGTATTCCCTTGACATGGTCTAAGATTGTGTGTTGCTATTTCTTTGGACTTAGACCATGGTAGTGGCTCTTTTGAGTTGTGCTTTTTGATTTGATCAATTGTGTTTGAGATCAATCAAATAGGTGGGTTGTGTAGCCCTCTGAATAAGCTTTCAATAGAGTCCAAGATCACTCAATTCCGACATCGAGTCAAAAGTTATGACCTTTTACCGAGTGTCGCCTCATGCTGAAAATTGGGCTGCGGTAGTACTGCTCGTATAATCTGCGTAGTACCGTTGTAACGGTAGTACCGCCCCTTGTGAGTGCGGTACGACCGCAAAAGGCTGTAACGGCTAGTTTTTGGCTGTTTCGTCTCCAAACGGCTAGTTTTTGGTTTGGGGGCTATAAATACCGCCTTAGCCGATTGAGAGGCAACCTTTGGCATCTCATTGAGTTCCTTTGAGCTAAGAGCAAGCCCTCTACCCCCATTTGTGCATGTGTTGCACTTAGTGAGGTTTGAGAGGCAAATCCTATTGCATGTGTTGCATTAGGTGGTGGATTTAGTATCCACGAGAGCTTTGACACTTGATTGTTTCAAGTGAAAGTTAGAGACTTGTTACTCTTGGTGTTTGCCGACACCTAGACGGCGTGGAGGCGTCGTGGTCCGGTGATCTTCTTAAGTGAAGCTTGTGAGAAGGCCCGGTGTTTGTGAGTGGCTTGGTGCTCGCCATCTCCTGAGTGGAGTAAGAGCAACCCTAGTGGAGCGAGGTGTTGATACCTCGGAGGAAGGCTTAATTTGTGGAGCCGGCCCAATTGGTTTGGGTTTCCCTCAACGTGGATTATGGGAGACCGGCAAGTCTCCGACCACCACGGTAAAACATCGACGTGTCTTTGTGGTGTGATCTCTATTGCTTTACTATTGCATTTACATTCATTGTGTATGAATGCTTGCTTTACATTGTGCAATTTATATACCTTGTATTAAATTGCTTATTCATTGTGTATGAATGCTTGCCATGCTATGTGTTATTTACATTGCTTAAATTGAATTGCTTACAAGTCCATACTTGATTGATTATTATCAATAGACTTGTATTGTTGGTGCACTTAGTTGAACCTAGTTGATTTATGCTTTAATTGTGCAAAACCGTATTTGTATTAGCTTCCGCATTAAAAATCGGTTTTAGCGCATAGAAGTTTTAAAACGCCTATTCACCCTCCCTCTAGTCGGCCTCCTCGATCTTACAGCCCTGCTCTTGCCCTAGCGCTGCCGCTACCGCGCCTACCACTAGATGCCACGTCAGTCGTGCCACCTTGCTACTCCAGCCCTTGCTGTCGCGAGCATGCTACTGCTGCTGCTACTGCACAGGAGGAGCACGGAAGGAGAAGGAGAGAAAGAGGAGGTAAAAGAAAATTAGAGTTTTGTGGTCCAATCGTCTTCATCATCTGATTTCTAGGGGTAACAATCTGGAAACCTTCCCTGCGATGTTAGATTGCCGTTTATTCAAAGTTTACGGTAGATTGGTATAGGGAATTGGTGTTTTGGTATGCTCTGTTTTGGTTCAGTGTTCTACTGAACCTTGCGAGGGAGATTTGGATTATCTACGCCCGGTTTCATAGATTTTCCATATTATGAAAATTATAGGTCATTGTTTAAACATTCCATAGAGTGCAAAACATCGGATTTGGTTACGTGGAGTAAACATTATGGCTTCTGAAACGCTGTTGTCTAGAATCCCATCGCCGTTGGTAGCAGTTGTGTGGTTTGCTTTATTACCTACAGTAGATAATTGAATAAAATTATGGTCGTAACTAGGAAACGTTAGGTAATTTTTTTATAGTTTCCAGAAGTGGTAAGGTTTGCCACTTTTTATGTGGTAGAAAAGTATATGTAAAATTGTTAAGAGTGTTGTTTAGTAATGTTTCAGTTTGACATTCGGGGTTAAAAACGAGGGTTTAGACAACTTAATCAGGGAATTTGCATAACTAGAAAAGTGTAGAACATTTTGTATTGATTCCAGAAAATATAGGGTTTGCTATGTTTGGGTTCCAGGATTATAAGTTATAGTTGTTTGATCACCAGAACATCGTGTGGATTGTCTGGTGAAGATGAGTTAATTATATCGGGTTGCTTGTAGGAGCGATGTTGATTTGTTGTATGTTTTTGTACTATTGTTGCATGTGTTTGAGGTGAGTATTGGCTTTTGCCCAGGGAGTGTTGCTTCGAGTTCGGTGCCATCTTCGCGTCATTCTGGTTTCCGTGGCTAAAAGGTAAGCGCATGGTAGAGCAGTAGACATCGGTTTATTTGCTACTTGTCTTTACAATTGATTTATCATAATATATTTATGCTTTATCCTGCTTATTACAATGTCATGATGATGATATGACCATGACGACAACATGGTAATGATGGTGATATGATGATAATGGATCATGTTATAGATAATGGAACAAATTGTATTCTTGCATCATATATATACAACAGTCTTGCTAGTTTTAAGTTGCCTGAAATTTTCTTAAGTTTAAGTCACTTGTTGTGACCATTGGATCAATATCCAATCATATGACATCCATTGGATCAATATCCAATCATATGACACACCAATCTCTACACAAATCCAATGGTCACAACAAGTGACTTAAACTTAAGAAAATTTCAGGCAACTTATGAATAGACAATCCCTATATACAATCATATTATGAAAGAGAAAGACTCACCTCGGATGGGAAGTGGATATCTTCCATGGTGGTCGAACTCCACGAGTGGAGAGATCCTTAGTTCCTTAAAGGATAGGTGATGAAAATGTGAACACCGACGCACTTAGCTATACGGTATAAGCTTTGGAATGAACAAATGAGCGCGTAGAGTAGAGATGAATTGCATTAATGAAAAAATAATGCCGTTAATTGAATACATGAAACGATTATGATATTGATCTTCATGATTGATAAACAAGTATTCAGGTTGTCAGATCCAACCCTGGCGATTTCCTGAATCCTATCGGTTGCAAAGCTCGTGCACTCAGTTGCAAAGCATATAGCAAATCTGCGGCTGAGCCAACCGCAATCTCAGATGCAAGGTCCGGATAGATCGTCGGACCACTGGATGTGTTCACTGCAGCCCCTCGGCGATCCGCTCGACCGTCGATACCGGACGTCCCCTGAGAGCGCATCCGCCGTGTTAGGTTTTGGCAGCATTTTCTCAAGGTTTGTGTGACGAACTACCTGTTGTACCAACTGCTCTCTGTTGTAATTCTGCAAATCAAGGTGTGTACCGGTGCACTAGGATGCACAACCATGTACTATGATTCTACATGAATAAATCCTTCAGTGCCTTTGGGAGGCCGCACAACACAGCTGCTACACTACAGGATGGGCTTTGGGAGGTTCTTCCCCCAGGTGAGTGCACGAAACAGCATGAACATGGAACAAATAGCAGCTTACATCGCCATTGGAGCCGCTTGGCTGATGCAAGCATCTTAATTTGTTGGTCTTTACCAGAACTCGGTGATCCTGACTGTGCCGGGAGGGCCAAGCGTGGCATGCAGTGCAGCACGGCGAAGGCGACAGAGTGGGATGCTCGATGGTCAGGGGACCTGGACCCCTCTGGGAGAGCAGCGCTTGGAGTGTATCTCTCGGCGGGCCTATGACCATGATCACAAGCATCTCCCAGCCACCATTGCCGCCGCCGCCGCCGGAGCCAGCGTCCCAGCGAGAAGCCGAGGATGATCAAGGTCGTGGCGCCTGGTGTTGCCATCGAGAGCTGATCATACCATGCTGCTCCTTCTGATAACAAATAAACTTACTTGAGAGGACTAACCGATTTAACATTTGCAATTATAGTTCGCAGTTAGCAATGTTGAGCTGCAATAATCAGAAGAGGTTAGAAACAGCATCTTAAATGATGGATGGCAAAATCGACAAAAATAGGCACAAATTGAAAGGAAGCAGCATGGACTCAACGGACGAGTGCTCTCTACTCGCAGTTCGGACAACACTACCACTAGAGGAAAAACACTACTGATAGAGACTAGAGTACTAATTACGTAGTCCCTTTGGCCTCTTATTCACCACAACATAGCTAGCTCTCTCCCGAAGAAACCTACCTAGCTTTCAGTATAATAAAACAATTTTAGGGATATCAATAATTAAAGAACAAAATATTTTTTTCCCTCAACAGTAAACATGACTACGACGAGTCGGCGACAGTGCAATATACTCCATCAAGAATAAACTCACAGCAACAGCATCAACTTTTTGTTATACGATCAATTCTTAAACCTTACATGCAACATTTTGCGGCAACTGGACTTGTACAACTGAGCTACCAATATAAACATCATTTACACCACCCATCTAAATTGCAGCACATGATAGGTCAAACAAAATAAATGAATCGAGCTCCCATCTGCTGCAACATTGGCTAACACACGACTTTCTTCCACCTTCAAGCGCCACGAATAACAGGAATCAGAATATCTAATAGGGATCAATGAAGACATCAACAGATGAAGAGGATAACATAAACTCATTATATATGAGTTTGCTGAATTTGTTAATGTCAAAGTAATGACTATATTGTTGCTATGTGATTCTTGACTTCATTTCCCTTTCGAGTCACCTTTAGGGCTGGCTAACCCATTCTTCTTGCCTCTATTTGTAGTTTGTAAATGAAGAATTCCTGCACTTTGGCCTTCTGGTACTGGTTCAGAGCATCTAAGTCTGCAATGTTCATACAAAAGAAAATTTTCTTTAGCATCCCAGAATGGGTATCGATTATCGACTTTTGGGTTGCAACGCAGAGCACCCTTAACATCAGAGATGCATTAGTCAGGTTTACCTTTTTAGAGTTTGAATGGGATCATCTGATTCTTTCACCACATCTCCACTACTAGCATGAATGTTTCCCTGGAATAAACATGCATTGGACAAAAGCCTTAGACAAAATGCTATGCATCCTCAAGAGATTGTACTTCATCCACTTGATTTTGTTATTTGGCTGCTAATACGCTTCCATTGATGTTATTACTATTTTACCATGTGAATAACCCCAAAGCTTATGCTCCAGAACAATCACTCTACAATGAGAATGATCGTTAGCACTTAGCACTCAATGCATTATGCTCATGAGGCAGTTATAATAACAATGGCCAACATAGTGATGAGCAAAGCAACACTAATTACTAGAACTATCCATTCCGTACTCTGGTCAATCAAAAACATGTTGCACAGGATGATGTATTTCCAACATCAAAAACATCTAGCAAAACATATGGCCCTTCGAGTAGGGTAGCAATTTACCGCACCACACAAGACAAGATATGATTTTTCTGCATAAAGCACATAGCAAAACAATAAAATTTTATGAGGAACAGCTGATTTTCTCTACATGCACAATTTAATGTATGTGTGCAGGCTCAAATGTGCACGGTTTTGTGTGAGCGGGGCACATAGATGTGCCCAACCGAACGTATGTGGAAGCACATGTGGCACAGAGACGCGCAATAGAACACCTAACAACATCTTGGAGTGACCAAATTCACCACTCGCCCTGCCTGAATCATCCCAGGGCACTACATCTTCGTCCAAGAACTCAATGAACATGTACATAGTTCAATGTGTTGTAGGGACGTCCCACCGGCCCCACGGCCCGGCGAGTGCACCTGAAGGGGTCCCGAAGGCTCTCCGAAGGGGCCCCGAAGCCCCACCCCCGAAGGTCCTTCGAAGGGGCTCTGGAGGCCCTCCGAAGGGGCCTCGAAGCCCCACCCCCGAAGGGGTCCCGAAGGTCATCCAAAGGGGCCCCGAAGACCCTCCGCAGGGGCCGCCGAAGGGACCTCGCGAGACCACCTCCGCGGGGGCGCAAGGGCAGCAGGCTTGGTGGATCAGGCGTACTCCCCGGGTAGGCCAAGTCCAGAAAGATCCACCATGAGCCGAAGGCTACGCATAGGGTACATAAAGTCCTTGCAACCCCTATGGTTGCGGTACTTTTCTAG
The DNA here is from genome assembly GCA_036346255.1 of Ampelocalamus luodianensis. NCBI lineage: Eukaryota > Viridiplantae > Streptophyta > Magnoliopsida > Poales > Poaceae > Ampelocalamus > Ampelocalamus luodianensis. The sequence continues at coordinate 568,613 of CM070640.1, read as the reverse complement.
GGGTACATGTGTAAATTCAGATACCCGGTCGAAAGGCTATAAATAGCCCTCTCCCCAAAGTAATAAGAGGACACGATTTTTGGAGCAATTAATACATATTTACTTCCTGGCAGCCGAAACCCCTCTTCGAGGACCCTTCGGCCTCTCGCCTAGACGCCAAGGGTCCCCTCCTTCTTACTGTCTAGTCTTCTCACTACGGTAGTTGGCGCCGACCGTGGGGTTCGGCAGGAAAGTCACGAGCACATCGAGATAACTGATGGCCTCCCGAAGGGCCACACCCAAAGTTTCGGTGGCCGAAGCAGCGGTCGCGGCTCCGAGCACCCCGAGAGCCATGCGGAGCAAGACCGCAGCCGTGGCGGCCGCCGCCCGGGCTACAAAGGAAGAAGCTAACAACTCCACGCACGGAGACATCGTGGGGGGGCGAGCCCCCCTACCGAGGCGTCCCTCCCCAACAACCAACCCAGGGGTCCCACGGGGGTGGTTCGTGAGGCCTACAGGCCCTCCAGCGGGAGCTGGCGGACCTCCGGCAGTCGGCGGGAGGTGCCCTCGGGCCGTCGGAAGGTGCCGCCGATCTCCCTGCAGCCATAGCCAACCCACCCCTGGCTCCACTGCTCCGGGGAGATCCCAACTCCCCGTTGAGCGCAGGAATTGAAGCAGCACGCTGGCCAAAAGGCTTCAAAACGCTGGAGGTCACGCACTTCAAAGGCTGCACAGACCCCTCGGAGTTCCTCCGCGTGTACAAAACAGCGGTGGAAGCAAGGGGGGGGGGATGACACATCCAAGGCAAAAAGCATCATGCTCGCTCTCAAAGGCGTCGCCTTAACATGGTTTTTTACCATCCCTCCCCAGTCCATATACGCCTGGGAATAGTTGCGTGACCTTATACGCAACAACTTCCAGAGAAACTACATTGATCCAAAGGACGTAGGACACCTGTTCGCAGTCAAGCAGACCCCGGGCGAGTCCCTCCGCCGTTTCTTCAGGAAATTCGTGGAGGTGAAGTGCCAAGTAAAAGGGGTCAATGAGACCACCATCATAAATGCAGCAACCTGAGGACTCCAATAGGGCCACCTGTCAGAGAGACTGGCCTGCAAACCAGTCCGTAAGGTCGCAGAACTCTTTGACAAAATAGAAGAGCATGCCCGAGCGGAGGAGGACAGCAGCCGAAGGGTGGAGATCACACCTTCCTCCACACCAGCACCATCATCAAGCAAGCCGCCCAAGGACGAACCCCCGCCCACCCCAACCGCCATCAAGGCACGCAACAACAACTTCCACCGGAAAAGCCGAAACGTCTACCATGTGCACAATGGCCAAGCCCCCGAAGGAGGTAAACGAGGTGGTCGAGCAAGCCGTGGCCGGGGAAGAGGCCGTGGACGCCATGGCAGGCGGCAACCGGACGCTCGAAGCAGAGCTGGGGCGTCCCACTGTACTGCGACCTCCACGGCCAAGGTTCGCACACAACTGTGGACTGCCACACCATCGCGGCCATGCAGGACTACATCAATCGCGGCCAGCAGCCGGTCGAACACAAAGAAAGAAGGGGTGCGGGCAATCAGCTTCCTGCTCCGCCACAAAGACCGCACATAGAGGGGGGCCATGGCGAGCATCACCAGAGGGTCATAAACATGATCATGGGAGGATCCTCACTGGGCATAACATTCAGGAGACAGCGACGCGCATACGCCTGGTAGATTCACCACGTCGCCACATGGCCTGCCTCCTGCTCACCTTGGTACGCCGAGGTGCCTATCACCTTCGGTCCTGAGGATGTCCAGGGAATCTACTTCCCCCATCAGGACCCCCTCGTCATCTCCGCCAACATAGCCGACTTCGAGGTTAGGCGCATCCTCGTAGATGGAGGAAGCTCCACGAACCTCTTATTCGCGGAAGCATTCGACAAAATGATGATCCCCAGGGATCGCCTGTCCCCACCAGGCATACCCCTCGTTGGTTTCGGGGGCAGGCCTGTGACGGCCTTGGGCTAGATTGGCCTGGCCGTCACGTTCAGCTTCGATGTGGTACAGATGCCCTACCAGTATAACGCCATCCTCGGTCGAGCCACGCTGAACACCTTTGGCACAATAGCCCACCACAATTATATGTGCACTAAAATCCCCGCACCAGGAGACATCATTACGATACGAGGGAACCAGGACCTAGGCCGCCGAACCGAGCTGGAGTCGGGCTTGTCTACCCGCCACGTCCACGACATCGAGGCCAACACAGACGCCTTGCCAGCGCCTCTACCGGCAAATGGGTCCTGAAGGCCAAACCAGAAGGGCAACTACGAAGAGTTCCCCTGAGGGACTCCTCCCCGAAAAAAATAATGGGCCGAACTCCTGGCGAAGGAGCGCGATGACATCCTCGAGGTCCTCCGTGACAATGCTTATATCTTCGCATGGAACCCGGAGGACATTCCGGGGATTGCCCGGGAAACAATAGAGCATCGCCTGCCCATCTGAAGCGACGTAACTCCCAAGAAGCAAAAGCTGCAGCGTATTACGCTAGAATACGTCGAAGCGGCCAAGAAGGGGATAGCCAAGCTCCTAAAAGTGGGGGTCATTTGTGAAATCAAGCATTCCGAATGGCCAGCCAACCCCGTCCTGGTTAAAAAAAGCACCGGAAAATGGCGCATGTGCGTCGACTTCACCGACCTCAATAAGGCATGCCTGAAGGACGATTTCCCTCTATCGCGCATCGACCAATTGGTGGACGCCACGTCGGGATGCGAGCTGATGAGCTTCTTGGATGCCTACTCCGGGTATCACCAGATATTCATGGCTGGTGTGCTAGCACCAAGTCGCACGGTAGAGCTCTCAAGAATATGGCGGCTAGGGTTTCGGTGGAGCAACTCACGTCAACTCGTATCTCTCCCAATAGCCTCAAGCATCTCCTTATATAGTGCCCATGATGGATCCTATCCGAATATGTTTTATGAATCGTATCCGTACTGGTTTGTTCCAACCCGTTAAGTGTATGACCGTTAGGTTTATGCGTAATCGGTTGTGACTTGAAAACCCTTTCCAACCATGAGTCGTTAGCGGTTCCTAGCAGGATATAACGATTCCCGAATACACATAAATTATATCGGATGAACCTTAATGCAATATGATCTACGACCAGGTCCTCATCACTTACGACCAGCTCGTATCTTGTCACGACCAGTATGTATTTAGGTACGACCAGTTCGTAACTCCTTACGACTAGTTAATACTTATGTACAACCAGTCTACGACCAGCTCGTATCTCCATACGACCGGTTTGTAACTGTGTATGACCAGTTCGTAACTCCTTACGATCAGGTTTTGACCACTCTGTGATCACGTTCGACCAGTTTACGCCCAGCTCGTATCTCCATACGACCAGTTTGTAACTGATCGAACTAAGCGACCTACTCGTGTATTATCCTTTTACCTCACGATATCTGGTTGAACTCTAGGTGAGATATTATGTCATCCATGGACTGTTCAATACTTTCTCGATCGAGTATCAGATAACCTTATGTGGTCAAACTGATCGAACTAAGTGGCATGGCCATGCACTTTCTTTATCCGACCACTTCGAGGGGCCCAGAGATATCTCTCCTGTTATGTTAGGAGAGACAAATCCCATATTCGACCAGTCACATCCCTTCGCATGTTTCATAGTATACCCAAAAGTTACCTTTATAACTATCTAGTTACGAGTAGCGTTTGACAACCTCTAAGAGTGCTATTACACATGTAGGGAATCATGCTGATCTCAGGTCTGAGGATTATACATCATCATTGCTTGAGACCAACTAATGACACATAAAATCATAATAATTTCAATAGTATCTTAAGGTGGGTCTATCCAACCCCATGTTCTCTAACACGTGTTCACATTATTGATTCGATATCCCTATATCTATGACCGGTGAAACATGGTCATCAATCAATACATGTGCTGGTCGTAGAGTCACTAGTGTTCCGACCAGTGACATCCGACCAGGGATACATTTAGAACGACATCATATAAGTTAAAGAGCTTCACCAACAAGTCACATACTCGTTGATCTATATAATTGATGATTCATTCAAGGAACATAATAACATTTATTCAATAACTCATAAACATAGACGATTATTTAATAACTCATAAACATAGACGTGATATAATCATCTCTATGATTGCCTCTAAGGCATATCACCAACAACCACAACTATCCAGTTATCACTATACACTTTAAAAGACCCTTGTAAAACGAATCGGTTAATCCTTTCTCAAAAGAAGAGGTAAATGAAAATAATTTTCAGCACATAGAAAATGTTTACTACTCGTAGTAACCACAAGATCAAGGGAAATAGTCAAATAGCCATGATCTTGAAAAAGAAAAAGACGGGACCACAGTTGAGGGCATAAGTCCTACAAGAAGAGAATATCAAACCTTAACCAATAAGAACAAAATATTGCTTTTGAAACTTCATAAGCTCTTATGTGGCAAATAGAAATGTTAAGCACGCTTCAAATACACTGCAAGTTATAAAACTTGACTCCAACCTTAAATACTTCTACTACACTCTTTCATTTAATAAAGAAAATAATTTTCTTTGATTACAACCTCACTTTGCCAACTCAAACAAAATAGCATTTAAGATCAAATCATATAAATATCTTAAGAACCAATAGAATCTTCCAATACATCACTTTTTTTAAACTAATTTGAGCTATCACATAAATCATGAACTCCAAAAGATCACGAATGCAAAACTTGAAATATTTTCATTTAAAGGATATCACGAAAAGCGATCAAATTACTTTCTCTCTAAAACAATTAACACCACTATCACATTACTGACAATTTTATTAGCATCAATATCATACACTCTTACCAAGAATCATCAAACCCTATTACCCCATCCTAAAATTTTTGAAAGAAACACAATATGTTATTTCATAATTTTTCTATTATCTGAATAAGACTACAACAACTACTTAATCTACGGAAACCTAATGCACAAGCCACAATGTTGAAACAAAACTCTTTTAACAAGATCATAATATCATGTAACAATTGGCGATTGTATTAATCTTGTGTGCAATTATGGTCCTACTTCTATTTGCAATCGCATAGATAATGATAAACATAGATTCAACATTCCACCTTATGTTCAGAATTTAGGGAAAAATATAATTAAAGTAATAGCATAATCTCCTGTAAAACAAGGTTTCACAAAGCACCACATCAACGTTCATCTAGTCCCTTATACATGTTTCAACAATTTTAGCTTGTCAAGAATTAGGTAAATCTAGTATTTATGTAAGATCATCAAGTAGACAATTAAAAGATATCCATAACCTAACACCTCTTTAACTTAACCATCTCGAACGGTGAGATTAAACTTGAGAGACCAGTTAATAAATTTTTATCTCACAAGTTTAACCAACCAAACCATTTAAATGCTTAATCTACTTTATCCATGATCCACACTTCTTAGTAACCCTGTTGATTCCACTTAGGAATAGTCATACTCTTAATCATAATTCATCATGTAATCATTACAAGGCAACAATAAATTAACCAACTACGCTATCAAGGACATCAATTGAGATTAGTTATGCATCACGCTACTGACCCAACTTGACATCTCATATATTTTCAATTATCTTGTATGCTTACAACTTCTCACTTAACACAACAGAACATTACAAAAGAGTTTTGACACTTTCTTTCTTAAAGAAGATGCACTAAACTTCCACACTCCAATTACTCCAAAAGAAATGCGTAGAGTCAAAACTTTCTTCAATGAAGTTTGTAAAAGATAATTTTCATTATCTAAAATACCAAACGAATAACCGGGTCACGTTTGCCAACAAGAAAGGTAGAACTCGCATGAAAAAGAATAATATTGCCAATAACAACGTTTAAAAGTAGCAAAAATAGCTCAACAGTCGGAAAAGACAATAATTGCTCTATAAACACTACTACAAAAAGGCTAATACTGGATGTCTCATCACAAACAGTTGACCAAAACCGTCTGTATTACATGCAATTACAGACGATTTTGGTTTAGAGACCATCTGTATTACTGGTTGTGCTAAAAACTGTCTGTGAAGAGGTACTATCACAGACAGTTCATGATGAAAACCGTCTGTGAAGAGGTACTATCACAGACGGTTCTTAACAAAAACCATCTGTGATATTTAGAAAGTCATAGAAGGTTTTTAACAAACAATCGTCTGTGATACTTCACAGACGGTTCTAAACACGAACCGTCTGTGATAATTGTAGACTTCACAAATGGTATTTAATTATAACAGTCCGTGATAATATCCCTTCAGCTCCCCAGTGAGTTTCTTCATCGCCCGATGAGTTTCTTTGTCGTCGATGCATCTCTTCACCGCATTAGTGCCGCTTCAATGCCACTTCGGCTCCCCGATGCGTCTCTTCGTCTCACGCGCTGAATTTATTCCTTGTTTTATAAAAAGGATCACCCGCCATCGAAGATGATCATCATCCAATCCCCACATATAACTCTACTCTTTTAAAGCTAGCAGAAATGGCTCCCTCTTATGTTTCCTTGTCGCCGACATTGATCGCCCACCTAGCCATACTGTACGAGCACCTCTCCAGTCGTACGTTGGCCGATGCGGTGGAAGGACACTGTTTGATCAACAGTGTCCTCACTCTTCTGTCTGAGGATTTGCCGGAGAAGGTGGTGGCCGCCTTCCGCCACCTTGACATCCTCCTCCGCCGCGTCTTCCATGTGATCTCCCACTTCCGACGAGTTTACCGTGTCATCGACGTGGTCTTCCACAACGACGTTGCACGTCTCCAGGAGGCTCACCGTCACTTGGACTACTTAATCGAGGCGGCGGGTGACCGAGTCGACCATGCCGAGACCCCTCAAGCAAGGGAAGAGAACCTATGGGCTCAATTCTTCTTAATTCAGCACTTCGAGGGTCTTCAAGAGACATTCGAACGAGCGCATCAGCGGGTGGACACATTTCGGGCTTCGTTCGCTCACAAACCGTTCGATGCCACCGCCGCCTATGATGTTTTGAAGACGGAGTTAGCAGCCTACCTCCGCCACTAGAAAAACTTTGTTTATTTATGTTTCTATTTTTTTTATATATTTGTAAGAAGCGAGTGGCCACGCTGTTTGGCTATATGTTAATTCCAAATGAAAAAAAATCTAGTTTGGAGGTGATCAAATTACTATTATATATATATATATATCACATACGGTTTAGTGGAACAAATATCCATCTGTGATATGTATCATAGTTAAAGCAAATTTTCAGCAGTATTTAAATGACAAAATTGACATATAAACATGTAATTTCTTCATGTCATGTAGATGTATACATGACAGTATATATGCTCAAAATATAGAACTTTGAACAACCATATCACAGACGGTTCCATAATAGAACCGTTTGTGATATGGTCTCATATCACTGACGGTTCTATTATGGAACCGTCTATTTTAGTGCCACTGATGGTTCCATAATAGAACTATCTGTGATATCCCTCTATTAATAACAACCCTCGTGCTAGGGTTTGTGCTCTAACTCGTCACTCCCCAGCGCCCTTACTCTCGCCTGTTCCCCTCCCCCACCGTCGATTCAACCTCGCCGCCACCGAATCGAGCTCGCCCCGCCATCTCCCCCGCTGAATCAACCTCGCTGCTATCTCCCCCGCCGAATCGAGCTCGCCTCGCCATCTACGCTGCCGAATTGAGGTACGCCAAACCCTCTGCTCCCGCGCCGCCGACCTCCCCTCTCTACTCCTCCTCCCGCGTCGCCGCCTTCCCCTCTCCGCTCCCCTCCTAGTGGCTCATGGCTGAGGTTTGCGCATGGGGCTCTCCCTCCGGTTGCCTCTCCTACGGTTTGATTTTTATGCTTGAGAATTGAGTGGTATTCTGATGTTTGGTTGTTTTATGCATAGTGGGGAGATGGATGTCGGCTGTGTTGGTGGTGGTGTTTGCCGCCGTTGCCGCGTCGCACTGAGGTAAACTACTACTCTTTATTCTCTATCCCGTTCCCTCTCTTTTGCTCTGTGATGGTGTTGGTGATAATATGGATGATACTGCTAGTGTGGCATAAGCTCTTGAGTAGCATTGAGTGGGGTTCGATCTGATGTTTGGTTGATTTATGCATAGTGGGGAGATGGATGTCGGCTGTGCTGGTGGTGGTGTTTGCCGCTGTTGCAGCGTCGCACTGAGTTAAATTACTACTCTTTATTCTCTATCCCGTTCCCTTCCCTTTGCTCTGTGATGGTGTTGGTCCTTTGCTCTGTGATGGTGTTGGTAATGATATGGATGATACTGCTAGTGTGGCATGAGCCCTTGAGTAGCATTGAGTGGTGTTCAATCTGATGTTTGGTTGATTTATGCATAGTGGGGAGATGGATGTTGGCTGTGTTGGTGGTGGCGTTTGCCGCTGTTGCCACGTCGCACTGAGGTAAACTACTCCTCTTTATTCTCTATCTCGTTCCCTTCCTTTTGCTCTGTGATGGTGTTGGTGATGATATGGATGATACTGCTAGTGTGGCTTGAGCTCTTGAGTAGCATTGAGTGGTGTTCTGATATACTTGTATTGTTTCGAGCATGCAATTTATACTTTCTGATATACTTATTGTCCTACATCACAGTTGATAGTATCTTGATAGATTTTGTTCCTGTGTAATAAGTTAATTTTGGTTGATTTGCTTGAATTAGTCTGAATATATTAGCAAGTTTTAATCTTGTGCAATTAGCCTTCTGAGAGCAATAATCAATCTTCTTAATCTTACCATTGTGTGTGTAATCAACTAGCCTCTCGCCATTCATTTCACCTTTGCTAGGTACGTCCTACCATTCCATTCCTGATCTCTTCTCTATAAAGTCTCTAAGCGATTGCACGCTTGTGCCTTTAAAACCTTATCATATATATATATATATATATATATATATATATATATATATATATATATATATATATATATATATGAAAAATACTTTCTACTCCTTGTGTAGTTACTCCCACTTTTGATATACCACCTAAAAGAACTTAACATACTCCTTTATCACTTTGGGTATACTCATATACTAATTATAAGATACTCCAATGTGAACCACACGAAAAAATTGCAAGAGAGTCTATAGTTTTTAGCATATTTTGTAAATACCTTCATATTCGCACATGAAAAGGAGTATGTCACATAAAAAGGAGTATATCTAAAAAATTATACATACCACCCCTGATAAGGTGTGAATACCACCTAGGTAGTCTTATATACTCGTATACTACACATACATACTCTCGGTTGCGTAAGATGTTCCCTACGTTGTGAAATACGAAATAGGGAGTAACTACACCCGGGAGTAGGAAAAATGCTTCATATATATATATATATATATATATATATATATATATATATATATATATATATATATATATATATATATATATATATATATATATATATATATATATTGTAGTCCTCGGCCACTTTTGGGGGTCGTCCACGAAGCATGAGGGGAAGGGGCAGCAACTACGGGCAACTTCATCGAGCCCTTGCAAATTCAAAAAGCATGGCTGCCAGGAGAGCATCAGGACATCCAGGATATCGTCGATAGGTAATTGGACGTCGCTATGTTCAAAAAGTGATGTGAACGCGCAGGTACTCCGACTGAGAAGTGGCTTCATGTATCAGCAACCAACCATTCCTTGATGTTAAGTCACCGTAGAACATAGCCAACATCCATCAAGGGCTAATTGCTGATACCTGCAACATCCATCAAGAACTTAAGTTCTACGGTGACTTGACATCCAGGAATGGTTGGTTGCTGATACATGAAGCCACTTCCCAGTCGGAGTACCTACGCATCCATGTCACTTTCTGAATATAGCCCAATTACCTATCGACGACATCCAGGTAATTGGATGTCCTGACGCTCTCCTAGCAGCCATGCTTTTTGAATTTGCAGGGGCTCGATGAAGTTGCGTGGTTGCTGTCCCTTCCCCCTCATGTTGCGTGGACGACCCCCCGAAAGTGGCTGAGGGACTACGAACAATATATATAATATATATATGATACCGGTTTTAAAGGCACAAGCAGCCACTGTTTGGAGACTTTATAGAGAAAAGTCATCATAGATGGTTTTAGCTACAAACCGTCTATAGAGAAAAGTCATCACAGAAGGTTTCAGCTATAAACCGTCTGTGATATATGAATCATCACAAACGGCTTCAGCTACAAACCGTCTGTGATATATGAATCATCACAGACGGCTTCATCTACAAATCGTCTGTGATAGATCCCAATCACAGACGGTTCTGAGTTAATAATCGTCTGTGACAGTATGCATCACAGACGGTTTGAAAACCGTCTGTGATGACCTCATATCATCACTGACCCATAAACTCAGACGGCTCACAAAACCGTCTGTGATGATATTTTTGAACCGTCTGTGAAGACCTTTTCTGTAGTAGTGAAAACAAATAGAGACCAATTGAAACCCATCAGCTGCCTTCTAACCACTACCTAAAGAAAGTTCATCAACCGCAAGTGGCTGTAATCATAATAACTAAATACAAACTCAAGGAAAACAACTTTTTAAAGAAACTCACCCTCAACACCTGTAACTAAGTTACCCGAGGTAAATACTTCACTATTCTCATACCACGAACGGTGGCACAACTTGGCCACAACCACGATCTCTACCTCACAACATTGACTATCAATACACATAACAATCGTATAATCAAATCAAGGAACCACAATAAAAGCACGGATTATCAATACAACATAACGGAAACGTAAATGCAATGCTTGACCCATCCCCATCATATTGTGCACTAGTGTGTCAAAATTTTAAGTTAATTAACCATTAGAAAATTTTAGTTGATTTTACTAGTACTAAAGCAAATTTTAGTAAATTAAATTTTTTTAAAGTTGTAATCTATTCATCATGGACATAAAACCTGCTCTGATACCAACTGTAACACCCTAGCTCAACAAAGGCCCAAGATGTCACCCACAACTACTATCGCTACCAATTTTAACCATTAATCAAGTATTAACAGCCGCTGGACTTCTAGAATAAACATCCAACAATATATTAAACATAAATTGCAGCAACACGATAAACCATAAATCGAACGTAATATGAGCCAAATAATTACCACATGCAACATAAATAAATTTCACTTAGAGAACACATCAACCAACAAAATTATGAATCATAAGGAACTAAGGGAAACCATAATTTATCCAATTATTATAATGGAAGATGCTAAATTATTTAAGACCAAAAGTGTTAAATTATTAGGTGAAGTGAAGCGCTACAAAAATGTAATCGTTCCATATTCTACTTCCACCCCAAAGCATGCCGATGTCAACGTTCACCTAAAAACAACAAATAAGCAAGAGTGAGTCCACGACTTAGCAAGTACAAAGCAGAATAATAAACGAGGCATCATCTCAAGAACAATTCATTCTCATTATTCTCAAATCAAATTTTCACTTTTCAATTTTTCATGAATGCAATGCAAACTTATGCTCATGCCACAACTCAACTTCTGTTTATACCGGTATAGCAGAGTGTAACATCCGTTGGTGTTCATTTAAGCCCGCATTCTTTAATGCGGGGACCAATTGCACGTCATTTTTCATACGGGGACCTCATTGCCCATATCTCACATACGGGAACATCATTCCACTCTCGTAGATCACATCTTTCCATTATGAACGCTCAACATGCAATGGAATGATTATTATATTTCACCATTAGTAATTTATATAATCATCATTCTTTCACAAACATCATCATCATCATCATCAAGTTATCAAAAACGTGTGGGCAATATGAAATAGGCATAACTCGTGTACTCTAAGTAGTACATATATAACTCGTATAAATAAATGAAAGAGTTATATTAATTTTTAATAATTTGTTTTTCTACCAGTATCCGTATACCATCCTTGTCAAAAAATCAATCCTTTCTTTTCATTTTAATCCTTACCTTATTCTTTCTCCACTTAAGTTAGGTTTGGATCTTATTTACCTTTCTATGTTTGGTCAAAACCACTGCAGAAATAAATTCCAAAGATGTCTCGAACCAGAACCCGAAGTCACAACAACAATCACCAAAATGAAACCAACTCAGAAGATCACTAGCCAAGCCTGGCGGAAGTAATGGCTTTGATGGAAAGAAACAGATAGCTGAGCAAAATTGGACAAGGATGATGGAACAACACACCAGACTCCTTGAGCAAATTACCGCCAGATCACCAGCTGGACCCTACCCAGGGACTAATAATGGGGGAGTAACCCCAGGATTCAGGTGGGCGGACTTCCAGAAGACAAGACCCTCAGTATTATCAGAATCACCGGAACCCTTAGCAGTTGATGACTGCATAAGAGATATTGAAAGAAAACTGGATACCATACAATGCAATAATAAAGAGAAGACTTTATTTGCTTCTCATCAATTGCAAAGGCAAGCGGCAGCCCAATGGATAAACCACCAAGCTCTCCACCCAGACAGGGACATACCTTGGATAGAATTTAAGGAAGCATTCCTTAAAGCACATATTCCCTCAGGCACGATTGCCGCTAAACACTAAGAGTTGAGGCATGGGCATGGGCTCGGGGGGGGGAGGAGGGGGCGGGGCGGGGCGGCCGGGCTTGGGGAGCGCACATGACAGAAACAACTGGGGCAGAGGCCAAGAAAGGAAAAGAAATGATGAAAGGAAAAAGAGAAAAGGAGAAAAAGAAAAGGGAAAAGAAAAACAAATGGGCTAGGGAAAATTCAAAATTTAAATTTGGAATTTGGCAAAGAATTTGTTGTGGACAAAGGCCCTAGCGGCCAGTGCGTCACGGCGAGTGCAACACATACATGCACATCAACGGCAAGAGTCGCGGTAGCCCGGCGATGACCAGTGTGGGCAAAGGATCCAATGCCAATAACAATAGTCCAAAGAACAACGTTCACCCGGGAGGATTAGGAGGTTGAGTCCGATGACGAGCAGATCAAAGGCGTGCGGGAGAAGAATTAGGAAAGAATAGAATTAGGAAGAGACCAGAAAAATAGGAAGAGTAGAGTCGGATGAATCTATTAGGAGGTTTCCTAGTTAGAGTATAATACTTAGGGGTCAAGTTAGGATATCCTATATAAGTGTCGGTCATGTAACCTTTCTGGAGACAAGCAAGAATCAATCTACATCTTCTTATTGCTGTTTTCTAGTCCTCTCAAATTCTCTTGTCTTCCCCTGCTATCCTGCTGGTTACCCACGACGGCGCCTCTCCGTCGAATCCGAAGCTCACGAGCGTTGCCGAACCACCCTTACAATCTGCGTAGTAGATACAGGATACATCATTTGGTATCAGAGCCAACCACTATGGCTTTTGCTGCCAAGAAGACTAGAAGGATCCTCCGTGTTACAATCCAGCATGTGCTCTATCCTATGACAGAGAGTGTGCTTCATCAAGTATGCAAAGTGTATGTCCTTTATCTTGACACTGAAGGATTTGAGAGTGTTGGGAAATCAAATGTATATGATGATAGGTTTGTGCCTAGAAATGAATCATGTACCTGTTTCTAATTTGCTTTCTGTAGAATGGGGCCAAGGGCAATTGCCCTATACTTTAGTAAAGTTCAACATTTTCCCCATAATGGCTTGCTTTGAATGAATGGACTCTTTAGTCGATGCTCGATGCCTTCTATGTTCTGAAGGTGATATTCATTATTTCGCATAATACGTGTTATGTGACTGATGCCTATTGCATAAGTGTTTAGGAGCTTAGGACTTGATAGAATGATGTCTTGAACCATAGTTAGTATTTTGGTTCTAAATAGTTAGTATTTCCCCCATTAGAGTTAAGGCCCTTTTTTTTGCATTTTTCTGTATTTACTCATGTTAATATATGCAAATTTCCTCTGAGAGTGCTTTAACTTTGTGTGTAGAAGGAAAATCTGTTCAACAAATGGTCAATGAAGCCCTCCAGCGGGTGCCTAATGATAGTGGTTAGTTCAAGCAGCCTCAGTAACTATTTGTTAGGTTAATGATATTTGAGCATCTAGAGATGTCTTATGCATAGTTGAATTAATATGCTTTTTTGTATATATTTTTGCAGGAGACAAATATATTGATGAGGTACAGTTATTTATGAAGTCCACACTTATTTACCAGAAGATACGAGATCCAAACTCTGCTACAGAATTTGTTTTCTATGTGTTTTTAGGTCAATCAAATCAGAGATTCTTTGGCAGTTATGGGCAACAACAACACTGTTTTTAGCTTGCCCCAGGTGCATTTCTGATGACTTCCTTGCAATATATCTACATTATCATTGGTTGCTCTACGGTAGCACTTTAGAGTGTTTAACATTGTCGTTATGTAACTGACAGAGCATTACATATGTTCTGTATGATACCAATTAATGTTGATGCTTCTGTCTTATGCTTTGTATACCCAAAAAAGCATCATGGTGCCGATTTTTTTTTACAGCCTCATTTGCAAAGAACAAAGTTGTGTGAAATGGAGGACAAAGAGCTTGACCCCTTATATGTAAAAAGGCGGGAGCAATTGAAGCAAGTCGTTGCATGCTTCATAAAACCAAAAATTGTGCAGGGGAGAACTCTAAATGGGAAGGAATTTGTGTCCTTCCTGCAACGGGTAAAATACTTGATGTGGTTATTATTGACATCTATCTGATCCATCAGATTTTTTTTTAAAAAAAATCAGATTCTTGAGGCTTTGAATAAAGGAGAGAGATTCCATCAACGGGATCTCTTGTTGAAGTTTTGAATAAGGCCATTCTTGAACGATGTCTGAAGGTGTATAGGGAGAAAATTGATGGCTTAGGTCTACCATTACAAGTGCACAAACTGCAACAAGTTCATGAGGTGGCAAATGATCAAGCTAGAATGCTCTTTGATAAGCAGCACTTTGGTAAACACCATGCTGCTCAGTTAATCCTCAAGCTTGATGATGAGATTAAAAAGTTTCATTAACAGTGCTTAATGTTCTTTTTTAACGAATGTTTCTATTTATTATTGTATGAAAGAAAATTTATATTTATTATGCGGTTTAGGATCCCGTCGTTGATATGTATCACTCTCTTTTGAAATTCCGTTGCAATACGCGGGCACTCTACTAGTGTGTGTGTATATATATATATATATATATATATATATATATATATATATATATATATATATATATATATATATAATTATAGTGGTAGATTATTCTACTGATTTTAATTTTGTTTCCTTGAGCAGTAGGGAACAGCGAGCATATAAAGAGACATGCCAAAAACGACAGCATGGCAAAGGGGAGGTAGAGGAGGCTGCGGTGTGGCAAAGAAGCAGATAGGAGGCACAACAGTCTGGCGGCACCACCCCAGAAATGGGGTAATCAAAGATTCCCTAATAACTGATTTCTTTAGATTTTGTAATACCTAATTTCTCTCGGATTCGCCAATTCCAGAATTTCTATTGGTTTAACATTTCAATGTGACAAAATGTGTGAATTGACCACACAAATTTGACTAATATGCATACGATTTTTATAACTTGCGCAAAGGGGAGCAGTGAGGGACAACACTTCTGAACTTGTGCCAGGCGATTACTAGGAATATAAAGCTCTGAGGTTACAGACAACTCTTCTGAACTTGTGCCATTTTTTCTTTAATTTGTAGTTTGATACATGAAGTAACTATTGTGCATGCAGGTCAAAAGGACCAGTTGAAGATTTCTCATACTTGGACATTTAAAGGAGCAAAATACTTGATCGTTGGCTGGAAGTAGCTAGAATTTTAAATTTTGAGGCTATATACATTATTTCTTTTTATTACTTGTGTATACAGTAAAACATATCTTGTTTTGTAATCACTGTTGGTGTAAACAATGTACTGGAAGCGATGTTCTTCAAGTAATGCAATGAAATTTATTTATTTTCGTGGCATCATTGTTATTCTATCTTGTATGGAATAGTTGGGCCAAGCTGGTTAGGCAATAAAAGGATATTTTTCTTTCAACAATTATAGGGATTGTAAAATCAATTGTGAAGGTAGTCGGCCTATCACTACTACAAAACATGCAATAGTAGACACCTCATCACGCACGGTTAAAATAGAACCGTGTTTGGGTCTGTCGCCTATCACGAGCGATTTGTAATACAAACCGTTTGTGATACTCGATATCATAGACGGTTCTATTAAAGAATCGTCTCGATAGTATCACGAGCAGTTCTATTAAAAAACCGTCTGTGATAATCTGCAGTATCATAGACGGTTCTATTAAAGAACCGTCTCTGATAGTATCATAGACGGTTCTATTAAAAAACCGTCTGTGATAATCTGCCGTATCACAGACGGTTTTTTAATAGAATCGTCTGTGATACTATCAGAGACGGTTCTTTAATAGAACCGTCTATGATACTGCAGATTATCACAGACGGTTTTTTAATAGAACCGTCTGTGATAAGTACCTCATCACAGACGGTTGGTAATACGAGCCGTCTATGATATGTGATTCACAACGCGGGAGTTCGAAAATTTTGAATGCGTGTGCGGGAGTAGCAGGAGTACTCTTTATATATTAATAAGGACTCGCTGAGGGCACTTGCTTCCCGAGGAGTACTCCCAAGGTGACATCCTCTCACCACCTCGTGCCCTCGCCTCCTTGCTTCCCGAGGAGCCCTCTCCGCCGCAAACCCTACTCCCAGTGCGGCCTCGCGCTCTCGCCGCGCTCGTTTGATCCGGTCTCCTCTCCTCTCGTCTTGGGATCCGTGAGAAGCGTCTGCGTCTTATTCTTGCAGTGGTGAAGTGACCCATTTGGTTCGATTTGGAATCTTTGAGGTCACGGTGACTTCTTGTTAATTCTGCTGCAAAAGTTTGGGTGTTGGTGAGTGCAATGCGGGTGCTTGGGTGAACCGGGCTTTGGGGAGTTTGTGCGGGTGGATGGAAGGGAGGATGCGGGGAAGGCGCGGTGTCGGATTCAACCGGCGCATCATGGAGGCCGATCTGCCGCCATGGCGTGTGTACGAACGAAAGGGAGCAATGTAATGACTTCTTGCTTCCTATTTGGTTTGTGATTCTGCAATACTAGTAGGATCGGAAATTAGGAACAAAATCCGTGCTTTTGTAACTCTGTTAACTAGTGTTAATACATAGTGCCATGAGTTGTTGGAATCTTAGTGTTAATACATAGTACCATGCGTGCGCGGAGTAGCGAGAAGCCACCTTGGGAGTACTCCTCCTCCCGCCGCTCGTCCTCCCCGGCGGCCAGCGTCTCCCCATCGGCTCTCCTCCCGAAGCGGAGGCGGGCGACCAAGGGGAATACATTTAGTATTTTTGCGATTGAAAAAACTATCACGAGCGGTTACGAACAAGAACCGTCGTGATAGTAATATCGCTGACGGTTCTTGTTGAACCGTGCAGGAAAATATACTATCCGCTGCGGTTGGAAGTAGAACTGCAGCGATAACTACTATCACGAGCGGTTCTACTTTCGAACCGTCGTGATATCGTATCCTGAGCGGTTTTTGAACCGCGCGATAATGTCTATTATAATGCACGAACTTTTGAGACGGTTGGAAAACCGTGCTCGTGATGACGGTTTCGAACCGTCTGTGATGACGTTTTTTGTAGTAGTGTGGTATCCAGTTTTCTTTCAATATCTCTTATGCAGTCATCAACTGCTAAGGGTTCTGGTGATTCTGATAATACTGAGGGTCTTGTCTTATTAATCATTTTTACTGAATGGCCACCATGCATGGCGTCATTAGCATTATTAATTATGCATGGCCATTAATCATGCATACCGCATGGCCACCATGCATGGCGTCATTAGCATAATTAAACAAGCATGGCCATTAATCATGCATACCGCATGGCCACCATGCATTGCTTCATTAGCATTATTAATCATGCATGCGGTTTTCATTTTGGAGGCTCAGAGAAAATATAAGAATGACTGCACTATAATGTCTTCGCACTTACCAATGATGTTCTCATTTTGTCTGACCACCACATTAACTTTTCAAATTCTGGCTTCTAGACGGAGATTAATAACGCTAAAACGTTCTTGGAAATGAAATCCACATAGAGACAGAGAGCGACCGAAATACATGGTGGCCATGCATGATTAATAATGCTAATGAAGACATGCCTGCTGGCCATGCCGCCGGTATGCATGATTAATAATGCTTTTATAAATAGCATCCATCCATCCATTAGTAGCGTCGCATCGCAAAATAAGCTGCGGATCCATCTCTCCCTCTCCCTCTCCTCCGTCCCTGCCGGAGCTCGCGAACCATGGCTGCAGCGTCGACGACGAGGATGGGGTGGCATCGTCGGGTGGCCAATTGCAAGGCCACCGAGGACTGCTTAATCTTCGACGCCGCCAAGCCGCCGCCCTTCCGCATCAGCGACGTCCGTGCCGCCGTCCCGGCCCACTGCTGGCGCAAGAGCCCCTGGCGCTCGCTGTCCTACGTGGCGCGCGACGTGGCCGCCGTGGCGGGGCTCGCCGGCGCCGGCGCCTGGCTGGACTGGTGGCCCGCCTGGGCGCTCTACTGGGTGGCGCAGGGCACCATGTTCTGGGCGTTGTTCGTCCTCGGCCACGACTGGTGCGTATAGAGTAATCTTTAGGATATATAGATCCATCGACGCATGTGTCGTGTCGTGTCGTGTCGTACGGACAAACATACGTATACTGTTGTTGTATTGATTCTTAATGAAGTGTTGCATATGCAGTGGGCACGGGAGCTTCTCTGACAACGCGACGCTCAACAGCGTGGTGGGCCATCTGCTGCACACCTTCATCCTCGTCCCGTACAACGGGTGGTACGTACCTACTAGGAGTATATGTACTCTTGGAGTACGTACTCTCATCTCTCATATACCATTTAAATCGTACGATGACATCTCTTTATCTATTTGAGTATACTCCAATAATGATTATAAGATACTTCAAAGTGAGTTCTATGAAAAAATTCATGAAAGTCCACTTTTTATAGTAAAATTTGTGTATATACTTCTTTTATATATGAAAAATGGTATATAGCAAAAATAAAGGACTCCAATGAATTTTTTTTTCAATCAAATTACATTTGAGTATCTTATAATTGGTATTTAAGTATATTGAAAATGATAAAGAAGTATAATATATTTGTTTAAGTGGTATATTCAAATTGGGAGTATGTACTTTCGGAAGTACGAAACAGACATGTGTGTCTACTTAGTCGACGTACTGTATATATAGGCCAACAAAATGACCGTATTGGCACCTTTTCACCTCGTATTTACAAAAATGACCATCTCAAAAAGTTTTTTTTTTTTACAAAAATAGCCACCTGCCGCACAACCACCGTGCAGCAACCCCTCCTGGCCGCCACGTACCCCGTTGTCGCACGACTGTCGTGCAGGAACGTTGCCACACAGTCGCCGTGCGGCAACGTTGCAACACCCCTCAGCCCGCCACACGTCCCGGGATTAGGGTTTAGGCCGAAATTAGGGTTTAAGTCGATTAGGGTTTCGACATTATTTGTAGGAATTTTAAAATATAACAAATGAGTTTCAAAAATTATAAAATTTTATGTGGAGCCTCCCGACAGTGTACTTGCTTGTGGAAAATTTTCATAATTTTATTATTTCATAATTTTTCTGGCAATTTCATATAAGTGTACAAATTTTTGGAGCTTATTTTCTATATTTACAAATTTGTACAAACAGTACACTTATTCATAATTCGTACAAATAGTACATTCATACAGTACACTTATATGAAATTGCGAGAAAAATTCTGAACGAATAAAATTATGGCAAATTTCCACAAGCAAGTACACTGTGTCGAGAGACTCCCCATAAAATTTTATAATTTTTGGAATTCCTTTGCTATAGTTTAAAATCCCTATAAACATCGTCGAAACCCTAATCAGCTTAAATCCTAATTTCGGCCTAAACCCTAATCCTGGGACACATGGCACACTGAGGGGCGTTGCCGCACGGGTACGTTCCTACACCACCACCGTGCGGCAATGTTCATGCACGGCAGAACGGTGGCCGTACGGCAGGTGACTATTTTTGTAAAAAAAAAAATACGAGACGAAAATGTGTAAAAAAATCATACGGGCCTGGGCTTGTATAATATGTATCTTAATTCTTATCCATTGCTCTGCGGAACTAATCAACTTGCATTGCATGCATGATGTGTGTGAAGCAAGCAAGAGCAAGTCAAGCTGTGGTGAAACTAACAGAGTTTGTTTCCCTCTTAAAAAAACACCAACTTATCTACGCATGCAGGAGGATCAGCCACAGAACGCACCATCAGAACCATGGCCACGTCGAGAGGGACGAGTCATGGCACCCGGTACGTTAGTCTACTCTAACTCTACTAGCTAGTATATATCTTACATACTAGTCCTTGTTATTTTCCCCAACTCTCGTCGTAATACTCCTTAATTCAGAGCAGCTCGATCATCGATCGTTTGGCAGATTTAAGGAAAATATAGAGAGAGAGATCTAGAGAGAGAGAGAGAATGTATAATTAAGCTACCAAAGCAAAGATCCGACATCGATGTGGGCCGTAACTAATAGCTACTTAGTGCATTTCGTAACGCAAATCCCTTTTCATGTCATTTGGGTGTCATCATTAATTGTTGTATTCTAAGGGTTATTTGGTAATTTCTCATTTTAAGAAAAGACGAAACAGAAAAGAAAAGAAATAAGAGGTTGGGCCCACCTGTCATTGAGTTAGGATGAGGGATAAGGTTGAAGACTTTGTCTCCAACCCTAACCCAAGTGATGCGTTCGGCTAAGGGGCGTTAGCCTGGTGGTGGCGCGGGCAACTCAGGCGCGATGTGCGCCGGGCGTTGGGGCGACAGCTCGGCCATCTCCTCCTCTTCCTTCTCTTCTTAAGGCAGCAAGCTTCTCCCTTTTCTTGACACGAAATATAGTGAGTTCTCCCCAATTTTTTTGTTCATCTTCTTCCTCAATTTGGCTTCGGATTTTGGGGCTTTGAGAGCCACTGTATTGCCGTGTAGTTCCACTGGCGCCGTCGTCGTGTGAGGACCGGCTTCTCCTCCTGCGCATCCTTGTTCCTCTCTTGCATTCTCTTCTTTGTTCGGTTTGCGGTGAGTTTGCAGTCACTATTTATACTCTGTCAATTGAAATATTGTGTAGATGGTTCAATTGCATGTTGACAATGAACTCTCAACTAATGATTTGTTTTAAGTGACCGATTAGACAAAGCAAGATTAAATTTAAAAGCTCAAGGCCCGATTTATTTGAATAATTATCATATTTAATTTGTGAATAGATTTTTGACCCAAGTGGCGAGGAGGCCAAAATTATATCTTAAGTAGCCCGACATCGAGAGCAATAAACAACAATCTAAATCTGAGTATTATGCTGATTTCTTTTGTTGTTAAGATCTATCTTTGGAGCGTTTTATTACATTTAATTGAAATGAAGATATTACATGCTTATATGATATTTCACACTTAAATATCGTTGGAATTATGCTTTAATGATCATAATATATGCTGAAATTATTTCGAATATTTACTAAAGCGCTAACACTACTACTGAGCAGACTTTTGGTCCCGGCCTAAGGGCCTCTAGTCCGGTTATAGAGCGGACTAGGAAATCGGACTAAATGTCTCACCTTTAGTCCCGGTCCCAAGCCGGGACTAAAACGATTTAGTCGGTTGGTAATACCAACCGGGACTAAAAGGTCCGCTGATCAGCACAGTGGCCTTTTAATCCGGTTGGTATTACCAACCGGGACTAAAGGTGTTTTTTCTTTTTGTTTCCATTTCAATTCATTATTGATTTTGGTTTTACAATTACATTAGGTTTTCAAATGCGTATTCTTCATTGCTAATATATGTATCTGCACATATAATTTAGTTTGGAACATTATTACACACAAATAAAGTATGAAACTATATATATTATGGAGCTATATATATGTATAATATATATATATGCACAAAAAATTTACAAAATTATTCATGCATCCTTGGTATTTACAACACAAATGTTGTCCTCCACTTAAATGTCATACAAATGTTCGTCCTGGTTTGGCTTCAATGGTTCATCTGGGTTAAAGTAGAACTCGGTGCCGGGCTTGAGGACATGCTCATTAAGAAATCCTGCGATTGTCTCTTGAATTCCTTTGAGGCGGTCCATATCCAACACCTGTTCCTTCAACCATATCTCCTTCAATTTGCATTAAACGAAAGAAGTATTAATAAACCAAGTTCAACTCTCTCGGTTTTGGAATTAAACGAAAGTAAATGTGCCGCCCATATGCAAACTCAAATAGCTAGTCTTGCATTATTTGGGAGAATATTGTTTGCCTTCAAACCTCAGTCAGGATGCCGGCGACGAGGAGGCGCGCGACGCGAGGAGACGCACGCCGCGCGAGGAGAGGCGGGTCGCGGAGAAGACGGCGGGAGCACGCCGCCGCGACGGCGAGGTCAGTCAGAGCGGCAGCCGCGAGGAGACGGCGAGGAGAGAGCGCGCGATGGGAAGTGGAGGAAGAATGGAAGACGAAGCTGTTGCTTAAGTACTTGGGGACCTTTAGTCCCGGCGGTTTACCAATCGGGACTATTCACCTTAGTCCCGGTGGTAATACGGACCGGGACTAAAGGTCGACTTTAGTCCCGGTGGTTCCACGGCCGGGACTAAAGGTGAATTTTGCGCGGGACATATTTTCGAGAGAACCTTTAGTCGGGTGGTGCCACGGCCGGGACTAAAGGTGAATTTTGCGCGGGACATATTTTCCGAGAGAACCTTTAGTCCCGGCGTGTTAGCAACCGGGCTAAAGGTCCCACTATTCAATTACCGCCACAGAGAACCTTTAGTCCCGGCCGTGGTGAATGAACGCTCGGCGGTGGTGACAAGCGTGCGCGGCGTGTCCGGCGGCGACCACGGCGTTCCGGCTCCCCGTGATTTAACGCCAAAGCAGGAGTTTAAATAGAAGGACATTTAGTCCGGTTGGTGTTACCAACGGGACTAAATGTCAACCTTTAGTCCAGGTTGGTACTACAATCGGGACTAAATCAGTAACACCAACCGGACTAAAAGTCCCCGCCCAACGGCTCAGTAGCGAGCTTTTGCGGAGGACTTTTAGTCGGTGTTACTAACCGACTAAATGTCAACCTTTAGTCCAGGTTGGTACTACAATCCGGGACTAAAGATATTTTTGGTCCCGGACGCAATTTTCTCCGAGACTATTGCCCATTTGGCAGTTCGACCAAAGGTCTGTTCTGTAGTAGTGTAATTTTACAACAATAATAGGCCGGCCTTGCCCTTTTTAGAACGAAAGCACTCGTGGCACGAGAATCTGAACAGTTTGACTAAGCAATCACCCTTGAGATCAAATATGGACTGGAATCACAATTTTGACAAGATAAATGGAAATTCTTAATTAAATTCTCACACTCAGAATAGATGCCATCCACACGTATGTTGTTCCTTGCCAACTGCCCGTAAAGAGCGCGCTCTGAATACATAGATGCTTGGTTTTTTTTTGTAGATGCATGGAATTTGTCCCCAAGTTTTGCACGCATTTGATCATTCTTACTGTAACCAAGCACACGCACTCCACCTTTTTCCTGCTATATGCTGGTTCTATCCGACTTTTTTAGTTAATGCATGTGCAATTTATTCGAGCAGATCACCGAGAAGTTATACCGGGAACTGGAACCTCGCTCCAAGAAACTACGCTTCACATTACCATTTCCACTGCTGGCTTTCCCAGTCTACCTCGTAAGATTCAGAATCTCTTTTGGATTATATTATTGTGCTGTGGACACTGCATCTGCATGCATGCATCCTCGACTGAAAACTTAACTGAATCTACCTTCTTCCTGAATGACTGAATGTTGCATGCACGCAGTGGTACAGAAGCCCGGGCAAGAATGGCTCACACTTCCACCCAAGCAGCGATCTGTTTAGCCCCAAGGAGAAGCTTGACGTGATGGTGTCCACCACCTGCTGGTGCATGATGATCGCGTTGCTCATCGCCATGGCGTGTGCATTCGGCCCGGTACAGCTGCTCAAGCTGTACGGGGTTCCATATCTCGTAAGCAATCTTAGTCTATATAGATCTGCAAGTGTTAACTGTTTACTTACTAGTTACTACTACTTGCTTTTGCTTCTAAGCAACTCGTACTGAACTAACTGAAACCGTAGCAACATCTGATGATGTACGTACGTATATGTTGCTGACT
Source organism: Ampelocalamus luodianensis (assembly GCA_036346255.1). NCBI lineage: Eukaryota > Viridiplantae > Streptophyta > Magnoliopsida > Poales > Poaceae > Ampelocalamus > Ampelocalamus luodianensis. Next base: position 544,411 of record CM070640.1, on the reverse strand, counting down.
TATAATTCCTTATCTGCATTTAATTAAAACAGGTGTTTGTGATGTGGCTTGATTTGGTGACCTATCTTCACCACCATGGTCACCATGACCTCCCTTGGTATCGCGGCGAGGTACTAACTGTTTTAATTCTTCAGATTGTACTTGTCGTCATGGCAGATGGCACAGCTACAGTTTACCTTACACACTGAAAATACGACTACCTTATTTTCTGAACATCTAGCCTGGTATGGCCAAGGTTTCGTAGAGGATATGTAGTTGTTGTAAACGGGAGGCTTGGGCCGGTAGCTCCGGCGACCAGGAGTCATGATGGCTTCCTGCCGTCGGCGTGAGAGAAGGGGATTGGGAATTCGGAGGAGACTGGCGATAGAATTTTGCTTAATTCATTGCTTGCCGAAACTGATGCGACTAGTACGCCATTTATAGCTCTGCGATTACTGTTGCAGGAATGGAGCTACCTCCGTGGTGGCCTGACAACGGTGGACCGGGACTACGGGTGGATCAACAATATCCACCATGACATTGGCACTCATGTCATCCACCACCTCTTCCCCCAAATACCTCACTACCACCTAGTAGAAGCAGTAAGTGCGGCTCCTATAGTACTAGCACTAGTATTCTGAATATACCTGTACAGCCACCGAGTTCACTACTACTTCTGAGTACTGAAGCTACTACTTCCACCTTGTTTTCCGAATCAACAGACTAAGGCAGCAAGGCCAGTACTGGGCAGATATTACCGGGAGCCGGAGAAGTCAGGTCCACTGCCACTTCACCTCTTCGGCGTTCTCCTCAGGAGCTTGAGAGTTGATCACTTTGTCAGTGATGTGGGAGATGTCGTCCACTACCAAACTGACCACAGCTTGAACGGCAGTAACTGGTCCGAAACTGATAAGCACAAGTGATGAAACTATTCAACCTACTACTACTGACGGAAGAATGCCTGATAGATAGAAATATCATAGCTAGCCTGCTGGAAATAAGCATCAAGGGCTACCTGCTCATATCATTAGAGCAGCATTCTCCAACTGTGGTTGTGTTGAGACCGGATTTCTGAATCCGAACCGTTTGTGTATATCTGCATTAGTCCCTAGATCAGTAGCTAGTGCACACAGTGAAAACATTATTGATAACAAGTTCCAATCACGAAATATCATTAATAAATAACTGAGTACGGGCCTTATGGGCACTTAATACAAAAAAGGTCAAAAGACCTTTAGTCTTACAACAACGAAAATAGCAAATGATAAACTCCGAGTGGTGACTTATCAAATTTCCCACCGGCATTCGACTCAGGAGCGCAACCTAGTACTCTGGGTATCCTTCATCAAAGCTACAAGCGAAGTAGTCATAGTCGTCCACGGCATCATTAAAGATTTCTGATATTTGTTTTGAGTGCAGCATGTGAGTGCAAAAAGTACTCCGCGAGTCTTGAGAAAAATGCATATGCATAGCTTTAACAGTTGGGCTTATAGGATTCTTTTGCACAAAGCAATATTTTATATTTAAACGGTTTACATAAAACACATTTGACATAAAGTAGTTTCAATAATTAAACTAATTATATCACTAGTGGAGGTTCTAGCTACCAACCATTAGTAACAAGGATCTAGCTGCCAAGGTTCACAGGATAGGGCCATAACTGCCAAAAAACTACCCGAGAGTTCCAACTGCTCCCGGCTTCCCCAAATTTACTATTTTGAAATCAAAACAAAAAATCTACCATGTGAAAACGCACCTTACCTGCTCTTGATCGTAGGCACGACTATTTGAATAGTTCTACACTCTGTAGAGGTTGTGCACACTTGACCCACACGAAATAACCAACTTATAATAGTTTCACACACTTCGAAAGGTGTGCGACTAAGAGATTATCATAAAACCTTTACAATACCTTATCCTTATATCATCTAGCTCGATGAGCTTAATCCCAAGTCACGAGCGTCATCTACCATCGACCAACACTCACCATTGTGGAGATAACCTTCTGAACGTGGAGTTCCTTTACCAACATACTGCGCAAGCCCGACAATATGAAAGTTTCTTACCATGCTTTGCACGATCCAAGATATTTTTAGATAATGGAAGGGCAAGCCTCCCGCCTCTGCATCAAACAATGCATACATCCATAATTTATTACAAACAAACAAATCGGCTTACAAAAGGCGGTCAAGAACTAAATGACAAACAAGTTGTCATCTTGTGCGATGTCGAAACGACCCGCGCCGCGCGATGACTAGCTTCTCCTTCATCCAACACATCCCTATCACCGGTGAACATCGGTGTCCACGGCACAATGACACGAGAACGATGGGCGTGCAACAAGGTGTTTGAGGTCAAGTCACTAAAGCGGCGCGTCCAGGAGGGAAACGACACGTAAAACGTTGCCATATCCAACCAATGAAGGCCGATCTAGGGTTTTCACCGTGCGAATACGGTGCTCCAAAACAACACCTTCAAGAAGGACACGGCGCTCATTACGAACCAACCAGGTGAAGGCCGATCAATGCATAGTGCGTCGTCGTCGGCCGATCCAACCACTGAAGGCCAAATCAAGGGTATTCACCCCGATGAGCAGATACCGGTGCTCCAAGACAATGCCTTCAAGAAGGACACGACGCTCGTCGTCTAACCCAACCAGTGAAGGCCAGATCAAAGCTCAGTACATCGTCGCTGCTGGATCCAACCATTGAAGGCTAGATCAAGGGTTTTCACCCCGGTGAGCAGATACCGGTGCTCCAAGACAACGCCTTTAAGAAGGACACGACACTCGTCGTCTGACCCAACCAGTGAATGCTAGATCAATGCTCAGTACGTCATTGTCACCGGATCCAACCACCGAAGGCCAGATCAAGTGTTTTCACCCAAGAGAGTAGGTACCGGTGCTCCAAGACAACACCGCAATACTTTCTCGTCGCCAGATCCAATCAGTGAAGGCTAGATCGCCACCATTGTCCAATGCGACCATAAACCACGATCAAGCACATTCGCTGACCATGGTCACACACGCCTCCACGGAAGGAGGCGGCGACCAAATGGGCCACACGTTGCATCGCCACCAGATCCCATCCGGCCGACCTCCCGCCGTCCAAATCCAGCGCCATCATGCACAGATCTAAAAAGCAGCGAGATACCACATCATAGATCTCACGGACCTCAACGCCGAGAGCCTTCGGCCAAACCAATGGCCGCCACCGTTTGAAGCCACCACCGGCTCGGAACCTTGGCATAGCAGCGGGAGAAGAGCGCCGATCTCAACGATCGAGAACCGAAAAGAAAGCAAGAGAAAACAAGAAAAAGTGGAGCGCGAGCAATGCGAGCGGCGGCGAGGTCGAGGGAGGAGGTCCTCTGGTTGGAGGCGACCGATCTGGATCTCCTCTTTTCCCAGAAGAGGAGTCTCACGATCCAAGATATATAAGTATATTTATTATAACCTGCACATCTCAAGATACGAAAGTACATTTATCATAATCAAGACAACAGGCGGTGTGCGACGCGGGTCAGGGCATGGCCATATAATTGTACGCTGGGGAGAAAAAGAAGAAGAAAATAATAATCTCTACGCCACGGCATGTTCTTATGGTGATCTTTTTGGGCAACTTTTTAATTAATGGCCATTCATAGTTTGTTTCTTTAAAAGTATTCGTTGATGGAAAATCCACAATTGTTACAGTAATCAATATACATAACATGCCGATATATATGGATGCAAAAAGCCCCGGAGCGAACCCAGGGCAGGGCAGGGCAATATAATTAACGAAAGCATCAAGTAGCTAGGCTGCAACCAAACTTATTCGCGACCAGATAATTGATGCTATACTAGTGTGGACTACAAACAATTACAAGGATCCCTATACAGATATCATCGCCAGTCTAGAATTATTCTTGAGGGGAGCAAAATTCCCAAACCATCTTCTTTCACCGGTACTGTGTCCTCACAAGACACAAGTCTAAGAGTAGAGCTGCTCACATGCTTGCACTCGAGCTTCAACTCGTCAAGGCTCCTGGCAAACACCTGCTCCAGCCACGTCTGCAGAGGCCTCTTCTCCTCTGATGCCCATGCTGCCGCGAGTATTTGCTCCATTGCGCCAACATCGATCTCCAACATGCAGTCAGAGCCCAGAATGTTGCCCAACTCCTGCAGCATGTCATCAGCAAGTTTGCCGAAGTCAAATGGCTTGAAATCGATTGACCCGTCAACTGAACACAAGAGGCTGTCAATGGATCTCTCTGGGTTGCCGGATGAGTTGTCATTGTTGCTGCTGTCGTCATCAGCATTGTTGGATCCATCCTCATCGACAGGGAGGTTCAAGTCGAACGGCACACTTGATGTTCTGTGCAGTCGCTTGCAAATGCTCGGTGATTCATGCGGCTTTTCTTGGTTAACAGAAATGTTGAGCTTTCGTTTACTGGCAAAACCAGAGTACACAGATGCTTGAATTCTGGTGAGAGATTGCCTTGGGGAAACTACCACCTTACCACCAGGGCCTCCGCCGGTGATCGCCGTACTCGGTTCTATCAAGATCTTCAGTTGATGTCCTCTAGCTGCCAGGATCTTTTCTTCAGAGAAAGTATGACCCTCTTCCATCCCAACAGTGACATTTTTGCAGCCTCGGATCATTCTTGTTGACAACACCACGATTGAGTCGTTAATGTCAACCACCTTGCCACGCAAGTCTTGGAACCTGCCAGTCTCAATGGCACACGACAGACTGTCCTGAACAAGGCAATCAGCTTTATCGATGTTGTCAAGGAAGATAACAGATCGCCGCTTCTTGCTCAACTCATCAACGATACAGTCTGTGCCAGTCTTCCTCTGAAACTTGAGTCACCCCAATCCTGGAGGCTCAGGTCCAGATAAATCAAGTTCTCTTTGCTGCCGTGCATGAGCTCTGCAAGTGCCACAGCAACTCTCCGTTTGGCCATGCTGTCAGAGCCATGAAAACTAAACCAGATGTCATTCTTCCTGTTTACACCACGGCGCCTCTCCATTGACCGGCACCGCACAATGGATTCACAAATAGCACTTAAGGCTTCCTCCTGCCTTCCAACTAACTTGAACAGGCGTTCCACAAGTAGCTTGTCATTGCTTAACTCAGAACCTGGTGGTGCGAGAAGTGAAGGTCTCTGCCATTGGTCAAAGGCAGACGTGCCTCCTGAAGCCGCTGAATGCAGAGCACTAGGTGATGGTCGCCCCACATTTGTGGAACTCCGGGAGCAAGAGTAAGGTTGTGCAAAGAGCTGTGGAGGCTTCAGATGCAAATCATCCACCTTCTTGGGTATCAGATCGATAGACCTCTCTGCATCCTCGACATGTTTCCAGCAGGCAGAACTTGTACCCTTGGAAGAAGATTCACGAGGCGTACCCAAAACCAAGTCAGTTGCCACAGGTGCAGCAGATGATGGTGAAGGATGATCTTCACGATCATGACAGTTTGACAGGTTTTCCTGTCGGGATTGGACACCCCTATCTTGAAGGTGTTCATCACTCTTTGAATGCCTGAATTGAAGTTTCAATACAAGGTCTTCATTCCTTTGGTTGGAGATAGATGGAGATGAAATACTCTTTGTAGTTGCGTTGGTATGTGAAGCAGGCACTGCAGAAGGTTTAATAACCTCCCTTTGATGTGCAGCTGACTCGGAACCTTTGCTCAGATTTGCAGCTCTTTCCCTGTCAGATGGAACACCAATATAATGTGGAAATAACTGGTAAGGACCTCTGTTGATCCTCTGGGAGCCTTGGTGGAGACGCAGGCAGTACTCGTTCCATTTCTTCTGTAGATTCAATATTTTTGAATTCAATACCATCTGATCATCTCTAACCTGCACTGAAGAAAAACTGTGCATCTTTTATACCAATGATATCAAAAAAATTATTCATCTATCAACACACTGTGCATGTTCATTCGTTATTTAACTTAAAAGTTCCGAAATACATAAGTAGCTTCACACCTTGAATGCATCAAATCCACTGTTAGGACCCATCATGCTGCCATTCTGCAGCAGGGAAGGTAGACCTCCCTGGTGATGGTCTTCAGCTGTAATGCCACTTCCTCTAATGATAGTTGCAACTTCTTGCTCATATCTATCGTTGCACTGTTGACACCGGAGGGCCTGAGGACAAGAATTTGCTGTGAGGCTGTTTGCTTCATAGGTATCAAAGACATGTCCTCCAAAAGGAACGAACGATTCCATCAAGCTGCAAAATTAAAAGTTTGAAACTGTTAGGTCCAGTTGATCAAAGCAAATAGAGTACATGACAGAAGCCGCACCAAGTCCTATTTCAACGCACCTATTCTGACTCTGCAGCCACTTAATTATAGCCGGTACATGTCAAAATACATACGGTCAGGGATCAAAATTCCAGCCGGTAACCGCGGTAACTGGATTTACGGTGGGTACTGGAATCCAAAATCCCGGCGGAAACTTCCAAATTCAAATTCAAATTCAAAATCCCGCGTTAGATCCCAAATTCAAATTTATTCAAACAAATTTCGACCGAGTTTTTCCCGGGATTTCCGGTTACCGGCCGGTAACGGGATGATGGCTTCTGAGCAGGATTTTGCCCGGTACCGGTTTCTTGATCCTTGCATACGGTTGCTACACTTATGACCCCAACTATTGCCATGCATTAGAACTTCAGAGTTCAGACAGCACATGTGCACTAGTAGAAGCATATCTTTCTTTTTTTGTCATGAAAATGCATTTCTTTATGCACACAACCTCGTTTTTTCTCTTTTCTTGTAGTTTCTCTTTATTTATGTGTTTTTTTGTCAGGATGTATGCTGGGGCAATAAAACCTCTACTCTACTGCCATACATATATATGTGGCAACAAACATCCAAAAGATCAAATGAATAGGAGAACTCAAAATTGACAAATGAGCAAAGAAATTCTTTCAAATATCCAAAAGGAAAAAAAAAACAAGGTAAGGAATCAGTAAAGAGTACGGGTAGCAACCATCAAGATAACATTGAAAAGAAGATGGCCTGAAAGGATCAGGCATCACGATTAGCAACCCACTCACAGCAAGTGGTAATATCTAATCTTCTTGTAATAATCAAATTGAATCAATCATATATCCAAAACAACATAGCAAATATGGAGTGGAAACACTACATATAAGTATCCCTGGCAATCTTGGATGCAAGAACTACGGACTATGATTCACTAATTTGTACTCCCCAAATCTCCTTTGTATATTATCTGAATTGAAAATGCACCCATTTTGAAATAACTAAAAACTTTCAGGTGGCCTTTCCCCTCACCATTGCCAAGTAAATAAAAAGAAGGAAAACATGCAGAGGAAGAACTAAACCATAACAACTACAACAACCCAGCACCATAACAACTACAACAACCCAGCTTCAGTCTGTACTTCATTCAACGACCATGACAAGCATCAACGCAACCTCTAAACAGTGCCACCTTATTCAAAGGCCATAACAAACACACCTCAAGATAACAGGCATGCCTAAGTCGATTACTTAAGTAAGCGCGTTACCGGAACAAGCTTCAACAAAATAATTGTACTTCATGGAACGAGTAAAACCATTAAATTAAAAAATAAAAGGCGGGAGAAAAACGTTCTAGCCATACAACATATTTAAAGACCTTATTGAACTACCCGTGCTACTACTAATTACAGAATTACACTCAAATCAATCAGACATGGCAGAAAATACCAATGCTACAATGGGCATACACACAAATCAGCACTCAAAACATTAAATTAATCAAGAACATAAACTAATCACACCGCCAGTACTACTAACCAGACATCCAAGAACCATACTGATAATAAACTAAGCACACCAGTCACCAAATGGATGCTAATCAAGTCTTAAGCATGAACAATTGATGAGAGAGATACAAAAGCGAAAAGGCGTCACCTTGCAGGCTTGGAGAAGGCCGCGGCCTTGGTTGCCGGAGGCATGAGTCCAGCAGGGCTGCCGCCGGCACGCACCGCCGTGATTGGCAGCAGCTGGAGCTCCCAGTCCTTGTCGACCAAGGGGAACTTGGACAAGAAGGTGAGGTAGGTCTCGTACGTGGCCGACCACCCCATCACCCAGACGCGCCCCACTTTGTGCGTCTCGAGCACTCGTCACCTCCGTCACCACCCGTCGTCCCTCTCCTGGAGCTCGCCGTCGTCGGGGGCCAGTTCTTTGAGGTCTCCGATGCTTATGATAAGGCCGGAGGTGGTGCTGGCCATTGCCGCCGCCACGCCGAGTTCTGTTTGCTCGACGGAGGTGGGGCCGACGGGGAAGATACGGCACGGGGATGCCGCGGCGAAGTCGGCCGCGGCGGAGGCGGCCCCCACACCGACTAGCATGGGATTGCGTCCGCGGGAGAGGATGTCGCCGATGCGGCGGCAGCTCTCCTCCCTGGCGCCGGCGAGGTTCCCTGCGGGCGAGGGCACGTCGGCGTCGTCAGCGGCGGCGAAGCTGCATAGGAAGAGAGGCGGCGGGCGGCTGCGCGTGGGGAGGCGGCCGAGGAGCGGCATGGGCGGCGCGGGGCGGAGGATGGCGAGCTTGATGTCGCCGCTGCGGAAGCCAGCCTCGCCGAAGACCCGGCTGACCACGGGGTCGTCGAGGATGGCCAGCAGGAGCTGCGAGAGCTCCACCTTGACCGCGGCGGGGGTCTGCGCCGTGGCCGCCTGATGGTAGAAGTGGAAGGTGTCCGGGTTGCGACGCTGGTTGGCCTGCGAGCGCTTGATGGCCGCCATGAGCGAGTTAGACACGGGCGGGTCGTCTCCGGCGCCTGAGGAGGAGGAGGGGACCCTATCGAGGGATACGGCGAAGCAGAGCTCGAGGGCCTTGAGCTGGACGCGCGGGGGGTAGGCGGCGCTGCGGGCGCGCGCGAGGGCGTCGCGGAGGAGCGGCGGGGCGGGCGGGGCGAGGAGGGAAGAGATGAGGTGGAGGGAGGTGGTCTGCGCATGGGCCCGGCGGTGGGCGGAGGCGACGGCGGCGTTGAGAGCCGTGACGGCGGCGGGCGAGAGGCACTGCCTTGCGGCGGGCACCGGCGTCGGCATCGCGGGCGCGGGCGCGGGCAGTTGGGACTGGGACTCGAGGTGGAGGGAGTTGGCTGTGATTATTTTTTACTGGACATGGGGGCCAAGTGTAAAATTGGGAGGGGTGAATTGCGAATAAGGGCAGATTAGGGGGTCGTTTTGCTTTGCAGTTTGCGGACGGTGGGAGAGCGGCAGGGGGGAATAATTGGTTAGGAAGGGAGGGAGGTGGAGTCGGTGTTTATACCATACTTACCGGATTCCACAAAATAAAATCCTACGATCGGATTCGTCGAATCTGAATCGGTTTAGAGTGCGTGTCTACGTTCGCAGCAAAAATTTTAAAAAAAAATCAAATCATGTACCATCATTCGTTCGAACGAACCGCGTTTCTGGTAACTAAAGTTCAGCAACATCATTATTTATATTCTAGTGGAGGAGTCGGAGTATTTATATTTCTTTTTTTTTTCTTTTTTTGCTTTTCTTTTGAGAACTTATCAATTAATCTCTCTCTTCTGTTGCTGCTGCTCTCTCCTGCTGGGCAGAAGAGAAGAGAAGAGGAGAGGAGAGGTGAGGTGATATGTGGGGGCCCACCCAAACAGTGAACGCTGCAGTGGGGAAATTTGGTGGATGTTGCTGCAGTGCAGATTCTTCTTCTTACAAGGAAAGAGAGAATTCACACATTGGCAATGGGATCTAAGCTACGGTTAGCATTAGAGGATGCAAACAAAAAAAAAACATGCTATTAGATTATATTATTATCATATTCTATATGATCGTATACCATCCATGCTCTCCAGTCTCCAAAGACCGGGAATCACAAGTGCTTTCACAATTAACGTATTTTAGTTTTCAAGGTGATATAGATACCGATGAAGGGATTTTATTTTATAACTACGATTTTTAAGACGGACGACATGAAAGCAGAAGAAGTTATTGAAATTGGGAACCACATGCTTAATCTTTTTTAGCGGTTTCCCCAGGGAACTTTATCATTAACGCATAGACATATGCACTACGACCACAACGACCCGCACTTGCCATACTGAAATTGGCATCCTTCTGAACGAGAGATTGACATTCTGAAACTCAAATAGGATTTGATTATTTGCTCATAGCCAAGTTAAGTTTCCTACTAATTGCAAAAAAAAAAAACTACATCCTGTGCCAGCAAAATTGGTTTACACTGATGGGTAATGATACATCTTGTTTGAACCGGTTTATTCAGATTGCTAGGAATGCTTCAGTGAAAGGATAAAGAGCTTTTTAATTAATTAACCTTTTGAATTTATTTTATTGTTAACGCTTCAAACTTTATTTCCAATCGACTTTTTTGTCACGCCATCATCCGTGGCGTCCACGCCATAAGATAAGTCGTCCGCTAAATAGCATTTTTTGTCACATCACTAGTGATGATGTGACTAAATAACACTGTCACACCATTAGTAGTGGCGTGATAAAAGCTTGACAAGATACGGTGCTGACGTGATAATGTTGTTTTGTCACGTCACGGGTGGTGGCGTGACTAAAAGGGTCAGATTTGAAAATAAAGTTTGCGGAGTTAACAATAATAATAAATTCAAAAAAGGGTTAATTGATATATAAAAAAAATCAAGGATAAGGGATACATCATTTTTCACATATTTGTTTTATGCTAACGTTATGTGCCACATTCTTTGTCTATTTGTGAAAAATGTGTGTGAACAAAAGTTGTCGTCTTTTCGCAATGTCGTATCTTTGGAAAAGCCATCAACTTTAGTTAGATGTAGACACCTATGATACTATTTACTCTTAGGCTTCCATCACAATCCATTTAATCAATAATCAACATGTATTGTTGAAAAGGCGTGGAAGATTACAATTTGTTTTAAATTTAACCCCACGCATGGTTTCGTAATAGCATGCATAATGGTACGACGACAGCGGTCTATAACCCTTAACACGAAGGATACGAGATGATGTTGAAGAGGGAGGGGTACATAGAATTGGATCGTCTCATACAAGAATGATCAGAATACGTTAAACATGATATATTATGATACGAAGAGGCTATTTATAAAATAATGTTGTGGTTGTGGATGTGCGCACAAATCCACTTGGTGGTCTGCGGCCCCACCAAGTTAGTGAGACAGGGTGAGGGGGCAAGTGGTGACCGAGTGGGCGTTGCTGCTGCTGCTGCTGCTATTGTGCGTACGTGACCGGACAGAGTGAGTGAGAGTGAGAGTGAGAGTGAGAGAGCATATCGCGTGTGTATAAAGGAGGAGGCGAGGAGGAGGGCTGCCTTTTGTCACCTGTCAAAGGGCCTTTTCACCGATAAGCATCTTTTGTCTTGCTTCTTTCCTTCCTGGCCGAGCCGAATAATCAATCCATCCATCCATCGATTTCTTATGTAGCTCAACACTAAATCTTTGTGGCCCCCCAGCACGATCCATTCTAGTGTAGCACCAAGATCATCATCGACAGCGGCCTTCAAGAAACTTTTCTTGGACTGCATCGAGATCTGAATTTGGGTCTAAACTATATTTACGACAAGCTTTGAACCCCATTGGACACTTGCACATGGAGTATAATACTACTAGCTGATACACCTTTTGTTAATTGCTTCTCAGAGCCTATTCTTGATCCCAAATTCCAGAATTACTGCAGCTTCAGCGATTGTACAAGTGCAAACACAAGCAAGGAATTAATCCACTGCATACCCCACTTGTTGCACCTGATATTTTTCCCCAAGAATCTCATGGCCATACCACCAAATGAATCAAGTATTCCCCCAAGCATCTATTTTTTCCCCCGAGAATTATACCATTAATTGAATCAACTAGAGAAAAATAAATCACCATTCTTATAAATATTTTAGTTGGCGACTACATACCAAACAACAGGGTCCGAAGGCCCCCAAAGTTTGAAAAATAGTACCGAGCAACAAATGATGATATTATATATGTGTGTTCATAAAAATCCTACCCACTGGATATGCAAGATGGTCTGTTTATAACATTAGAAGTTGTGAGATAAGAGATTACATCAGTGACCCTATAAAAAGCCCTACGACTATAGGGACCGCGCGGTCTTTTCCTCCTTCGCTGGTAGCTACGGCGACTTGTGTGGGCGGTGTCCACACGTCACCTTCTTTAGTCCAACGAGTGGACGTTGCTGCTTTGCGTACGTGACTGACGTGACTGGACTAAATCAGAGAGAGAGCGCGCGCGCGTATATAACCAAAAAGAAAGAAAGAAAAGAAAAGAAAAGAAAAGAAACATCAACATATAACATGACTCAGATCATATGGTGGTCCTAGGTTTGATGGTATAGAGCATATATATAACTAAACATCATGCATCATCAGATGAGCAATTTCAGGGTAAAAGGAAAGGAAAGGAAAGGAACAGTAGAGTACAGTAGCACTTGGAGAGGAGAGACAGAGAGAGAGAGAGACTGTTTAGGCACGCGAGATGGGAGCTCCACTCCGCACCAAGTCACCAGGGAAAGGAGAAATTATTAGAAACAAAGGGTTGCTTTTTGTCACCTGTCAGAGGCCCTTTTCACGGATAAGCATCTCTTTGTCTTTTCTTTCCTTCCTAGCCGAATAATCAATCAAATTCCTGTGTAGCAGCAACACTAAATCTATGTGGCCCCACCACGATCAATTTTAGTGTAGCACAAAGATACCATCGACAACAACGTTTGTTTTTCTTGCTGTATATCGGCCGTTCCATATGCCCAATTATATACGGATATTTTATTTTTCGGTCCATCAGGCGTATTAGTTATGTTAGCCTTATATTGTTTATTTATGTACGAAAGGAGACCTCCTTCTCTTATATAAAGGGGGTATAGGGCTTTTTATTGTACATACAAGTGTACAGATAAATAGATCAATAAAGAGATAAGAATAGAACTGCATTATTATGTTCTTATCTATTGTTTATTATTTGTGAGTTGAGAGCTTCGTTCATCGGAAACATAATCTCGATTATACAACATGTTATTAGAACGATAACACTTTAAGCATAAGTTGCTTTGATATAAGTTTTCAATTTTAGTGGTGATGTTCTTTTTAGTAGATTAATTTTTATTCTAATGTTCATTGCCATCGATTCCGCCGGTCGGCCAGACGCATGCCTCCGCATGTGCCCCGGCCGCATCTGCCGTGCACCTCCGCCTACGCACCGACACGCTGTCGCCACTGCCGAACAGGCGCCGCCTCCACGCACACGCCGCCTGACTCCACCAAGATTGGTTCGGGTACGCCTCTGCGTACCTTCGCCAATTGCCGTCGATGGGCTGTCCGACCGTGCGCCTCCACGCATGCACCGCCGACAACCATCGTCTAGGCAACGACAGCACACCTCTGCGTGTGTTCCACCACAGTGAACCGAGCATCAGGCATCGCCTCCGCGGCGCACTGTCGCTAGATCGATCTCGTCATTGCGGCGGGATAGGGCGTCACCTCTGCTTCGCACCACTTACCAGGACCGGGCTCGCGGTTGCTCGCCTCCGCGCGTGCCGTCTAGCCCCATGGAACAAGGGCCTCGCCGTCAGGCGAGGTGTGTCGTGCGCCGCCTCTGTGTCGCACGTCGTCGGCCAAATCGTTGCCTTCGCACTGTGGACACCGCCACAGCCGTACTCCTCTTTTACTAAATTTTCTGAGGTTTATCAAAAGTACGAACATAAGTTCGGGGAGTTCGCTTTCGACGACCCCCATTACTACCCACCATAGGTAAGAAGACAAATGTGCGGGTCAAAATATGGGGTGCGGGTTCATCCTCTAGGTCCAGTGGTTCAAGTTCTACAATGTCAATTTCTGTAGCGAGATAAACCGCCCACCCAAGGAGCGGGGAACTATCCATCTATCTGGACAGTGATACGGTGGATTACCAGGAAGATGACTTCGAATTTTTGCAATTGTGACATGACCATAAGGTAACATATCAAGTGCTATCCATATTAGCACGCGATATGTTAATTATTCTTGTCTCCGTGGTTTTCTTCGAGCCCGCTTTCAGTCTTTGTGGAAGAATATCGAAGGCGAGAAGAACAAGTCTCACGAGTGAGATAGTTGAGATACTTCTAACTGTGAAAAACTAGGAACAAGATGATGCACGAGCACAACACTCTATAGATAATCCAGAGTTGACGGACGTGTTCGAAAATCTTTACCAACGTGTTGTGTGCGAGTTGACAACGATCCCCAAGCCGCACGTCACAGCCCGTTTAATTAGCGGATGGCCGGGCCATACCGCCCATTTGGCCACCACGTCGCCGATCATCTCCGATATACAGGAAGGCGATCTCCGTGAAATTAATGGGCACTCGATCGTAAGCTGGTTACTTGGATTAATTAATAGTTGAGAACAAAGGTGATCTCAATTCAACCAAGCTAGAATTAGCTAGGACGCCCAAATTACATGCACAATAATACTTGCTAGTTGTAGAAGAGGGTCAACAAAGCACTCAGAACCCAAAAGAATTCCACCACCACTAATTCCATGCTTCTTTTCCTAGATTCAGACTTTTCAGAGTGAAAAGCTAGCCTGCTGCAAGGAAAACTTTGAGTGGAAAGAATAATGAGTGACCGCCACAATTATGCAGCAGGGAAAGGCAGGAGAAGAAGAATATTATTCCCAACATGTAGTATGTGCATGAGTGCATCGAATGCATCATGCATATATAGGACAAGAAGTGAAGAAGATGATGGTGTGTGCATGGTTGGTGATGGTGAATGCCATCGATCGAGCGGAATTTCTCCTCCCTCCAATAACAAACACCTCTTCTCTTTGGTGCAGAGTTGCGACGCCCCCATTCCACTAATATGGTTATTGACATATTATGTTCTTGCATCTTTCAGGTTTCTCTTTTATTTTATTTCTACTGGGTAGTAATATGCACAGCTGCCAAACTGCAACATATATGGTTATGGCAATAGACGAAAAAGATTAGAGTAAGTTGAGACATGTGTACAACTACACCTAGGAAAACATTGACGAAAAGTATTCTCTGTAGTATTTCTGAAAAATACGGGACTGAGCCCAAATGCCAAAACTGAAGAAATAGAGACTTCATAAAAAAAAAAAACAAGAATACCTAGGAGGGATTAGGTATCTTTTCAATAAGAAAAACAAAAGGTACCCAAATCCAAGATGAAGAGGCGAGCTAGGCTAAGGTAAATAGAGACTTAACTGAAGAAACCATGGAGAAAAAAAAGAGAAGGGCTTGGGATGAAAATTCGATCTCATCTATATTCTATAGTTAAAGGTTCGATGGGAATAGTTCAGAAAACCAGCCTATAAGGTCATTTGAATTGACATGTAGATCTAGTCTGATACTCTGATTCTCTGAAGGATGAAATATATCTATTGTGACAAGAGATCTGCTACAGAACTTGAAGTTTCAATTCACTGATTGAAGAATCTTGTATGTTTGGCTTCAGATTAACATTTCTGCTGACAAATACCATTTGTGAGGACGACGTATAAACCAACATCCATGCACGCTTGGCCGACACAAAATCTTCCATGTTGATCCTAAGTAATAGAGATGATGATTCTCAGGATCAGAGCAGAACAAAGACAACATAGCAAGTCTTTGATGGGAGCCATGGTCAGAATTAACGATCACAAAATAAATGCAAACAAACAACCACTAGGTCGTTGAGAAATGCAAGAGATCTAGTGATGACGACCATAGCAGTGAAGAGATATGTATGCTTGCTTACTTAAAACAAGTTGATGTGTGCTTAATACAATTCTCCTACTTTTGGTCGGTCTCTGAAATTTGGGTTCAATTCGGTCTTTGCTGTTTCTCTAGCTAGATGGATTCAGTACAGTAATACAAGCGAATCCAATGAAGGAAACTAAATCCAAAGTAAGGAATTCACTACAGTACACGCGTGCAACAATTTGTGCGGGAGATGCATGAAGGGTGTCAAGAACTATAGCTAGAATTCAGCTATATATACGATAAAACACAACAAACTATGACAGTAATGTCACTGAAGGGAACCAGCAGCTCCATTGGCTGGCCGGGTAGCATGCATTATTTGGCAAACAAGTGAAGTTGCAAGCAGATGCTTCTAGCTTGTATATGCCCCGTTTAGGTCCGACGTACGGATAGTGGACATGTGTTTACGTACACACAGTTAATTACTCTTGTGCCTTCAAGACGATGGATGGGTATCGATGGGGAGAATACTAGAGAATGGAGCAAGCTAAGCTAGTAGATCTGCAAGTGGCTGAATTAATTTTAGGCATACAAAAAGAGCAAAAAAAGAGGAGACCGATGGATGGAAGAGAAGCCGATGAATTCCTTCCTTGATTGCTTGCCTTGCTTATCTCAAACCAATCCCGCTTTCCCCTTTTGGTCTTTCCGTCTTCCTAAGCCAAAAGCGCCTTTTCCAAAACCCGCCACCACCCTGTGCTCCTCTGCCTCACATCACACCACGTGTCGCCGCGCTCTACCGCCATTCACCCTCGCACGTGCCCCCGCTCCGCGCCAAATCCCGCTAGTACCCCACCACCTCCAGCGCTTCCTCCTACTCCCTATTCCGCCACTCTAGCGCCGCCTTGCCTTGCGCCGCCTCGTGCTGTGCTCCATGCCCGCGCGCTGCCCTACCATCTTCGCGACTCCGCCCAGCGCGGTGTGACCGCGCCGCTCCCGTGACGCCACCACACAGCCACCTCGGCCCTGCACAATTCCGAGCGTGCTCCGCGGCACCCGCCTGAGCCGTACATTACCGCCACCGCCTTCGTGCGCTATAAAAACCACGCCTCCCCGCGTCATTCTCATCACCATCGCCCACTCCACCTCTCTGACCACCGCCATCTCCCCCAACTCTGGCCAAGAGCTCGAATCACTGTCGCCTCTCTTTCTTCCCCGGTGAGCCCGAAAGTCAATCTGCCACCATCATCTATCTCCCTCCCAACTCTGTCACCAGCACCACCCCAACCTCCTGAAGCCTTCCCCCACCTCCAATCACCCTATCCCTACCGCCACATCGTCGACGCCGAGTCCCACCACCGCACCGCCAACGGCCATTGTTGCCAAGCCGCCTCGGCGCATCCCAAACCCTACTGCCACCACCCCAAAGTTCCCCTCCGCCCACTAATGCTCAAGCCCCAGCCAATTTGGCCGGAGCACCGCCGGAGAGCGCCGGTGTCGTTCACCTGCTTCAGCCATGCACCATCGTCTCCGCTCACCCTTCGTTGGACCTCCTCCGCCCGTGCAAAGCCCAAAAATGGGTTGCCCACGCATCGGGGGTGCTTGCCGCACCATCCAGCGCCGCCGCCCACCACCATCACCAGAGAAATTGCCACCACTGCCATTTTTCTTGCTCGGCTGCCATGGGGAGCAAGCTCCAGATCGCTTGGCACGAGCTGGGCCGCATGCCCTTGCTAGACCGCCAAAGGAGGCCAGCAAAGCTAGCCCAATTGGCTTTTGGGCCTAGCAAAGCCAAGTGGGCGTGCCCATCGCATTTCCCATTGTGCAACCCATTACTATTCAAAGCCCACCGAAAAGCCCAACACTATGCTCCACTATGCGCTGCTCTGTTCACAACCCACCCAAAACCAGTAACTGCTCAAACCCGTTAGCCAAAGGAATACGTATTCTCACTTCTCATATACCGCTTAAATACCTCTTTATCTATTTTAGTATACTACAATAATAATTATAAGATACCCAAAGTGAATTTCATGAGAAAAATCATTAAAGTATACTTTTGATAGCAAAATTAGTGTATATACTTCTTTTACATATGAAAAAGGATATATAGCAAAAATAAAGGGTTCCAATTAAAAATTTTCAATCAAGTCACATTAGAGTATCTTATTATTGGTATTTAAGTATACTGGAAGTGATTAAAAAGTATAATATTTCGTTTAAGTGTACATTGATAGTGGAAGTACATAGTACCAGGAGTACGGAAAAGGCTTGAAATAAAACCCCCGCGTGAATAATAAAGTTTTGCTTAGCCCAGCTTGCCAAAATTACCATCCAGTTTTGCTTAGCCCACATTTTTACTCGAATCTCACCTCGATCTCCACGGTTGGCTGATAGGTCCCTGCCCTCTCCTCCTGTTACTATCGGATCATATATACGCGTCACTTGCCGGATTCTTGTGCCACCACCTCCCGATCATTATCACCTGCTTCTTGTCCCCTGATCGCTGATTCCTTCCTAGTTGCTCTCTAAACTACTACTTTTTTTTAGTGATGAAGCTTCTTCTTACTTTAGGTACATCACAATATTCCAACCTTATTTTTTTAGTCATTATGTAGACCCAAAATCTTTTATATTGCTAGCTAGCAATTACCCAAAAAAAATGAAATTAAATACTGATAAAAAAATGACAGATGCCCCTCCCAAAAAAAAGGAGTTTATTTCTTGTGAGTTGTGCTAAGCCATGTACGAAAACAAGTGGAGAATGGGTGAAAATTCGAGGGGAAATAGAAAAACCCGGACATAACCATCAGGAACGTTCGTAATACTTAGAATGGGTGAAAACGAGAGCGGTAGAATAGAAAAAACCCGGACGTAACCATAAGGAACATCTGCAATAGCGAGAATTCGAGGGGGTAAATGTAAAAAGCCGGACGTAACCACGACGAACGTCCGTCGTACCAGACATTGGTGTGATGACTGGTGCCCCATCGGCGTACAAGTGTCCCCTTCCTTCCTTCTTCCCTCGTGCCTTCTCTCTCTTCTCTGGTTAGTTGCGACCGCGAGATCCAGAGAGTGTGATATTTCTCCACAGAAGATCCAGTGCAGGCAGCCATGGCTCGCTCCTCCTCACAGTCCCAATCCTACATCGGCGGCGGCGCCCGCCGACCCCTGTGGCACTCCCGTCGCCGTAGCTGGCATGCGCTGCAGCTGTACCTCCATAGCCTGGGGTGACAACTTCTCCCGTAGCAAAGGAGCAACATGTGCGCTTCTACAACGACAGGTGCGCTCTCGCCCACCATGGTTAGGGTGGCCATCGAGCTTAAATTAGAGTTATTATCGGGCTTCATTCGAAATTGACATAGTTCAACTTGAAATTATTTTATTTATTGTTTAAGTGGTTATTTTAAAAGCGAGCTAACGAACTACTATCGGGCCTAGACTCAATAACAACTTTTCCTTCCAAATTGACCTATTTCAATTTTAACCAATTAATTCTTGTAATATTGTTGGGAAACGGGCGTGACTGTGAGTCCCGGCCCAAGTGAGCTCTCATCCCAAACCCTAGAAGGGTCGTAGCCTATAAATAGGGGTGCTATTCATTGTAATTGATTGATCGTTGGATGAAGGAATAAAGAGAAGCAGAAGTCCCCTACATCTCGTGTTCATCTCTTATTTTGTTCTTGTTGTTCATGCATTGTTCTTACGATTCTACGCTTGTCTGAGATAATCGCTCGATCGGACTCGCCAAATGACGGTTCCTCAACACGTTATCGCGACGATCGACTCTCCTCGCATCGAAAGGTAACCGTCGATGAACGACACTTGTAGATTGAATCGTTTTTCTAGATTGCTTTCAATTCGCAAATTTGGCTTTCTAGATTGGTTTTCACGGTGCAAATCCGCTCTAATCTACCGCGAGCCGACTTGAAGTCGCCGCCAAGCCGATCGGTGGGTTGCATGAAAGAGTAGATGATGATTGTACCGTAGGTTGTATATGCGATCGCATGAAAGGCATCATGTGCGGCACCGCCGCAGCGGTTACCGTCACTACCTCGTGATACGTTACGGCCGGCATAGTCCGCCATCACGTGTCGCCACGGAGGCAACGCAGCGAACCACCCGCTACCACGCGGCAAGCACGCACATGTCGGCATGAAGCCGCGCCTGCATTGCAATCTCATACTACATTATATTGCATCGCATACATGAACAAGACAAAAAAAGGACGCCGACGGCCCTGTAGAGCGTCGCCGTCGATTTTGGTGTCACACCGGCCACCTAAAGATGGCACCGCCACGCGCGCCGGGGCACGAGGCCGGCACCGCTTGAGCCCTCGCAGAAACAAAGACCGCGATTGATGAACAGTATGCGCCGTGGTGAACACGATGCCAGCGGATGAAGCGATGCCGTCGCGGATGAACGATGCGCCCACATGAACGGTGCAGACGCGTGAATGATGTCGGCTATGAGCGATACTTCACGCGGAATGTTGTTTTGCGATGAACAGGCACGGATGAGCGATGCGCGCGCATGAACGATGTTTAGCGTGAATGTTGTCCGGTCATGAACGGTGTTTTGCAAGCGAACAGATGCGCGCATGAACGATGTTTTATGTGAGCGATGTCCGGTCATGAACGATGCCGCGCATGAGCGGTGTTTTCTGGATGAACAGTGCACGACGAAGAATTTTACTACGCCCACTTGCAGCTTCTCGCCGAACATAACCGCCGCCGCGCGCGCCTCCCGCCGGATCGCCGCTCGCTGCGGCTCCGCCGCACGCGTGCGCTCCCACCTTCGGGCTCGAACCGCCGCGATCGCCCGCCTCGCAGAATCACCGCTGCCGCCGCCCGTCGCGCACTGGCTGTATGCGTTTTCCCGGCTTTCCGGGCATCTTGTATCGCACCGCCACCTCGTAGTGGAAGACCGCCATCGCTCGCAGCCGTGACGATCGCCTTGCGCCGCCGCCCCGCATGGCCACACCGCCTCGGTTTTGCGTGGCAGCCCACCACCCGCGCCGCCTCTAATGGCCTTGCGCCACCGCTTGAACCCACCGGCAAACGAAAAAAAGGGAAGGGGCGGTGGAGAAAATTCTGAAATTTGCAGAATTTGTCGAGAAGTCATTTTTCCTAGCAGGAAAGAGCCTCGGGAATTCAATTTTGAATCAGTTTTTGCATTTGAAGCATGTTTATTTTTGTTATTATTATTTCTATGTAATTTATTTCTCAGATTTACTGTTTTGATTATCTGTAATTGTTTATATTGCTTTTAATCATTGAAAATAGCAGTAAATCATGAAAAATGCGTAGAAAAATACGGGAATACGAACCTGGAGTTCGATGAACATTATGAGAATTTTGCAACCATTTTATGCAGATTACTAGCAGTAATCCTTTGAACTTTTTGCATGAATAGGAATATGACTGGCATCACGAACCAGTAGTTCGAAGAACTGACCCAGTATGGCCAGAATTTGTATAGAATTTATATCAGTCTCCAATTCTGTGGTAATGTGATCACGGATGAGCAGACGATTGGGAAGACCCTCGCTACCTTGTGGTACAATCCATACGCAACTATCGTTAAGACGGCTACATGAAGTATGCCGAATTAATTGACATCATGCAAGTTGCGAAAGCTCAAGATGATGTTCTAGGAAAGAACTTCATCTTGCAGCCACCTAGTAGCAATGTTGGCCATGAAGCTACTGTTAGCAGCTACAAGGTGATGAAGCCTCTCACAAATGAGAGGAGCAAGAAGGGTAAGGTCGTGCGTCGCACATTATTGATGCTTTACGATCTAAGAAGAAGGACAAATGATAGCATGAGGAATACCTCGCCATTGCAGTACGAGGATCCACATCCATTAGTCGCACTTATGAATGTGAATACCAAGAGCAGCCCCATCATCCCTCCTTTGGACATCGCAGGCGACCACACCGTAGTCGCCAAGAGAGAAGATCGCGATGGAGCCGATTTAGGCGGTTCTGAATACTTCGCTTATTAGATCCAAAGGCACGCATTGCACTCTGACCTTTTATAGAAACTTGCAGTTTGTAATTGAAGTAGAATTTTAAATTATTGAATAATGGTTGCAAGCTCTAGGAGAGCAAAGCATTATCATAAATTCGATAAGGCTAAAGTAAGATGCTACAACTGCAACAACTATGTGTATTTTGCTTCCGAATGCCACAAGGAGGAGGAACAGGTGCATCTTGTGGAGGCGAATGCCGACGACGAACCGACACTGCTGTGAAGCCATCTTAATTAGGGGAAGATTGTTAGAAATAATCAAGAATAAGTGTATGGTGCATTAGTGTTTTTGCATTAGTCCTATGTTAGTGGATCAGTGAGTAATTAGCTAGTGCATGTAGTGGAGCTAGTCTATGTAGTGGAGGTAGTGGCCTACATGAATGTATTAGTAGGGATGTTATATATCATATTGTAGCTATAAAAATTATAACCAGTTTGTTTCATGAGAGAATAACATAGAGAAGAAAAATAGCACTAGACAGTTGCGGTGCTATGTAAGAACTTCTGTGTGTTCTTCCTCCTCGTGAGTTCGTCTCCCTCGTTCATGTGCAAATGCTACCTTCTCTGATTTCACCAACAACGCACATGGTGCGCTTCAGTAGAAACAAAGCAATAATTGCGCATTCCCATATATGAATATTTCTGTTGCGCAGCACAGATGATTATGCTGAAGAATTAGCAGAAACATCAAAACGACGAGGCAAAGAAACAGGCATGCGTCAAGAGCTGGATGCAGTACTGAGTGTACCTCACCTCGCAGGGAAAAAAATTTCTATAGGACCTGGTCTACAACTCCATTGATGTGGACCAACTCCACTACATGACACGTGTTCTTTCACGAATCTCAAAGCGCATAGCCTCATAAATAACTGATGTGAATTTTCACGAATTAAATACTAAAAGCTAGCACGTCACGCTTTGAGATTCGGAAAAAGACACGTGTCATACAGTAGAGTTGGTCCACATCAATGGAGTTGTGGACCAGGTCCTATAGGATTTTTTTCCACCTCGCAGCAATCATCCAGGGAGGTATTGTTAAATCCAATATCATGGACTAAGACTAGACAGAGGTAAGGTAAGCAATCCTTCTATATAAAAGGGTAGGTTTGGGCGCCTGCTAGGGTGGCCACATCGTCATTTTTTCTTGTCCGTTGAATGCAGCTCATCTCATCCTCGATGTCCGATCGGGATCCCCCATTGCGTTCGCACGTGCTGCCTCGCCTCGCCGCGTGTGTCTGGTGTCTCATTTGTCGTGCGTCTTGTCTGGCTTTATTCCCCACCACGTCCCCCTCCATTTCGTCTTCCTCCTTGTCTATGTCACCTCCCTCTCTCCCTCCTTGCTTCTGTCACCCATCCGTCGTCTTCGTCTCGATCGCCAATGTCACCCTTTCACTTACTCCCTTCTCTGGTTTCACCTCCGCCTCCCCTGCTCTCTCCTTTTTTCTGTCACCCATCCACCATCTTCGATTTAGCTGCCGCCGCCTGTTCACCTCCTCCCTTACTGTGGTTTTCTTCACATGGGTTTCCCCTGTTCTTGAAGATGCTTCTTCCGTCGTCTTCCTTTTGGTTGGATTCAAGTGGGCTTTGTTTCCCCCCCTTTCTAACCGTGGTTCTCTCAATTTAGTTGCATTCTTGCATAAGCCGCATATTCCTCAACATATATAGCCATAGCCGTATTTCGGTATTAGGGTTTTAGGGTTTCAGGATTTAGAGGTTAGGGCTAAGGGTTAGAGTTAGGGTATGGGTTAAGAGGTTAGGGTATGGTCATAGCCGCATTACAACTATTAACAACTAAATTGGTGTTAGTTCTACTACTACACTATTTACAACTATTAACAATATGCGACGTACCCAACACCTAATGATTTTAGTTGCTAACCTACCATGGTTTTGAAAGTAATGATTTTACAACTATTAACAATATGGCACTACACATCTAATGATTTTAGTTGCTAACCTACGACTACATTATTTACAACTATTAACAATATGCTACTACACATCTAATGATTTTAGTTGCTAACCTACGACTACATTATTTACAACTATTAACAATATGCCACTACACATCTAATGATTTTAATGCTAACCTACCATGATTTTAATTGCTAACATACTATACTATTTATAACTATTAACAATATGTCACTACACATGTAATGATGTTGGTTGCTAACCTGCTATGGTTTCCAAACTAAATCTACAAAGAAGTGCAAGAGACTCATCGTCGTCGATGCGACCCTCCCCCCCCCCCCCTCTCTCCCTCTCCTCTCTTTCTCTCCCCCTCTTCTCCTCTCTCTTCCTCTCTTCTCGTCTTCTCCTTCCTCTCTTATTCTTCCTTTCGGCTGTTATGTCCCGAACCAAATGAGAAGTGTGAGGGTCGGGCGAGCGTACGCAGGGGGTTATAAGCCCCTAGTCGCTCAATCATGGAGCGACTAGGTGCTATCGCCCAACAGTTGAGCGGCAAGTGCCTCTGGTCGCTGTATAGTTGGGCGACTAGTAGCCGAAGGGACTAGTTGTTCAACGGTTGAGCGACTTGGATACACGCAATCGTTGGGCGACTAGCCGCCCAAGTCGCCCAACCGTGGAGTGATATATGATTATTACTGTAAAAAAACACAGTATTATTTCTGTATTTAAGAATTAAAAAATAGATTATTTAAAAAAAAATCATACTATATGCCAGTGCACTTTGCTATGAACTGACGCGCTTCTCCCGCGCGCGCGCCCCTAGTATATGCTCAGTTGCTCACCGAAGCGACCAAACACCATCATGCGTTGAATGTTCTGAATGCTGGTTTGGCATCTACACAAGAACAGTATAAAATGCAAGGGAAAAAATGCAGTATCCTAATGAAAAGAAGTCTAAACGCAAAGCTGGTGATGACAAACATCCTGACAGAAGGCTAGCGTAGGCTGCGTCCTTTTTTGTGCTGCAGATCTGCAGTGCAGATGCAATAATAAAACGAGTGCCCTTTGACGAGCGATGGAATTTTTTTTAAATATTATTATTTTTTAAGATATTTACAAAAATAAATAGTCATTTAAAAAAATTACAAAAATGTATCTCTGTCGCCAGCTGAATCTGGCGACAATAACTTATCGCTGCTCAATCGCGGCGTGGACCTCGCCCCGCCGTGTCGCCGCTTGAGGTATTTATCGCGATTCAATCGGCGGCGAGAATGAATCGCGATTGAACTGGCGACGAGAATAATCGCGATTCAATCGGCGGCGAAGGTATCGCCGCTGAATCGGCGATTCATTCCCAACCCTAGCCGCTTTTGGATTTTCCTATTTCGCTTAGGCGGTTTGTGATTTTCATAAATTTTAAACGGTACGAAATTTGTTAGACTCGTAATAACATTTTATCATCATCGATGTTGTTCTACTACGGTTAATTTTCGGAGAATTTAGCGAGGACGCTTGAGGTATGAACGATTCGTAAAAGGAAGATAAGTGATATTGTCATTCGCCGAATTCATACACTGATATTACGTAACTTGCGTAAGAACGCCATAACACTTAACTAAAATGATAATTGACAACATTGATAATAATATTTGTGTCGTGGTCGCGACGTCAACGCCTCCCATGTGGATCGCCTCTAGTCGGGCACCGGATGAGGTCCCCGTAGTGACGTCCGAATGCCGATGTCTCCTTGGTCCCGAGTATTTTGCGTGGGGCATGTCTTGAAGGTGTGCCTGCACTCCGCAAATGGAGCACTTCTTCGTCGCGCCCGGCCGCCTCGCCCATATCGCTCTCGATCGTCGTATCATGCCGCCAACCTTTCCTTGAGCCTACCAATGTCCGCGCCCGATTAGTTGCTCCGTGATGGATGGCGATGAAATGGCCAACAACGCGCGAACCATACATCTCTCCACTCCATGTTTGCATCACCGCCTCCTTGGTGAAATAGTGAGAGGTACTCACCGATGCCGCTCCACCGTCGAGCAGGCGGCCATGACATGGGAGCAGGCCTATGCGTAAGAAGGGGCTTGTTACAAGTGCATACGCAACTATCGCGGCGTAGCGTGCACTCATGGGTGATCCTCTCGCGGTTAGTCCCGCGACGCCCTTTATCCTCGCACATGATCTCGGCGAAGCTCCTCGTGTCCATCTTGAATGCCCGTGCATCTCACTTTTCTTGCTCTTCTCCTCCATGTATGCGGTGATCATGGCGGAGTAGAGTACTCATCATTTGCCATGGTGAGCGACGCATTCGTGCATCTGTTAACAAAGTAGTTTGTGGTACTGGAGAATTGCCTCCACAATACCAACCAAAGGGAGGCACTGCGCGCCGCATGACCCGTTGTAGACCTCACTAGGTTGGTTGTCATGATACCATATCGAGCACCACCCCTGTCATGCGGCGACCACTTCTCCTTAGGTTCGTGCTCAATCCACCGAGAAGCATTTGACCTGTGCCCTTGACTTCCTCGTGACACTAGGAGCGTCTGTGGGTAGCCGCGCAATGCTTGGGGGCCTGGTCTGCGCCAGGCGGCCCTTCTCGATGCCTCCTTCGTGGGCTTGGGTCCGGCCGTCGAGAATCTTCCGCAGTGTGTCGAACTTACGCCGCTGGTTACGGTTGCCTGCGCTGAACATGTTCATCAAGTCTTTGTTGCGTAATCGCTATAGAAGTTTGCACCCAAGTGCCTCATGCACCACCGCTCAGAGATCCGGCCATGGAAGTGGAACGTTCTTCCTCGCCGTGCCGTGTTTATTGCACGAGCGTGCCCGCGCGGCCATGTATGAGGCATACGTTGGGACGGTCCTACACAACAGAAATCCTCACATTCTTCAGGAACCACAACCACGGGAAGAACTTGATTGTTTCCGTCCGTCGCTATTGCGGTCGATGTCGCCCTTGTACCGCCAATCGAGAATGTGCCATCGATACACAAGATTGGACGACAGTGCCGGAATGCATTTATGCATAGACCAAACGCGAAGAATGCTCGCTGTAGTACCCTCTTATTAGGCCACTTCGGATGCGTGGCGTCTTGAATGTCGGCATGAGTGCCGGGATTCCTGTCTTGTATGACTCAGAGTTGCCCAGGGAGTTGTGGTAGGAATCCTCGAACGTGCCGAACCTTGATTCCAATGCCTTATGTTTTGCCTCCAAGCCTTGACATAGTCGATAGTGTCATCGGAACCTTGCCTCAATGACCCGAATGATGGATCGTGGCTCAAAATTTAGGTTATCCACGATCTCACCGTACATGAGATTGGCAATGAAGCCTGATGATAGGTTCCGGTAGGATCACGGCGACTCAATGACGACGCATGTGTGAGGGACCACTATGGAGCACTTCCGAGGTGTCCCACTTGGTGAAATCGTGCACGCGCCAAGGAATCCTCTATGCCGCACTTCACGCCGTAGCATCTTGGGGTAGACTTGACGACGGCGAATGTGCGCCGAACCGACAATGCCTGTAATTTGATCGCATCTTGCACGCCTCCTTGCATTTGTACATAGCTCCGGTCGACCTCGCTCGTCGACTCCCATGGTACATGGGAGCCTTCGTTAACGCACGAGGTTCTCGAATCGGTATGTGTTCCACTGGATGGGACCACCGGTCCGCATCATCGTCGTCATCGAACCTTCATCTTCTGACAATGCTATGTAGTCTTGGTCTTCCACTCCATCATTTCCACTAGGTCTTCCAGCTCCTCCCCGTCGGCAAGCCCACTAGCTTTGTCTCACCGAATGAGGTAACTCGGCGTAGTCTTCATCGACGACATCGCAACCTCTTGCCCTTCTCGCCATTTAGTGCGCCTACCGAGTCACCTAGTTCTTCCCGGTGTCGCAAGTCCTACTTGTTCGACGCGGATCTTTGAGTGGGTTTAGCATACGCTGAACCGAAGGACCAATTTCATCCTCTCCCTTGCCATGCGTATATACGACCGCCATGAATTTGTTCCCTTTAGTTGCACTAACTCCCAATACGTGGTACATCTGCCCGGGCGAGGCACTCAATGTTAGATCGTAGACATCACGGTCCACTTAGAACGTGTGGAACAACCACCGCATCACGGCGCCTATTGTACGCTGCTCGTGTCTTGGTAAGGGCGCGTCTGACCGAAATAACTCAAATCAATTCCCTGACCCTCCATAATAGTCCTCTACCGTAGTAAATTTTGAAATTGACGACGTGGACATATTTGACGTACTGCAGTGCGAAGAACATATACACGATGAACTACATATGTGCAACTAAATATCCCACCAAAAAAGTAGGTAAAACGGACTTCACTACGTAACAGCACATCAAGAATTATGTAATCCGTTCTGTTAAGAAAATTACCTGAGGGGTGGGCAACTGGAAAAACAGCGCTTCGCTAGCTTTTCTCCTCCTCCTCTCTGTTGTGTCCTTCTACTTTTTGTTGAGTAAGACTGAGCCCTGTGTGCAATTTCGACGGTTGCAAGAGGGTTAAGTAGAGGTCAGGGCTTGTCGCCAATTTAATCGGCGATACGTTCCTGTCGCTAGTTGAACTGGCGATACGTTCCTTTCGCCGATTGAACTGGCGATACGTTCTTGTCGGCAGTTGAACTGGTGACAGGGATTAATTTATGTGACCTATTCAATTCTATGTCGCTATGGTCGCAATTCTATGTCGCTACACAACTCAAAATATGTACTACAGAGTTCGGCTACATGTATCTAACCTACTCGATTCTATGTCGCTATTATCGCATTTCTATGTCGCTACACAACTCAAAATATGTACTGCACAATTCGACTAAATTTATGTGACCTACTAAATTCTATGTCGCTATGGTCGCAATTCTATGTCGCTACCCAACTCAAAATATGTACTACAGAGTTCGACTACATGTATCTAATTCTATGTCGCTATTGTCGTTTGCTAACCTACAAGGTTTGAACGTAACATACATAGTTTCAGAAAAATTTACCTGCAACACAAGATGATCGATCGAAACTGATGCTCTATCAATCTCTCTCCACCGCGACGAACCGACAGGGCTTCGCCGCAATTTCTTCTCTCCCTCTCCAACTCTCTCTTGTTTTTTTCTGGAATTAAAATGAATTCTGGATTGATTTTTCGGGGATTTTATAGTCTGCATCATCACGGTTGAATCGGCGACAGAACCTATCGCCGCTTGAATCGGCGATAGGTAGTCGTTCGCCGCGGAGTGGCGACAGTTTCTGTCGCGCTTGAATGGCGATAGGTTCTTGCCGCCGATTGAATCAAGCACGAGCATACATTTTTGTAATTTTTTTAAACGACTATTTATTTTTGTAAATATCTTTAAAAATAATAATATTTAAAAAAATTCGACAACGATGTGCTCCCCTCTTTGGCTCCTTTACCAACGCTCATGCCCTCTGATCATCGGCCTGAACGACACTACTTGAAACGGTATTAACAAAAATAGCGTTATCCGCATGGCCACGAGACGGACAAGCCATGAGCCGACACGTGACGTCTTGTCCGGCCGGCCACGGAACGGACAAGCTGCGGACTAACATGTGGCGCCTCGTCCGTCCCGTGGCTGTGCAGATGAGGCGTCACGTGTCGGCCCGTGGTTTGTCCGTCCCGTGACCATACGGACGAGAGCGTCAGTTTTGCAATTGCGGTTGCGATAGCGCCATTTTTACTGATGCCACTTTAAATAGTATCATTTAGACCAAAAATTCCTGATTATCGCATTACCAACAAGCAACAGCAGCAGCATCATATGAACCAAAAATGCAAATACCGTGTCCCAGGGACACTGCCTGGACGAGCTAGGTCCGGTCCTAGGGATCAGATTTGCCACATGGCGCGTATAGGACAGTGTCGTGCCCAGGGGCACAGTGGAGAGGAGTCCGGCCCTCTAGGAACCAGACTTGGCGAGGTGTTGAGAGCGCGACAGGTCCGTGGTGCCACTTTTGGCATTAACGTTAGGAGAGTGTTAAAATTGCTATTACCGTCGTCAAGGAGGTCATATGAGCCAAAAACTCTATAGAATGCCCCGTCCGAATGCAACTTAGTCAGATTGAATAGACTCCGCTGTAAGAAAACACTTTGGTATTGCACTTGTTCTTCACTTCAAAAGTTGAAATCCTCTTACTCAGAACTGAAAACGGCGCGCAACTTCAAACACCCCCCCATGCCCCAGCAAGGTAAATTCTAACAACTACTATTCAATGGATCTAAATCTAAGGTCCTGCTTGCTTGGAACACACACAGGAATAATTTCGCACTCCATACGAGCCCTAGTTACTGGCATCGATCACGAGTAACATCAAGGATGCTTAAGCTCAACTCGCCTACAAAGATCAGCAGATGGCACCAGTTCAGTGGATCTCCTGTCATACTGTTTCTAAACTGCAGCATTTCTTCACTAGAAATGAAATAGCCACATTTCTCACACACAAGTTGAGAATGTCTAGTAATCAGTAATGGAGATCACAATACAACCTGCAGCACTATAGGATGACACAATATGCTCAGGGGCAAAAATGATCTTTCACCGTATCATTGACCATTCCCAAAAAAAAAAGACACTTAAGCTCAAGTGCTGGGTTCCTCATTATTGTCAACATAGACAGCAACCTCTCTCTCAAAAAAAAGGAAAACAACAACCAAAATTTAGGATACAGGCATGCATTCGTCCAAAACCTAATGGATTCGCACCAACATCTCAAAAGAACTAGTGAAATCAGTTAATCCATATTTAATTGTGCCCACTAGACCTCTACTATGGAATAAGCGTACAAACTTAACCTCTTCCATATACATAATCAGACAATTTTCATACTAGCATCTGAGACATACCATTCTTGTTATTGCAAAATATCAAGCCTTGATTTAAAAGTAAATTTTAGAGAAAGAAAAGGTGCCCTACAGATTCATGACGCAAAATTTCTCACTCAACCAGGTCATTACCAATTAAGTTGCACAAATTCTAGGTTCTCTCTTCTCCTCAATGACACGGAACAGCAATCAGAGTGTTGAGGTTTTACAGATACCCAACAGTTTGAACAAATTAGACAAACCAAGGGTCAGACCAAAAGACAAGTCACTACAGTTTAAGCATGCAGCTTTGCTCAAAGTACCACACGATAAACACGCATACCTAGAATTGTGTGAGCGATCAGATATGGACGAAATAACACCTCTAAAATATACAACAATATGTAAATTACTCAAGAGTTAAACTACAACTTTATGATGTCTCTAGACCAACTGTAAGTCGAATTGATCATTCATCATTTATTATTGTGCCAAAGATTGACACTGAAGCAGAATTCCCACAGTAAGAGAGATACCAACCCACTGTTAAGACATAAAAGCATTCTGAGTGTTCTCAACATGGCATAACTATTATTCTAAATATAGTGGAGCCATTACATGCAGCAAAGATTAGCTTATATTATCCTGAGAAACATTGTGAATGCTAAACCTAACATAGGCGACATCCTCTACAAGATCCACTACACATCCTTCAAAACTTGCCTACAACTTTAGCAGAATCCCCTACAAAGACCCACTCATATCAGCTGTTAAATCATATCTGCTGTCCTACCATAAGGAACACCTAGCCTGCTCAGTTCTAACTTGTAACAAAACAAGGAAGCTTAAATAAAATCCTCCGTGGACAAATATCATGTTCAGTAATTTGAATAACTTCATGTTCCTTGTCAAGGAGACAGCCCAAAGGAAAACTCTCATATACGTGTTCCTATGATCACCAAGCAAGCAAGTACTTGGTAAAAGGCAGCAGCCTAGCTCCAGTTCCTAAATGATCACGAATACCCGTGGGTGATATAGAAGCACTACATAGATGTAGAATTCTAGTACTAGAGCACCAGACAGAAACAGCCAATTCTCTAATTAATTAATTAATGCCAACTAATAGAAAGATGCAGCGAGTAATAAATTTAGCAACAGATGGAGATAGCAAGATGCAAAATTGTACTAGGAATCCTCAAGCACATCCAAGTTACCAAGATAGATATGATGCAGAACTGTAGCAATTCTCCGGAGGCACATCTAGTGATTATCCACAATTCGTTGCAACAAAGTGAAAAGAAACCGAAACTTGTCGCAGATCTAACTCAGGAAGGATCAAAACCATCTGATCTGATCTGTGGGAGAAATTGACAGGAACGGCGTGGAAGGACGGGTAGCCGGACCACGGAATCGGATCGGACAGGTTGGGGATCAGGCGGAGGCGGTGGCGGAGGTGCGGGAGCGGTAGAGCTTGCCGAAGACGTGGAGGGCGGTGACGAATCCGATGAAGCAGAGCGACATGACGAGCACCATGGTGGGCGAGAGGCGCAGGCCCGGCGCCTCGTCGGTGTAGAAGCGCAGCATGTTGCTCCCGCCGCCGCCTGAGAAGCCGCCACCCCCGCCGGCTGCGGAGGTACGGCGGCGGCGCATGCCAGCTGCGGCGGCGGGCGTGCCGCGGGGGCCGACGGCGGCCGAGCGGGCGCCGGCGGCGCTGCCGACGGAGGACTGGGACTGTGAGGAGGAGCGAGCCATGGCTGCCTTCGCCTCGGGATCTTACTTCTGCGCGTGGAAAAGCGTCTCGGGATGTCGAGGTCGCAGGTGCAGCTTTGAGTTAGAGGAGACGCCGAAACCGAGAAAGAACAAGTACCGGTCGGTCAGAGTCCGTGATACCCATTTCTTTTCTTTTCTTTTCTTTTCTTTTTCATCTGCCCATTTCTGCTTCCTCCTCTTCTTTTTCCCGATCTGCTTGGCACTGCTTGGCACGCACGTACAGATCATAACAAGTTAAAAAAAAAAAAAAAATTGGACGCAACTAACGCTCCTATCGTATACCCAACACAACATCCATACATAATAGGTGTAACAATTTTAATCCATATATGTAATAAACTACACAAATCTTTACTACTTAAAAAAAACTCTTGTAGTGGTGAGTGATGCGTTCTTTCACCTCTCAAGATCTCACGTGGGCCTAGGTAGTCAGCTTCCTCATCCCTTTTTCTCTCGCAGAACTTTCATACATTGCAACCGCTCCAGGTAAACCCCCCCCCCCCTCTATCCTCTCTCACTCTCTAATGCAAATGGTGAGAGTTTGCTATGATTCTTCTAAGCAATGCAGATCTATGCTGCCATCGTGATTGTAGTCACCACCCATGTGCATCACAGTATACCTTGCTGCAGCACATGGTCGAGATGACGAGGCAACGCGGCCGAGAGCTAGGACTAGCGCAGGCGGCGACCTCGCGCGAGATCGGCGCATGCAAGCACGGTGGTGGTTGCATGTGTTGTGGTTTGCGCGGCGACGGCGAGGTAGGGAGCAGCGAGACCGACGGGAACTCGTGGAAGCGTCGGCCGCTAGGCGAGCTGCTTGCGAGGCTAGGCGCTAGCCTATGGTAGTAAGCCCACAATGATGGTCATTTCCTCTCTCCTCTGCAAGGTATTTTAATTCCTTTGGTCTGTACCATGTACACATCATAATCTACTTTTTTTTTAGAGAATGCTGGCAATTTATTGATCACAAAATATCGTTATAAAAAGTCTCTCGGATACACTCCGGTACACAATTGCAAATAAAAGAGTTAACAAAGTATTCACCAGATCTAACTAGAGTATATGCCGCCACATTCACCACACGACTAACATAACGAAAAAATAACCGAGGAAAAGCCCTCTGCCATAGACTTGATAACAGAGATAACCGCACCAATAGAAGACCAATCCCGCATCGACAAATTCAACTGTTGCACCACAGACAAGCAGTCAGAAGCAAGGATGACATTTTGATATCCTTCATCATGAGCCAGGGGACTTACAGGGTAGAGCTCCAGCTTTGGCGCGACAAGGCCTACGATGTCTGCGGCGCCGCCGATGTAGAGTGATCCGTGGCCCGCCCAGGCAGCTAGGATGTGAGGACCCCGGTTTATTCGGCTTGTACTATTTAACCATCCACTTGGTCCTAACAGTACAAATCAAATAAACCAAGCCTCGAGATATGTATACTTCCTGAAATGCAGATACACACTACATAAAATCATGCATCAATTCCATTCATTCACATAGAACCAAGCACAACAATAACTTAAAGACATACGTAATATAAAGAGAGTTAGTACAAAAGAGGGGCTGACCGGCCAAAAGTCATACAGATAAGTAAATACACAGCGGAAGCAAAATGACCATAAGATGGCGATAAACAAAAGCCAATCGGTGTGCCTTTCACCCACAAGGCAACCAACCGGACCGCCAAGCTAATCGTCCCCAACAATAGCCGCAACATAGCTCACAAAGTGAGGCCCTTGGGGCTCACCTTCTTCCTCTCGCAACAATTAATATTAAGAAGCGGATGAGTACAAAAATTGTTTTTGTACTGCAAGACCGACGTGTGAGATAACAGAACTATAATTAACTACATGCAAGCTTTATTTAAGTGGAGGAGGCTCGACTTATTTTCAGATAAAGCAAGTTTTCATTTGCAATAAGGTAATAGATTCAAAGCAAGTTTGCAATTAACTTTTATTGTTCAATTAAAGAGAGACAATAATAACAATAGATAGAGAACAACACCAACCTAGAAGTGACTAACCCATAGTCACCACAACAATAGCATGAAGTACCCCTTCATACCACCCATGTCAAGTTCAAGTTTTAAAAGGTTGTAGTCTAGTTCTTGTGGAAATAACCAAGCGTGTCCATAACCTAGACGAGGCTATTCGAATAGTTTAAACCCTGCGCAGGTGTACCAATGTACCACACGATAGACCGCCTTTCCACCACCACGGTTAGCATACTTCCTTTGGTATGCAGGTACGGCTAAGTCTAACAAGACTTTCCAATGGACGATGCTAATTAAGAGCCGCAACCCACCGGAGAAGGACACATTAGACAGCCTAACCGGTCTGCTAATGCTCCCCTCCAAACACCACGACACACACACACAGTTTCAACACACCCACCGACCAGCTCATAATTAACACCTCCCAAAGTACTTAGTCAAGAGAGGTTCCATATCCCCCTCGCGTGGTTAGCACGCAACAATTGCTTGGATCAATGGCACAAGTAACTCGGTCCTTAGAGACTTAGGCACCATTCCAATCACACCCAACAGATCACACCAACCTACCATTGTGCCCAAGCCAAGATATAATTTTTGTTTTCAGTTTTTGATTTGCAAATTGGTAAAACACAAGGGTTGGACATAATGGAATAATAATAGCATTTGTGTGATCAAGATCACCGACTAAGTCGATGATCGCCTAATACTACCGATATCTAGGCATGGCTAAGCAATATTTATTCGAATCTACTAAGTGACAAGAGCTCATCCAACGAACTCTAATCACAAAGAAATAACCTAGGCTCGGTAGTAGAGGATAAACATTTACCTACAGATTATGCAACTAGAGGATTAACTAATCAATTTAACAACAAAATAGCAATGCATACATAGAAGTTAAACAAAATATTAGACTTTAAAAGTAATGGGATCAAATGGGAAATGATCAAACTGCTTGCTCGCTTGTCATTGCTCAAACTGCTATGGAGGGTCGTTCGTGGTTACCGCAAATGTCGAAGCCTAAGCGAAAGAGCGAAAACAACCGACAAAAACCAATAAGAACGCAAAGCACCAAGTATTTAAGCAAGCAAAAAGCATTCAAATGCTACGAAATTTATACACGGGGTAGTCTAAGGTCCTATCTAACCTTAGGAACAAGAACTAACTAAAAAGGATTGGTGAAGAAAAAGATATGATCTAAATACTCATTTTCGGCCAAAAATACCACACTTAATTAGTACTGTTCATAAAATATTTTCTAGAGTGATTTTGAAGCTGAAACTTTTATGGTAGTTAGTTACTGGTATTATAAGGTTACATGTAAATTTTTGGGTCATTTGGAGTTATATTGAAAGGGTTATGATTTGTCTAAATTGTTTAGGGTATTAAACTAAAATATGATCCTTATGATTTTTAAAAACAGTAAAATTTGTGAAACCAATTTTCCTAGCAAATACACTAGCAGTGGAAGCTAATCCAATCAGATTCATACAAAATGAGCTATAGATAAAAAGATATGCATTTTACAAATTTGCTAAAAGTTCTAAAAACAGATTAAGTTCACTTGTTTACTATTTTTGAAAACGGTTTTCGTGTTTGATCGTGGTCTACAATTATTTTTATATTTAAGTTCAAGGTATAAGGAAGCTAACAAAATTGGAATCATCTAATTTGGATCTATAGTTACAGAGATACAAAAATGACAAGACCCTAAAGTTCTTCAGTTTTTGGACTTAGCATTTTCGGGGATTTTCCTAACACCCGGAGACGTGGACGATTGAGAGCCGTCGATCTCAGATCGGACGTCCCCGGTTGAATCCAGTGGCACAGCATCGAGCGCCGCAGGAAGAGGCGCGACGTGGAGAGCTGAGGGCCGTAGATCTCTAGATCGGACGACCACTAATGAGCCACGTCGCCCCCGACCTGGAGCTCCGTCCGACAACAGAGGAGTTCCCGGCCGCGAGCTTGCTCGGCTCGTCGCCGGCGAGAATCGCCATGGCGACGCCGGCCAAGGGCCAAAATGGGATCCTAGCACTATTGCGCACCTAAAGGCAGCCGGGACTTCACGAGGTGGATCGGCGCGGCGGTGACGCAGCGAGCGGAGGTGACCGCACGGAAACATGGCAACGGCGAAATGGCTATGCCGGCAGCAAATGGGGGTGCACGAGCACCGTGAAGGCTCTAGGGACTTAGGGAAGGTTGAGCGCCACCGAGGTCACCGGAGGTGGCCGCCTGGCGGCAGATAGGCGCGGCGGGCAAAATGCCCGATCCTACACCTATGGAGCTACGGCCGCATGAAGGAAACTACCGCGTGCTTGAGCTACTACAAGGGTCCATGCTCACCCGATGACGCGGGAGGAAGATGCCGGGATGAGCTGGCAACAGCGAGCTCTTGCGCGCAGTAAGAGCTTCACCGCGGAGAGGTCAACACGGCCAAACTAGCAACACCGGTGGTACCATGAGCTTCGCATACCACGAGAAGCTCCAGAGGCGAGGATTGGGAAATGGGGTCTTACCGCACGGAGAAGAAAGGGGGCATCGCGTCGCGCAGCTCCAAACCTCCAATCCCGTTGCCTCAGAGGAAACCCAAAATAGGTGAGGTTAAGCACCACAGAGGTAAGAGAAAGGAGCAGGAGGAAGAATCGGTGCGAGGAGCCACCGGAGCACCGTCGGCGACAGAGCTCCAAGCTCGGCAATGGCGGAGATGGGCGCTGGGTGGTATGGGCTCGCTCAAGCTCGGAGGTGCAAGAGAGAGCGCGGGAGAGGAAAGGAAGCCAAAGGAGGGGACGCAGGAGCCTAAGTAGCGATGGGGCACGGGACCTCCACGCTCTCTCTCTCACGGCGAGAGCGACCTCGGGTGCTCGAGCAACGGGAGTGGGTGAGAGGTCGTGAGAGCGACTTTGGAAGCGCCGCACGGCGAGCATTCAATGCGCGGCGGCAAGAGTCGTTGGAGGCCCCGCCGTGGCGACTCCGAGCGGCCGCGGCGCTCGCCAGCGAGAGCGAGAGAAGGAGGCGGGAGAGCCGAGGAAGGAGGCGCAGAATGTACCGCAAGATCGGATTCGACGGTTAGAAAGCAAACGCGCCGGCGCCTCGGTGGCGAAACCAAGACCACCCGATGGAGATCAAACGCACGCGGGCGAGCCACGTCGACAGACCCAGCCCCGATTTGGAGCTGTTAGTTGACTCGGTCGAGACAAGTCGGCTGAGTCGGACTCTAGTCTGGCTCGGTCGCATGAACAGTACTTGACCAATTGGGTTTAAATTTTGACTGAGATTTTGGAAGATTTAATTGGAGTATCAAATCAACTCCAAAATTCATGAAATTTTAACTGGAGCTAGCTGACTTAAGGATTAACCTCACATAAAATTTCCAAAGATTTTTGTGCACTGGAATTTTCTCAAGAAATTCCAGAAGGTTAAAACAGAGGTTTGACCAAGGTTTGACTTGCCTCTAAAATATTTCAAATAATTTCCATAAATTATGAAATAATTCAGAGGTGTCACCAAGCAACCCTAGAACCCAGGAAAATTATTACCAAGGGTTTGACAAAATATTTGACCAAGGAGGTTGTTGACTTGATAAATGAGGGTTTTGATTTTGAATTTTCCAAAATTCTTTTACAAGAATTTACAAAAAAGTTCAAAAGCACAAGGATGTAAGAAAAGTTTTAATTTACCCTCAATTTCTTACATTTGAAACACAAGCCAAAATGGGGATGTTACAAACCTCCCCCCCTCACAAAAATCTCGTCCCGAGATTTGGTTCACTCGGAAAAGAAAGAGGGTAGTCCGCACGGAGGCGATCTTCTGTTCCCATGTAGCCTCATCCTCGGAATGGTTTGACCACTGAACTTTAAGGAACTTGATGGTCTTGTTCCTTGTTCTTCGCTCACCTCCTCGAGTATGCGAACAGGTGCTCGCGATAGGTCAAATCTTCCCGAACATCCGTGGTTTTCAACGGAGCTTCTTACATTGGAACACTGAGGCACTTCTTAAGCCGGGACACATGGAACACATCATGTACCCTCGCAAGTGCAGCAGTAACTCCAACTTGTAGGCAATAGCTCCTTCTTCTCGATAATACGGTAGGGACCGACATATCGAGGAGCTAACTGCCCTTGGCACCAAACGCGGTGACCCTTCGGAGGAGAAACCTGAGATAAACAAAGTCATTGGGCTCAAAGATCAACTCACGACGACGCGATCCGCATAGCTCTTTGCACGGATTGAGCTGTGCGTAAGCGATCACAAATGAGCTGGACTTGACCTTCGGCCTCATTAATCGATTCGGGCCAAAGAAAGGTCTTTCACCGTCTCGC
Organism: Ampelocalamus luodianensis; assembly: GCA_036346255.1. Lineage (NCBI taxonomy): Eukaryota > Viridiplantae > Streptophyta > Magnoliopsida > Poales > Poaceae > Ampelocalamus > Ampelocalamus luodianensis. The sequence goes on along the minus strand of CM070640.1, from coordinate 505,885 downwards.
ATCAGCTCAACGGGGTCCTACACTTCCTCCCGTATAAGACCTCAAATGGTGCCATGCCGAGACTGGCTTGGAAGCTGTTGTTATAAGAAAACTCGGCGAATGGCAAGCACTTCTCCCAATGCTTCCCATAGGAAAGAACACAAGCTCGCAGCATGTCCTCCAAAACTTGGTTGACCCTTTCGGTCTGACCATTTTCTCTTGGTATGGTCTAAGATTGCTTGTTGCTAACACTTGTGACTTAGACTATGGTAGTGGCTCTCTGGAATTGTGCTTTTTGATTTGATAAAATGTGTTTGAGATCAAATCAAATAGGTGGGTTGTGTACCCACTGAATAAGCTTTCAATAGAGTCCAAGATCACTCAATTCCGATATCAGAGTCAAAAGTTATGATATTTTTACCGAGTGTCGTCTGTGCTGATTTTGAGCTGCGGTACGACCGCCATGTAAAGAGCAGTATGACCGCCCAGAACGGTTGTACCGGCCCTTGTGAGGGCGGTACGACCGCAAAAGGCTGTAACGGCTAGTTTTGGCTGTTTCGTCTCCAAACGGCTAGTTTTTGGTGTAGGGGTTATAAATACCCCCTTGGCCGGTTGAGAGACAACCTTTAGCATCCCATTTCACTCACTTGAGCTAGTGTGAGCTTCTCCACTCAATTGTGCATGTGTTGCACCTTGTGAACAAAAGGGAGAAGTTCTAGTTGCATGTGTTGAAACTAGAATTGGATTGAGCATCCAATTGTGCATGTGTTGCACTCGGTGAGAGTCAAGCAAGGGGCTTGGCTTATTACTCTTGGTGTTTGCCGACACCTAGACGGCATGGAGGCGTCGTGGTCTGGTGATCTTCTCAAGTGAAGCTTGTGAGAAGGCCCGGTGTTTGTGAGTGGCTTGGTGCTCGCCATCTCCGGAGCGGAGTAAGAGCAACCCTAGTGGAGCGAGGTGTTGATACCTTGGAGGAAGGCTTAATTCGTGGAGCCGGCCCAATTGGTTTGGGTTTCCCTCAACGTGGATTAGGGGAGACCGGCAAGTCTCTGACCACCACGGTAAAACGTCGACGTGTCTTTGTGGTGTGATCTCTATTGCCTTACTATTGCATTTACATTCATTGTGTATGAATGCTTACTTTACATTGTGCAATTTATATACCTTGTATTAAATTGCTTATTCATTGTGTATGATTGCAATAATATCATTTACATTGCTTAAATTGAATTGCTTACAAGTCCATGCTTGATTGATTATTATCAATAGACTTGTATTGTTGGTGCACTTAGTTGAACCTAGTTGATTTAGGCTTTAATTATGTAAAACCGTATTGTTATAAGTTTCCGCATTAGAAATCGGTTTTAGCGCATAGAAGTTTTTAAAATGCCTATTCACCCCCTCTCTAGTCAGCCTCCTCGATCTTACAGTCCTACTGGATATGTCCGGTGAGGCGAACGACAACCCCGCTGCTGCCGCTGGCGGCAGCGGGGGCACCAAGGATGTCAATTAGGGACGGCGTGGCTGCGAATAGGGTGGATGACTCAGGATGCAGAGGGAACGACTTGAGCTTCTAATGCTGATTCTACCCACCTCCATCTCCACTGTCCTCTGACGTCTCTGTCGCCTCCTCCGATAGCGGAGACTCCAACGCTAGAGTCTTCTCCAGTGACTGTTGCGCCTCCACCGCCTTGGTCAGGTGCCAGCTGAGGCTGAGATACTTGGTCTTCCTCACCTTGGCCTGCAATCTCCGACGAGGCCTCCGGCGTTGGACGATGGCAACTCATCCTTCGCCGACGTTGGTCAGAACGGCGGCACCACGTGTGTCTAGTTTGGTTGGGCGGAAGAAAGAGGAATTGAGTATTGAATAGGATGAGACGATGAGTGATAGGAGAGATAGACAGGTGGAGTGTGGAAGACTCATTTTTTTTTGTTTTGGGGTAGGTGCAGTGTGATTTGCACTGTAGTAGACGTCCGATTTTCTCCCTCCCGTTGGACGTATGGTCTTATCATTACCCAATAAAATTTCGTTTGATGTTTTTGGGCAATGACCTTACTAATTTGGAATAATTCAGAATTTACCACAGTCAATAGATGGATTTCAGGATTTACCCCCCACATGTCATAGACACATAGGGGGCAAATCCTTATATAGATTACATTTAAGGAATTTACCTGGATTTGCTAAAGAAATACTTGCAATTGCCCAAAAAATTCAACAAGTTTGCTACCTGCAAGTTGCTTGCATTTTTTTTTTGTTAACTCTAAGTCAACTTTTTTGGACTTTGGATTAGCTTTGAGATGAGTATGTGTATGATATATACTCTAAATGGATCGAATGGTTTAAAATTTTGATTTATACTTGAGAAAGCATAAATCATCTTAGAGATAGATGTCCCCAAATTTCAATACATAAAGGTTGCTGAGACCTTGTCGTGTGACCAAAATTTAATTGTATCAACGTTGGCCTTGGTTTTCATTTTTACACGAGAACAAGACGAGTTTAGCCAATTCATTAATGTCACGTTATGAGGTGGGCATGCCATCGTGCTTTTTCTTTTTGTTGTTCCAAATAACACTGTGATCTTGCCATGTGTCAGCTGGAGTCGTTGGCGAGGAAGCTGAGAGCCATGACGACGTCCGTCATGATGGGCCTCACCGACTCGTCTTCTTGCAAGCACATCGCCGCCACGGCCACCGCCTGGTTCAGATCCTTACTACAAGGCCGGAGGTCATCTCCATCTCCATCTCCTGGAGCTGGAGGAGCGGGTCTACCAGCTCGTGGAACCTCTTCTGGTCACCGAACATTGGTGCCGCCCAGGCGACCAGGTTCTGCTCGCCCTCCGGCCGGCTGGTGTCGATGGCCCGCCTGCCGGCGATGAGCTCGAGCAGCACCACGCCGAAGCTGTACACGTCCGACTTGACCGTGAGGCGCCCCGTCCTCACGTACTCGGGCGCGCAGTACCCGTACGTGCCCATCACCCTCGACGACGACGACGACTCCTGATGATCGGCATTGTTGCCATTGCAGGTCGGGGCGAGGAGCTTGGCGAGGCCAAAGTCGGAGAGCCTGGGGTTGTGTCCCTCGTCGAGGAGGATGTTGGACGACTTGAGGTCGCGGTAGATCACCGGCGGGCTGGCCGTCTCGTGCAGGTACTCGAGGCCCAGCGCCGTGCCGTGCGCGATCTTCATCCGGGTGCGCCACCGCAGAGGAGGCTTCTGCTGGTCCAAGTCGAACAGGTGGTCCTCGAGGGAGCCGAGCGGCATGAGGTGGTAGACGAGGAGGCGCTGGTTGCCTTCGGCGCAGTATCCGAGGAGGTCGACGAGGTTGGGGTGGTGGAGGAGGCCGGTGAGCACCAGCACCTCCACCAGGAACTCGCGGTTGCCCTGCAGCCCGTTGCGGTCGAGCTGCTTCACGGCCACCGCCTGCTGCTCCCCCGTGCCCCTGCTGCTGTTGCTGTGGATGAGGCCCTTGTAGACGCGGCCGAATCCGCCCTCGCCGATGAGGTTGTCCTGCCGGAAGTTGCCGGTGGCGGCGGCGAGCTCGCGGAAGGAGAAGACGCGCGCCGAGATGACGCTGTGGTTGTAAGCTGCTGGAGGAGGCGACGAGGAGGAGGCGTCGCCGGAGTCCAGATTGTTGTCTCCCTGTCCGTGATCACAATCACGGCCAAAACTGGCTGGCGGGGCCGTGGTGCAGCGGATGATCCGACTCCTCCCAGCCGCATTGGACGAGCTCTTCTTGCTGGCCTTGGCCTTGGGGTGCTTCCGCTCGATGGCGTCGTGAGGGAAGCAACGGAGCCAGCTCAACATGATGCTGATTCTTGCCGGGAGTGCAACAAGTTAGCAATGTATGGGCGGCAACGAGTAACGTCCGGCGACCAACTTAAAACGAACTTGCTGAGGATTTGCTGCTGCTGCTGATAGATGCTTGCATGTCAGAGAGAAATCAAATCAAGAATCGAAGCTACGTATGTTAGCTTCAAGGAATTCAATTCGACAAGGAAGGAAGGAGGCCTCGAATGGAATGGCAATTGCAATTGCAATGCATGCTGTGTCCTTTTTCAAGGGGAGGCCGGTCGTTGCCTCCATGGATCCGTCGTTGGTTAATCAGCTGGTTTCTTAAATGAGTTGGTTTCGAGGCCCACCGGAGCTGCTGCAACCGCGAGACAACGACGATCGAGTGACTCACGCATCCACTCCACGCGTCGCTCCAACTGCAATCCTTTCAAGTTAGGTTAGGTTGAAGGCCACAGCGCCGTTCTTCCAGCTGTTTCCGTTTCCGATACGCGCACACTCCATTTAAGGAAATCCATCCATTTGATTTTTGTTTTATGATATACCTCCTTACCTAATATTGGCAGCGCCTCATTTCCAGGCTCTGCGGGCTTATGATGATGGAAAACAAACTAGAAGCTTCCAATATGTTTCAGATTTGGTACTTTTGACTCCCTTTTTCTCTTCGCTGTGTGTGCAAGTGTCTTTGGTTTTGTTTATTTCTGCAGGTAGTGAAAGAGACGATCGACCCAAGTCCGAGAGTTGAGTTTAAACCCAACACTGCAGATTATACACACATGAGAAAACCTGACATCTCAAAGGCCAAATCTCTTCTCAGCTGGGAACCAAAAATCTCACTGAAGCAAGGCCTGCCACGTATGGTTTCAGACCTCCAGAAACGCATCTTGGATGAGAAATGAGCAGGAGCTACTCAACTCGGAACCGTATTATACTTCACGGATCATTTTTGGTGCCTTGACGAGCTCGGCTGCAGTCGTACAGACCACATGCCCAAAATTTCTTCTCCCAGGCAATTCTTTTTTGTGACAGGACATCTGTTATCTGGTTTTGATTCCTTTGATACACAAGTTTTGCACAGAATTATGTGTTCAACTTCTTGTCAAAACCTTAGCCTTTCAGCGAACAGTACTAGAAACTAGAAATGTACATAAATATAGCTTTTTTCCCCTTCTGAATGTTGTTTTGAACACAACGGCATAAACGTCTTTTCGCACAACACTTAGGGTCCCTTTGGTTGGGCTGTGGCTTTTGAAAAAGCTGTTGTGGGCTATGGGCTGTGGAAAAGCAGCTGTGGGAAAGCAGCTGTGTGAAAAGCAGAAGGTCGTTTGGTTAGAGCTGCTGTCAAACTGTAGGTGTAAGAAATACCTGTAATGCCCCTGGAGGCCTGGGGACATGTTTATATGGAAATTGCTCGTAACAAAATAATTTGTTCACTAATTCACATGAAAAAGACTATTTAAGCAAGATAAAAATAATTTTCGTAGTTTTTCTTAGTTTTTCATCCATAGAACAATATCCATCAAAGGGCTTATACAACGATGCTATCTCTCAACATAACTAGCCTCCTCTCGCACTAACCAAAGCATCTGCTATCCTAGTACGAATGGTATTCATGGTATCCTCGTTCTCCACATCCTCACTACCATCCCTTGTGTTTGTGTCGTACACTTGTATGTTGTACCAAGTAATCCTCATTGGCATCACATCTCTCGAACTCCTTATCACGCAATTTGTCATTCACGAATAAAATTATGCAAAGCAAGACAAGCCGTAATGATCTGCTTCTGAATACGAGGATTGAAACTTGGCATGCCCTTCAAAATACGCCACTTTTGCTTCAAGACTCCAAAAGACCTTTCAATAACATTACGAAGGGATGAATGCAAGAAATTGAACACCTCATATTTTCCTTGAGGAGGCCTGAACGATTTCAAATTCTCGTATATGGTAGGTGCTTCCTTTGAAAGGTGCAAGATACCCGCTTCGATTTGGATAACCCGAATCCACAAGATAATATTTTCCTTTAGGAGGCACAGAAATGAAGGAAAATTTACCAATGCATGATTAAGGATGCGTGTGTCATGTGCGTAACCCGCCAACCAGAATCGCAAATGTAAACCTCATGTCAAAGTCACAAATAGCTAGCACATTCGAGATGTATATCCATGACGGTTTGTGTGGTTAACCACTTCCCATCGGCACTACCATCGAACATGTGAACCATCTATTGCTCCAATTGCTCCTTTGAAGTATGGCCAAAACGGTTCTCTCTCACCCTTTCATGCTCAGTAGAAAAGTAGGATCTCTCGCTTAATATTGTCCTTAGCTAACTTGCAAACACTTCATGAAACTTGTGTGAATCTGTCCAAAGTGACCGTGTGAAACGGTTTTCAGCTTGTGAAAATGATTGTGGGCCTCCGACGATCCACAAGAACATAGCCAAAGACTCAGTAGATGAAACATTGTTACTTGACGTCAATCCATAGGTAGAGACTAGCAAGTCATGAAGTGCCTCGAAAATCTCGTGGCTCATCCAAACATCTTATAAAAATACCTCGTACGTGACATACACCTCATGACCCATTGAATGCCGGTTTCTGGTGTTTCCCTATATCCACCTTTGTGCAAATACCTTTCAGTATACGAGTTGCCCATTTCTCCAATAACAACAACATCTCATGTCAAGTTGATAACAACAGTAGTCCCTTTTGCCCTTCTTTAGCACTGACTCCCAATCTATCATCCATCTACAGAACACAATAATTGATAAATAATATTTTACATGATCAACATAACACAACAATAATAGATAAATATATGACAAGCACACAGATCACAATAATAGATAAATATATGACAAGCACACATGATCCCAATAATAGATAAATATATGACAAGCACAGATCACAATAATAGATAAACAAATCACTAGCTCTCTCTGAAACAAATCGAGCCTTCCTACTTGTTCATCTCCTTCTCATGCTCCTCCGAATCAAATCAAACCTTCCTTTATTTGTTTCTAGAGAGGTAAAGAACTCTCTAAATTCAGCTTAGCAAGTGCGCACTGCCGTGTACATTAGAGCGATTCCTTCTTCCACACCACATTCTTTCACCATCTTCACACTCTCTGCAATGGTAGGAATTTGGTTGGTTGGAGGAGCAGATGATGCTTCAACACTTGTGGAGATCCTCTCGGCTGCATTTTCTATCTTCAAACAAGTGTTCTTGTACATACGAAAGAATGGGCTCTTTTCTTCCTTCTCGCTCAACAAAGACCGGAGGTCCCCTTGCTTCCTTTTGCCCTGGTTGATCAGTCTTTCCTTCTCTTGTGTAGGTTTTGGTACTCACCACATCCTCATCACTTGCCTCATCGGAGGATATATCTCGGTGACAGATGCAAGACCCACTAACATGTGCCTTGCCAAAACGATATGCATATCTTCAAGAAACTTTGGTCCATGCTTAGCAAACTTCACATGATCGCATTTGATTCCTTTCTCGAGATTGTTGCATCTCTGAAATTAAAAATAAAATTAGCAAGGCACAAAGAAAACAAACAATTGAAAAAATATATTTACAATGACAGGTTAGTACTTACAGCAAGGTGTTCCTTCCACCATTCGTCCGGGCAGTCAATAGTTTTTTTCTCCGCATCCCATCCAAGCCCAGTGGCACAATTCTTGAACTCCATAAACAATGTATATTCCTTCTTCAAGACATCTAACTTGTTCTTCAATTGTTTTTTTGTTCGCTTATCACCGGATTTATCTGCAAACTTGGAAACAACGTTCTTCCAACCGGTAGCAGTGAAAATTCCCATCGGCCTATTGCCAGCTTCTATTTCTTCTTTGCAGGCATCAAACAAATTCCTCAAAAAACCATCGCTCCAATCTGCCTTGTCACCCATACTTGAACCAAACAAAAAAAAATCAATCAATTTAATCCACTCGATTGTAATTACCGCAGGAGTTTCGTTTGTAATATGTGCATGGTGGTACATATTTCTACTCTATCCTAAGGTTTGAGCACCATTTTCCTAGTTTTTTTGTAATCTTGTTTTGTGTAGATGTTTGGTTAGAGGTTAATCTTATAATATGTGCAACACAGTTTCAATTTAGTTTGCTCCACAATCATGAAAATTTGCACTATTAATCAAGGAAGATTGAAATAACACAATTATTTGATTTTAATGTAGCTCTTATCAAAGAACTCATGGAAATTTTCATCTTGTTACATAGGGTGTTCTCAAGCCGCAAATGTTTGCACTTAAATTTCTTACCCGATTGCACATCCTCGAATTTATGCTTGCACTGAGGTCAAGTGCAAGTACCGATGCAAAGGCTTGATTTATGCTTGCTGTGAGGTAAGTGTGCAGACATTTCTCACCATTTGAGTACATACTATCGCTAGTTGATCGGCTCCTAAAACCTTCTTAGAGTTCTGATCTTGGCTAAGCATGGACTACTCCAATTTGCAATCAATTTTCAATCACTCCAATTTGCGATTACTCATGCATCCATCACATTCCAACAAGGCGTAGGATCGGACATACCTTGCAGTTCGTCGCCGGCGGGACGAGTCCGTGGAGGAGCAGGCGACTGGGTGCCTTGGTGGAAATTGGCGCCACGCCGGCGCGGCAGTCTTGCGGCGCGCGCCGTCAGTCGGCCAGCCGGCGAGAATGCCTCGGCGAGGTGGTTGTCCGGCGCCGTCTGAGCGGCGACCGCGAGGTGGAAACACCGGCGGGCGGGATCTGGCACGGCCGGCGTCGGCGAGATGCGGCCGGCGTCGCGGTCCGGTGGGCGCGGCCGGCGGAGAATGCCTCGAGAGGTGGGCGTCCGGCGCCGTCTGCGCAAGCGACCGAAGGCGGCGGCGTCGGGGCGGGATGCGGCCGGCCGGCGTCGAGTGGAGATCTTGGCCGCGTCCGGCGGTCCGGGGCGTGGGCGGCCGAGAATGCCTCGGGCGGGGTGGCGGCGGAGGACCCTAGAAGCGAGGTGTCGGGCGGATGGGAAGGAGGAATAGAAGCCCAACCGTTTTTCCTTTCATAACCAAGGGCGGTGGGTAATTTTCTCAAGTTGTCCATCCAAAAGCTAGTGAAAGCGAGGAGAGGTGCTTTTGAAATTGCTCGCAGATGAAAGCGCTTTGGGCAAAAGCACATGTGACAAATTGGGCTCTTTGGTTGGCTTTTGACTTTTGCAAAGCAAAAGCAGGTTGGAAAGCCCAACCAAAGGGACCCTTAACATCCAACTCGCAGTGGACTGACGGAAGTGGCAAATAAGGGAAGAAATTTGAGATCCAATGGCAACGAAGGGAAGAGTATTTTTCCGATGGCATATTAAGGATCGGACCAACTTCTAGTGACAAATAAGGAATTAATCCAGACGAGTCAATACTTTGATCATATTAGGGAGGGAAGAGTATTTTTTTCCGATGGTATATTAGGGAGGGAATACTTTTCATACTCAATGTTTTCAATTCTATTTCTGTTGCATCTCATGCACATTTGTAATTTTAGGTTCAAGTTCCTGACACTTTAGTAATTTCTGCAAAATTGAATGTCCTAGTGTCTAGTGGGCAGAAAAAATTAGTTTTAGTTTCACTTCTATTTCTACTTAAACATTTCATGGTTAGCTAGAGAATAAAATTTTGAGTTACTTTCAAATGGTTATGAATTTTTAAACCGCTTCAGAATATCCTTGTTGCATTTCAAACTTTTTCTACCCGAGCTAAACCAAGCGTCTACCACTCACATGCCGGGTCTAATGTACAGTGTTCTTTTTTACTTTATTTCCGAATTACAAGCCTACTAACAGGTGGGGCCCGTTTGTCATTCACTTAGTTCAAGGTGCACACGGCTGCCTTTTCATTGTGACCCGATCGTCGTGAGACTAAGCCTTGTAATTACGTGCTAATCAAACTAAGTCTTCTAATTACGTCCAAACGCTAAGTTCAAATACATCTACTACACAACCCTGACTACTCGTTTGCTACAATAAGAATCTACCATTCATCTAATTAAATACTAATCACTTACCTTCTCAAGGTGCTCACAAGACGATTACACTTTCGCAGCTAAGCGAGCTTCAACTACTCTGTTTGGCTTCTCCCTTCTCTTCGTCTTTGCCTCTCTTCCTCTCTGACTCTGGCTATGTTTCTCTCAGTTTCAACATGAAAACAAGGCACGGGCGACGAACGACCTCATAGCGTCTCATTTTATTGATCGTGAATGAGCTTTTACGTGCATGCGTGTGTACACGTGGCGGCGTGCCGAGGCGTGGCGGGCGCGGCGGCGCAGCAGCTGCGCGCGCGGCGCGGCGTGGGGACGCGACCTTGGCGGCAGCGTGGTGGCGCGGGCGAGATCTCGCCGAAGGACCGCGACAAGTAGGCTGCTGCTGCGCTCGGCGCGACATCTCGCCTCGCCAGACGCTGCGCTGCATTCTTTGTCGGAGGCGCAGAGCGTGCAAAGTGCGGTCGATGCATCGCGACACGCTAAAAGGAGGCCAGAATGGAATTTTTAGCAAAGGGGCTACTTTTGGAAATACAACTCGCTAAGGGGCCAAACGAGTCCAAAATTCCTGGTTTTGATTCCTTTGATACACAAGTTTTGCACAGAATTATGTGTTCAACTTCTTGTCAAAACCTTAGCCTTTCAAATGAACAATTACTAGAAATGTACATAAATATAGCTTTTTCCCCTTCGAATGTTGTTTTGAACACAACGGCATAAACGTCTTTCGCACAACACTTAACATCCAACTCGCAGTGGACTGACGGAAGTGGCAAATAAGGGAAGAAAGTTGAGATCCAATGGCAACGAAGGGAAGAGTATTTTTCCGATGGCATATTAGGGATCGGACCAACTTCTAGTGACAAATAAGGAATTAATCCAGACGAGTCAATACTTTGATCATATTAGGGAGGGAAGAGTATTTTTTTTCCGATGGTATATTAGGGAGGGAAGAGTATCTCCAGGTTTGATTAAGCTCTCGACTACTAAGACTCTCTTACCTTTAATCTAGGAGAGTCAATACTTTGGTCATACTGAGCCTATATTTTTCACAAATTATATTCTTTTGAATTACCAAAGCTGCATGCTTTATTTCTTTAAACAAATGTATATTAACTCTTAAGGTAGTTAAATACCTATTTAATGATTAACTAATCATTATGACATCCTTTGATAGTTGAATCTCTTATTCCATGTCACCCTAGTAACTACATGGTAATTGTTAGCTATAGGTTGTACTTAAGTGATATGCTAGTCTTGCTTAAGTATCGGGGCATTAAAATGCTTTGATCATCATCTCTTAAATCATAAAATTATTTTGGGGCAGTCGTGAGAGGTACATGACTACATTATTTGAGATAAATTGGTTTTTCCTCCTCAAAACCCTAAACTTCTTTTACCACATCCGACGGATGGTATGATGGTGGTGTGGATGTAAAAGAGAATGGTGGGTATGTGGTATAAACCGCCTGGATGACATTAAGGACTTAATCCGGTGATGACCTCCTATTGAAAAATATGTGCAACCACAAGTCTGCAAAAGTGTAACTTGGTTTAGTAATTTTATCGGACCCTCAAAGTCATCTCACTGGTAGAGGAGTGAAGTAGTGCAAGCATGAGCTTGAATGGGACACCGTGGGAGGGTGAAGTTGCTAGCTGCACTAGTCGTTGTGGAATATCGTAGTCCAGCTGCGCTAGTCGTTGTGGTGAACATTCTGCACAACTTATGGGTGCAAACCCATGTGGGTGGAATGACAGAAGGGGCGAGATAATTTGAAAAGTTATTGTGATGATCTCTCAACCACACGGCCATAGAATCGTGTGGGGCAACGAGTTGATTATCTTTGTAGGTAAAGTATACAACCTCTACAGAGTGTAAACTGTTTAAACAGTCGTGCCTATGGTCAAAGGCGGATATGGAAACTTTACTAGAGTTAGTTCTATTTCAAAAACCTTTGTGGATGGGATAAAGCTAGTCGGGCTGATGTAACTCAGACCTTGTGTTGTTCCTGGGTGGTTGTACCTGATGTTGTTCCCGAGTGGTCGTACCCAGTGTTGTTAATAGTGGTCGTAGCCACTTTTCAAATAAGCATGGGTGGAGGTAACATCTGCTGTTATAATATTGCACATTTAATCTTTTTAATAAAATATAATTTGGTTAAAATGCTAAGTAATAGGAATTTCTAATTATGATATTTGAAAACATTGCTTTAGCAAATAAAAGAACCCGAGCGGTCGAGCCACCTTTGTTAAACCTTGCATGTATATTATTGTATCCTGTGTGTTGGCTCGCGAGCACGGAAGTTGTGCTCATTCTCGCTCTTTCCCCAAACCCTTCAGACCTCGCGGATCTTGAAGATTATGCATTCTACGAGGACCAAGGCGTCGATGGACAAGGAAATGATGAAGACCAGTCGTAGTCTGCAGTGGTCGTAGTCTCTAGCAGTTGTAGGCCTTGTTTGGCATGGCTCCAACTCCTAGCTTCTTAGTTGGAGTAGGTGGAGCTGTACCAAACGGGCTAACTCCATAAAACTGTTGGAGTTGGAGTAGCCTGGAGTGGAGCAGCCCTCTAGTACAATTTGTAGAAGCAGGTAAAACCCTGCTTCAAGTAGGGAGCGGTGGACCAGTAAAACAAAATACCACTAAAAGTTGAGAGTATTTACCCGCAATATGCCACTCATATACCCCTACACACCCCAAGTCCCCAACCCGCAGCCCCCCATCCCTTCGCATCCCCTCTCCCGTTCGCAGCCCGTGTTCATCCCCTCTCCCATTCGCATCTCCAGTGACCTAGCCGGCCAGGGCGGTGGGCGACTCGTCCCCGATGGCGGCTCTTCCTCAGCGGCCCGGTCCCCCGCGATCTCCCCGACGACAGCTCTTCCTCCCCTGGCGACTCTTCCTCCCTCGGCGGCTTCCTCCCTCAGTGCTCTTCCTCCCTCGGTGGCTCTTCCTCCCCCGGCCCGACGCGCGCGACCTCGTCGTCCCTCGGCGGCTCTTCCTCCCTCGGCATCTTCTTCCTCCCTCCCCACCTGGTGATCCACCCTCGGCATCTTCGAGGTAAGCCACATATATGACCTAAAACTCACAATCTGATGCAATGCTTGCTACTGGAACTCATGTGAACCGAGCTATTGGGATTGATTTGTTCTGAATTTGGAATGTGAACCGAGCTATGGTTCTCCAGATTAATGGAAATAGGATTTAGAGATAGTCAGATTAATGTGAATTAATTTAGCCTTATACTGTGAATCTGCTGTGAATCTGAATAATGTGTGGGCACTTTGTGGGATATGCATAGATTGGCTGTAAATGAGATAGAAAATTCATTGAGTGTTCTCGGTGCAATTCATTGCTTGATTTCCTTTTCATGTTTTCGATAGAATGTTCGAAATATGAGTGTCTTCTGTGTTTGCAATGGATGTTGGACTTCCACTCTAGATCGGTTAGGTGGAAGAAAGATCTATGATTGAAAATTTTGACACTAATTTTGAGACAATAGTCACTATACCATTGTAACCTTGAGTGTGTTCCTTTGTAATGAAATTGATTAATTTTTAATGAAATGGATGAAATGTTTCACATTGAGCGATACGATAAATTTCTATATGACCAGAAGTTTATGTGTAGGAATGAAATGGATGGAATGTTTCCACATTGAGCAGACGCAGAGAAATTTGTCATGCTATCTTCGAGTAGTTGAGTCCTTAAAATTGCCTTTTTTTAGGAGTGGGAACAAGTAGCTAGCTACTGTAGTCATGGTAGCATTTACAACCCACAGGTCTCGAGTTCAAATCCCAGGAAATCATAGTGAAAACTTAAAATCCACGTAAATAACCCACCCAACCTAGTGTTGGTGCAATTGAACTATGATCTTAAGCTAGAGAGCAAGTGCTACATTGTTGGGCTATATACAATGGTTGGCGAGCCCTCGAATTTACGTATGCTATCTTGATTTTACCATGTACTCAATCTGTTGGTCAATGGATCAATAATCATGCAATTCCTTCTAATGATCATTACTTTACGGTTCAGCAAAAGTGAGAGCTGATTGTTAAGACCACTACAGAGGCCTAGATTGAATGAAGCATGGGTTAAGAGGAAATTTTAGGATTGGGCATAGTGCTCCTCAAGGTGGCCGTTTTCCATATGCTCGCCCTCCTCCGCCACGTCGGCCTCCACCACGTATTGTAAACTGGTTAACTAATCCATTAGTTTCTTGTGATTTTGTTGTAATGGATGCCTTGAATTGGAACAAACATTTTTGTAATGTTTTATGAATGAACCAGTGAGTTTGGAATGCACCTGTGAGTTTGGAATGCACCTGAATTGTCTTTTTTTTTTTGGAAGACGCAACTGAATAGTATTGTTATGAATGCTTTTGAGTTTGTGTGTTGATACATTATTATGGTGGATGTTCTGAATATTTGCGAGGTGATACAATATTTTATTTGATTATGTGAAAATATGGCATAACATGACAAAAAAAAAGATAAATAAAAGCATAGCATGATTGAAATCAAGGGCAATGCAGTCTTTTTACAAAGATCTTTCTCATTCCTGGAGCTAGAGTTAACTTTCTAACCAAACACCCCCTCAGACTGCTTCAACTTCTCATAAGAGTGGATCCAAGAGTGAAGCTGGAGTTGGAGCTGCAAAAAATTGAAGTAGAGCTGTACCAAACAGGGCCGTAATCTCCAGTGGTCATAGCCTCTGGTGGTCATAGCCTCTGATGGTCGTTGTCTTCAGTGGTCGTAGTCTCTAGTAGCCTTAGTCTCGCCTCGGTCTAGCTGGCTCGTCGGTGTTTGCGTATGACCGGTATTGTCCAAGCCCTTGGTTAATATCAGTCGTATACAGGTTACCCTAGTCGCTGCCTGTGGAGAGACGTGCTCTACCTCCCTTCTTGCTTTCACTGTAGTTTCCGCTCTTTTTGTAATGTGATCAATTTGACTTGTTTGGCTTTTGATGTAAAACTCGACCCGATGATGTATGTGTCACTCTGATGTTTGTAATATAATATTTGGTTCGGTCTCATCGGGTATGAATCGATTCAGTGATGTATTGTAGGAAATAGCACAGTGTGTTCACAGAGAACTCAGATTTGGGTCCGACATTAATTACATCTGAACAAGGATATTGGCAAAAAAAAATAGTTTGTATAATCATTGTTGCGCTTTATTAAATCACTTGATGATATGCTGCTCCTTTTGCAGGTGCAATCGTTGGCTTCCTTCTGCAGCACAATCCTGGGAACAGCAGTCCGTATTCCTTGTGAGGTTCTTAAGCAGCGTTTGCAGGCTGGCATCTGTAACAATGTAGGGGAGGCCATTGTTGGTACCACACGAACAGTTGGCCCAAAGGGTTTCTTCCGTGGCACTGGAGCCACTCTTTGTCGTGAGGTTCCTTTCTATGTTGCTGGAGTGTGCCTTTATGCAGAAGCTAAAAAGGTTTCCCAAATTCTTACTAATTCTACATTTTTTTTCACCAGACCTTCGAATGGCATCCTTGTTTTGTTAAGTTTAAGTCTACAGTGAACTGCCTTCAGTCAACATTAAGCTTATCAGGTCTGCAGATTCCGAAAATGCTGTGCATCTGACGTGGCTCCAGATGGTAACTGAATGGGGATTTCTTCCCTGCACATGTCTGTACTTGAATGACCTGGATTTTTTTTTGTTTTCTTCAAAGATGCCCACAGTAAGGTGATACCAAATGGATAAATGGACCAGAGTTTAGGGGTAGAACTAGTAATGTTTTTTAGTCAATTCGCTGTATTTACCAGATGCTTAATGGCGTGCACCTTAGCTGTATAAAGTTATAATGATAGTTACGTCAGTTCTGAAACTTTTGCTTTTGATGGACTGAAATTTAGATATATATGGTTTCTGTTGCAACCTCATTAGTACAATGCCCTGCATCTTAAATGTATCTATGGATCATGCCCTTGTTTTTGTAGGCGGCACAGGATGTCTTGAACAGAGACTTGGAACCATGGGAAACTGTCACAGTTGTCTGGAGGGCTTGCAGGCAGCAGTTGTCACCACTCCCTTTGACGTAATGAAGATTCGGATGATGACTGTGTTGTATAAGATGCGGTTTTAGCAAATTATCAAAACTAACTCCAGCATAATCATAAGATAAAAGAGCATTAAGCCAACAGCATTTAACTGACCAAATCAACATGATTAAATGTAAATCCTCCAAGTCATTTAAATTGAAAGAAATGCTAAACATATACCAAATGTACATGAAACAAATTAGCATAATGCTAAGACTTGAGTGAAATTGAAGTGCTCTCAGAAGTAGAGTTACAGAAGAATTTAATCTCTGCCTTCTCAATACTTTAGTCTATACTCTTCCTTAAATGATCATGACAATAGTTTCAATTCTTGAGCTCTAAACAAATTTACTACACTGACAAGAAAACTCAAGCGTTAAAGATCACGAATGAACTTCCGATTCGAGCAGTAGATCAAAAGATCACAAAATGATCTCGGGATAACAAGCGATAAATGATTACTCTCTTAATCAACGATCAAAAGTGCACAAGATCGGGAATTAGAGCCACAAATGCTAACAAAGCAATCGGTCAGAAAGCAGGGATCACACGAATCTTGATTCAATATAATCGTATAATTCTAGAAGTATCGAGCATTGCGCAGTCTATTAACAGGAGGTATTAGAGACAATAGCAAATAAATCACTAGAGCTCAAGTATCAACTAATTGTCGGGATCAATTTCGGTATGAGACTAATTTAATCACTTGAGCATTAACAGAGCCACAGGTTAACTTGCAATATCTCGAACTAGTCTCAAAGACAAAGTACAGAGTCAAGACTATTAACTAGAAGCGCAATGTATATATGCAAGTATCAACCGAATCACAAAGAGATGTAATACTCATCAAGCAAAGTGGTACTCAAAACCACCAAGATGTAACGCAAGGCGTGTCAAAGACATCGACCCGGAAAAACTATCGCCACGCAAAGTGAGCAAAGCGAAGCAATCGAGATACAATGCCACTCTTCTTCTTGATGGCAGCACATGCACTTTTGCAAGGCATCCCGAGTTGAAGAAAGGACAAGTTAGGTTTTCTCCTTTCCATCCTTCATAAGGTGTTTCCTCGATTTCGAGGTGGCACCCTATTTAGGACATAATTAGTCGTGAGAACCTTCACCCCACCAATAGTCCGACATACGAACTTTGTAATATAGCATTAACCAAGTCACATAGAGTTCGGTTCTTTCTTTCGGCTATTCCGTTAGATTGGGGTGAGTATGGTGGAGTAACTTCATAAATTATTCCACTTTCTTCACAGAATTGAGAGAATTCAAACGAGACATATTCACCGCCTCGGTCCGACCTTAACCGTTTGATTTTCTTTTCCAGTTGGTTTTCCACTTCAGCTTTAAAGATTTTAAAGTGTTCTAGTGCTTCATCTTTCGACTTAAGTAAGTAGATATAGCAATACTTAGTCGCATCATCTATGAAAGTTAAGAAGTATCTTTTGCCACCTTTAGTTAATATTCCATTCATCTCACAAAGATCCGAATGGATCAGCTCAAGTGGAGAGGTGCTTCGCCCTTCAACGCTGTGAAAAGGTTTTCGGGGTTGCTTAGCTTGCACACACACTTCGCACTTTGAACCCTTCTCATAATTATAGCTGGGAATTAAATCCATTTTGCTTAACCGCACAATAGCTTCAAAGTTAACATGACACAAACGTGAATGCCAAACATCATGTAATTTATAGCAATGGGAAACATTAAAAATGTTTACATTATTCGAATCAAGAATAGATAAGCGAACATGCCTCGCTATCATAGCCTTGCCCACAAAAGTACTAAATTTGGTCAACACGACCTTATTAGACTCAAAAACAAGCTTTATCCCTTGCCTACAAAGCATCGACCGCTAATGAGATTACGAGTCATTGCAGTGCACATCGATCGTCTCTCGAATGAGTGTTTCGCTCAAGTAAGCTTCAAGCAAACCTGTCCAATCCCACGTACTGTAGCAGTGGCTCCATTGCCCATCAGGACGGATCCACCACCTTCACCCTGAAAAGAAGAGAAACACGATCGATCAGCACAAATATGTCTAGTAGCACCTGTATCAATCCACCAATCAATAGATGGACTTGCCATAAAGGCCTTAGGTACGTACCCTCCAGAACTGGTATTATCCAGAGCGACATTAACTTCGGCCTTTCGGCCCTTATGCTGAGCTGGAGAAGGACCCTTGCCTTTACGATTGCGGCAACGGTTGGCTTTGTGACCAGCCACTCCGCACACAAAGCAGACAATGTCCTCCTTCTTCTTTTTCATCTTCTTTCCTTGCAGCTTGATCTTGGGCTGATTCTTGACTTTATGATTCCCAGAGCCACCAGCACTCTTGACCTCTACTAAATGAGCTTGGACTTGAGCCTTACCTTTGCTGTCACCGGCTCTTGCCCGCTCCTCAACATTGATAGCTGCTGACAACTCATTGAGTGTCAAGCAAGGTAGTTAGGATCGCGATCCAACTCTTAGAGTCTTACGATTCTACGAACCCACGATAGCCCGTCGATCCAAGTCTTACGTCGATCCTACTCGTAGATTCTTAGGGCAAAAATATTTTCTTATAATTTTTTTAGAGGCCAGGCTTTGCTGATATTTTGTTTTAGAGCAAAATTTGTTGATATTAATTTTTTTAGAATGAAACAATAAATAAACAAGGAGCATGCAAAATATTATATCAGTGTGGTAATGCTGTTCTCTTGTAGTTCAGAACTATATCACCCATCATGTCGAACCATTATGCTTTTTGTTGTCCGATAAAAGTGTTTTGCCCTTTTTGGTAATAAGTAAGTGGTAAACCTTATAAGAATCATACAAATTTATAGTATAGATGGTAAATATGTGTATTTTTACAAATCCGTAGAATCGCCGATTCTACGATTCGATACTACGATTCGATCCTACCAGAGGCAAATCGATCCGACTCGGGATCTCGACTCTGACTACCTTGGTGTCAAGCGCTCCTTTATATGTCGTCGGGCGGTCACAAAGTCACGCCACGAGGCGTAACAACCAAAATGACATTAACTTGAAAGCTTTCGGTAGAAGACATCGTCGATTAAGATCACGTACATGGAGTTGAAGCTCATGGAGCTGCTCCATCACCGATCGTCCCTCTACCATCTTGTAGTTCAAGTATGTAGCAGTAATAAAGGACTCGTTACCATTATTCCCTTCGGAATACTTCTCATCTAGTTCATCCCAGAGTTGTTTGGCATTAGTGAAAGTGACATAAACGTCGAACAGCCGGTTGGATAAGACTGCTAACAACCTAGCTAAAGCTGAATTATTCGCATCCTCCCACCGCGTCATCTCAGCGGTTTCCAAAGGGAACATCGAAGGATTTGAAACGACCCAGAAAAGTCTGAGGTCGGTCAGCCAAAGTTTGGTTTTAGCTTGCCAACGCTTAAAGTTGGCACCGTCAAAAGCTTAAAACGACATCGGACGATGAAGCCATTTCTTCAAAGATAGTTTTTCTGGATTGTTGTATAAGATGCGGTTTTAGCAAATTATCAAAACTAACTCCAGCATAATCATAAGATAAAAGAGCATTAAGCCAACAGCATTTAACTGACCAAATCAACATGATTAAATGTAAATCCTCCAAGTCATTTAAATTGAAAGAAATGCTAAACATATACCAAATGTACATGAAACAAATTAGCATAATGCTAAGACTTGAGTGAAATTGAAGTGCTCTCAGAAGTAGAGTTACAGAAGAATTTAATCTCTGCCTTCTCAATACTTTAGTCTATACTCTTCCTTAAATGATCATGACAATAGTTTCAATTCTTGAGCTCTAAACAAATTTACTACATCGACAAGAAAACTCAAGCGTTAAAGATCACGAATGAACTTCCAGTTCGAGCAGTAGATCAAAAGATCACAAAATGATCTCGGATAACAAGCGATAAATGATTACTCTCTTAATCAACGATCAAAAGTGCACAAGATCGAGAATTAGAGCCACAAATGCTAACAAAGCAATCAGACTGTAAAGCAAGGGATCACACGAATCTTCAGATTCAATATAACTGTATAATTCTAGAAGTATCAGAACGACTGCAGGTCTATTAACAGGAGGTATTAGAGACAATAGCAAATAAATCACTAGAGCTCAAGTATCAACTAATTGTCAGGATCAATTTCAGTATGAGACTAATTTAATCACTGAGCATTAACAGAGCCCACAGGTTAACTTGCAATATCTCCAGAACTAGTCTCAAAGACAAAGTACACAGGTCAAGACTATTAACTAGAACTGCAATGTATATATGCAAGTATCAACCGAACTGTCAAAGAGATGTAATACTCACTGAAGCAGTGGTACTCAAAACCACCAAGATGTAATCAAAGGCGTGTCAAAGACATCGACCGGAAAAACTATCGCCACGCAAACCGAGCAAAAGGCGAAGCAATCAGAGATACAATGCCACTCTTCTTCTTCGGAATGACACCAAAGAAAGAAGCCGAGGAACTGGATATATGCCGCACAAGACTACCACAAGTGCTTCGGCCGAAGACACAAGAAGCACCAATCACCAAAGTGAACAGACCTTCTTCTCCCTCAGTAGGATCATCAAGAAGCACACCAGAATTGTTCTCCACTGACACACACACAAGAACTCTCACCGAACCCAAACAAAAGAGAGGGCACAGGAGGGAGCCTGATGGATGCGTAAGGAGGAGGGTTCCTGCCTAACCTCCGACAACACCGGAACAAGCACGGCGACGCCGGAGCTCTTGATAATCCAGAAATCAACACACAGATCGAAGGGAAGAGGTCTCACCAAAATTGGGGATTACTCACTGTTGTTCTTTTCGAATCTACCGAATAGAGCTGCGCCCCGGCCAATAAATAGGAGGAGGAGGACCTTCCGCTGCTGTAGCCAACGGCCTGCGCACGTCGCACACGAGCCGCCGAACCGCCCGCGCACGACGCCGCCAGCCCCAGCCAAGATCTTGCGCTCCTCATCTTTTTCCCGGATGGAGATGTGGTCAAAGACCTTATCCCCTCCCTAAACCAATGACCAGTGGGCCCCTCTTTTCCCTTTTTGTCAATTTGGAAAATTCCCAAAAAGCCCACAGAATACAACAGACTGCCCCTCCAGTCTCCAACTCTCCATGCAGTTGATAGTCTTCTCCATCCTTGGAAACGAGGGCCCTCTCGGGCTGTTCAAGGGTGCAATCCCATCCTCGTTATTTCTTAAGCGATCCTTGTCCTTGTTGTCATGTTCTTTTTTTCTTTTCCCGTCATGGTTAATTAGCTCTACAAAGCTACTTGGTAGCCAAACGAGTTAAACACTGTTTGTTGTTTGAGCAGAAGTGACGAGAGAGAAAGAAAAAAAAACAAAGAGAGATATCGGAGCAAGCAAACCTTGCCGACATGAATGAACCAGTTAGCTGTCCCCGATGGGCAAGGATTTCTTTGCCCATGAAGCAAGTTTGCATAGCGAAAAAAGGTTTCAGAGCTACTATACCAAACACCTCCTAGCCATGCTAGGCAAGGTTAGGTGGCAATTGCCCGGACTAAAACGTAGAAAAATCAGACATATCTCAGTCAAGAATCAATAATCTGGCCTGGAAATTGCAAAAGCTCGCAAGAATTGGGGCCTTCAACTTAAATTGATGTTCTTCTACTTTGCCTAGTTTAATGTCTGGTCTGGCACCGATGGGATATTAACATCAGCCGCTGAGATACTAAAAGCTAACAGTACGGTAGAGATCCTGCTTAACCACTGATACCTGATACTACATGTATGTAGTTGACTAGGTATAGTTGCAAAAGACTTGATACTGAAATCCCGGAAGATGGACTAGTGATTGTAACGATAGACATGGTCACGCTGACGGGCTCCTCCATCACCATAGTGCCAATAAACCCGGTTATAGGGACCATCTCGTTCTCCATCTCCAGCGTAGTAATTAGTAAACATCACCATCATCTTCAACATCGTAATCATCATCATCTTCATCAAAGTAGTCATTCTCATTATCCTGTCTATCATCACGGATAATATTGCGTTCATCCCACAGCGGGCAGGAGCAGGTCGCTTTCTTGTCCTTCCATTCTTTCCCACAGGTGTAGCAGAACTCATAGCCGCACCTGGAAGAAGCAAGAACAAGATGCAACAAAGGTTAACATGAAAGAAGTCAGAGCATTAGCACACAAAAGACATATAGAAGAACAAGGAACAGATTGACATGAAAAATCATTAAGCATATATTCTGGGCATTAAAACTAGTAGAGATAATAATAAGAGGATGGCATAATCAAGAGTAAAGACTTACATGCAAGTCACATGGTAGCAACCCTCCGCGAGTTCAATCATGTGCTTGCATTTGACACATTGGCGCCACAACCGCTGCTGTGCAAGGTTCTGTAACTTAGCATCTTCTGGACGAGCATGGGGGTACCTCCTCTTGTAGTCATAGCAAGTCATCCTATCATGCCATGGGACCTTACAGCTGATGCAGAAAGAGCCTCTGCATTTGACACACTTTCTCAATGTAGCAACATCAACAACAGTGTACTTTGAGGAAGATTCTTGCATTGGATGTATCACTTCCCTCAAGGACATTAAGGCTGAACACTTGGGATATGGGCAATAGATCTTTTGAGTTGGAGGGATTTGTCCTTCCCTAATACGTAGCATCATGATCCCTAACAATCGTGGCGATAGGAATATCTTTGAACCCTCCACACTTAGCTTGGTAGCGCAACCTTCTTGCGGGCAAGCTGGGAGCATTCCATGGAGTAGCTTAACTTTCACATGCTCCTTCATGCAGGAGAAGCAAAAGCGATGTGCGCAACCTTCAACTGCATGAATTTTAGAAACGTCAGTGTCTTCCAAGCAGATGATGCAGGTCTCTCTTTTCTCCTTGCTAGCGTTCACAGCAACAGTTTTGGCAATCTGAGTTTGTATTGAATCTCTTGCTAAGTTCATCACATAATCGAGTTGGCTTCGTGGAACAAGTGAGATTTCACATTGCTCAAATTTTCTTCGTACTGACAGAACATGATTAATCACATCTGCAAGTTTTTTCTGTGTCGGACGCCAAATTCCAAGCATCTGCAACCCCAATGATAGAAGAAAATAAACGTTTTGACTAATACTTACGGGACATCATAATAAGACCAGTAGTAAAGAATTCATACACTTGATTATGGAATTTACATTCACAACAAGTATCTCCAAATGTTATGCAAAATGTGTAAGAACAAATACTTCTACAAGGAACTCAAAGCTAAGATCAGTACTGAACTAGATGCGTCACTATGATACATTAGCCTTCAATTCTTGCTGAACAAACAGCGAAATTCAAATCATCGTGAAGTGCTCTTCCTCTTCCTACAGATGTCCCATTTTAGTATTGAGCCTATTGGCCTACAAGTCTACAGCGTTTATGAGTACTGAATACTGCTGCAATACAGCCTACATTGATATCTCACTGAAGTAGTCAAAATATAGTGGCATTCTTGTCTGCATATATATATTCCCTGAAACCCCTCTCGGCTCCTCTCAACCAAACCTTTGCACTGAACATGAATGCACAAGAGTACTAACATTTTACATTTTCAGCTGAAACTGATATCCGAAAAAGAAATCATCAACACAGCAACTCTCCACTAACACATTAAGGAAAAAAACAATGGATTATACTTTTGCCTTTTCTCAAGTACAATAAGCAAGAACAAATTTGTACGAGAATTATTAAGAACATCAGTGATACTATACATTTATGTTTCAGCTACATTTAGCTAGAGATGGGATTATGTGACGATGGAATCATCAATTTATGCATAACTCTAGCATATCTTGAACGTTACATGCAACCTCCCAAATCTCTCCATCTACAAATCATTCATTCTATTTCTCCTCTCCTCTCCTCTCAGACGAGGTTTCCACAAGACAGCACAATTAAACAGCAGCTGAAGCTGTCAGATATCCTAAACATATGAGAGCATCACCAAATATGCTACGAGATCAATTTTGTCGATGCGACAAGAAGATTTTCCATTGACCTGCTTATTTTACTAGTAGTAAACAGTAGTAAAATAGATGAGAGTGGCAAGGATTTAGCAGTTGTATCATGGGGCATACATGGTTGTGCAGCGCCTTGTAGTCGGTGACAATGTTGAGGCTTCGGATCCCCAGCCCGAGCGCCGCGTGGAGGCCTTCCGTGAGCGCCATTACCTCGAGCGTCATGCGTCCGCCCACATACCCTTCCACCGGCTTCTGTATCCGGAGCACCACCTCCCCCTGGGGCCCGCACACGGCCACCGCGAGCACCGCCACGCCAGGGTCCCGGTCCCGCGGCCCAACCACCTCCTTGCTGGCCATGCCCTTGAAGAAGACGCGGAAGAGAGGGTGGGTGTCCAGGGGGCGCTCCAAGTAGTCGCCGTCGTGGGCCCATCGGTCCTCCGGGACGGCGGCGAGCTCGCGCGCGAAGAGGGCGTCGTGCGCGGCGATGCGGACGGAGGCAGCGTCCCGGGCGTGGGCTGCGCGGCAGGCCTGGGCGTCGCGGCAGTCCTCCTTGGCGCGCGCGAGGTCGGCGGCGTGAAGCGCGAGGGCGTAGGCGGCGTCCGAGGACTCGGGCAAAGCAGGGGCGGCGGCTTCAGATGACGATAACGAGTCGGGGTTATTGGGGATATTGCGGACGCAGAGGGACGCCTGGATGGCCTCGGCGACCTGGAGTTGGAAGGCGAGGTCGAGGTCGGAGGCGGAGACTGCAGCGGAGGAGGCGAGGTCGACCTGCAGGTGCAGGGCGGCGAGGTCGTCGTCGCCGCCGGACATGATCGGAATCGGCGGTGGGAGGCGAGGGCTTCTTGTTTGTTTTGACGAACAATGGCTGCTCCTCTGCTGTTGCGGAATTTCGAAAGGGGAAAGCGATGGCTTGCCCTAGAGCTGGCCAAACGGCCGCACAGCACTGTTGGCCTGGCCCGGCGCGCACGACAGTCCAGATTGTGTTTGGGCCTTCACTCTGATATAAATAGTGTCGGGCTCATCCCGCTGCACGCGATTCGATTATTTTTAATATATTTATATATTTTAATATTTATATGATTTTATTTTAAAGTTTTAATACTTAGGAAAAAGTCTACTTTACAACTCGAATTTTTGAAAAGTCAGAAAATCAAGCCTAAATTACAAAACCGCGCCACCTAGCGGTCCGAGGCGCCTCGCGACTAGGAGTCTCCGCCGCGAGGCGTCGCCGGCGAGATATTTCTTCAAAATCGCGCCAACCGCGCCACCTAGCCGATCCAGAGGCCCGCTCCGCGACAGGAGTCTCCGCCGCGGCGTCGCCCCGTAGAGACATTTCGTCAAATTGCGCTCAACCGCGCCACCTAGCGGTCCGAGGCCCGCCTCGCTACTAGGAGTCTCCGCCGCAGGCGTCGCCGGCGGAGACATTTCGTCAAATCGCGCTCAACCGCGCAACCCTAGCGGCCCGGAGGCGTCATCGCGACTAGGAGTCTCCCACGAGGCGTCGCCGGCAAGACATTTCGTCCAAATCGCTATCAACCGCGCAACTCTAGTCGGTTCGAAGGCGCCTCCGCGACTAGGAGTCTCTGCCGCGAGGCGCGCCTGCGCAGAACAAGGTTAGGGCTCACGAGGCCCTATCTGAAAAGTATGCGGGACGGCGCAAGGTTCCGCCTCCTCGGAGGCCTATAAAAAAACGATAGCTAAAAGGAGTCGGGCTCCGAGGTAAACTCCAAGATCCTCTACCTTGCTTTTGTCCTTGTGATCCAAGACCAGACCAGGTAGCCAAGACAAAACCGAACAGGCATACACCGCAACACTGCAGTCCAGCACCCACCCAGAAGAGAGCGTGGAACACACCAAGACCCCAAATCAGACAAGAAGCACACCGCGCCGGGCCATGGTCGCCACCACCATCGTCTCCGCGCACCCCCGGAGCCCAGCGAGCCCACCCCCCGGCTTTGCCTTGCTCTTAGCCTAGCACCCACCTGGAAAAGAGCGAGGAACACACCAACACCCAAGCAAACCCGGGCTGCTCATAACCAACAATCCCCTTCTTACAACAGACAAGCATCAACCCTTCGAACCACTCCAAGACATGAGCACAATTCACACGGAGCGGCCAAAGGAGGGGGACAGTACCAAGCCCCCAGCAGGACCTTTGCAAATACGGTCACACCAAAGAAGTAATTGAATGCGCCGCCCACCTCAAGGCCAAGCCTCGGCGTGGCGGCCCTGCGTCGACTTCGCTTCCACGAGCTCCGCCGCTGTTCACCGCCCGCCTCGAGGCTATTGCCTCGGCGGGGCGGCCCTAACGTGCCGCCCGCCTCGGGGCTAAGCCTCGGCGTGGCAGCCCCGCGTCGACTTCGCCCCCACGGGCTCCGCCGCTATTCACCGCCCGCCTCGAGGCCAAGCCCCGGCATGGCGGCCCCATGACGACTTCGCCCCCCACGGGCTCCGCCGCTGTTCACCGTCCGCCTCGAGGCCAAGCCTCGGCGTGGCGGCCCCACAACGACTCCGCCCCCACGGGCTCCGCCGCTGTTCACTGCCCGCCTCGAGGCCTCCGCCGCCACGTGCCGACCGCCCCGAAGGCCCGCGCCGATTCCTTCCAGGGTATCCCGACTCCCCGAGGGGCCAGGGGCGACGATATTACGTCCGCTCGCCCATCGGAACCGCGAGACCTGTCCTCGCGATCTCGAACCACACAGACGAGAGAGTTGTCGTAGTAGGGCCCTAAGGGGTGCCCCGCCTAAGTCGTCGCGGAATACTGGGTGTCTGTCGGAATACCGTACATGTGTATACCTAGCTTGTATAGTGTATTTTAGACCAATGTACCTAAATGCCCTTTTGTCTTTTCTCGCCTCTAGGGGCAAGAAGGTAAATGTCCCTTCTTGCCCCCTATAAATGAGCCCCCATGGGCATAGGAAAGGGGGCTGATTCTCTAATGTACACTCAAAGCAATACAATTCATTC
Source organism: Ampelocalamus luodianensis (assembly GCA_036346255.1). Classification (NCBI taxonomy): domain Eukaryota; kingdom Viridiplantae; phylum Streptophyta; class Magnoliopsida; order Poales; family Poaceae; genus Ampelocalamus; species Ampelocalamus luodianensis. Next base: position 479,098 of record CM070640.1, on the reverse strand, counting down.
ATGTGTCTTTGCCTCCTCTCCTTCCCGGTCCTCCTCAAAGACAAAGGGTACGAGAGTACCCTGTACCCATCTGTCTAGTCTTTTTACTACGACAATATTTGTATGAGCTGTCTATAGTGTTGTTTACAGGTGACATCGAGAGTTGTTATAGACAGTAACTGTCTCTACCATTGTATATGTCCTAAAGATGCTAACACCGTTGTTGGCGAAGGAGGACAAGAAGCCTCCTAAAATAGACCTTGAAGTGAGAGAATAGAGACTCTTTTTTAAACGGTCCTAGCACGTGGGAACAATTCCCAGTTTATCACATCATCGTCAAATTTTATGGTGAAGTTGTGAGCACACAATCTCACAAATAAACATTATAATGGTTCCTACAGAAGAAACGAGGTTCATCTAATTAATAAAAAAACAATATTACATTGTTAGTACTCCGTTCAGAAATGTACAACATTTTAGAAAGCTTGTAATCAAATTTGTCTAACTTTGACTAACTAATAATATGTGAAAAACTATCTAGATTTGTCATGATAGAATAATATTACTAGATTTGTCATGATAAATATTTTTCATAATATAATAATTTTATATATTTTTTATTAACATAATCATATAGAATATCGAAAACAGACTCTCTGTCTGGACAATATTTGGATAGCAGTGAAGGCAGTGTATCTAGACAGACCAGACCCTCCGGAGGGATTGGAGTGGACGAACACGAACACGAACACGAACACGATTCAGTTTGGTGGTTGTAGGCGTGTGTTGTGCTGTGTGCATTATCATTTGGATTTGGATTTGGATTTGGATTTGGATCTGGATCTGGACGTGGACGTGGACGTGGACGTGGAGTTCCGGCGCCGCTCACAAGATTTGGAATAAAAAATGTGTAGAAGTAGAGACTAGAGAGAGCTTCCCGCTTGTCATGTGATGTGCTTGTGCCGCTTCCATTGATTCGGACGAGAGCCAAGAAACTCAAAAACGCATCTCATCTCCTCTCCTCTCCCCATTTCCCCTCGACTCCGACTGCATTGCCTCCTCCGACTCTGAGATCCACGCATGCCCTCGCCGCGCCGCATCCCCGCCGCCGCCGGATCCGGTGAGGCCTCCCTCCCTCTCTCTCTGCCCCTAATTTGCCAGGTAGCGTTTGTCCGCTCTAGCTCACTGGCCCTTGTTCTTTCGTAATCCTTTCGAGATTATGTTGTTTCTTTCCGTGATTGGCGCTTAATTTCTACCCAGTTCGTGATTTGTGCCTGGGTTTGGGGAAAAATACGCCCTGTGGCTTGATTCTTTGAGCAGTCAGCACTCGGTTTGACTCCTATCCAATCAAATGGGTGGGTGGAGACCTAGGTTTTGTTGTTTCTCTCTGCTTCCCTGCCAATGTTAATGCGAACGTCAGGGTTGTTTCTCTTAATTCTATTTGCGCCTGACGAGTCGTGTGTTGCGTCCATTGGCAGCTGCCTTACAAGTTTGGTTTTATTAACCTACGGCGACTTTACACCATTCACTGATTAATTCAGGGGTAGTAATTTTAATTTAGAGTAATAGATTCTCCATCCCTCATGGGCACAGCCACAGGCGACAAAGAGAATATATGTCAAGATCGAGATGGTGTCCCAGATTGCCCAACCCTGCGCCGAGAGGGGGCTGTCTCTACAAAGAGAAAGAAGAAGCCTGGGGGTTTCAACTTGAGGAAAAGCATAGCATGGAATCCTGCTTTCTTCACTGAAGAAGGTACAATAATTCTTTCGCAACTCTACATGCCAGCTCGGACCGCAACTAAATAGGTTCCATGAAATTTGCAGGTGTTTTGGATAATGTGGAGCTTTCTATGCTTAATGGCTCACAAGTGAAGGCAAATGGGAGCCCTGGCTCAGGGCTTGGTGGTACCATTTCCCCATTTTGTAGGTTTGGGAAATCTGGCAATACATCTGCATTCAAGGAAGTCGTGGAGAATTCTCATGGCAAATTGCCTGCAAAATTTCGGAGCACAGAAAACAAGGGAAGGCAGTTGTTTTCTTCTGCAAAAACTTCTGAGTGGGATGAACGGAAAGAACTTGCGGTCAGTTCATCACTCGGAACGTTGTTTACTTTGGTAGTCAGTAGTCACACCAATAGTCATGCAATAACATTGCTCTTTTCTGACTAATTGCAGGGGACACAAGATAAAAGATCAGCAAGAAGCATCCAAAAGTACATACCACGACCACCAGCAGGATATGCATATCCTTATGAAGTTTTAGGGACAATTGGACAAGTCTTGGTTTTTCTTAACAGAAGTAGGGTTAAATTATCGTCTATACTGTTGTTACAAGTTTAAGTCTTCATAACTACAAATGATGTTAGTCTTAACTCTTAACTAAGTTATACACAGAAGAAGGTGTCAAACTCAATTGCTACAGATCAGGTGTCAAGAATACCGAAGAAGTCTCAACCTTCTCTTCCTATGGTCCCTAGAAGTACCTCATCTGTGTCAAATATTTCTAAACCAAACAAAAAGTTAGCTCCAGGTAATCTTGTGTATATGGCTTTTTAAAGAAGCCGAATTTCCTGTGTGAACTCAGGCATTTCTTTTACTTAACCTCCCAGGCTCCCAGTGACATTTGTCTGTTATTTAACTTAGTTTTTGGCACTCTTGTATGTTATTACTAACAGTCTAACTCAATGCACTGCTATTTTTCAGTTAAAACTGAGCAAACATGTAGAGTGGAGGGACTCCCGCTTAAATCGAAGATCAAGCCTACATCTTTGACTAAATCTTCTGGACCTAACATAGAAAAGGATGTGGTGAGTGCTGTCATTACCATTTTAAGAGGGGAAAATTCTTTATACACCACTGATATTTCAAGCAGTGTTAATTCTATCACTTTTTCGTCACTTCCTTCGATACCACTGAAGATCTAAAACCATGTCTATATATGCTACTGTAGGTATTTGAAAATTTGAAACCTGAAAACTACGAAGGGGGAGATTTAAAATCTGAATCTTCAAATTTAAGCACATCAAATCTTGACCTTTGAAGTTTTCAGTTACCTCAAATGTTGTAATAAAGTGAAACATTTTTGAAAAATCAGATAAGGTTAATTTAGTCACTTTTTTAAAAAATTAACAGTCAAGAATGGCATCCAGCAGCATTTTCAAATCTTAATGGTACCTAAGGATACAAAACTGAAAACTCAGTGGTGCCCTTTTAATAAATTCAATTTGCTGCATAATATGGTTTGCATCTCCATTTGGCAAATTTACCTGCATCTTATTTTTTTGGGCAGTATTAGACAATTTTCCTAAACATACCTGTTTACTTGTGCAGGTGCCTGCTGTTACTGCCATCCGTGAAGAAGCCAATTGTTTTGGGAAGTGCAAAACTTTTTCACCATCACAAAATAGCCCCTCCAGTTCTGGTGGGATCCCCGCATCACCTTGTGCTAAGCCATCAGCACTTCGGATGCCTTCACCTTCAGTTGGGTTTTTCGCTCAGGTAGTTTGTTATGCTCTTCCTTACCTAGACACCTGCAATGGTTTTACTTCATTTTTTAGGATACACCTGTTGTTCATTGTGGTGTAATGCACTGGTGTTGTCTCTTCTTTTGTCTGCGGTGTGAAAATAAGGTGATTTTATCGATAGCTACATTGAGTTATAAATAGATGTGTGATTCTATGCTAAGTTCTCCCTTGCATGTAACCAAGCTTTGCAAAGCCCTGATACATGTGGAATGTATTATTCATGAAGCATTATATAGTAATGTATAATTGCCTATGCAGCACATGAGATGAGATGAAAATTGTTTAAAACAAGGGATGACCATCCTACAACCACTACTTTTAATTTTGCCACAGGCAGAATTATATAGATGTCTGTGAGTTGGTACAAAATTGTGTTTCTCATTCTTGGAGTAATTTTGCTTCCAACTTTTCTGATTCTTGAACTTTTGCCTGTTGGTTTGTCTTTGTCATTTGATTCTTATTTTCTTGAGAGGGCTATTTTGTCAAAGCTTTTTCGAGAACGCGCAAAAGCATTGCACGTCATTCTATTAAGAAGAGTAAAACACGACAACAATTACAAACAAAGACCCGAAAAGAAAAGAACGAAACCACCTAAAACCACAACAAAGCAGCAGCAAGGCGGAAAACATCTAGCTGTCGAGCGGGGTGGGATGGGGGGGGTCTGCCGGGGGAGGGGGGGTGGTAGATTGGACTACTCCGGTGACGCCAACGCCTCCAATTGGTGAGAAACCCCCATGCGCCACTGGTGGTACTCCTCGCAAATCCACAACAGAAGCCGGTCGACCGAAGTCGTTGCTTGGTTGAAAACTCTCTTGTTCCTCTCCTTCCAAAGCATCTAGGAGATGAGAATTATGCATGAGTCGAGACCTCTATGACAGTTCTTCGGGACAACCAGGCGAGCGGCATGCCAGTAGTTCTCCAGGGAAGTCTGGCCTGTGGGGATAGCTTGGCGTAGCCCTGCTAGCGGGAGGAAGCGCGCCCACACCTGGGCAGTGACCGCACATCCTATAAGCAGGTGATCGATCGTCTCTCGCGGAATGACAAAAAACACAGTGTCCTTGGTTCGGCAGCTCGCGACGTTCGAGCCGGTTGATGGATAAGTCTCTGTGTTGGCTTTTGCCGCCCTTCAAGGACAGCATCCTTGACTGGCGGTTAGCATCTCTTTAGGACAGCATCTTTGTCAGAGCATCTTGGACTAGCTTTAGGACTAGCTTTAGAGGACAGAGCATCTAGGACAGAGCATCTAGGACACAGCATCTAGGACAGAGCATCTTAGACTAGCATATGCTTGGCATTGGCATATGCTCGGCATATGCTTGGCATATGCTTGGCTGTTTAGCCCTATAAATATGTATCCCCAACCCCTCAGGTTGGCATGGCATTGTGAAGAGAAATATACAAGAAAAATTGCCCCATCTCCAAGTGTCATCCTCTCCATGAGAGTAAGGATCTTGCTATCACCTCAAGCAAGAGTCCAACTAACAAGTGGTATCGAGCTTGTGTATCCTCGTGCTTTGAGCATCTCTGCTCATCTCCTTCTCCGTCTCGCGGCGGCCCAGTGCAGCGGCAGCAGCCCGGTATCCCACGCTCGCTCCTCTCCGAGACGGCAGCGGCTCGTCGAAGCGACCTCTCTCCACGCAACACCCACGTGAGCGCGCCATGTCCGCAGAGCGATCTCGGCGTTCGATCGCCTCGAGCACGCGGCGTCGGCGACGGCCGAGCTCGCCCAGCAACAAGCGAGCGAAGCGGCAGCAGCGGCGACAGCGCCAAGCGCAAAGAAGCGTCGGTAGCGGGCAAAGGGCGCAGGCGAGGCGGAAGCAGGAAGCGGCAGATGCAAACGACGGCGTCGCGGCGCGAGGTCAAGGTCTCGCGCGGCAGCAGCAGCAGCCCATCTCTGGCGATGGCAGCCGCCGACGCGACCTTGAGCGGCCGAGGAGGAAAGCGAGGCGGCGCGCGATGGCGGCCGCGCCACGCCCAAGCTTAGCGGCGATCGAGACGGCGCGGTCGCGGCGATGGCGCTCTGGAGGAGGCGCGCTCGGCGGTGGCGCTCGGAGAGGCGCGCTTCGGCGGTGGCGCTCTTGGAAGAGGCGCGCCACGACAACGGCGGCAGACGGGTCGATAGAGAGCGCGGCCTTCCACGAGCGGCGTGGCTTCTCACCGGACCGTGCACCGTGGTTACCACGGGTTCGGTATTGTCAGGGCCCCGGCGGTGGGTGGCTACCTCACCAAGGCCAACTACGTCGAGTGGGCGCGGTGGCGAAGGTGAGCTCGTGTGCGACACATGTGGAGGCGGTCGATGCGGCGACGTCGACTCGACCGAGATCGACGCGGCGCCGGATGCCTCATCGCCTGCGATCCGCGCCGAGATGCGATTCTCGCTCTCCAACAAGCGATCGCCAAGGAGGCTTGGGATGCGCATCATTGCGACGCGCAGCCGGCCGCGCGCGCAAGTCCACACCGCAGCGCCGCACGAAGCGGGAGACCACGCCTTCAAGCGGTGAGGACGCGATGACTTTGCTCCGCCTCAACACTCTGCTGCGAGGTTGGTACGATTCGGCGGCGACACCTATAGCGAGGAGAGAGAGCGCTGAGAAGCTCTTTCGCCGCGTCCCCGAAGTACAAGCGGATGGCTCACTCGATCCGGGCTCTGCTGGATCTCTCCACGATGACGATCGAGGAGGCGTTGGTCGCCTCAAGGTCGTCAGCGATGATGAGCCACGCCTCTCGGGACCGTCACCATTGGCGGAAGCTCCTCCTCGCTCCGGAGAGTGGGCTGCCGGCAAGGTGACAGGAAGAAGGGGAGCCTTCTTCCACGACAAAGACGCATGCGTAAGCGCGGCAAGCCGCGCAAAGACGCTGAGCATGGGCACGCAGGACGCGCCGAGGTGATGACCGTGGGCGCCAGGCGGCGCGCCGGGCAAGCAAGAGCCGCGACGAGCGACTCTTGCTACAAGCGCGGCAAGCTTGGTCATTGGGCGAGTTGTCGATACCACGACACGCGGCGGCCCAGCGTCGTGCGGCGCGAGTGGAGGAACGGCGCTCGTTCATTGCTCAGCGAGCATCGAACTACCTCCGTGCACCGGCCGCAACGGCTCTACTCCACCTTGACGAGCCAAAAGCACCGCGCTCCTCCGGCGAAAGTTCCAAAGAATAAGGCAAGACGGGTGGTGCCTCGACACCGCGACACCCACCACATGACCGGGCGGCGGAGTTCTTCTCCGGCGTGACTCGAGCGTTCAAGGCTCTGTCAAGTTTGGGGACGCCTCGGCGTGAAATCAAGGACGACGCTCGCTCTAGGATCGGGATGGCTCGATTCCTCACAAGGTGGCTCAGATTCTCACAAGGAGACACACAAGACTTAGGGAGATTGATGGATAAGTCTCTGTGTTGGCTTTGCCGCCTTCAAGGACGAAGATCCTTGGTGGCGGTTAGCATCTCTTTAGGACAGCATCTTTGTGAGCATCTTGGACTAGCTTTAGGACTAGCTTTAGAGGACAGAGCATCTAGGACAGAGCATCTAGGACCAAAGATCTAGGACAGAGCATCTTAGACTAGCATATGCTTGGCATTGGCATATGCTCGGCATATGCTTGGCATATGCTTGGTCATTTAGCCCTATAAATATGTATCCCCAACCCCTCGAGTTGGCATGGCATTGTGAAGAGAAATATACAAGAAAAATTGCCCGTCTCCAAGTGTCATCCTCTCCATGAGAGTAAGGATCTTGCTATCACCTCAAGCAAGAGTCCAATGACTAACACCGGCGGTACCGGCCCAAGAATGACGACGAACCGCTAACCATAAGAAACACTTACATTTGAGCGGCACCCATGCTTTCAAATGGCCGACGCGCATGCGAAAGATCGTAGAGGTGAAAAGGCGTTATGGTGAGCGAACGGGCGGCGATCGCCAACAGTCCAAGCGCCCATTGAATCGCGTCTTCCTCTCCCGGCGACAAAGGATGGACCAAAGCAAATCCCACAATGAAGATACTCCTAGAGAACACGAGCATCGGCGACCCTTAATGTCCGCGATCCACTTGCCATTAAGCAAAGCTCCGCAACCGTTCTCTTGGTCCGACTGGCACGAACCGGCACGGCGGGCATGGGGCAATCACCAGGATGCTATGCCCGTAGAGCCACCGGTCCGACCAGAACAACGCGCGATCCCCGCTTCCTAGTCGAACCTCCAGTGACGCCTGGAACATGGCGCGTTCTGTAGAGGTCGACTGTGGCGAAAGGCCCTTCCATGGCCGCTCGGGCCATGTCCGCTGGAGCCATAACCATCTGAGGCGGAGTGAGTTGCCGAGGACATGGAGGTTAAGCAGACCCAAACCCCCACATGTCGTGGGGCGACAGACCGCTCGCCAAGCGACCAAGCAATGTCCTCCAGCCACCGTCTTAGTTCCCTTCCAAAGAAATGCTCGGCGTCGTTTATCGATCTCCCTGATCACCCAAAGGGGAGGAGCTAGCGCCATGAAAGCATGGATGGGTAGGGCCGTTAGGACCGTCTTCATGGGTACTAGACGACCTCCTTGTGAGAGCATGCTAGTCTGCCAACGCTGCAACCGCACATAGACCTTGTCCAGAAGAGGCTGCAAATCGCTCTTTGAGGGCTTCCTCAAGGAGAGGGGCAACCCCAGGTACTTGCATGGGAAGTCGGTGGTAGTGCAATAGAGCTCATCAGTAACAAGCGAACGTTGCTGGCTCGAGCATCGGATAGGCGCAATAAAGCTTTTGGCCAGGTTTGTTCTCAGTCCGGTGGCTTCTTTGACCATCTGAATGATGGTGCAGATAGTGAGTAAATCCGAAGGAACCGGGGAGAGGAAGAGGGCTGCATCGTTCGCATAAAGAGATAGTTGGTGAGGGACACTACTTGGACCTCCCAGCGGTTGGAGCAACGAAGATGTCTCGGCCATCGAAAGGAGGTAGTTGAGGACGTCCATCACTAAGACAAAGAGCATAGGTGACAAAGGATCTCCCTGCCGGAGACCACAACCGTGCTAGATCGGGCGATCGGCTGCCCGTTTAGTAAGATACGAGTAGAGGAGGAAAGCAAGATGGAGAGCCAAGCTTGCCACTTAGGCCCAAACCCCTTGCACCTTAGGATCTCAAGTAGGAACGGCCATGAAACCGAGTCGAATGCATGGGCTATATCCAGTTTGAAAAGGAAAGCCGTCCTTTTCTGTTGATGGAGTAGGTGAGCTGATTGCCTGACAAGGTAGAAATTGTCCAGGATCGAGCGAGTCGTGATGAAGGCAGATTGGTTGGGTGCAACAACCTTGGACAGCTCCAGGGCCAGCCTTCAGGCGAGGATTTTGGAGAAGAGTTTCGTGAAGCTATGTAGTAGGCTAATAGGACGGTAATCACCTGGCCCTTGTGGCTCCCGTTTCTTAGGCAACAAAGTGACGAGGGCCTAGTTCAGGAGGTGAAAGTTGCTTCCGGCCATATCTCCTAGCTTGAGGATCGCTGCCATGATGTCCCCTTTGATGACTGGCCAGCACTTTTGGTAAAAGAGCGTAATGAAACCGTCCGGCCCTAGAGCTTTCTCCGGCGGAAGGCTCCTAATGGCCTCCCACACCTCTAGCTCGGTGAAGCTTGCCTCAAGGAGTGAGAGGTCGTGCACTGGAACCTCAAGCGCATCCAAATCAAGCGTGTGAGCTCTAGCGACCGGTTTGCCAATGAGGTTTTCAAAGAAACCATGGAAGGCATCGGCAATTTCTGCATGTGATTGGAGCCACGTTCCCTCGACCTTCAGCTGGGTAATGCAGGGTCATCGTCGACGGTGGTTGGCATGGAGGTGGAAGTAGTGTGTGTTAGCATCTCCTTCGCGCAACCAGTGAATGCGAGATCGTTGTCGCGCCATCGTGCGTTCAAACGAACAAAGCCCCAACAACTTTTTCTTCAACTTATTCGGTAACCATCTCTCAACTGCTGAGAGTAGTCTCTTATCGTCCGCCACGTCGAAATGCCAAATCACCTCTTTGGCGAGGTTGATCTACTGCCGCACATTTCCGACCCGAGCCTGACTCCAGCTCTGCAATGCACGGCTGATAGACTTGAATAGGGTATCCAATCTTCGAAAGGGGTTTGCAGTGGGCGCCTTAGCCATCCAAGCTTTGCGCGGTGTCACGAAGTCGTCGGCCGTCGAGTAGGACTCGAAATGAAAGAACTTTTTGTGCCGAAAGGAAAGTCAGGATAACAAAGAACGCGATGGTCGAAGCCGTTGAGGGGAGAGTGCGCAGAAAACAAGCCGGAAACAACGCTTCCCAATCCGTTGAGACAATTGGACCCTGTCGATGCGTTCCAGCGTGGGTCGCTCCCTTGCGCTAGTCCAGGTGAAAGCACGACCGTTGAGATGCACTTCCTTTAGATCTAGCTCGTCCACGAACCGTCGGAACCGGCCCATAAGCCGCCTATTCAGGCGGTCATTGTTTTTATCTTCCGCTTGCAGAATAAGGTTGAAACTGCCAATTAGTATCCATGGCCCCGAGATTGAGCTGCGAATGTCGCGTAGTTCCTGGAGGAATGCTACCTTGTGGTCATCCTCCGTAGGACCGTAAACCGTCGTGATCCAAGTTGACAACCCACATGGAAAGATGACTTTGGCGGAGATGGAATGGGAACGAATACTAGCCGCACTACAGGCAGCCTTGGCCGAGTTCCAAGCTAGCAGTATACCGCCTCTCGTATGGGAGGCCGGCAAGTAATAGAACCCATCGAAGGATGGTCCTAGGATTTCCATAGAACCCACCGTAAGCTTCATTGTTTGACTGATTGTTTCAGGCAAAGGCTACTGTGGCACATGGCGATACTGGTCAAAGAAACGCAGAGAGGTGCATTGCTGGAAATATGTCATCACCGGTAAAACCTCCTAACAGAAATGCAGAGAGGTGCTTTACTGGAAATACTTCATCACTTGTAAAACCTCCCAGATATAAGAAGCCTGAGGATCTAGAAAGCAGACTCGGTCTAACAAAGCAGCTGCCAACCAGTTCCTATGCTGCTTTGAATCTTCTTGTGCAACCCGTAACTAGTGAGAGCACTCTCAACACCTTAGCCTCTTCATTTCCTGGTCTAGAGCATGCTAATGTGTGTCCTGCGAAGGAATCCTCGATAAAAGGTATAGTAACATACTCAGCAAAATCTGGAAATACAGATAATCAAGAAATGGCAGACTATGGTTGCTTATCGGCTGAAAGTGGAGCTACTACACAGCCGTTGAGTTCAGAAAAGAATGATGGTGCCAGAAATGGCATGCCAAATGCGTACACTGATGCATCACATGTAGAAGGAAGTGGTATTATCAAAGCCATTGAACCTACTGAGGATTCCCACTCTCTTAAAGCTATTTGCTCCTCGACCATGGAGCCTGTTGAGGATTCCTGCTCTCTTAAAGCCATTTGCTCCTCAATCAAACCTATTGTGGGGAGTAAATTATCATCTTCTTGCATTTCTTCTCAAGTTTGCACCCCTAATGATCACAATTGTCAAAGCAAGTCAGACAATACCGCCAGGGCAGCAATTGACCTGGAAAGTTCTCTTGTTGGAGAGATGACAGTTGCAGTTTCTTTGCTGGAAGGAAACAACTGCACTCCAGGTCCTGACTTCTTGCAAGATTTTGATTCCTGCGATCAACAGAATACTGAATGTTCTACCATGGAATCAATGGAATCTACAATATGTGTAGATCAGGTGCCACAGTGTGGTAGTTCAAATGATATAAAACCAGCTTTAGGTGACAGTAAATCAGACTTGGATGATTCTTTGTGCAATGAAGCTCAACCTACTTCATCAGAAGAACCAAATACTGATGGCGGACTGGAGCTTGACACAGATAAATCATTGATGGTAAAGGAAGCCCAGTTGGTACATGTAGGGCATAAGTGTCACCGTGATTATAGGATTACAGAATGTTCTCCTATGAAACCAGCAGCACCTATGCCTTATGTGGATCAGGAGGCACGAGCTGCTGATGTAAGTGATTTGAAAGCAGTTACAATTGACAGTAAGACAGAATTACGTGATTATTTGACAGAGGAAAGTCAACATGTTTTACCAGAAGAACTAAATACTGAAAACAATATGGAGCTTGACACAAACAAGTTGTCAGCTCTAGAGTGTGCATCACATATAGAGTATGCCCGCATCAAATACTCAAATGTATAAAAGTTTATTGGCTTCAATTGTATAGTGTATTGATAGCGTTTCATTCTTATCTTTTGCAGAAAGAATAAGGCAGTGGACAAATCAGGCACAAACACTATGCTTAAACATCATCTAAAACACTTCGTACCATTTACAGAAGAATGGCTTGCTGTCATGGAGGTTTGTGGGGAGGTCAGTTTACTTGACATCAGTGAATTTTCAAACTCCGCATTTAGATGAGTAAATAGTTGAGATGGTTGTCTGACTTTTGCATGAAACAAGATAATAGCTAAAAGTGCACAGTGCCTTAATACAGCTGTAATCTACAATTTTTTTTCCTGAAAAATGTTATCTTCTTTATACAAATTGCTACCATGTTAATGCCCACATAATTGTGTAGTACAGACAAGGGAAGTCAGCTTTTCAGTTTTGTAGTCTTCTCTTTGTACATTAGGGTAGATGTTAACTGTTGCATGTTTTCGATGTATTTGGATGAGTTCAGTTTGCCTCCCTGGAATAAATCTGATCAGGCATCCTGATATTCAGATTGGATATTCTCTTGGAGTTTCGATAATAGCAGATTTAAGACTGTCACATTGCCATATTCTCCCTGGAGTACACGTTGCATATAGAGTAACTCTACTATACTAGGGCAGCCAGGCACAATATTTCCAAACGAGTACTGGACCAATAATCTGTTGGAAATTTGGAATAAGCTGTATCAGCATATCAATCTCCTTGTACCTCTTATTTTTGCCCAAAAAATTAGAATTTATCTTACTGCCGGTTCATTTCCCCCCTTTTTTCTTTCTGGTGGAGAAACAGTATTTCTTCTTGCCTCTTGTCCCCTTTTCCTTCTTTTTCTTTCTGGTGGAGAAACTGTAAAGCATGGAATATAACTCGCTGTTACAAGTTACGTTTTGAAAATTACTGTCTTTAGTTTGAGGTTTGCACCTGAAGTGTAAATAAATTTTGACAGGAAGTTTTGAAACAGAAGACTGGGGCTGTGCAAAATTCTCCTACCGACAAAGCTGCTCCAGAACCCAGCCCGTGGTCACCGGTATGCTCCTTTGTAACTGCAAATTTGAGGCACATTTTCTGCAGACATGCACAGAGTGGTGTTTTAATGTTTCCGTAGGTCAAGAAGTTTGCGCATGCTGCATATGTACTGATTAAAATCCCATTCTTCAAGTGCAAGTGCATAATCTGAGTTCACAAGACACCGATTCGGTTTGCATCAATTAATAGATGTGGTTGGCCCTGCCAAGACTGAAAGTAGCTTCACTGATGAACATGCATTCCTTATGACCGACAGATTCATTCAGTATATAATGCTACAGATTTTCATCTGTCCCTGCAGGTTAAACGGAAAGCTCAAGACGTTGGTCCATTTGACTGTACCAAGTACTCGAAAAGCGTCCCAACATCTACTTCCCCTTAACTGTAGTTCTTCGCCTTCACCTTGTATTGAGGTGCAGCGATGTTGCGTAAGGGGTCAGCCACAGCTAATTCTCTTTTTGTCCCATCTAATTGCCTTGTATACCAAATACAGCAGCAGCCTTGTTAACCTCCCATTCTTTCTTTCTCTTAATTGTAAAACACTGTCCAGACTACGTATGCCCCAAATCCAATCCAAGCAAACACTTGGTAAAGAATAAAGAAGAGCTGTTGTGTTTGTATATTTTGTCTGCCAAGGTTTACATCTCGTTTTATATCGTGTTCAGCGTTAGCAAGAAAAACATACGACAAGGCTTTCTTAACGTGACTAATGAAAGGGTGATCAAATGAATTGGCACATTATGTTATGTCTATATATCTGGCAGCCTGAATTTGTCGAGAAGAAGCTGGTTTCAATGCAAGTAGCAGCAGCAGGATCTCTAGCTGGGGCTGGCGGCAAGGGGCTCGATCTGCCACTCGCTGCCATTGCCATAGTAGGAGGAGTTGGGGAGGCCGAGCCAGAGCTGAGCTTGAAGGCCTCCGACGCATGCCTGCTGCTGCTGCTGCTGGTGAACATCATCTGGATGTACATCTTCTTCTTGTACTTGGTCTTGTTGGGCGTTGTCCTCCATGCACGCCACCATCTCCAGCGCCTTCCTGAACAATCCGCCAGCGACTCCAGGCCTGAGGTTCCTCTGCGGAGGCTGGCCCTGGCCCTGGCACCGCACCTTCACCTCGTTCCACAGCACCAGCTAGCGCCTCCCCCGGCTTCGGGCTACGGCGATCCCCTTCGCCAGGCTGCAACGGAGGTGCTGCCCCTTCATCTTCTCCACCACCGGCTTGGCCGTCTCCACCAGCATGTTCCAGGCCGCCCCGTCCACCGTCACCCTCGGGTCCCTCTCCATCTCCTCCAACTGGTTTGCCGCTGTCGTTCCTCTCCGCCGCATGCGCTGCCCCTTTCTTTTCCTTACATCAAGGAGAGGCGCTAGCTACCCCGTCGCAGAAGGCGATGGCCGTGGCGTAGAGGACAGTCACCATAGACAAAGAAGCAGGGGCCAGTGGCTAGGGGAGGAGGCTGCAACGGAGCTCCGGTGAGTATGAATCGGGTGGCGGTGGCCATGGACGCTTGGATAAGGGAGGAACATGGTTGGAGATCCATCCGGAGAGGGAGTTGCAGATATGGATGGTTGAATCCTTCCTGACGAGTAGATCTGCATCCGACACCCTAAAATTCGACAATCCTTAACCTTTTTTACTCAACTAAAGTCGGCCCACTAATACTCAACTAAATTGGCCCATCCTGTCTGGAGCACAGAAGATGGATGTAATTTGTTTAACGTTTAACTAGCCGAATTCCTCGCGTAATTGTGCGGCTAACTATTACAATACCTCTAAAAATAGTGTTGTATTTATTATCTAACTCCAATACTCATATGTGATTGAAATTACAATTGTATTTTTCATACTACTTTAACAGATCACATATACATCTAATTAATTTGTACCGTTATAATCTGGACCCATCACTATCGACTTTGTAAATCTTTCTCCTTTTCCTCCAATTATCGTGGTAATTTCTAGCCCTTAAGAGTGACTATGGTGGTTTCTTTTTCTTCTATTTGAATAATATAATAGACGATTCTATCTAGTAGCCCATACCATTTATTTGGAGTATGACACATAGGGAATTTTTTTTAATTAAATAATCCTTTTTTGAAATTTTTTTTTATTAATAGCCCGCAAACTTTATTTCCCAATTTGACCCTTTTGACCACGCCACAACCCGTGGCGGGGAAAATACACATTGCCACGCCATCAATCCCTGCGTGGCTAGACCCTAACACTCCACTGGCGATGGTGTGGTAGTGGCTAAACGATGTACTTACCTCGTGACGTGGCAGTGTTGTGTTTGATTTGTTGAGGATGTATGCATGTATGTGTGTGTGGTGGCCGTTGCTTACATATTCCCATTATTATTTTTTGAACAAAAAGCAGGAGAACTGCTTTCGTTTCATTGGACGTAGGAGGGAGGACAATGCAAGAGCTGAAGCGAAAAAAAAAACACAAGAACTGTACAATGGCGGATAAAGGGTGCCACCCTAGGGAAGAACTAGGAGGTTACCATTTGCTGTAAATGCTTTGCTCCCGCGTCTGCCCAGGCTTGGATTTCGTCTTTGATGCCTCGAAGAAGAAGAAGAAGAATTGCAGTCGGCCATTCAGTTTGTCGAAAAATCCTCGCGTTACGCACATTCCAAATTCCCCAAATGGTGGCCATTATTACGGGCGGAGCTAACCGCCCTGGCAAGTTCGTGAGATGTCTTCCATGCATCCACCCTTGTAGTAAGTTGTCCCGAGTCCATGTGGCTGGCTGGTTTTAGGGCATCAGCATGCAACCATCAGTGATCCCCTGCCAAAGTAGGCGACTATCGTTGCATTGGAGAAGAAGGTGGGAAGTCATCCCTAGGTTTTGGATGCAAAGAAGTAGTCGTTTGGCCATGATAGCAGAGGACAACCTTCAATAGTGTCAAACTTCCACCCTTTGATAGCAGAGGACCACGCCATCCCGCTAAGCGGCTTCCAATCTTGTCTATGAGCGGCTGCAGATGGACTCTTTTTAGTTTTCAGATGGACAAATGCATCCCCATTGGGAAGGTAGTTCGTTGTGCAGGAAGATTGGTCAAGACTGACACTATCAAGGTCCACTCCGTCACACCAAATCAGGACAATAGTGTTTTTTTTGGAGGTTTGTGTGTAGCCCCGTAACATCACCGAACCAACTGAGAATCTAAACCAATGCGTCAGTTTCCTCATCTCGTGCTTGCTTGCTTTTGCGGCCATGCTCCACGCTCGCCACCCTCCAAGCCGTGCCTGCTTGGGCTCGCCACCTCCGATGACGAGGAAGGGATCCACCTTTCCCCACATCACGCACCGCAGCGAAGATGCGGGCGGTGAAGGCTGCATTCTCCGGATGGATCCACAAGTAGCAGCTAGGAGGAGTCCAGCGTCATGGAGGATGCAGGAGAGTCTCCTAGTCTGAATCCACGTATTTGACTAACAATGAGTACAAAAGTACTCAGCAAGCCTTCACTCCAAATGCAATTATATAGATGCATGACTTGCCAAATGAGGGGTCTTATGGTTATTTTAGCACAACGCCGGTTTTTCTCAAATACTGTAATTATTTCCCAACCCATGACCTAACCATTTTAACTTCAAACCAAAGCGTTGTTTATAAGCAAGTTTTATCATGTAGCAAGGTTCCATCCTTCTAATAGTACTCATGAGGTTCCATTCACCTATCTCCATTTTTACGTTAACATGTCATGATTTCACATTCTATTAAAACTAACCAAGTGTGACTTTCTTTACAGCGCCCATAACCGGGTGCACGAATATTCGAATAGATTATACACTCTACAGAGGTTGTACAACTTTACCCACAAGATATGTGTCGACGATCAAATCACCGATCTTATAAAATAAAAGAGGAAAATGGCATAGAATCTCCTGGGATGGAATGTGACTGCTCTTTATTGATATGAACTGGATATTACAGGGGGTGCCTACGACCAGGCAGTGGACTAATCCTATTTACACTGAGCGTAATGCTTGCTATGCTAACTAATTGGGATTGAAACATAAGCCTGATGTTAATCACTATGCTTCAACCCGATCTTGCTTGTATATCTTTCTTCTGATCCTCCGATCGATCGATGCCCTTGATCTTCCGTGCTCCATCCTTAAATAGCCACTGAAGAGGTGGCAGTTACTTCTGGAGAGAATCCTGTTGTGAAGCGTCGCGACTGGTCGGAGCGAGGCAACAGTTGACGAAGTATCAACTGTTTTGCGGTTAAGTGTCTGTGAGACACTCAACTGTAGGGTAGTTGTTTGTCAGTGTCTTAGGATAGCGAAACATCGCGTGGTATGGAATGCACATCACGTGTTCCATTTATCACACGGTAAATAAGATGTCAGTTCATACCTTTTACGAAGCGCCACTGTCCAAGCCAGTGCAGACCTTGTTCGACCAGGTACCCATTGTAACCTCTAGAATCCTTACGACCAGTGAGGTCGTGAGCCTTAGGGGTTACGACCATGAAGACTTATGGTCTTTTATGTATTTAAAATAATACATAGAGGTTTTAATCCTCGTCAGCTAGCCCCCGAACTTTAAATGAATCTGGTCGTGTGAACACTATCTCCCGATGAAGTCGTATCGGGCAGACCCTCATTAAATGTTGTGACATACGAGGTGGTCTGTATTCATCTAAAGTTGAGAAATCGCCTTGGGAATTAAAGATTTTTTCTGTCCGTTGGGCAAAAAAGATTGTGCCCGTTGGACTTTCGGGTGAACCCAATTGCAGTTAAGACCTGAAGCGTATAAAATCCCCTTGCGGAGGATTCTGGGATTCTCATGCTTACAGTGTTCTTCTCCAAATCTCTTATCCTTCGTTGCGAAGAGCTCTTCTCCAATCCTCTTTGCTTTTTTCGCCCACAAATTTCTCCGACCATCGTTCTACATTAGTCATGTCGGATTCAATCACCAAGTGGGTGGCCTCAGATCTGGGCGATAAGAAGCTTGAAGCGTTGGAAAAGATTGGAATGCTCCCGGATAGAAGTTTGATCAAGTGGAGGTCGGCGGCCGGAGAACACTTTCCGAGCCGCGAGGAAGGGGAAATACAGATTTTCCTCGCATATGTTGAGTGCGGGCTAAGATTGCCGACGCACAAGTTCCTCTCCCAAGTTCTGGAGCATTACGGGGTTGAATTGGTGGACTTAGCCCCGAACTCCATTGCTAACATCAGTATATTCGCATATCTATGCGAGGCGATCCGAATGCGACCAATCAAGCTCTTCGATATTTCTACCGAATGTCAATGTCAGGGAGATCCGCGGCGGGTCCTGGAGAGTGCACGCTGCATCTTCACGACGGGAAGGCCGATGAGTACATCCCAATGTACTCAAAATCTTCGTGGTCGACATGGAAGAAACACTGGTTCTACATGTCAGTTACGAAGGATGATGGCCTTTACTTCGATGGAAAGAGGGCGAGCGAAAGTCCGAGGTGGAAGGAGACCGCGGAGATGACAGGGATGGTCGGAAGATGGGTGGAGGCCATCCAAGACCTAAGGAGAAAGGGTCTGACTTCATGGCATGTGGTGAGGGATTTCACCAAACGCCGGATTAGTCCCCTGAAGCTCCGAGAACACTCCCTGCTCTGGTATGCTGGTCGTGATGAAGCGATCAAGGATTCCAGAGATGGTAAGCCTTGAACAGAAACAAGCTCCGACCAGTATAACTTTTTTTTTTATTGATAATCTTATAACCTTGAATCTTCCTTTGCCTTTTTGAAGTCCTTTCTTGACGCAGGTCGAGAACGGGTTAGGATGATTTGTGAAGGGAAACCTACCGAGAAGGCTTCGCTCTGATATCCTTGCCGCCGCCTCAAGATGAGAGACCGAGGAGACTCAAGGTAAATAATCAATTTTTCTCATCTTTTATATATATTCCGACCAGTTTTAATTTAGCTCTAATATACAGGCGGTCGGGTTGAGGATTATCCAATCTGTTGAGGATGCTAATCCTACCGTAGTTCCGACCGAGTCCTACCCGGAGGCCCTGGAAGAAGATAATCTTCCCTAGGTAAGAAGAGCATTTGTAAAAAAGGTAGATATTTGTTTAGATGGAAAGTTTTCACACCGATCAAATTTTGATTTTTGAACTTAGGTGGAAGAGATCGACTCACCGCAGATCCAGTGCGCAGATGTCGAAGCCCCAAGTGGTCGTCACGACCGACGCTTGTTATCAAACAATCGCTTTGGAGGTTGATGAGACCACATCCTCCGATCTGAGGATCGGGGACAATGTCTCCGACCAGATGGTCGAGACTTTTGCCTCCGATCTTATGTTGGAGGATGTGAGGGGTACAACCAATCC
Source organism: Ampelocalamus luodianensis (assembly GCA_036346255.1). Classification (NCBI taxonomy): domain Eukaryota; kingdom Viridiplantae; phylum Streptophyta; class Magnoliopsida; order Poales; family Poaceae; genus Ampelocalamus; species Ampelocalamus luodianensis. The sequence goes on along the minus strand of CM070640.1, from coordinate 460,073 downwards.
TACTGGTGTAGAACCAGTGAAATTGGTTGAGAAGAAAAGAAAAGCCAGCGCGACGGAGTTTGCTTCGATGCGCTATAAGGTTAAAACCAAGAAATCGACCAGGTATGTAAAAATGAAAAAGCCATATTAATACGTACCTTAAATGTTCTTGATATGTAAAAAACCCTGAATTTCTTTGCTTCCTTTTGTATAGATCCTCTGGTGTTCCGGTCGTATCCGACCAGGAGATTCCACAGGAGAGAGATCCTGTGGATGAGGTGATAGAGGAAGTCCTCGACCAAATTGCTCCTCCAGTTAAAGTTGCTGAGGATGAGGTGGTCGAAACAGCTCCCGAGCAGGTGCCGAGGCCAGCGTCTGCTCAGGATCCCCTAGTGATTCTAACTCCATCTCCAGAGGTAGACATCCCTGGAATTTCTCAACAGGTCCCGCTCCCTGTTGGTAATTCTTCTCGATCTAACAAGTTCCCCTTTCATCCCCGATTTGTCGAGGATAAGGAACTTGATGAGGCCTGGGGAAAAGTATCGGACCGTCAAGCTATGATTGGTCCTAATACAATTTTTGCCGAATATAATGATTTGGCAATTCGGGTAAGTATTTTCGACCAACTTTATAGCTCTTCCTCTGAAGTTATTGAAAACTCATAACGAAGGGCGCTACATTTGTAGCAATTTTTCGAAAATTTTGCCGTGGTCTGAGGACTAACCGAGCTAATAAGGCTCTTGGAGCAAAAACACTCCAAACTGAAAAGTAAGAACTTTTCTAGTTGATTGTTCTTCATCTGCTTAGCTATCTTGGTCGTATTCTAATAATAATCTTTTCCCTTATCAAATTTGATAGATTTGGAAAAATTAAAGAAGAAGTCGTGGCCAAGGAGGCCATAATAGCAAAGCTTCAAGAAGAAAATCGTAATAAAGACCTACGATCGAATACGTGAAGACCAGGCAAAAAGAAGTGTTTGATTCTTGTGAGAAGAAAATCAAAGGTAACTGGTCGTAAACTTGACTAGTATACCGCGTCTCCAATGTATATTAACTTTTTATCTACTCGTGCAGAGAAAGATCAAGCAATTGCAAGAGCAGAAAAAGTTCTTGAGTTTGAGCGTGGCAAAGAGGCAGCACTTATGCTTAGCCTTGATGAAAAAATCACGGCACTTAACAAAATGACCTTTGATATGGGATCAGGATCAAGTTTACCTACCTTGAGTGATCCAACGGAAAAGATGAACTATCTCGGCCAACTGTTGGAAGATCTCAAGGGCCTGCTCAAAACTACACGGGAGAACTATGCCCAGACAATGAGAGAAGCTGCTGTGACCGGAGTAGCGTTGCTTTAGCAAAGCTGAAGGCTTCCGACCCCTCTATTCATCTAGGAGCTGTTGAAGAAGACTTCGACTGTTCAGATGATGAAGCAACCAGGTTGATCGAGGAAATGAGGCCTCTCGGAGACAAGGTTGCGAAGGAAATGGAAGTCGGATCTCCATCACGTAGCACTCAATCTGGTGGTTCAAACAAATAGATGATTGTAATATTTAGATTGTGTAAATAAAACTTACCTTTTAACATCAATGAAGTCTCTGTTTATGTCTTCGTAAATTTGCTAAATACCTATATATTTTCTAGCCCCCGACTGCTTATATTAGTAGATGAGCATTACTAAGGAAGCAGTAGACCAAGACAAATGAGTAATAACTACGACCATGGTAGATAGTATGTGCTGATTATGTTATTAAAAATGATCTAGGTAACACTAGGAGATCAATTTGGTCGGAACCAGTGTATGATGTCGCCTAGTCTAGATCATTTTCCATAACCGAAATACTGTATAATACCATATATGGTCGGAAGATATCACAAGACTTGCGTTGATGATAAAAATAGGGGCAAGAATGTATGCAAAAAAGAAAGCAACAAGTATCCTTGTTTATATGTATTATCCAAATACCGTCAGAAAAATTGCTCGAATCAAGATATGAAAAACATTTTGCAAAACGTGCTCATGCTCAGGTCCGACTGGCAGCGAGGATCGTAAGAAAAGGACCGTCGCTAGGAAGCTCCTTCCAGTGGGCAGGACCACGTGCAGAGAGGAGAGACTTCGACTAGGAGGCTTTCCGTGTCCCGACCAGTAGCCAAACAAGAGTAGAACAGAATGTTGAAATAGAGTAAGATAACCTTCGAATTCGTAAGCATATAAGAAATCATATGAAGTTGTTCGTGTGATGCTCTGTGTACTCGTGTAATTCTTTATAAAAAAGAGTCTGGTCGCGCGTGGAATCATTGAAGCAATGATCACGACTAGGACCGCTGTGGCACTTGACTAAGGAGTCGGGGCCGAAGAGTAATAGAGATCCGTTTGAAAGGATATCGAAGAGAATAAGAGTCTTCTCCGACCAGTTGAAACAACAATGATATGTGACCAAATTATCGGACAATAATTATAAACAACAATACTCATCGGGAAAAAGGAAAGGCATCTTATATTGAAATTGAAATATGAAAAATTATAGAAAGAACTTACGCAATTGATCAATGTTCCAAGAGTTTGACAAAACTTGCCCGTCGGACATTGCTAATCGTACTGAACCTGGTCGGGTGACTTCGACCACAGTGTATGGATGTGGGGACCCCGGTTTATTCGGCTTGTAATGCTTAGTCTTCCATTGACCCTAGCACCACAAATCAAATAAACCAAGCCCCGAGATATGTATACTTCCCAGAAATGCAGTATACACACCCCGTTACACAATCATGCATCAATTCCATACATCACATAACATTAATTCTAACAAAGGACATACATAAAAGGGATTTAATACAACAAGGGCCAACCGGCCAAAAGCAACAAAATAACAATTAGACAGCGGAAACAAAAGGGTCATAAGATGGCAATAACAAAAGAGCCAATTAGTGTGCCTTTACCCACAAGGCAACCAACCGGGCCGCCAAGCTAGCCGTCAAACCCGCAGCACATCTCACAAAAGGGAAGCCCTTGGGGCTCACCTTCTTCCTCTGCAACAAAAACATTAAGCAAAGCAACTGAGTACAAAAATTGTTTTTGTACTCGCAAGACCGACGTGTAAGGGTAATGTAACTATAATTAACTGCATGCAAGCTTTATTTAAGTGAAGGGGGCTCTGGACTTTCTTTTAGCATAAAGCAAGTTTTCATTTGCAATAATGTAATAGATTCAAAGCAATTTGACAAACTGTTTGCAAATGTTGAAATAACAGCGATACAATAAGTACAAGAGTAACCACCTATTGGTGACTATCCCAATACCCACCACACATAGCACGAATCCCAGATTCGTACCACCCATGTCAAGTTTTAATTTAAAAGGTTGTAGTCTAACTCTTGAAAAGCTTACCCAAGCGTGTCCATAACCTAGGACGAGGCTATTCGAATAGTTTTAACCTGCGGGTGTACCAATGTACCCACACTTCAGACCGCCTTTAAGCCACAAAGCACACTTCCGAAGGTATGCCGGCACGGCTAAGTCCTACGAGACGCTTTCCAATATTGTGCATTGACTACGAGCCGCTCGTATGGATAAAAACCCATACGCTTACATTGCCAACCGAAAAACAACCCACCGTTACGGGGAAGCCTTCTGACTCTACAATGCTCCCAAAGACTATCCTCCCGCGGCTCCTCGCGACCAAGCCAATACACGCCAAAGTACTAAGTCAAGAGAGGTCCCATACCCTCTAGTGTGGTTAGCACGCACAAATTGCCTGGATAACAGGTACTCACAAGAAGTTCGGTCCTTAATTGACTCGAGCACCATTCCAGTCACACCCACAAGCACACCAACATACCATTGTGCCCAAGTCTAAATCATTTTGTTTTTATTTTTTTTGTTTTCACAATATACATAGCAAAAAGCTGAATCATAAAGTTATAATAATTTTGTGTGATCAAGGTTACCGACTAAGTCGATAACCGCCCAATTCTACCGGTATCTAAGCATTGCTAACCATCATATCGTAAAGGCAAATAAGAGGCCCTAAATCATTCACCGGGCTCTAATTCACCGGGTGAGGATAATATTCCTAAGGTAGTGGCAGGGGTGAACAATTTAAGGGAAATAATGCAATAGGATTAGCTACCTCTATTCGACAAAATTAATCATTGACACAAAAGCATGCATACATACAAGTAAAACAAAGTATTAGATTTTAAAAGTAATGAGATGGAGTGGATATGATCAAACTGCTTGCCTTGCTGTAGATCACTTTCTTGCTGCAGAGGATTCACTCAAGCATACAATAATTCCTTCGGAACCTAACGCGAAAAGGTGATAATCAAATAAGAACAAGAACTCCAAATAAAACTCAACAGCAAAAGTTATCCAAATACCATGAAATTTATAGAGCAGCAAGTTTAAGATTTTAGACAAATTTAGGAACAAGAATTACTTCATTTGGACTTAGTATGAAAAAGTTATGGCTAAACTAAGTTCTCTCAGCCTGAAAATTTTTAATTAAATTAATTACGGTTACTGTTCATGGCGAAAATTTCTAGAATGATCTGGAACTTGAAATTTTTATGGTAGGTAGATATGATTATCCTAACAACAGCAAAACTGAGTTTGCACAATTTGGATTTGAAATGAATTAGTTATGATTTTTTAAGTTCTAAAACTGGTAGATCACTAATTTGAGTGGCAAGGATCACATGAAGACCTATTCTACATTACAGTACAATCCTAGAGGGTTTTAACAAAACTTAGTTTGCTCAGTTTGGAATAACAGAGAATAAGTTATGCATTTTACAAATTTTCAATGAATTTCTAAACAACCCTTTTTCACTAAACAAGATCATGCAGTTTATATCATTTTTCTGCTACAAATAGAGCCTAAATTCATTCTCAGATTAAAGCTCATTCTATAACAGAGCTAAAGAAATTGGAATCATTCAAAAAGGAATTAAAATGACAAAGTTATGCACTTTTGAAATTTTCAAACATCAAAAGACTTAGAAAATTTGAGTTTCTGGAGGTCCAAATGGATCGAAGAAAACGGGAGGTCGTGGCCGCCGATCCTTCATCGCACGCCACGACTCGAAGCACGCGCACCATACGGCGCGCAAGGGAGGTCTGGTCGCTGAGATCCGATCCAACGGTCCGCATTTAGGGTAGCATAGCGCACGCGAGGAACTACTCGTGTTTGATCGGAGGTCGTGACCGCCGATCAAGATCCGCGGTCCCGAGCACTAGGGAGGTCTGAGCCATTAGATCTAAATCTAACGGTCCGAATCGCGAGGAGGTCCTAAAGCTAAATCTACGGAGGGAGGTCCGACGGCTAAGATCTCACGAAGGAGGTCCTCAACGGTCTAGATCTCCAGAGGGAGGTCTTTAACGGTCACGATCAAGCGAAGGAGGTCTGAACGGTGAGGTCTAAAGAAGGGGAGGTCTTGACGGCTAAGATTTACCAAGGTGGTCTTAACAGCCAAGATCTCAACCGATGATCTAAAGCGCCGAGGAGGTCTAGGCCGTTAGATGGAGATCCAACGTCCCGAGCTACGGGAGGTCCTCAGCGAAGGATCTAATCTGAGGAGGCCTGGACGGTCAAGATCTACTGTGGAGGTCCCGAACGACCCGCATTTAACCGAGGAGGTCCGATGCGGCGTGGTTTTAGCGGGAGGAGATCCGACGCCTCGATGGATCTCGGGAGGTCCCGAACGGTCCCGGTCGAGGGGGGAGGTCTTTAAGCGATAAGGTTTTACAGAGGGAGGTCTGGACGATTGAGATCTCCACGGGGAGGTCCTCAACGGTTCAGATCTGCTTTAAAGAGGTCCTTAGCTCCTCCGCACAAAGGACCAGTGGGAGGTCTGGGGTGGTCTTTGCAAAGTGACCGAGGTGGTCTTTTTGCAAAGAGGACCCCGGTGGAGGTCCAGGGGGTTAAGAATTTTCGAAAAAAAGCCTAATGCCCAGATCTATTCTGGAGAGGTCGTGAACGACTAGGATTAACCCGAGTAGGTCGAAAGGGTGGTCTGAGCGGGGGCTTAAAATACGACAGCAGTAGGGTGAGGCCCACGCGCAAGTGACCGAGAAGACTTTTCCGACAGCACTAACGGCGAGAACACAATAAATACTGGCCCTAAACATTAATTGAGCGCGGGAATCGCCGCGGGGTTTTAAAGACACGGGCCCACGAGACAGTGGCTCACGGGCACTGCTTTAAGACCCCATAATACTCCAAATGATTAACAAGCACAGCGCCATTAACGTGTCCTAAAATTTTGACAAAAACGGGAGCTGCCTCCCGGCAAAACCCGAGCGGCTACAACGGCTTGCCGCCGGTGATCCTGGCCGCGGCGGCGCCAACAAAGGACTGGAATGGACTCGCAATAGCGATAGGAACCTAGTGGTGGCAACCTCGCCGTGGCGGTGGTTTAAACGCGGCCAGCCGGAAAGCGAAAAAGGGGCTAAGTACTGGAACTTGAAAACAACTGAAAGCTTCGGGGTGGTCTAAAGATATGGTTTCCCAGACATCTATGGACTAATGAGAGGTTACCTTAGAGGAGGGAAGCTTCACAGTTGGCCGGAGCAAATTCGCACAAGGTGAAGCTCACCGGACTTGAAGAAGAGAGGTGAAAAATGGCACCCTGAGCAAAATGAGTTGCACCCAAGTATCAAAAGAACTTCATTATGGTTCACAGAAGCTACTGGAACAAATAATTCGAAAATGGACTACTCACCTGAGCTGAGGAAGAAGATGGCCAATTTCAGCTGAATTTGAACAAACCCCAAATTGAACAGATCCTGCGAATCAAATCCAAAATTAAGTGAGGGGATATGTTCAAGATGGTAGGGAGATAGAAATGGTGCAAAGAATTGTGGGGGAGAACCACTGGAGCACCAAGAACTCCAAAGAGCTCAACGGGTCAACAATGGTGCATCGTCGGATTTGAAGTATTGAGCTCCAACAGTGAAGATGGAGCTTGAGGGTGGTCTAAAGAAAGTCCAGGAGGTATGAGGGGTGCTTAAAAAGCTTTGAAAGGGTTAGGGTTTGACAAGGAGTCCTTCGGGGAATCGGGGGACAAAAAGGAGCATGGCTCGAGACAATGTCGAAAGCGAAAAAGGTGGAAGAGGGTAGGTAGGGGCATGGCACTGCCGAATCATGTCTCCCACAACTCTTAATGTCACTAGGACGGCCGTAGGGAGCATGAAATGACACTTCCATACACAAGCTACTGCTCACGCACGTCCAGAGGTAGGGGACGACCTATAATGCACTCGGGTGACTGTCGACCGTTGGATCTATCACGAACGGCTTCGATCAAAGAGCTCTGGTGCTTTCAAAAACGACAGAGGAGGAGGAGGGGAGGTCGTGGACCTTTGGATTGAAGATGGGCGGCCACGAGCACCCCAAACCTCTGGAGGCTAGCGCACCTAGGGAGGTCGTGAGCCTTAGATCTCACATCCCACGGCTCCACTGGCACGCACACGGTGCGATTAGGTGGACATGGTCCGGCCGGGTCATTCGAGTTAGGCTCGAGCTTGAGCCCGAGCCTGACTCGAACCACAGTTGAAATTTTGACTTTTGAAAAGGGCTAGGCAATAGAAAAATAATTGAGGTAGCAAAATGACCCCAAAAATTCTGAAAATTTTACAGGAGCTTGTTGACTAGGATATTGACATTGTGTACAATTTCCAGGGGTTTTGGTATTGCACATTTTCCTCCAAAAATTCTACAATGAGCTAGGCCAAGGTTTGACCAAGATTTGAATTGGGTTGACTTGCCTCCAAAAGTATTCAAACAATTTCTATAAATCGTGAAATTTTTCAGAGGGGTCCCACACCAATCCTATAACTTAGGAAAAGTATTTCCAGGATATGATCAAAATGTTTGACATGAATGTTTCCTTGGAAGCTCAAGGTTTGGATCAAAAGACTTGTGACTTTGTATTTCCACATCTTTTGTACAAGAATTGTTTGGTACAAAAGGAAATACATGATGTAAGAAAAAGTTTTAATTTCTACTCATAACATCTGAAACACAAGTCTAATATTGGGATGTTACAATGGACCTTCCCACTTGGGAAAAAGTTTGTTGCGATTTGCTTGGCTCTGAATTTTTCTGAGAACCAGATCACCTACAGCTAGGCTGCAAGGTTACACCTTACGACTGTGGTACCTTCGCATGGCTTGTTGGTAGATAGCTGATCGTATCAAGGCTTGATTTCGTCGTTCCTCAAGGAAATTGATATCGTCGAGTCGTCGTTCATTCTGATCGTTTTCATTGAAACAATCGGTTCGAGTAGAACCAATTTTTAGTTCTGGAGGAAGCATGGCTTCAGCCCCGTAAACTAAAAAGAATGGTGTTTCACCGGTCGCACGACTGGTCGTGGTACGAATAGCCCATAACACAGAAGGAAGTTCGTGAACCCAAGCCCCTGACCGTTTTATTAACTGGTCGAATACTCGTCGTTTGATTCCTTGCATTATGATACCATTGGCTCGCTCAACTGCTCCATTGCTCTGTGGATGAGCGATAGAAGCAAAATGTATTTTGATGCCTAAGTCCTCGCAGAATTCCTGAAAATGTCCGCTAGAGAACTGGGCACCATTATCTGTGATGATACGACTGGGTACACCGAATCGTGTGATCACATTTTTTGTGAGAAACCTCTTAGCGGCTTCAGTTCTTGTTTTAACAACTGGCTCAGCCTCGATCCATTTTGTGAACGTGTCAATCATGACGAAAAGGAATACGAAGCCCCCGGGTGCTCGTGGGAAAGGTCCCAGAATGTCTAGTCCCCAGGTTGCAAAAGGCCAAGAAAGAGGAATGGTTTGCAAAGCTTGTGACGGCTGATGTACTTGTCGGCTATGAAACTGACATTGTACGCACTTCGTTACGAGCTCTTTTGCATCATGAAGGGCAGTTGGCCAGTAGTATCCTTGCCTGAAGGCTTTACCGACCAGTGTTCTGTAGGAATGATGTGCTCCACAGACTCCTCCATGAATTTCGGTTAGCAACTTAATGCCATCCGGTTGAGATATGCATCTCATCAACACTCCGTGAGATCCTCGTTTATACAAGGTACGTTCAATAAGAGTGTATGATTTGGCTTTTCGTGCTAGACGATCAGCCTCTACATCATCTTCTGGAATTAGGTCATGCTGAAGATAATTGTAGATCGATGTCATCCAACTTCTACCGTGGTCGTGACGGCGGCAACCATCATCGATCTGTGGAGCATCCATGTTCACAGAATCGAGGTGCACGACCTCCTTGTGAACATCTGTGTCCTCGGAAGGCTCGACCACCGAGGGTGAATCGAGTTGCTCGAGAAAATTCCGGGGGGGACGGTTGACCTGGTAGAGGCCATCCGTGCCAACTGGTTTGCCAGAAAGTTTTCCTTTCTAGGAATATGTTGGATCTGAAAACCGAAGAAATGCTTTTTGAGTTTCCGTACTTCCGCCAAATAAGATGACATCTTGGTACTAGAGCATTGATACTCTTTCCCTATTTGATTCACTACTAGTTGAGAATCGCCTTTCACTAGTAATTTGCGAATCCCGAGCGAACGAGCTGCTCGGAGTCCTACCAGTAAACCTTCATATTCTGTCACATTGTTAGTAGCAGGAAAGTTTAACTGGATGGCGTACTTGAGGTGTTCGCCAGTAGGGGATATCAAGACGACTCCAGCCCCCGAGCCCTTTAACATCAAGGAACCGTCGAAGTACATTGTTCACTCATCGTGGTGTTCGTACATGGGCCCTTGGGTGGGTTCTGGGTTTGTCCATTCGGCAATGAATTCAGCTATTGCCTGGGACTTGATTGTTGTTCGTGAGATGAAATGGAGGTCGAACGTCCCTAGTTCAACTGCCCATTTTGCTATTCGTCCTGATGACTCCCTGTTGCCAAGGACTTGACCAAGGGGATATCCGGTTGGTACGACCACTTTGTGGGCCTGAAAGTAATGCCTTAGTTTACTTGAAGCCATAAGGAGACCATAGAGCAACTTTTGTACCTATGGGTATCGTTCTTTTGGTCCATGTAAGACTTCGCTTACGTAATAAACTGGTCGTTGATGTCACGCTCTACGACCAATACACCGCTGACTGTCTGTGGCGTTGCCGCTACGTATATCAACAGTGTTTCTTCCGATCTTGGAGAAACTAAGACCGAGGCACTCGTAAGGTACTTTTTAAGTGCTTCAAAGGCGTCGTTTGTCTCTTTAGTCCACTCGAAACTTCCATTTTTCCGAAGAAGCTTGAAGAAAGGTAATCCTTTTTCACCCAACCGTGCTATGAAACGACTTAGCGCTGCCATACAACCGGTTAGTTTTTGGACTTCTCTCTTCGTGGTCGGAGGGCGCATCTGGTCGATGGCCGAGATTTTTGCTGGATTTGCTTCTATGCCTCTAGCCGAAACCAGGAATCCAAGAAGCTTTCCAGCGGAAACTCCGAACACACACTTTTCCGGATTTAACTTAAGGTTATGCCTTCTTAAATTATTGAAAGTCTCGTGTAGGTCGGAAAGATGATCGCCAGCGTTGATGCTCTTTACGACCAGATCATCAACGTAGGCTTCTAGATTTCGACCTATCTGAGGATTAAAGGTTTTTTGCATCAACCTTTGGAAAGTCGCACCAGCGTTTTTTAGACCAAATGGCATTTTTACATAACAGTAAGTGCCGTATGGAGTGATGAAGAAAGTTTTCTCCTCATCGTCTTTACTCATATTAATCTGGTGGTACCCTGAGTATGCATCTAAAAAACTCAATAACTCACACCCGGAAGTAGAGTCTACAAGTTGATCAATGCGAGGAAGGGGAAAGTCATCCTTCGGACAAGCTTTATTAAGATCTGTAAAGTCAATACACATTCGCCATTTCCCATTAGCCTTTCTAACCATTACAGGATTGGCGAGCCACTCTGGGTGGTTGACTTCACGAATAAACCCAGCCTTGAGAAGTTTGTCAATCTCCGACTGGATTGCCTCCTTCCGATCAGGTGCAAAACGCCTCAGCTTTTGCTTGACCGGTCTCTTGTCAGGCTGGAGAGCTAGCCTGTGCTCGATCACCTCCCTGGGGACTCCGGGCATGTCGGACGCCTGCCAGCCGAATACGTCCAGGTTTGCTCGGAGGAAGGAGACGAGCGACTCTTCCTATTTGAGATTGAGTCCTGCTCCGACCAGTACTTTGGCGCCTTCTTGGGAAGCGCTCTTGTCGAGTAACACCTCTTTTGTCTGGTCGGAGGGTTTTGGTGCCATCTTGGGTCTCGAGTGTTTGACCTGCATGGTAGGTGGATTAGTTTCCCTGGTCGGTAACTCATCGACCAGTTCTAGGCATTTCCGATCGCATGCATAAGCCATCTTTTGATCACCTCGAACTGTGATGACACCTTTTGGTCCTGGCATTTTTAGGCTCTGATAACTGTAGTGCGTGGCTATCAGGAATTTTGCTAATGTCGGACGACCAATGATCCCATTATATGCAGTTTCAAAGTCTACTACATCAAACAAGTTCTTTTTTGTTCGGAAGTTGTCGGGTCTTCCGAACGTAACCGGTAGGGAAAGCTGTCCTATCGGTTTAGCGGTAGAACCAGGAACTATGCCATGGAAGGCATACTTCACAGGTTTTACCTTTGACTTGGGAATTTGCATGTCTTCTAATGCTCCCGCAAATAAAATATTCAAAGAACTACCCCCATCTATTAAAACCCGATTAACCTTGCAATTATTGATAGTAGGTTCTACGATAATAGGGAACCTACCTGGTCGAGTTGAAGGGATGGGACAGTCTTCTTTGCTGAAGGAGATTACAGTCTCCGACCACCTGGATGGCTTGGTGGTGATCGGAGATTTGGTAAAGTTGACTTCCCGCTCCATTGCCTTCAGGTGACGTCTTGACTCGTACGAAGAGGATCCACCGAAGATCATATCTACAGTATGGCGAGGCTCTTGGTACTCCATTTCTTCGTCACCGTCTTTGTCATTCTTGGAGCTTGTTTCTCCAAGTTCCTGTATTGAGGGGAGTGGACCTTTACCTGCATAGTAATCCTCCAGTTTCTTTTGCTAGGCTCTGCAGGTGCGTAAGTCATGCCCTGCTTGCTGGTGAAGTGGACACCACTTCTGGTTCTTTTTGTACCCACTGGTCGAAGCCTTTTCTTTGCCACGACCAGTGTAATCTTTCTTGCCCTTAGTAAACTTTTCAGGAACCGCAGGGACTTCTTTGTCCTCTGGTTTGCGGTTTTTCTTTTTCTTGAAAGCTTTCTTCTGTTTTCTCTCTGACTTATCCAAGCCAGGCTGAGGGATTTTATCCTTCCGATCGATGGTCTCGCTCCATTCAACCGCTTCGCTAGCGGCTGCGTATTTGTCGGCCATGTCGAAAAGCTCGACTGTTGTTCGTGGAGGATTCATTGCGATATCCTCGGTAAACCGTCGATTCCTTAGCCCTGCCTTGAAAGCTTGAATAACAGAAGACTCCGCGACCTCTGGTATTGAATTACGAACCTGGCTAAATCTCTTAATGTACTGCTGAAGCGTCTCGTTAGAGTTTTGCCGGATTCGGTGAAGATCATCCTCCTTTCCAGGGCGATCGTACGTACCCTGGAAATTTGCGATCAGGAGGTCGCAAAGTTGCTCCCAAGTATAGATTGATCCGACCGGTAGGTTAAGTAACCATGACCGGGCAGATCCCTCGAGTACCGTGGGCAGATAGTTTGCCATTACATTTTCATCACCACCAGCAGCTCTGATGGCGGTGGTATATATCTCGAGAAATTCTAATGGGTTCTGACTCCCGTTGAACTTATCCATATTAGCTGGTCGGAATCTGTTCGGCCAGCGTACAGCTTGGAGCCCTGTAGAGAAGGCTCGACAACCTGTTATCGATTCATGGCGCCTTCTCTGAAAAGGTGCCGAATTATAATCGGTCGGAGACCGGTTCCGTAAGTTGGAACGCTGAAGCTCCGGTGTACCGATCCGGTCGTGGACGTTGGTTTGACGTCTCCGACCGCCTACTTGGTTTAGATGATGCCGGAGATCATCGTTTCCAAGTGATCGCTCTTCCCGACGAGAGGGACTGGCTTCTTGAAATAGCTGTCGTCCCTCGTGACTTCCAGGTCGGAATCGTCGAGGTGGTCTTCATATCGGCTGGCCTCCAGTGCGACTGTGCTGCCCTCTACTGAGGGAGGAACGTTGAGATGAAGTCATTGTATGACTTTGTGAATTTCTTTGTTCCCGGTACGCTTCCGTACGCTGCATAGTCTGTTGGAGGATCTCGGATACTTGACCTACAAACTGGACAAAACCTGGAGTCTCTGCCAGAGCAGGGTTAGAATTATTCAGGATATTCTGAACTCGCTGTAGATTTTGTACCGTTACCGAAGGCCTTAGAGGGTTGTCCCTTGCAGTGGTTGTCTGATGACTTAAATTCTCCCCCGACCTCCGGGTTGTTCCTGCCTGGTCCCTCACGCGGCCGAGGGTGAACTAGGCGAATTAACTGATGGACGTCCATCAGTTCTGTTACCTCTGGCATTTGGTGCTTGACGACCCATACATGGCATTCTGATTTGTATCTCCGATCGCGTTGACCTCATGCCTCCAGCAGCGATCTTCTGACGAACTTCCATCGTAACTGATGGAGAGCCTTCCAATGCTTCTGCGAGGAGTTTCCATGAAGGAGAGCGGTCGGTGATCAACACCTCCTGCAGTTTTAGTAGTGGACGCAGCCTGATCCGGCGAACTGCCGATCGTATGCTGAGCCTAACAATTCCCACTTGGTCTAAGACCAGTGGGGGTTTGATTGACACCGTTACCAGATGTCGGTGGGCTCCTAGAATTGCCAGAAGCCGTTGGTGAATACCTGTCAGCCATGATCGCATCGAGAGTACATTGATTCTCGAGTTGCGGTGCTGAATTTTCCTCACCTTGCTCGCCGGTCGGGTGGACCGGGCTTGCAGAGGTCCTTGGGCGTTCCGAACCGGTCGGAACGGTTGGCTCCTCTAAAACTGCTGCTGATCGTAGCGGTGGATCCTCATCCATTCGGTCGATTTCGCTGATCTCAGCGATTTGCGAGCCAGCGGGAGGAGGATGATGATATCCCGTTCTCTTGCATGGCGCGGATACATGCGTCCATGTCGAGATTGGAGTAGTCCGCCAGGTCGAACCAGTTTTCCTCGTCCCAACTTTCGGCCATAGTCGCATGAGCGATTATGAACGAAAAACGGGCGAGGATTTAATGAGCGAAAATTTTCTTTAGGAAATTTACGCCTTCTTCCCCACGGACGGCGCCAGCTGTCGACGATCAAATCACCGATCTTATGAAATAAAAGAGGAAAATGGCATAGAATCTCCTGGGATGGAATGAGACTGCTCTTTATTGATATGAACTGGATATTACAGGGGGTGCCTACGACCAGACAGTGGACTAATCCTATTTACACTGAGCGTAATGCTTGCTATGCTAACTAATCGGGATTGAAACATAAGCCTGATGTTAATCACTATGCTTCAACACGATCTTGCTTGTATATCTTTCTTCTGATCCTCCGATCGATCGATCGATCGCCCTTGATCTTTCGTGCTCCATCCTTAAATAGCCACTGAAGAGGTGGCAGTTACTTCTGGAGAGACGCTTGTTGTGAAGCGTCACGACTGGTCGGAGCGAGGCAACAGTTGACGAAGTATCAACTGTTTTGCGGTTAAGTGTGTGTGAAACACTCAACTGTAGGGTAGTTGTTTGTCAGTGTCTTAGGATAGCGAAACATCGCGTGGTATGGAATGCACATCACGTGTTCCATTCATCACACGGTAAAGAAGATGTCAGTTCATACCTTTTACGAGCAGTTACCTGGTCGGAAGCTAGGTGCAGGACCTTGTCCGACCAGGGTACCCATTGTAACCTCTAGAATCCTTACGACCAGTGAGGTCGTGAGCCTTAGGGGTTACGACCATGAAGACTTATGGTCTTTTATGTATTTAAAATAATACATAGAGGTTTTAATCCTCGTCAATATGATCAACTCATAATGTCGGAAAGTGACACGCTTCCTTAGGTGTGCGACGGAGATGATCATAACAAGACTTTTTCGATACCTAGTCCCGACACTTTTCTCGCTCCGGTGGGGGAATCCCTCAACACTGGGACCATGACCGTTACGGGGCACACACAAAATTCTCCGTTACGGGACATATTTTCAATGAGGGACCCTTCGTTGTGAGGGAATCCAACCTACTACTATGCGCAGGGGTCATTCCGGAAACTAAGGAAAGTACTTGGTCAGACCTATCCCATACTAGACTTGTGGTTGCACGGTTATTTGTTTAGAAATACGGCATATGATTCGGTCCTTAGTTGACTTAGGCGAGATAATCCACAAACCCAACTCTCGTGCATGCCCCTACATTGGTCTCGTACCATCCAGTCGCCCAAGTCTCCACCATTTATAACACATTCTCCTGTTTCCCAGTGGTAACCCACGTTACCACACTAAAATCATGTCACATCCCAAAATTTTGATTGTGTTTTAAATGTAAGAAAATGAGAAAAATTTAAAACTTTTGATGCTTCTTGCTGTTATTTGAATTTTCTGGAAACCCTTTTCAAAGGTTTTGTTGATTTCAAAAACTTAATGCTTCAATTGTTTAGAAGCATAGCCCTTTTTAAAACTTTTAAAACAAATCTTGTGATCATCCTCTGGGAATATATTTTTCCTAGCTTCTGGATCACCCTTGTGGCTCCTCTGAAAATTTTAATTTTTTAGAAATTATTTGCTATTTCAAAATGGCTAGTCAAACTTTCAAATCCTTGGTCAAACTCTAGGCCGAGCCTTGTGGAATTTCTGGAGAAAAATGCAATGCATAAAAACCTCTGGGAATTTTATACAAGGTCAATCCTGGAGTCAGCACCCTCCTGTAAAAATTTTGGAATTTTTGGAGTTGTGCAGCTCCATCTAAAAATTCCTCAAAGTTTCAGCTTAAAACTCTAACCCTAGTCAACACTACTGTTTGGGTTTGAGTCGACTCAATCCTCACGGTTGAACCCAACCTTGTTTCACGCCTGGCCCAGTCGATCAAATGCGAATTCGTTTGGACCGTTCGATCGCAATCGAATCGCCTGTGTCCGTGGTGCCGTTCGGACATCCTAACATCCACTTCCGTTTTGGACCGTTCGATCTGGATCGAACCGCCCGCTTTCGTTGTGCCGTTTGGACCACGTGAACGCGCAAACCCTTTTAGCCGTTGGATCTTGATCGTACCATCCGTGCACGCCCTCGTTAGCCCACAGTCGTTTCGTACAAACCGACCCGAGCCTTTTGACTCGACCCAACCAACTTAAACGCACTCGGGCTCGTCCGAGTTAGCGCTTTCCCTTTTGACCGTTGGATCCCTTTCCAACTGTCCAGATTCATTTGAACGTTCGGACCACCCGAACGTGCAAACTCGTTTCAGCTGTGCGGTCTTGATCGGACCGTCAGGATTGCTTTGAACGTTCAGACCCCCCGAACGTTACTTTTGATTTGGACCGTTCTTTTCCATCGGACCGCCCACACCGTGTTGGAGTGTGACGACCCGACCTGGGGCACCCGAGAAGTCACTGCAAGACTTCCTAGAAAGTCCACCTGGACCTTCCAGGAAGTCCAGTAGGACCACTCGAGAGGACCCAAGGAGGTCACTGGACCTAAGACCTCCCCAAATGCCACGACCTGTCCCGAGGGAGGTCGTGGGACTTGGAGAAATCTCAAGCCTTCTGTGATCCGAACCAGTCCCAAGGATCAATGGCTAGTTCACACAGCAAGCACAAGTGGCAACATACATCAACATAAACTTTATTAACAACAAAAGAGTTGATTACAAGGTTCGGCATACAAGCCGACATGAGAAAAAATAATACACAGCGGAAACATTAAGTTAAGTCCATCTAATACACCACAGGCAATTGGCTGGAAGGCGCGGCCTAGTCGTCTAGAGGCTCCTCTTCTTCAAAGTCTTCTCATGCTCAATGATTAAATCAAGCAAGAATGAGCACTACTACCGTGCTCGCAAGTCACACCCGTGGAATAACAGAATGACATGCATAAGGGATATCTCAAAGGAGGGTTGATATGGTTAGTTTGCATAAAGCCAAGTTTATTTCAAATACATGTATTAAGTTCTAAAGCATTTATAATAACTACAATTTATTTTCTAAATCTCAGTTTTCAGTTGGATAACATTCATCATAAGTGGTGAAGGATACCCTCCTGTCACATGGCTCCCTGCCAAACCCATTTGGATAGACATCCAAAAACAATTTCACAAGACCTTTGAAAACAAAGCCAAAAACTAACTTTGAGCAGCTTTGCTAGCATGTCCATAACCATGGACACGGATATTCGAATAGTTTAACACTCTGCAGAGGTGTGCAACTTTACCCACAAGAGATAATCCACTTATACTGTCTACTCACACACTTCCGAAGGTGTGCGACTAAGGAATTACCACAAGGCCTTTACAAGGCATCATTCCACCGCAATCCACCCTACTCTAAGGTTTCGCCCCCACTCTACGGATAGAAACCCGCAGAGGTCAAGGGCCCCCTCTTGAGCCATGTGGGAATTATATAGTCATGAAAGACCGGCCATAAGAGACCACCCACTCCCCAGCCGGATCAACCACGATGGAACTTTGCAAATTACTCAGCCGGGTCCCGCCCACACTAGACATGTGGTTGCACGATAAGGCATAGCAAAATACACTCGCAGAGCGGTCCTTAACTGACCTGGGCGGCTAACCACAACCCCAAAGGCATCGATCAACCATTAAGGCACGATCCCGTGCATGGACACGCACCAACCAAACAACCAACTCCGCCCAAGTCCAAACTGTAACACCCTGGTTTTTGGCGCCTTTTAAAAAATTTCAAAGTCAAAATAACCATTTGGTTTTGATGAGAGTTCAAAGCTTAACTTGAGTTTTTAGAATGGTTTCTAATTTGACTAACTCTAACTTCAATTAAAATCCTTGCTGGTTGTCGGTACTGTTGGAGTAATGGAGCTCTGGTGTTTACTTCTCCTCTATGATGTCTCCTCTGGTCCAGACCTCCCTTTTTAGTTCTTCTCTTGCTTAGACCTCCCCAGGTCTAAACCTCCCTCATGTTCAGTGGAACCTCTCTGTGTTCATGTGAACTTCCCCTGGCTTGGATCGTTGCAACACCCTCCCTTTGGAAATTCCACCATATGGTATTACCGCCTCACGGAAACACTCAAAACCAGTGTTTAGACCTCCTCCTATTCGGATCGGACCTCCCCGCTTGACCCTGACCTTCATTCATTAAGGACCGTCCGATCTGTGTTGGACGGCCCGATCTGTTGGAGTGTTCGCTTGGTTCGAACGTCCCAATCACTTTGGTCCGTTCGATCAAAATCCAACCACTCCCGCTCCTTCGCTTCTCACCCGCTATTGCTGACCTCCTTTGATTAGATCTTGACCGTTAAGACCTCCCCTTGGGAGATCTTAACCGTCAGGACCTCCTTTGATTAGATCTTGACCGTTAAGACCTCCCCTTTGGAGATCTTAACCGTCAGGATCTCCTTTGATTAGATCTTAACCGTTAAGACCTCCCCTTTGGAGATCTTAACCGTCAAGACCTCCCTTGATTTGATCTGAGTCGTCCAGACCTCCCCTTGCGTTGATCTGAACCGCTTAGACCTCCTTCGATCTCAACTTAACCGTCAAGACCTCTCTTTGAGTTGATCTTGACCGTCCAGACCTCCCCTTGAGTTCTCTTCTTTGTCCCTAGGACCTCCTTCCTTTGGATTTCCTCCGTTGGATCTCCTTTGGACCTCCTTCCTTTGGATTTCCTCCGTTGGATCTCCTTTGGACCTCCTTCCTTGGATCTCCTCCGTTGGATCATCCTTCTTTGAATCTCCTCCCTTAGGACCTCCTCCACGCAGCTCTGTGGTTTTTGCAAAGACCACCCTCTCTGGTCTTTTTACAAAGACCACCTTTGCGGTTCATACCACCTTGTGGTCAGGACCTCCTGGCCTTTTGTAAGGACCACCCTTGCGGTCAGCTAGGAGCACCCCTTTGACCACGTGCGCCCGGCGGGTCAGTCCCGTGCGCGCATTTTCCGCTAGCCCGTTGCTGCACCGCATTAAATGCCTCTGTGGTGCATTAAATGTCATGGTGTCACTTTTAGCGTTGTCTTTCTGACAATATCCGTATCCCTCTCTTATCTTTTCCTTTACCAACTCCTATCCCCTTTTTGCACCTACTCTTGAGCACGTATGTCCTTGGAACTCTCTGCAGTTCCAGCCTTATAAGCTTGGACAACTCTCTATCTTTGCCTTTTTCCCTCATATCAGTTTTCTAGCTTCTCCGACCAAGCTTCGGACCTCCTCCAAACCGTTGAAGCCTCTCTGTTGGTTTTGTATTTGTGCCTACTTGGAGTTCTTTTGGATCTTGCTTGAGCTCTATTTGATTTGCTTTGGTTCTCGCGTGTAGATTACGAAGGCACCGAAGAGCCCGAGTTCCTTGAGGAAGAAGAAGACACCCAAGCCTTTGAGCAAGGTAAGTTACACCTTTGACCATGTTGCACCCATTACTTCAAATTACTATGTTTCGTTTCAAAGGTTTATGCATGCTTACTTTACTAAAGTTATTTCAATATCTGTCTTTAAGATCTTAAGCTATGCCTAAATCCTTTGTATGGCCACCCTTGACTTTGAACCGAACATATTGTCACCCTAGGCAAAACCTGGTTAATACAATAAGGTGGGCCAGGAACATTTGAAGAAAAATGGAGGCTTAGTTATGCTTAGACAAAAAAAATATTTGATTTTGGGAATTCTACCAACAAGACCAACTGTTATTTAAAATGTTTTGGCCATGGCATTGGGTTGTCATGGAGATATAAAATGTTGCTGGGGAAGCAAAGAAATGGAAAATGTGGTTTGGACTGGGGTGGACTGGTTGCTTGGTTGGTGCATGTTTATGCACGAGCTCAAGCTGGCTAAGCTTGAGGCCCAGGGTTGGTGGTGGTCACCCCGGTCACTTAAGGACCGGTCTTCGAGCGTTCCTTTGCTATGCCTATAATGGGTTATGCCTCGCCGTGCAACCACATGTCCTGTGTGGGCGGGACCTGGCCGAATAATTTGCAAAGTTCCACCGCGGCTGATCCTGTTGAGCAGTGGGTAGTCATTTATGGCTTGTCATGTTACGACTTTGTAAGCCCCACTTGGCGCAAGAGGGGGCACAGATCCGAAGGATTTGTATCCAATGGAAGCGAAACCTTAGCGAGAGCGGACTATGGTGGAATAATGCATTGTAAAGGCCTTGTCACGTGCTCTAGACCACTTACCTTCGGCAGTGAGTGGTGGCACCGACGGTTGCCAAACAAACTAGAGAAGTCGTGTCATGTGGGTAAAGTGTACAAACTCTGCAGAGTGCAAAACTATTCGAATAGCCGTGTCCACGGTCATGGAGATGCTAGCAAAGCCACTTCAAGTTAGATCTTTGGTTTTGTTTTCAAAGGACTTTGTTAAACTGGTTTTAGATGTCTATCCAAATGGGTTTGAGTAGGGAGCCTTGTGACAGGAGGGTATCCTTCACCATCTTATGATGAATGTTATCCAACTGAAAACTGAGTTTGAGAAAACGAATTTTAGTTATTGTAATTGCTTTAGAACTTATTACTTGTGATTTGAAATAAACATGGTGTGGATATCATGGGGATATGCTCAGAGGTCATCGTTCAGTCCTTCTAGGAATCTCTCTTGTCTGTCTTCGTCCCGGGCCACATCCTCTGGTGCGTAACGAGCAAGTTGATTAAACTTGTGTAAGTACTCGCCTACTGATCTGTTGCCCTAACGAAGCGAGCAAAACTCCTTCTTCTTCAAAGTGATCATGCCAGAAGGAATGTGTGCATGGCGGAAAGCCTGCACGAACTCATCCCAAGAGATACTCTGAGCGTCTGCGTGAGACTGTGTGAAGTTGTCCCACCACTCAAATGCGGAACCATTCAGTTGGTGAGAGGCAAACAGGGCTCTCTCACGATCTGAGCACTGGGTGATGTCCGGCTTCTTCCCGATGGCTCTAAGCCAATCATCGGCATCCATTGGTTCTGTACTGCCAGAGAATGTCGGGGGACACATCCTCATGAACTCCGACATGTTCATTCTTGGATGGTGCGGGGGTGGGGCCTGAACTGTGGCTGCGACGACTGCTTGCACATTCTGGGTGTTTTGCAAGGACTGGGTGAGAAGGTCAATCAGATGGGTCTGATTTGCCATCATCTAGCGCCAGTCAGGTCCTTCTGCCGGTGGTGGTGGTGGCTGTGGGATGGGGTTAGCCTGATGATCAGCCTGATCGTTCCCTTGACCACTGGCACTACCGCTGCCTGTTCTGCGAGTAGTCACCATCTGCTGGATCCTCCAAAGATTAGAAGAGGAAGAGAACAGAAAGAACTAAGGGGGTAAATTTAAAGTAGCCCAAGAACCAATAAACACAAGACAAAGAATCAACTTTTCAAAATAGTTCTTTTATTCATTTATTTTATTGATCCATTATGGCTATCACAACGGGAATTGATAGCTCATATTTCGCATCTAACGGACAAAACTAAAGGTAAAACTATGGAGTAGATGGGGTGTAATCCGCCATCGCCTCGCCCGACCTTGTAGCGAGCGGCTCTGCAGAATCGCGAAGCCACTTCTCTTCGCATTCTCGCAGTCTATCTTGGGCGGTACGCAGGTCTTCCAGAGTGTTCCCGTAGACATAATCCAATGCCTTGGTCGATCCACAGTGCGTCGCTTCGAGAGTCTTCTTCTCGATGCGTCGAAAAGCGTCACGAGCCGGTCTAATGTGCATTGGATAGTAATGGAACCCGGTGTCATGGAAGTAGCGGTCATAGTTGTGGCGGAGACGACGAACTGCCTCCCTTGCTGCATCCTGGATGCTGTCCGCGAAAGTGTCGCGTCTGATCGGAGCGTGGAAGATGTGGAATCTCGTGCTAGATGTAAGGTCGGAGTAGAGTAGCACCTCCACTCTCCAAAGGTGTAGTTCTTTGTTCTTGTAGCCTTGGTACGTCGGCTTCTTTGGGTACTCCAAATGTTGCATCATCTCCCATAGTACCTCGGTCCAGTATCCAACACCAACTCCGTGAGAAATAGCATCGGGCTTCTCAGGTGCCATCTACAATTTTGAGAAAAAGGGTGAGTCAATAACCTTTTTAAAGAGAAGGGTCGAGAAAGGATTCCGGATAGACTCAAAATAGTTTTAGTTTTTGAAAATAAGTCCTTAAGGAAAGTCTAAGGCCACAACCTACAGTCGATATGGCTCTGATACCACTTTTGTCGAACCCGGGAACGAAGGATCCCGAATTCTCTGTGTTCATACACTAGTCCAGGATTTCCAGTGTACACAGTCACAAAAATGATATCAAATCATATCATGCATTTTATTAATGATAACAATAATTCAGAGTTTATTACAAAGGGGCCTTAGGCCAAATAACGTAAATAAAATACAGCGGAGAAAGTAGTAGTAGTAGCCACACGAATCGCCACAGGCAATCGTCTGGGGGCGCAGCCTAGTCGTCGAGATCCTCACCGACCTGATCGAAGTCTTCTCCTGAATAAAGATTATTCAGCAAGAGTGAGCACTACTACCGTGCTCGCAAGTTACACCCAATATGGAATTTTAATGTATGCATAAGGTAAATAATTGGTATTGGCAGGGTTTATTTTGCATAAATCAGCATTTTCAGTTTAAATATTCATAATAATTTCCAAGGCCATTTTTATACTATATCCAAAATCAGATTTTAAATGACAATTTTATAGTGTGGATAACCTCCATGAAACATGGTGATGGATACCCTCCTATCACATGGCTAACCGCCCAATTTTACCACAAGGATTAACCATCCTAAAATCATCTGTTGAAATCATTTTAAAACCAAAAACAAAGTCTAACTTAAAGTGGCTTTGCTAGCATGTCCATGACCACAGACGCGGCTATTCGAATAGTTTTCAACTCTGCAGAGTGTGTACAGCTTTACCCACACGAGATAATTTGCTTTTAATGTCGGCCAATACACGCTTCCGAAGGCGTGGGACTAAGCAATTATCATGAGGCCTTTACAACGTTCTATCTTAATGTATTTATGTCCGCTAAGGTTTCACCGCCATTGGATTAACCATCCTCCGGAAAGCCCCCTCTTGCGCCAAGTGGGAATAAATGTCTAACCGACACCCACACAACAAAATGACATAATTTACACTAAGACATCACGGATTACTCAGCCAAATCCAGCCCATACAGGACATGTGGTGGTACGGTAAGGCGTAGCAAAATACGCTCAAAGACCGGTCCTTAACTGACTTGGGTGACTTTCCAAAATAACCCTTGGGCCTTAATCTTAACCGGATTAAGCCCGTGCATAAACCTGCACCCACCAGTCATCCATTTCACCCAAGTCCAAACCATTTTCAATTTATTTTCCAAGTTAAAGCATTTTATAAACCTTCCATGGTAAACCAATACCATAGATCCAATTTAATTCAAATTTGACAGATTTGGCTAAAACTTCCCAAATACCAAAATTTGATCTAAGCATTGGCTAAGCATTTAATTATTTTCAAATTCTATTTTGACTATGGTGACAAGGGGGTAATACTTCAACCATCGAAGTTGGCCATACAAAGGAATTGGAATAACTAAACATTTCAAACAGGAATTTAAAATAACTGAATAAAATTATGCATGCAATAATAACTTTAAAGACAGAATAAATTTAAAATACTGGGAGCAATATAATCAATGGTATAACTTGCCTTCGTTGAAGTCTTGAAATTCTAAATCTTCAGAAGGATCTAACTCTTCGGAGTCGTCGAAGTCTAAACGTGAAAATACAACAAATTCACTTGAAATTCAAATAAATTCAAAAAGACAATTCAAAACAACTCAAAACCAAAATATTTTAGTTTATTTATCTAGATAATAATTTTATGAGAATTCAGCAATTTGAAACACCCCATTTGAAGCTTGGATGCAAAAGATATGAATTTTAGAAGTTTAAATCTAAATTCTGAAATTTAATTGAATTTCTCTGATTTATTTTCCTAAAGAAATTCCGAATTAATGCGCACTGGTGACGTCAGCGAGGGGTTGGGTCACTGACAGTGGGCCCGAGAGTCAATGGACTCGGTCCATGTCTGGTCAACGGACCATGGTGGACCCGGTGTATGCTACAGGGCACGTGGTTGCTGGTGTTGGTTGTGCGTGCTGATGTGGCAGCCATGTGGCAGCCACGTAGGCTTTAGCGCCCAGGTGGCGCTGACCTGGCAGCGATGTGGCCAAGCCACGTAGGCCCGAGGCCGGTTGTAAGATCGAGTAGGCCGACTAGAGGGGGTGAATATGCGGTTTTAAAACTTTTGGGCTAAAACCTAATTGCAATGCGGAAGCTAATTTATCAAAGCGGTTTTATCTAATTAAAACCTAAATCAACTAGGCTCGCCTAAGTGCACCAACAACAAGTCTATTGATAAATATGACAATTAAGCAAAGACTTGTAAGCTATTTAATTCTAGCAATCTAAATAGCACAAAGATATATCTAGAGAATATCAATCAAGCATATACAAGATATATCATTCAAGCATTCATACAAAGCATGTAAGCAATTATACAAGTAATGTAAATTGGTCAAAGTAAAGCATAAGAATGCAAACCACAATTGACACGATGATGTTTTTCCTGTGGTAATCGAAGACTTGCCAGTCTCCCCTAATCCACGTTGAGGTAAGTTCAACCTCTTGTACCGGCTCCAACGCGAACCAACACCTCCGAGGAAGTCCAACCACTTGGACTCGTTCCAACCGAACCAACGCCTCTAGGTAAGTTCAATCGCTTGGACCGACTCCAAATTGAACTTATCACCCCAATCCACTAGGGTTGCTCTTCCTCAGCTCCAGAGATAGCGAGCACCACACCACTCACAATCGCCCGGGTCTTCTCACAACCTCCGTTGAGAAGATCACCGACGCACGACGCCTCCACGCCGTCTAGGTGTCGGCAAACACCAAGAGTAACAAGACTCAACTTCCACTTGAACCAATCAAGTGTCTATGCTCAATAGATTCTCAATCCACTACCTAATGCAACTCATGCGATAGGATTTGCTCTCTAACCTCACTTAGTGCAACACATGCATACAAGAGTATGAGAGGCTTGCTCTTTTCTCTAGAGAATGACTTGAGGCACTAACAACACATGCTATGCCTCCCACACTATCTCAGCCACTTCCCACAACCGGCCAAGGTGGGTATTTATAGTCCACACAAAAAACTAGCCGTTAAGGGAAAGTTCCTGTCGAAACAGGGATAAACCGGTCTGACCGCCAACTATTTTCCGGTCAGACCGCCAAAGCGCCAACGGCTATAAATCTAGCCGTTGGACTCACTGTCGGTCGGACCGCCAACCAATGGTCGGTCCGATCGACCAATCGGTCAGACCGCCAGAGGGACCGGTCCGACCGCTCAAGGAAACCGAGCCAGAACAGAGAAAACACCCTCTCTGGAAAATGCGTACCGCCATTTAATCGGTACTACCGCACTTCCGGTAGTACCATTTCTTTATAGGCCGGTACTACCGCACACAAATACGCAGCAACACGAAACCAGTCCGACCGCTCTAACCGAGCCGGTTCAACCGCAGCGACCGGTCCAACCGCTAGGTACACGCCGGTCAGACCGCAAGCAGCCACAAAGGCTGAAATCCGACTTTGCACATTTGCGTCAACTCAATTTGCAAAACACATTTGCCAATTGATGCAAGATGTACACAAAGCATGAAGGCAAGATTCTCAACAAGTTGCAAAACGCATTTGCCAACTTTTAGAATCAAAGCCACAACAAAAAGGTACATGAACTTAAGACATTAGCAAAACGCATTTGCTAACTAAAGTTCCATGCTACAAGGATAAGGTACATGGACTTAAACCGTTTGCAAAACGCATTCGCGAACTCAAGTCACATGCTACAAGGATTAACCATGAGCCTCAACTATTTGCAAAACGCATTCATAAATATAGGCAACATGTTAAAGAGAGCTAGAGCATGCACAGCGAGCTATCAAGACCCCTCTTAATAGTACGGCAACCTATATTAGCAATTCGGTCTTCCACCAAACACCAAGACCGATAAAAGACTAGGAACACATTCTTAGCCCTAGCTAGTCATACCTTTGCCTTGCGCATCCTCTTGAAGCTTGATGGCGCACATTCTTGCTTCAAGTCCAAGTCCTTGTCTTGTGTATCATCAACACATGATGATAACCTTCACTTGACCTCCATCAACACATGATGGATTTCCTTTGCTTGATATGCATCAACTCATGATGCATCCTTTACTCCAAGCTCTTCTCTTCAATATCATCAACTCGTGATGATCTCTTCTCTTGACTTGATGACTATCAACACATGATATCATCCAAAGTCTTCAACCACATGGAATTCAACCTATTTCACCAACTTATGGAAAATGTTAGTCCACATGATGATTATCATTAATTGCCAAAATACTCCATTAACATATAATGGCGGGTCTAGATTCTTCAATCTCCCTCTTTTTGGTGATTGATGACAATCCTCTTGCAAATAATAGAAATTGAATTTTCATGAGTATATATCAACTACACAAGCAATATATACTCAAGGATACATTTCAAAGTAGAGATCCTCAATATAACCGGATGGAAGAATGGGATCAATACTAGTGAAATGACAAAACATAGATTGAACTCCCCCCTA
The DNA here is from genome assembly GCA_036346255.1 of Ampelocalamus luodianensis. Lineage (NCBI taxonomy): Eukaryota > Viridiplantae > Streptophyta > Magnoliopsida > Poales > Poaceae > Ampelocalamus > Ampelocalamus luodianensis. The sequence goes on along the minus strand of CM070640.1, from coordinate 433,330 downwards.
AATGTGTACATTCAAATATATGGAATGGAACTAAATGCACATATCCAAGTTTTACTTTTGGTAGAGTTCATTCTATATCTTGGATCCAAAGAATGCAACAATTAAAAGATATGACAATTTAGCTCATCCTTAAGAGAAAACATGCATTCTCAAAAGATCCATTTCTCCCCCATAAACCATACTTTCTCCCTTATAAACCAATTTATTTGCAACAACCTTTCTCCCCCATTGGCATTAAGCACCAAAAACATGTCTATATGTTTCTATGTGGATCACACTTGAAATAGTCTTTAAACCGCACTTGTAGAAACCACAAGACAACAAGACTTTGGGGAGTAAGAGAGTACCTGAGAAATTTTGAAATCAACAAATTTTACAAAATCTGGCATTTCTCTCCAGGAGCGGTCCGACCGGCGGCAAAGGCGCGGTTCGACCGGTACTAGCGGTCCGACCAGAATAATCAGCGGTCCGACCGGCTAAAACTGAAACTTGCAGAAATTTCAGTTCTGAATTTTGGAGAAAAGAGGGAATTTTTGAATTTTGCTATAAATTTTCACACAAACATCCAAATAAACATATTTGGAGTATTTCCAACTTATGGAGCCTTTTGAAATCCAATTTTCAAATAGTTTTTATGAATTTGGCTTTAGATTTTGGAAATGAAATCGTATTTTCATAAAATTTTCTTAAAAGAGCCAAATTGAGCATTTGATGAATTTTATAGCATCCAATTGAATGTATGAGTCATAAATACCATCATGGACCTATTCATGTGAAGAATTATGGCTCAAATGACAAAACTCACTTAAGTGCTAGAAAGTGACCACTTAGGTCAAACTAGTATTTTGGATAAGTTTCAAAATCAAATAACTTTTGATGAGTTGGTCTTTTGGAAATCATTTGAATACGAAAAATATTTAGAATAGCCAACTCTAGGATTTTGCTTTTGGGACAAAGGTCAAATTCCTTTTAGAATAGATTTTACACAAAAATCTATTTTAAGTCAAAAGCAAGATACCACTAGTATAGAATTTTGGCTTGAAACTCATTTTCATTTGAAATAGATTTTTCTTGAACCAAAACCTTTGGTAAACCTTTGAAATGCATTTGTATACATTTTGCAACTAATTTTTCAAATATTTACTAATAGTTATGAATTTTTGACTTTTGGCTAAATGGTTCATTTTGAAAAACATTTATACCACTTAATTAATTTGGGCACACTTAGGGATGTGATATACATGAACATGACTTAGCACTCCCCCTTAATGTGCCACAACCATCTTGCTCAAGATTTTGATAAACAAATTTTGCATAAGAGCAAGAACACCTTTTTTAAATGATTTTCATGAATGCAACCTACACAAGGTTAAAAGGGCTAGATACTTCAATGTAAGTACTTGTTACCGAGATAGCATTGATTTATGATGTGAAGTGATTATCTTCAAGCTTGACTCTAATATTGCATATGGTGGAATCCACCTCTTCATGATTGAGCCAAACCTCCAATGCATCTCCAAGTACCTATTTAAACATTTAAGCATCTTGTGGTACCCAAACTCGTTTGAGTCCTTGAATGTTAGTCACAAGAATGACCCTAACATTAGTTTTATGTAAACTAACATTCCTAGCAAACACATTGCCATATCTATCATTCCTAAGCACATAATGATCATTATAAAGAATTGGCTTAGGAGTGATACCTTTGGGACATTGTTTACCAAAATATCCTCTTTCCCGGCAATTGTAGCAAGTAGGGCTTTTGCTTCCTCTTGATGTCTTCTTTTCTTGCTCAATACCGGTTTGCCTCTTCCTTGATGACATTAACTTGTCATTCATTTGATTTGGGCACACCGAGGCAATGTGACCCTTCTCATAACATCCAAAGTATTTGATATTTATATATTTCTTTCCTTTTTACTTTGGGATGTTCTTCACATTTTTCTTGACGATGAAACCAAGTCATCTCTTGTAATCTTCCTTGTTAGAGCATTTGGAGGAGAGGTGACCCAATTGATGACAATCAAAGCACCTTTTGATCTTGTTGTGTCTTTGATTGTGTCTCATCTTGCTAGTTTCCCTTTTCTTGGGAGTGAAGCCGATTCCACTCTTGTCATTTGAGCTTCGTTGCTTGCTCAAGATATCATCAAGAATGACCTTCCCTTTGTGGCTTCTTTCCAAGTCATTTGTCAATTTTATGACTTGGGCCTTGAGCTCATTATTTTCCTCTACAAGGTTAGTCTCAACAAACATAGAGGAAATAGAAGTATTTTCATTTGAGCAACAAGGATTATCTAGCAAATCATCACAAGAAGTGGATATACTAATTTTAGATGAAATGCAAGGAATAGGAATTACATATGGCATATCATCTAATAAATTGCAAGTAATGCCTATATCCACTTTAGAGTTAGTTAGCTCATTTAAAAGGAGTTTTTCATGTTCATCTTTTAGATCATCATAATTATTTTGAAGAGAGACATACTCATTCTTCAAAACTTTGAATCTAGATTTCTCATTTCCTATATATTCATTGAGCTCCTCAAGCATATCTATCAACTCATCATATGAAGGTTCTTCATCATAATCATTATTACTAACCTTCTTATTACCTTTTGCCATGAAGCATGTAGACATGTCAAATAGTGATGGAGCTTCATGTTCATTTGAGAGGTTTGATGGATCATCCTTTATAGCTAGGCCAACAAAATATCTTCCTTTGTCATCCTTCTTCTTTCTTGAAGATGATTTGGGCTCTTCTTCATCTTCTCCATCATAAGGACATTTTAAAGCAATGTGTCCTAATTTTTGATAATTGTAGCACCTTAGACTCTTGTGGTGTTTTGTACTTGAAGATGAGCTTGAATGCTTGTGAGAGTCACGTCTCTTCATGAGATCTTTCATTTTCTTCACGAGAGTGATCAATTCTTCTTCTTCGTCATCATCTTCCTCATCTTCATCTTCATTTTCATCTTCATCTTCACTTGATTCATATTTAGCTTTGAAAGCATGAATTCTTTTACTTGAAGATGAAGTTATCTCCTTAATCTCATCTTTGTCTTTCTTGTACATTTCATTTGTAAGGAGATTACCCAAAAGAGCGGTGGGAGTCATCCTTGGCAATTCCAGTGAATTGAGAAATAATATCACCAAGGTCAGATGATATCAAAGGAGGTCTTTGACGGTCCAGATGAAATCGAGGGAGGTCCTGGACGGTCAGATGATATCAAAGGAGGTCTTTGACGGTCCAGATGAAATCGAGAGAGGTCCTGGACGGTCAGATGATATCAAGGGAGGTCCTGAAGGTGCGCTAAAGAGATATATCCCAGGGAGGTCTTGGAGAGACCACCTGGTCAAAAATGGTACAACTACATGTGAGCTAAAGACTGAAAAAGAATCACAAGGCAATTACCTGAGCTAAGAAATGGCCAGAGAGCCAAGAAAGAGCTCCGGTGATGATGACCGACAAGATGATGATGAGAGCTTCACCGGGACAAGATGACCTGAGCAAGGATTCAAAGAGTGAATGGTCGAGGTAGGTTATTTGTGCCCATAAGAAGCTAACACGAGAAGGAATCGGAAGATAACTCACCCGGTCGGAGATGGAGACGAAAGGGGTGATTTCGGACGGAAAAGGGGAAAACTTCAAAATTCATCAAACCTGTTGAATCAAAGATGAAATTTATTGAGGGGTTTTGTTTAGCATATCCTAGAACATGTTATGACGCGCAAAAAGATACGCAGGATCTCACCGGAGCGAAGAAATCCACAGCGGCGGCGCTCCGGACGTGCTCTGGACAATCCAAAGGACAAGCTCGCGTTCAATCTACAAGTAATGCCAAAAGCTTCCATTAACAGGATGAACAAGGCATTAAGAGATGAACAAAAGTATAGGGAAGAGAGGATACGCTGGAGATGAGGAAGAACTCACTGCGACATCAATTGGCCGAGAAGGAAAAGATCGGTTTTTATAGCCATTTCGCCGGAGTGAACGAGGAAACTCGTGCGTAGCAAACATGGTAGTAAATTGATGCCAAGTGGCGATTGCATGCGGCGAAATGCTCAGCGCAACGCCACCTCAACGTCGATGTGGTCGGCGCTGGCGAAAAGGCGCGGAGAAGATGAAGTGGAGTCAATGACTTGTGGGCCATGGCTGCCAGTCTCACGGCAAAACAAAACAATGAACTCAAAGAATGCTGATCGTCCGATCGCAAACGAATGGCTCAGATTGATTGGGGTGTTCGGGCGGTCCGAACATCACCATCCATGTGGACGGTCCGATCACAATTAAACGGCCCAGATTGGGCGGGACGTGCGGATGGTTCGAATGTTCCCAGCTCACATTGGTCGTGCGATCAAAATCCAACGGTCCGTGCGTGTTGGGTTCCTTAAAAGGAAACACACGGTTAGATTTAAAATGGACGGCGCAGATCAAGTGGGGCTGTTGGATGGGCCGAACGTTCCAACTCAATCTTGGTCGTGCGATCAAGATCTAACGGTTAAGACAGAGATGCGCGCCTTTGAGTTTCAAACGAAAAAGACGGCGCCGTTGGATATGGATTCAAAGGTTGAGATCAACGGGTGGTTCGGGCGGTCCGAACGGCCACTCAACGAGGATGGTCCGATCAAGATCCAACGATGCAAAATCAACGCGCCTTCGGATGGTCCGAACGACCCAATTGATCCTAGCGGTTGATTTTGAATCCAAAGGCTCGCGCGCTCTGGGCTTTCCCACTTGGAAAATGGCATGACCCGATAAAATGCGGACGGTCCGATTTAAGATGGACGGTCCAGATTGCTTTGGCTTTATGACGGTCCGAAAGTCCCAAACCAAACGGACGGTTGGATCAAGATCCAACGGCTCGCGCACAAGGTTTAATCAAAAAGGAAAAGACGCGGTTGGATTGGACATGGACGGTGTAGATCGCATGGGATGTTCGGATGGTCCGAACGACCAAATGCATCAGGACGGTCCATTTGGAAATTGACGGTGGAGATTGCGTGGATGGTTCGGCTGGTCCGAACGTCACAACAGATCTTGTCCGTCCGTTTCAAATCGAACGGCTCACGTGCACTGGAGGTTGGGGTTGAGCCCTAACGTGGCGAGGTCGGTTTCAAGGCATGCGACTGGGTTAACCAAGTTTGCTAAGGTTTGGGTCGGGTCGCTACAGTGCCAAGAGACTAGGGTTGGGTCTAAAGTTGACCAGGACTAAAGCCAAACTTCAAAAATTTGACCGGAGGTTTAAAAATACCAAATAAATTTATAAAAATGCGAAATTTTCCAGAGAAACTACTGGGATGATATAGATCCCAAATAAATTTTTAAAACCACTGTTCATGCTTTAAAATACTTATTTAAATAATTTGACCGAAGAGGTTAAAATAGAGAACAGAGATTTTTCATAAGGTCAAAATAATCTCTAAAAATTTGACACAAGATATTTTTATTCAAGATAAATTATCTAGTGTTTGATAAAAATACTTCCCCGGTCTCAAAACAAGCATTGACTTGCATTTCTTTTGAAGCTTCAAAACAAGTCTCAAGTTTAGGTCAGAATGGAAGTTTTTAAATTGTAACAAAAAGCCTTTTCCTGTGCTTAATAACTTTGTAATGCTACATTTCCTGCATTATGTAATTATTCGGCGGGGGCACGGATCTCTCCTCTTTTATGTAGCTATTGCATAAAAATGTGGCTTTTCCACATGTACATGTACTATCATCTTCATAATCACAACGACCGTTCTTAACCCCTTCAATCATATTCTCTATAAGCTTCATAAAGTACTTCATCGACTGCCTATCTATATACGTTCACACGACTTCATCGAGGAGAGACTCCAATAGTTTCAGCAGACAGTTTGCTTGGACGACATCCTCAAGGTTATACCTCGTCTGATATGCTTATCACTCATCCTTTCTCTAAACGAATAAAATTATACAAAAATTACAGAAGCAACAACACTATGACGGGAGGCTCCACAAAAAGTTTCGTAATTTTCCTAAACTCATTTGCTATATTTTGAAATTACTACAAACAGCGCTCAAACTGCGACGAAACCCTGATTTCCGAGAAAAAGAAACCCTAATTTACAGACCTCCGTGCCCTTATTTCTTAATGAAAGTTTTTTTACAAATCTCAGTGCCGATATTTTTTATGAATCAAATATCATTAAATAATATTTAAATTTTCAAATTTTTCGCTTTTTTTTCTTTCAAAAAACTGAAATTTCGAGTGTGGTCACCACCGCCGCCACGGCATCAGGGGGTAGCCGACCTGCGCGCCGGGGCGGGGCGGTGGCTGCCGCGCTGTGGCGAGGCGGTCGCTCGCCGCGCCCGTGCACTGCACTGACTGCTCAGGCCAACTTTGCAAATTATGAGGAAAGATGGCTACTTTTGAAAATAAAAGTTGCTACAGGGCCACAAATGCAAAAATTCCCTGTTTGTACCATTCTTTTTCAGTTAGTTACTGATTGCCTTACCTGCAATATATTGTTATGTAAGTTGGTTATGACTTGTGGAGAAACAATAACTTTACATGTTCTTTTGACCCCTTGTCACATCATTACTAATGCACATAATATAAAGCTAATCATCTGATATTTTTTCCTCATCCGCAGCCTGAAACACGGGGAGCAATTTTGACATTTATATTGTAATTCCCACACGACTCGGACACGTATTGTATTACAGGCGTGTCTTAAATTAGAGCCACGAAAACAAATAAAAATAAAAATAAAAACGGACACGGACACGGACACGGACACATTGAGACACGAATCGGACGCTTGGCCCATTGCATTCGACCCAAAACGTAGCCAGCCCGCCCCCTGTTGCGTCTCCACTCGCCAGTTAACCTAGCGCATCATCTCCAGAGTCCCCGTCCCCTTCGACGCCGCCCGCTCCGTTCCCCTGCTGCGTCGCCAGATCCGGCGGCGCCCTCTCCCTCCCGACGCCGCCCCTTCCGTGCTCCCGACGCCGCTCTGCTTCTCCCCTTCGACGGCGCCTGCAGCCCCGAGCCCCCGACATCGCCCGCCCGCCCCCAGCTGCGTCGCCAGATCCGACGGCGACCCTCTCCCTCCCGACGCCGCTCCTTCCGTGCTCCCGACGCCGCTCTGCTTCTCCCCTTCGACGCCGCTCGTCCCTGCTGCCGAGGCCGCCCAGCTTCTCCCCTTCGACGCCGCTCGGTGACGGTGAGTGATTGTTGTTTGTATACCTATGAGCTGAGCTGTAGACCTGTAGTGCTGTCAGCTGTACTAGTCCAGCATCCCCTGCTTCTACCGACGCCGCTCGGTTGGGTCATGCCGAATCTACTCACATGCATTCACCGAAGGGGATGCTGTCATGCCGAATTCTATACCATGCATTCATTTTATTTGCTAATTAACATAAAAATGCAATGTCTACTTGCATTGAACTTGTACAACAGCTAGTCAGCTACCAATTACATCATATTGTCATGCCTGGTTGAGATAGGCAAAGGCTACCGACTGAAGGTCCTCCATGTCATGATACCCATTCCCTTGCACAGCGCAAGAGTTGCTTGTCTTGCACATAATGCGTAAACATATTTTCGCAGTTGTCTTTTTGAGGGCTTGAGATTGAAGAACCATCTCCATGCCCTTGTGTTGCCTGAAGCTTTGAAAGACTCCAGTTGTGCTTGCAGATTGACCACCTGTGACTGTGAGAATGTTTCAAGGAATACAAACTGTCAGTTTCTGGTATTAATATGAAGTCATGAAATTATGATTTATGAAGAACTGAAGAGGCCAAGAGCCGAGGATCATCTTTGAGGTACATATTCCTATTTTACACTTTACATTATACACTTTCTGTTTGACAAACACGTAGAAAAACATTAAATAATACGTATGCATATATTATTATTATTATTATTATTATTATTATTATTATTATTATTATTATTATTTATATACATATATGTACAGCCCGTATCGCCATTTTTTAGAAAATGACGAATCCCGTGTCCGATACGTGTCGTGTCCGACACGCGTGTCCGTGTCCGTGCATCCTAGGTTGTTGCTTAAAACTTCGAGTGTAAATGTGTTTCTTATCAATAGAAACAAGAATACTAGCATGCTTGTTGTGCATGTTATCTGTGTCTCTTTGAGTGTTAAATCAAATAGCATGCTTGCAATTCCATTATTACCAAGATATCATGTGCCTGTATTACTCCCTATTTTCCATTAATTGTTGTTGTTTTTTGGAGATCTCAACGAACATATATGTCTCAAGAATCAATATCTAAATGGTTTCTTTGTGTTAATGTTAGGAACTGATTGGGCTGAGTTCAAGAAGCTACTGAAGATGGCAATTAATGGTTTCTGTGTTATTACTATTCTTTCACTAGCTCCAAGTGTTTAGGCGGTGGCGCGGCGAGGGTTTTGGGGGAACTCCCGTTCGGGCGAGTAGTGGGAGCCGAGTCACGGGCGCGCACCGCTTTTGCCCTTTGGTCTCTGGAGTCTGGACTCGGGCCCGTCCGTCCCGGTCGGTTTCGTTTGTTTTGTAATTTGTAGTTTGCTTGAGAGTTGAGACGTTGCCGATCCGGACGAGAGGCGCTAGGGTTTTCCGCCCAAACCAACAACATCGCTTTGTTTCCCCTCCAATCCCAACAAAAAAGCACGCGTTTTGCCGCACCGCTCCCGCCTCCTCCCCTCGCCGCCGTCGGGGATGGAGTCCAACGCCGACAAGCTACGTGGTCTCCGCATCACCTCCCTTGATGAGGAAGACGACGAGCCCGAGCTCCCCCTCCGACCCCCATCCGCCGCCTCCGCGGGCTATGAAGACGACGATGAGGAGGAAGAGGCGGAAGTGACGCTTGGTTTCTTGGAGAAGCCGAAGCGTCTAGGCCTCCTCCTCCGCCACCTCTTCGTCAGCAAGGCCGGCGGCATCCCGGTGCGTGCGATAGTACACGATCCTGTTAAACGCCACTCGTTAAATTTTGATACAACTCGACCAGGTGCTGATGTGAGGTTTGTTTGAATTTTGTTCAGGCGTGGTTGGATCCCGTGAACTTGCCGTCGGGGAACTCCAGCTGCTGTGGCTTTTGCGGTGAGCCCCTGCAGTTCGTCCTCCAGGTGCTTACTTTGTGTCTATTAGCAGCTGTAGTTGGATGGCGACTTTGTTACAAATTATGTTGGATTATTTGTAGATTTATGCATGTCGAGGACACTACGGCAACGTTTCACCGCACCCTGTTCATGTTCATGTGCCCGTCGATGGCGTGCTTGCTCCGGGACCAACACGAACAGTGGAAGCACAAACAAGGCAATCCTTGTAGAAGGTGAAGCAAGTATTATGGCTGTTGTGCTAGTGTTTAGAGTAGAGCTAATAAACTTTTTCCTGCTCCGATTTTAACTGCCGGTTTGGATTGCAGTGTGAAGGTCTTCCGGTGCCAGTTGCCTCGTAGTAATGCCTTTTACACAAGTGAACCTCCAAAGCACAATGACTCTGACAAGCCACTTTGTGCGGGAGGTGTTTTCCCTTTCTTCTGTTTCATCACCTATTGGAGATTATTTCATTCTGATTGTGCCTTTTCCTGTGCTTAACTACTTAATAACTTTGTAATGCTACATTTCCTGCATTATGTAATTATTCGGGGGGGGTGCACTTATGTGCGCCAGATCTCTCCCTCTTTATGTAGCTATTGCATAAGAATGTGGCTTTTCCACATGTACATGTACTATCACCACCATCAAATGTGCCTCAAGAGTCAAGATTTATGCAACCTTTCAAAATTCAAATCATCATCCCATCTTCTAATCATTGCAATATCCCTTGCACGGAACTGGAGCCACTTTGGAGAGCTAAGATAGTGCATGTACCCCCATATATATGTGTAGTTGCATTTCTCTATTGCATAAATATATATTTGATATACGACTTATGAATTCTTGGATCATATCTTCAATGTACTGAATTCTTGAAGTTATCATCTTGGTTGTTATGCCGGTGCGCAACCTTTCTCCATATGTCAGCTACCTTGTTTTCTAAAGTCTTCTTTAGGAAACATTTATTTATCTGTTACTTTCTTCTTTTTCTAGAAAATCGTTGTAGTATTGACGTGCTGACTGTTGAGGGTAAGATTGGTGTGGTTTGCTAGATGCTGGTTAATTTGCTTCTGTGCTGGGCTTACATTTATAGACAACGATTGTCTTCTTCTGGCCGTTGAACTGTTTATGTTAATAGATGGCCATATTCCATGTAAATTGCATTGATTTTTTTCAATTACTTAATTATGGGTTGCCAGCTCCTGTCTGTCATTGGTGTGGTACATGGAAAGGCGATAAAATTTGTGGTAGCTGCAAGAAATCACGTTACTGTTCTGGGAAACATCAGGTATTCCTATGTCATTTTAACCCATCCTATTGGTCTCTTATCTCTATGACCCTTGGGGCACCAAAGAGCATATTTTAGACGAACTACTCTTTGTCAGGCTATGCATTGGCGCTCTGGCCATAAGAATGATTGCCTACAGATAATCAGTTCTTCTGAAGCTTCAAGTTCTGTTCTGCCAGCTGCAGGAAAAGGTGATTGTATTTGAAAAGGCTTAATGCTATTTAAGTTCGTAACCATTGAATTGTGTCTTATTTTTTTTACAGTTTCCATCTATTTGCAGTTCCTGTTAACACTTCTTGGCCGGAATATGAGATAGCAATCGACTACGAAGGTTCTTTTGATTCTGATAGTTGTGATGAAAATAGCTCAAAGTCCTTGGTGATGCGAAGGCATGGTCAACCAGATGATATGATGCAGTCATGGATGGATCAATTCGAGGTTTTTGGCCCTACATTCTCTCTTATATGCTTGCTAATGTTTCAATCAGTGTTTATTCACTGCTGTTTTTATGTAGGCTGACGCTGACAACAAATGCTGGGCATCTTTTCAAGAGCGGATCTCAAGAGCACCGGAGCAAGTTTTGAGGTGAGATTGCATAATTTGTATGAATTTTCTTCTATGTTTAGTGATGTATTCACTTCCCTTTTTCTTGGTTGGGAAAATAGTGGTAGTGTGAATGTTGTTTCCATCATTTTGTAATTGAACTTATTTGATTTCCCTTGCATGCTTATTCTAAAAAAAGTATGTTATGGGCATATGAATAACTTGTCTAAATTGTGCAGATACTGTCGAGAATCAAATGCAAAACCTCTGTGGGCGTTATCAGCTGGGTGTCCATCAAATGCTGATATCCCGCCATGTAGCTACTGTAAAGGTTCACTGTGCTATGAATTTCAGGTTGGTCCTTTTTTGGGGGGGACAAATTCCATTTCTGAATATAGCGGTTATATCCAATATCCCGTAGCCACACAAATAATAGACTCAAGTACCCTAGATTTTTCATGGTAACTTCCCATCATAGCAGCTATAGCCAATATCCCATATCCACACAGATGACTCCAAAATCCCAGGTTTTTCATGCCCAATATTTTGCTCATGTCTCTTTGCTATATAATTTTTTTGTCGGGCAGATACTCTGCATATCACTAGTCATCACTACCATCAAATTTAAAAAAACAGGACCCAAAAGTTAATGATCACTAGCACCAGTGACTGTTAACCAGTTATGCTACTAGGCCAAGTTGTGGCAGTATATAGTTGATATGGTTTGTGTTTATCACTGGTTTTCTGCTCGTATCTTCCTGCTGGTAACTGTTGCCGAGCAGGAATTCATACCCTGCTCAAAGTAATGTTGAAAATGAAGTTACTTATGCAGCATTATGTTATGTATAGTATTTCCTTTCAATCCCCATCCGAGCAATGTTGAAATAATTGGACCTATAGAACTATCAGATGTCTCCGCTTAGTCAGTGAAGACCCACCACCCCCTGCATGCTTATTATTACACTACACCTATGTTCTCTCTCTCTCACACACACACACTCATGGGCTTACATATCCTTACACTGTATCTCCAGATAATGCCACAATTGCTTTATTACTTTGGTGTGAGAAATGAACCAGACTCTCTTGATTGGGCAACAATTGTTGTGTACACATGTCGAGGGTCATGTGATCAAAATGTTAGCTACAAGGAGGAATTTGCATGGGTTCAGTTATACCCTACTACAATCTCAAGGCCATAATAATGTTTACATGCTCCATGGAGTAACCTCTGTCCTGTGCTGCAGGTTTGTAACTTCTCCATTTTTTTTCTGTTGTAGGCTAATATTGCAGCTTATTGCTAAAAGTGTTCCACTGTTCCTCAGGTCTGAATATATGGTTAATGCATGCAATCCGCTAATAAGAGAAAGTTCACATGTTGATATGTTTCCTATGTTTTCTGAGGTATTCAGTGTCAAATGTGTGTTAGAAATACGAGTAATTTCAGTAATTGTTGTGCCTGTGATGAGTGGGAATAGGATGTTCCAAGCGGCGAGAATTTTCTGAGGTCCATTGTTTGCACCTATTGCCTGAACAACTGGAGTACCAATAGTTGTAGTAAAATTTAGAGATGTTTAAGTCCATTGCTGTTGATTGGAGACTTCTGCTGGTCTGTGTATTTGCACTGATTACTGAAATTTCACCGTTTGTTTATCATATATACATCTGCAATTTGCTTTGGAAAACAACTCTGCCTGGCAAATATGTTGGGTAAGCTCTTTTTAGTCGGTGCAAAATATAATACATGCAGTAGAATGTAGCATGTGGCTGCATTAATCTGCACTTTGTTAATGCCTTCTAGTAACCTATACTCTTGTTTTACTAGGGAGTTGGGAGGGATCATCTGCTTGCATTTTGACTCGAAGACGGGTGTTCCAAGTCAGATAGATTTGTTTTTGCTACCCGAGATTTTATAATGGGCAGTGGCTTGATGTTTCCACGCCAATTGGTTGTGCAATGTTGAGCATGATTGGGCCGTGGTCCCAATGCTTGGTGCTCGCTACATTGGCGTTGGTCTATTTAGCCACTAGGGCCCATTTAGGGCATTTGATGACAAATAGTTGCACAACTTGTGGTCATCACACTACTGTTTAGTAGTATATCTTTATTTCGCTTAGTATCTTTGTTTTTGATGTACCATTTTGGTTGTATGGGAAAATCCAATGTTTCAGTTTTCTTCGTTGATTAATATCCGGGCTTGCATTCGGTGTTGACCTGTTATATCTCAAATGGACCACACGATATGGATCGGACGGTCCTCAGCGATGAAGGTCAAACTGAGCAGAAGATCCGATCGGCACGAGGGAAGTTCAAAAGAGGTTCCACATGGACACGAGGAGGTCCATATGGGCATGGGGAGGTCCAAATGAACACTGGGTCGTTCAAGTGAACTCAGGGAAGTTCAAATGAACATTGGGAGGTCCGATTGGACACAGAAAAGGTTCAAATGAACCGGGAGGTCAAATGCACACAATGTGACCCAAATGAACCCAAGGAGGTTCAAATGAATAGAAAGGATTCGAATGAACCTGAGGAGATTCAAATGACAGCAAAGGTTCAAATGAACAGAAAGAAGAAGGAGGTTTAAACAAGAGAGATCCAGGAGGAGAGTGCGGACACAAGGAGATCGGATCCAAACGAAGGAGGTGCGGACCTTGGATCCAAACGAAAGGGAAGTTTAGGCAGAGAGATTTACAAAGAAAATGGGAGATCCGAAAAGACAAGGGAAGGAGAACAACAACAGAGGTCAAGCAAACACACAGAAACCAACTTTTGGATTGGTTGAAGTTTGGTTTAGTCATTTTAAAGCACTCAAATTCCGGAAAAAAAACTCAAGTTAAGCTTTGGAATTTCCACAAAACCAATGGTTCTTTTTATTTTAAAATTTTTCAAAAAGGCTCAGAAAACCAGGGTGTTACAATCTGCCACCACATTTGCCTTGCCTGGGTGGTAGTGGATTCCAAGATTATAGTCTTTTATAAGCTCCAACCATCTTCTATGTCTACGATTGAGGTCTGATTGGGTGTAGATATATTTCAAGCTCTTGTGGTCTGTAAAGACCTCGCAGCGATTACCAATGAGGTAATGGCGCCAATTTTTTAGGGCATGTACTGTGGCAGCCAATTCCAAATCATGAGTGGGGTAGTTGGCTTCATGAGGTTTGAGTTGTCGGGAGGCATAAGTACCACTCTTCCTTCTTGCATCAAAACACAGCCGAGGCCATGTCGAGATGCATCACAAAAGACTTCAAAATCCTTTCGGATATCTGGCAAAATCAACACTGGGGCAGAAGTCAAACGCTTCTTTAGCTCTTGAAAACTGTGTTCACAGGCTGAGGTCCAAACATACTTGTTTTCCTTCTTGAGTAGCTGGGTAAGAGGTCTTGCTATCTTTGAATAACCCTCAATGAACCGACGATAATACCCTGCCATGCCAAGAAAGCTCCTAATCTGAGGCACTGATTTGGGTGACTTCCAATTCAGCACATCTTGAACCTTGCTATGGTTGACGGTCACACCTGTGGCTGACATAACATGGCCCAAAAAGGTGATCTCTTGCATCCAAAAATCACAATTGTTGAATTTGGCATAGAGTTGGTGGTCTCTGAGCTTATCTAGGACCAACCGAAGGTAGTCTTCATACTCTTCCTCAGTCTTAGAGTACACTAGGATGTCATCAAAGAAGACAATGATAAACTTATCCAAGTACTCCATGAACACTTTATTCATCAAGTTCATAAAGTAGACAGGAGCATTGGTCAATCCAAAGGATGTAACTATGAACTCATAAAGTCCATACCAAGTTGAGAAAGCTGTCTTTGGGATGTCTTCTTGTCGGATCTTCAATTGGTGATAACCTGACCTCAAGTCAATCCTGGAGAACACTGCTGCTCCCTTTAGCTGATCAAACAAGTCATCAATCCTGGGCAAAGGATACTTATTTTTTATTGTAACATCATTGAGTGCTCTGTAGTCCACACACATGCGCTGAGTGCCATCTTTCTTTGCAACAAAGATCATTGGAGCTCCCCAAGGTGAAGAGCTTGGCCAAACAAAACCTTTACTTTGCATTTCTTCAATCTGTCGCTTCAACTCGGCAAGGTCATTGACTGTCAATCTGTAGGGTCTCTTGGAGATTGGTGCTATTCCCAGGACCAGGTTAATGACAAATTCTAGGTCTCTATCCGGAGGTATTCCAGGTAGCTCATCAGGGAACACATCTGGATACTCCCTCACCACAGGGAGATCTTCTAGCTTAACTTCCTTCAAACAGGCCAGGTTAGGATCTCCCCTAAAAGAGGTCTCAGGGCTGAATTCAACTTGTATTCCTTACTCATTGGTGAGCACGATAGACTTTCTGGCACAAGCAAAGTTGAACGAAAACTAGGTCAAAACCTAAAACGTGATTTTGAGACTTACTCGTGGGTGATTGATGATCAAGATGATCTTGGATGTATTCCCACAAGTCACAGCAAGCACAATCAAGTCACGAAACCAATCAAAAACTCGCGGATCAAAGAATGATCCAAATCATCAAAAGAGAGAAAGCAAAAGCAATAAGAGATTCATATGACGAATTTTGCTTTGATTGATATGCTATCAATTTTGCTTTGATTGATATGCAACAGCGCCCCAGCCAGCGCCTATACAACCTCCTTCGCCATGGCCTCCGTGGACTGGTGGCTCCTGGGATCAGCAGTCCCTGGCAAATGCGTTCAGCACCATGACTGTCACTCCACCAGCCTCCACTGAGTGGGTCATGGACTCCGGCGCCTCCTCTCATATGACGCGTACACCGCACCATCTCTTTGTTCTGCTCTCCGCATTTCCTTCCTTCATCTATCATTGTTGGTAACGGTTCCACACTGCTGTTACTTCCACCGTGATACAGTTTTACCTCGGCCCTTTTATCTTAATAATGTTCTAGTTGCCCCTGACATTATTAAATCTCTTATTTCTGTTCGCCAATTCACCACTGACACCTATGTTCTCTCTCTCTCACACACACACACACTCATGGGCTTACATATCCTTACACTGTATCTCCAGATAATGCCACAATTGCTTTATTACTTTGGTGTGAGAAATGAACCAGACTCTCTTGATTGGGCAACAATTGTTGTGTACACATGTCGAGGGTCATGTGATCAAAATGTTAGCTACAAGGAGGAATTTGCATGGGTTCAGTTATACCCTACTACAATCTCAAGGCCATAATAATGTTTACATGCTCCATGGAGTAACCTCTGTCCTGTGCTGCAGGTTTGTAACTTCTCCATTTTTTTTTTCTGTTGTAGGCTAATATTGCAGCTTATTGCTAAAAGTGTTCCACTGTTCCTCAGGTCTGAATATATGGTTAATGCATGCAATCCGCTAATAAGAGAAAGTTCACATGTTGATATGTTTCCTATGTTTTCTGAGGTATTCAGTGTCAAATGTGTGTTAGAAATACGAGTAATTTCAGTAATTGTTGTGCCTGTGATGAGTGGGAATAGGATGTTCCAAGCGGCGAGAATTTTCTGAGGTCCATTGTTTGCACCTATTGCCTGAACAACTGGAGTACCAATAGTTGTAGTAAAATTTAGAGATGTTTAAGTCCATTGCTGTTGATTGGAGACTTCAGCTGGTCTGTGTATTTGCACTGATTACTGAAATTTCACCGTTTGTTTATCATATATACATCTGCAATTTGCTTTGGAAAACAACTCTGCCTGGCAAATATGTTGGGTAAGCTCTTTTTAGTCGGTGCAAAATATAATACATGCAGTAGAATGTAGCATGTGGCTGCATTAATCTGCACTTTGTTAATGCCTTCTAGTAACCTATACTCTTGTTTTACTAGGGAGTTGGGAGGGATCATCTGCTTGCATTTTGACTCGAAGACGGGTGTTCCAAGCCAGATAGATTTGTTTTTGCTACCCGAGATTTTATAATGGGCAGTGGCTTCGATGTTTCCACGCCAATTGGTTGTGCAATGTTGAGCATGATTGGGCCGTGGTCCCAATGCTTGGTGCTCGCTACATTGGCGTTGGTCTATTTAGCCACTAGGGCCCATTTAGGGCATTTGATGACAAATAGTTGCACAACTTGTGGTCATCAGTCATCACTACCTGTTTAGTAGTATATCTTTATTTCGCTTAGTATCTTTGTTTTTGATGTACCATTTTGGTTGTATGGGGAAAATCCAATGTTTCAGTTTTCTTCGTTGATTAATATCCAGGGCTTGCATTCAGTGTTGACCTGTTATATCTCAAATGGACCACACGATATGGATCGGACGGTCCTCAAGCGATGAAGGTCAAACTGAGCAGAAGATCCGATCGGCACGAGGGAAGTTCAAAAGAGGTTCCACATGGACACGAGGAGGTCCATATGGGCATGGGGAGGTCCAAATGAACACTGGGTCGTTCAAGTGAACTCAGGGAAGTTCAAATGAACACTGGGAGGTTCGATTGGACACAGAAAAGGTTCAAATGAACCGGGAGGCCCAAATGCACACAATGTGACCCAAATGAACCCAAGGAGGTTCAAATGAATAGAAAGGATTCGAATGAACCTGAGGAGATTCAAATGACAGCAAAGGTTCAAATGAACAGAAAGAAGGAGGTTTAAACAAGAGAGATCCAGAGGAGAGGTCTGGACCCTCAGATCCAAACGAAGGGAGGTCTGGACCTTCAGATCCAAACGAAAGGGGAGGTTTAGACAGAGAGAGATTTACAAAGAAAATGGGAGATCCGAAAAGACAAGGGAAGGAGAACAACAACAGAGGCCAAGCAAACACACGGAAACCAACTTTTGGATTGGTTGAAGTTTGGTTTAGTCATTTTAAAGCACTCAAATTCCGAAAAAAAAAACTAAGTTAAGCTTTGGAATTTCCACAAAACCAATGGTTCTTTTTTATTTTAAAATTTTTCAAAAAGGCTCAGAAAACCGGGGTGCTACAATCTGCCACCACATTTGCCTTGCCTGGGTGGTAGTGGATTCCAAGATCATAGTCTTTTATAAGCTTCAACCATCTTCTATGTCTAAGATTGAGGTCTGATTGGGTGAAGATATATTTCAAGCTCTTGTGGTCTGTAAAGACCTCGCAGCGATTACCAATGAGGTAATGGCGCCAATTTTTTAGGGCATGCACTGCGGCAGCCAATTCCAAATCATGAGTGGGGTAGTTGGCTTCATGAGGTTTGAGTTGTCGGCAGGCATAAGTACCACTCTTCCTTCTTGCATCAAAACACAGCCGAGGCTATGTCGAGATGCATCACAAAAGACTTCAAAATCCTTTCGGATATCTGGCAAAATCAACACTGGGGCAGAAGTCAAACTCTTCTTTAGCTCTTGAAAACTGTGTTCACAGGCTGAGGTCCAAACATACTTGTTTCCCTTCTTGAGTAGCTGGGTAAGAGGTCTTGCTATCTTTGAATAACCCTCAATGAACCGACGATAATACCCTGCCATGCCAAGAAAGCTCCTAATCTGAGGCACTGATTTGGGTGACTTCCAATTCAGCACATCTTGAACCTTGCTATGGTTAACGGCCACACCTGTGGCCGACATAACATGGCCCAAAAAGGTGATCTCTTGCATCCAAAAATCACACTTGTTGAATTTGGCATAGAGTTGGTGGTCTCTGAGCTTATCTAGGACCAACCGAAGGTAGTCTTCATACTCTTCCTCAGTCTTAGAGTACACTAGGATATCATCAAAGAAGACAATGATAAACTTATCCAAGTACTCCATGAACACTTTATTCATCAAGTTCATAAAGTAGACAGGAGCATTGGTCAATCCAAAGGATGTAACTATGAACTCATAAAGTCCATACTAAGTTGAGAAAGCTGTCTTTGGGATGTCTTCTTGTCGGATCTTCAATTGGTGATAACCTGACCTCAAGTCAATCCTGGAGAACACTGCTGCTCCCTTTAGCTGATCAAACAAGTCATCAATCCTGGGCAAAGGATACTTATTTTTTATTGTAACATCATTGAGTGCTCTGTAGTCCACACATGCGCTGAGTGCCATCTTTCTTTGCAACAAAGATCATTGGAGCTCCCCAAGGTGAAGAGCTTGGCCAAACAAAACCTTTACTTTGCATTTCTTCAATCTGCTGCTTCAACTCGGCAAGGTCATTGATCACAATCGTAGGGTCTCTTGGAGATTGGTGCTATTCCCAGGACCGTTAATGACAAATTCTAGGTCTCTATCCGGAGGTATTCGAGGTAGCTCATCAGGGAACACATCTGGATACTCCCTCACCACAGGGAGATCTTCTAGCTTAACTTCCTTCAAACAGGCCAGGTTAGGATCTCCCCTAAAAGAGGTCTCAGGGCTGAATTCAACTTGTATTCCTTACTCATTGGTGAGCACGATAGACTTTCTGGCACAAGCAAAGTTGAACGAAAACTAGGTCAAAACCTAAAACGTGATTTTGAGACTTGCTCGTGGGTGATTGATGATCAAGATGATCTTGGATGTATTCCCACAAGTCACAGCAAGCACAATCAAGTCACGAAACCAATCAAAAACTCGCGGATCAAAGAATGATCCAAATCATCAAAAGAGAGAAAGCAAAAGCAATAAGAGATTCATATGACGAATTTTGCTTTGATTGATATGCTATCAATTTTGCTTTGATTGATATGCAACAGCGCCCCAGCCAGCGCCTATACAACCTCCTTCGCCATGGCCTCCGTGGACTGGTGGCTCTGGGATCGGCGGTCTCGGCAAATGCGTTGACACCATGATATCCACTCCACCAGCCTCCACTGAGTGGGTCATGGACTCCGGCGCCTCCTCTCATATGACGCCAGACACCGGTACCATCTCTTTGTTCTGTTCCCCCCGTACTTCCTTCCCTTCATCTATCATTGTTGGTAACGGTTCCACACTGCCTGTTACTTCCACCGGTGATACAGTTTTACCTCGGCCCTTTTATCTTAATAATGTTCTAGTTGCCCCTGACATTATTAAATCTCTTATTTCTGTTCGCCAATTCACCACTGACACCTATGTTCTCACAGGCAAAAACAAACAGGCAAAAAAAACGCCTAGCCGTAAAAGTCACAGGAAGAAGAAGATGCCAATGAACTTGTCGGCAGAACCCGCAAAAAAACAGCACGCACAGAGCAACATGCATAAACCATAAAAAATGAACAAAACAACCGGCCAAAACCAAACAAATGATGAATACAAAATCAACGAATAAAAACTAGATGCACCGCCACGACTCTGTTGGTGAAAAAATTAACTCAGACGCCGACACGAGATCGCCTCCGCCAGTCCAAATCGCTCTACCGCGTCTCGAGTTCTCCGATCAGACCGAAAAGCCTGATGTGAGACGATCGCGGAAAGACGTGAGAAGAAGCGTTGGGCCGGACGCGAATCGCTCGCAAAGTCCATCGCACGGACGAAAAACCGACTGAAATCAGCGTAAAAAACATGCAGTTTCGTTAATGTTATGGAGAGTGGTAAACAAAACCTACATATATGGTATGTACTCCGTATGCATATACACAAACAAACCAGTCAGCCCAAGGACCATTGCTAGCTCTTGAGTCTTCTTGGCCGTGCAGTGCTAGCTCATCTCCTCCCACTCCACTCCACTCCACTCCGTCTCATGGCCACCACAAGAAGATATTATATTGCGTACGTACATGCTTCCACGACCAATCATCCATCACCAGTTGCGTTTCTTCAATATGTAATGAGATGAAACACAAACACAAACCTAGCTTCTCAGCATCTCATATCACTGGATCTCAAACCTAGCTTCTTGCACAAATCAATCGATCCATGCATACAATCATCAACCAAACCTACTAGCTAGATGAGATGAGATGAGATGAGATGGCACATCACATGACACGCGTGCAGAGTTTCAGCCAAGCCCGTTTGCATAAGAATGGCAGCAACATTGTGCTGTCAAGTACACACAATGCTTTGGATCCTCATCACCACAAGGTCCAAATTAGCCCAAAGTCCTCGTCATGAAAGCAACACCACAAGATCATGCATGATTCCTTGTAACCAAACACCTTGCTTCATTCAGCTCTTGACCACCATCCTCACAACGATGCCGATTTTACCCGAACTGGGATGGATCGCTCATATGGAAGACATGCATACAGTGTGATAGATATGCAACTCCACCTGATCCTGCACCGAAACCGCTAAGAAGATATATAGCACACGGTGAATACTAAATCATAATTAGCCAAACTGGCCGATGTTTTAGGCCATGGAGTCCAAGCAGATGCAACGCCAAGTTCGCCACAAATACTAAAGATTTACTGAAACAAAGTTTGAATATAGAGTGCAAAAGGTGTCAATTTAAAAGGATTTTAACCGTTCAGTTTTACCATATGCATGAGCAAGATTTTTTTAAAAAAAGCTTTATATCCGTACTTCGAAGGTATCTAATTGCCTTCCATCACCTGCTGTCTACAGGTGAGCTCTGTTTTGATTAGGGAACCTGTGAAAGCAAAGAAGCAATGAATTGTTTGGAACAACCTGCACCTAAGATGTCCGGATTCTCCTTTGTTAAGGAATGTAGCCATACAAAGTCTCAGGAAAAATAAATTTACTGCAAAGACGGTGCTTACCTTCTCTGAAGAACAAATGATGGTAAAGCCAAGACCGTCACCCAAAAATAATGACAACAGCCATAACTCACAAGAAATCTTTTATGTCATATTCCTCTGCTATTTCTCTTTTTGATACTTCCCTCTACATGGTCAGCGATTTAGAGGTCATTAGTATGCAATAATGCAGGGTTGCCGAATTATTAATTTAGATAACACTTTGAAACCTAGATAGTTTGTTCAATACAACCCTCACTGTTCTCACATTTTATTTCAAAAAATGCTGTTAAATATAATTTGGATATGAGGTTGGATATGTCACACAGGCTCAGGAAAACTAATCAGGTGGCAATGGCTTCAGAGATTATTACAGTTTTGTTAGAGAACTAACCTGTATCCGTGTGGTAATGCATCCAGCACCCTATTAAATTTCATTGACATGGTTAATAAAAAAAAAACTAGAATATCGTAGAAAATAGAACTATAGAAATCTGAGATATAAGTAATGCGTACCTGAAATTGCTTCACCGCCCAAGATACATCGCTCCAGGTTTTTGATTCTATGTCTTCCCACAATAAAGGTACTCGAACTGTCTCCACATGCTGGATAAGCCTTAAGCTACCTGTTACACAACATATTGGAGTCAGTAAACAGTGGGGGTCATGCTCAAAACAAGATCATGATGTCCCAGCAAGGACACGCTCCTGAGTCCTGATCCCAAAAAGACTAATCTTACTTGTAATGAAGGCCTCTTCCCAAAGTTCACGCTTGGACCATGATGGTGAGACCTCTCGTACTGGGATCCCAATATCATGGCATACCCTGTTCCAAACAAACAAGACGTGTGTTGCCAGACTTCAGCATTTGGCATTATCTCTAGCACACAGTAACTTAGCCAGGATCACCAGTGCTGGTTGATTCTACTGATGTAATTGCAATCTTTTTAGCATGCAATTATAATATTTAGCGTATGTCCATGGTACCTAGTACAGTAAGTAGTGACAAATTTGTGAGATGATGGAAACTAGGAAGGGTAATCTCAAACTACACATGGGTTAACGTTCCTCGGCTAATTTATCAGTAGCTCGAAAATTCCTTCACTATCTGGCCATTTATTTAAGAAGTTAAAACAACAGTGCATAGAATTTAGAGCTAGCAGAGAATATTTACTCTATCACTATCTGACGTATAATTCCAGGGAGAATCCCATCACTTAGTGGAGCCGTTTGCACTTCAAACTTATTAGCCATTGTTTGAACAGACAAAGGTTCATTTGTCTGATGTTCCTCCTATAGAAATGTAAAAATTATTATCAAAAGCCTATACCATCTAAATAATATACAGACACTGTTTAGGTTCAAAAGGCAGATTAAATAATACGTGATGTAAATTCAGGTTCCAGATTATACGGTGCAGGTATTGCGAGGACAGAAGAAGGTAAAACAAATACCAACATAGTAACAGAATTTAAGAAGTGTAAAGATCTTTGGTCATTCCTTTCACCATCTTAAAGTTAATGCAAAGGAAGATGTCAAGGTTCATCTTTTTAATCTAATCAATGTAAGTATCACAATTTATGATGGCATGAAAACAACTACAGATAACAACCTATTACCAGTGTTACTTGGACACAGACACGGGTGTCGTATTCTGACTCGGATTCGGTTGTCTGATTCGGCAAGCTCTAGAAAATAGGATTCGAGGATTCGTCTAATATATATTCTTTTATCTTTAAAAATTAAAATTAAATAATTTATGCAATGAAATATTTAATTTAGGCACACTACCACAACATTATATAACTGCCACAAAAGATCCTAGACACTGTTGACATCACCTAGTCACAAGAAAGACGAGCTACACACCACTCATCCTTTTAAAAATGGTAGCAGAAGCTGTCCAATGCCTCGTTAGATGTAAAAACGAATAAAGAAGTATTACAGTGAGGTCTCTCGCAGCTCTTCTAGCCTTATTCTCCCTCTCTTCCTTCTCATCAGACCAGCGTCACTCTCATTTAGATGCTCATTCGACTAAGCACTGCCACTCCACCCCCGACTCTCCTTCCTGTAATAGCTCTTTAAATCATGCCATAACACCGGCATCTCTCTACTCTATTCCTTCTGCAACAGATCTATCTAAACACCAGCATCGAGCTAGTTCTTCCCTTCTGCTCCTCACAAGGACTCTCCATGGGGTATCCCATACGTGTCGCAAGGAGTCTGACACGCGTCGACACGGGAATGCGTGTCAACGCAGCAAAAAAATAAAATTGGACACACGTGTCCTGGTAACACTGGCTATTACCAGAAGATATCCAAAACATGATTGGACCAACTATAATTGATGGAAAGTAATTTTGTGAAACTGCATTTCACTTGTGCATTGCAGCTATACAGATGGAATTGCTATTGATATTTCAGGTCAAGTTTCTTTATAACTCTGTTGTTCTGCTGGAAAATAGGACGAGACTAGTAACTTGTTTGAATTCCAAGAAACCTGAAACCTTTTGATTGCCGTTTAAGCGAAAAGGCATGTGTTGGGGAGTAACCTTCCGGCAGACAACGAAGAAGTTTGTAACACTGCCTTCAAGAATATGATCCCCATCGTTAGTCAACAAGAGCTCCGTGACCCCAGGAGGCCTCATCTTCTCCATGCTCTTCCTCATCCTGCGTGACGCCGGCAAGACAAGAAACAAAGTCATTCGCCCCGAGAATAGGAGGCAACAACTTGATATGTAACAGCAGTTGAGCCCTCTTTTTCAAGAGCATTCAGTGGCAAGAAACATTCAGCTAGCAGCGTGGGTTACTCGTCGCTAGTCAGTACTAGATGCTCCTCCTGTACTTGTCCAGAAATGCCCGCAGAATTCCACCTAGGTTTACACGCACGCACGCGCAAAAGAAGACAAGAGCGGGGCAGAGAGGCGACCTGGCCCAGGGCGCGTACTTGGCGGCGGCGGCGTCCCTTCCCCTCCCGGTCACGGCGAGCCTGGCCCCGGCCACTCCGAACACCGGCGGAACATACGCCCCCAGGTGGACGCAGACATCCAGTCCCTCCGTCGCCCCAGCAGCTCTGACCAACGCCGTGAGCGCCATATAATCATCCTCCGAGTAGTAGTCCCCAAGCAGCAGCAGCCGCCGCCTCCGCATCTCGTGAATGGCGACCCGCACGGAGTGGTTGACGAGAGGGTCGAGGGGCGCTGTCGTCAGGGGACAGGGCCCGGGGAGGCCGATAAGGTGAGGGTGGGATTGGGCGAGGAGGCGCGCGGAGTCGGCGAGGCGGAGGAGGTGGCGGGGCCACCAGAGGAGGCCGGTGGCGGATGCTCGGGCCGTGGTGTAGGCGCCCGGGGTGGAGTCCAGGAAGGACGCCGCAGAAGGAGGAGTGTGCGAGGATATGGCGCCATTGGTGACGAGGACGGCCGGTGGCGGCGGCGGCATCGCCGGCCGGAGTTGCAGGTGAGACGGACGATGGATTATGCGAAGAGGAAGAAATCAAATTGGTTGCGACTTGCGAGAGGAGAAACATACGGTGATGGGCTTTTGTTTCGTTTTGTGGGCGTCTAATCTAATAAAATAATGGGCCAAGTATTCTGGATTATAAGGCAATCAGATTCCAAGGGTTCTTCGTCTAATAATAAAAAAGAAGTAAATTCACACTTTGGAATATGTAATCTTAACGTAGTTTCACTCTGTACCACTCTTAACAAATATTTTTACTTGGTGATAGGAACCCTGTCGCCCATGTAACAAGGTCATGTCGCCAATTCAATTGGCGATAGGGATTGAATCCCTAAATTGCTCTTGTTTAAAGAGGACTCATGTCACTATAGAAGTCTTTGTCGCGATTCAATTGGCGATCGATAGGGGTCTTCTTTTCTATTGGCGACAGAGATCTAATTTTGTAAAAAAAATTGGCTATTTATTTCTGTATACCTTTATGTATGTATGTATGTATGTATGTACTCCCACTTGCAATGTACTACTCAAATGCACATATTATAATTCTTTATCATTTACAGTATACTTAAATACCAATTATAAGATACTCCAATTCAACTTGATTGAAAAATTTTCATTGGAGCCCTCTGTTTGTTTTTTTTTTTTGCTATATACCATTTTCATATAAAAAAAAAGTATATACACAATTTTTGCTATAAAAAGTGGATTTTAATGAAATTTTTCATAGAACTCACTTTGGGTTATCTTATAATCATTATTGGAGTATACTCAAATTGGTAAAGAGGTATCATCACATGATTTATGTGGTATATGAGAGGTGGGAGTACGTACTCCCAGGAGTACCATACCATTTTCATATATAATAATAATAATACACACAGAATGGAATCATACACACAGTGCGTCTAGCTAGTACGTACCACGGAATGGAATCATATGCATGGATGCTGTAAGCAGGTGATCGAGTGCTGTTTCTTTTGTTTAGGTCGCCTTTTTTGCCTGTCCAGCTTAGCATGAAACACGCCTGCATCTGGGGAAAGTTTGGAAACTCATCATCGTCGTCATCATCAGCACAAGAAGAAGGAGAAGAAGACGACACTGATGTATAGCATTGCATTTGCGTAGGGTTGATTCACAGCTGCATGGTGGACGTTGATGCGATATATACCCATGGATTTAATCCCAGCGGCAAGCTGCAAACGTCCATTGATAATGATATGGAACATTTGGAAGCCTCGTGATGCAAAAGGCTTTCAACATGAGGACGAGCGGGATGAACAGGCAAGTTCATCGCCGATACATCGCCCCATTGCTCAATGATGCTGACAATGTGTAGGAATCTGTCGGGAACGGAGCGTAGGAGCTTCTCCACGATGACGTTCTCCTCCACCTTGGTACCGAGAGCACGTATCTCGTTGACCATGGTGATGAGCTTCAAGGCGAACTCATTGATTGGCTCTGAGTCCCTCATGTAGATACGCTCAAACTCCTTCTTGAGAGTTTGAACACGTGTCTTCTTGACACGGTCTTCGCCAACGTTCATCTCCTTGAGAGCATCCCAAGCCTCTTTTGCCATCCCCTTCTCGGATATCGTCATCACAACAGCCTCCGACACGGCTTGGACTATGGCGGCGAGAGCCATCTGATCTTTTTTTTTCTTTCTCGTCGACCAATTCTTTGCCCTCCACTGCCGCCCACACTCCTTACGCACGCATGATAATCTTCATCTTCACCGCCCACACCCCGTAATTGCTCTCCGTAAGCATGGGGTATTGGAGGGTCACAACTCCCTCCCTTGGCGGCGCCCTCGACGTCGCACTGTCGTGGGTGACACCACTTCCTAGAGACTTGTCCCGTGTCATGATCTTGGGCAATCACAACCTAAGCTCTGATATCAATTGATAGGATCGAGCCCAAGAGAGAACACAGAGAACACGGTGGGTACATACTCTTTCACTTGTTTTTTCAGTTCACCGAAGTAGAAGACGAAAAACACAACACAAAAAGAATTTGGTGCAGCACTGCAGCGTTTTCTATTGTTCTCTCCTCTATTGCTTTTTCTTTTACCTATTGAAACAAACCGGTTACAATGCTTTTTATAGCTACAACATGACATGTAACCTCCTCACTAACACATTCAAGTAGGTCACTACCTCCACTACATGCACTACCTCCACAACATGCACTAGCTAATTACTCGGCTAACTAATTAGCAGTCCACTAGCTCCACTAACTCTGCCATACATCTGACATGTAAATTCAATTATCATGCAAAACACTTGGACAACAAGATTAATTTCTAACAAAAATTAGTGTCCGGATTCAATTTCTACTAGATTCAATTAGTTTTCTTGTCTTCCAGGAGCACGCCAATCACCATGGCCATGGCAATGCCATATCGACTGCCCAGCCCGCCTAGGTCGTGCTCGTCAAGAGTTGAGGATGGCGGTTACTGCAGGGAGCAGAGTCCCAGGCTTCGAGCGACAGCACGAGGAGACGGCAACAATGTCTAGCTAATAACCAGCTCCTCCCTCGTCGTCGCCTCGCCCAACAAGGTAGGGCAGCGGCAGCTGACGACGCTGCTGAGATGCGACACGTACGCCACCGCTGTCGGAGTTGGAGCACATCTACCGCACGCATCGGGTTGACGCCGTCCGAGACGAGATGATTCAAGTCAAGGGAATATACTTCAAATATGCTGAACCAACTCGTTCCACGAAATCAGGGGAACCACACGGTCCAGGACGCGCTGCGTCCGCTCGCGCTACGTCTATTGCCCTCTCAACTATTTTCAATTGCAACAAGGTGATTAATGTTGACAACATTAAAATAAATCTGATGTTTCCACTGCTCATTGTCTTTAATAATGTATCCTAAGTTCAAACAGTAATCCTCACTACTTATCCGATGCATGGATTTTAATTATTTAGTGAAAATTTGTAGAATAGTGGCGGAGAAAAGGATTATATAGATAAATAGAGAATAAATTATAAGACCAAAATAACTTTGTTCAACTTATTTGGAGTTCAGAAATATTTTTTATGAATTTTCAAAGTTAAAAGCATTTCTAGTGTGAAAATAATTCGGTTAAAGATTAATTTCCAAAAACTATATTTTCTGGGCTAGAGACAAGTTTGAAACCTATTTTAAAATAAAGTTCATTTAAAATAAAAAAAATATCAAAATTTGTCTCACTTGATTTGAAGTCGAGTTGAATTAGATATGAATTTTTGAACTAAAAAAAATTTGGATCGTCCGATTGGAATCGGACGGTCCCGATCGGAAGGTCTGTTGGTACGAACAAACCCTCCGATCGGGACCGTCCGATTCGATTCGATTGGACGGTCCAATTTTTAGAAAATGCTTTTAACTTTGAAAATTCATAACTAATTCATGTGAACTCTAATTGAGGTGAGCCAAGTTATTTTGGTCTTATAATTTTATTTTCTATTTATCTATGTAATCCTTATCTCTACCACTGTTCTACAAAATTTCACTAAATAATTAAAATCAGATAAATATACTCGAAGTGTATTTTTTTCGAACCTGATTTTCAAACTATTATAACTTTCACTTGCTAACTCCAAATGGAATAATTCTTTCACATAAATTCATCTAAAATAATCATCTAGCTACTGTAGAAAATTAATGCATTTTTAGCACTTTAAATTTTTAGGTTTTCTCGGTGTTGATTCGAGAGAGAGAGGGGAAAGAGAAGAAAAGGAAAAAATGATGGATGTGACAAAAATTTTATATTTATTAAAATAGGGGTGTGACAAAAATTTATATTTATTAACAATGGTATGTGACAATATTATTTTACTGAGATAGGACCCTTAAATTTGTGACAATCCAAATACAACCTCATTCATCAAACCAAACACCATCATCAAACTATCCAGGACCAACCTATCTCACCAACCAAACAAAATCATGTATCATCTCATCCAGGATTATCCCATCCATCATGTATCATCACATCTCATTCACTCCGGTTCATCTCACGCGCATCATGTAGGCCAATCAAATCTCATAGATAATTCGTTGTGCATGGATTCACGGCTGACCTGAAAGATAGTTGATCAGTGCAAATTATAATAGCTCATAGATAATTCGTTGTGCATGATGGATGTCATATGAAGTCGCTTGTCAGAGATATGTTACAACACAAAAACATGTAACACACGACAC
Source organism: Ampelocalamus luodianensis (assembly GCA_036346255.1). Classification (NCBI taxonomy): domain Eukaryota; kingdom Viridiplantae; phylum Streptophyta; class Magnoliopsida; order Poales; family Poaceae; genus Ampelocalamus; species Ampelocalamus luodianensis. The sequence goes on along the minus strand of CM070640.1, from coordinate 404,207 downwards.
GAACAATCAGTTAGTCAACACCATCAATCTCAGTGGCACGGGGATATCATGACGTAGAGCTCCGTTGCCTTGGCAGCAGGTGTGGGTCCCACTTGTAAGGTCGTTCCTTCCTCAGGTGGAGTGGGTTTCCTTTTTATTATTATTTTTATTAATATATATACAGTCCGGCCCCTACTGTTCCTCGTCAAAAAGACACACACTAGTGGCTCCACTGATCTCCTTCTTCTTCTTCTTCTTCAGCTGAGTCCACACGGTGAATATTAAAGAAGGGAAGGGAAGGAGCTGTGTGTGTATGCCTGTACTGTATCCTTCCTTTTCCTTGGCTTGTTCCCTCCCACTCCCACTCCCAGTCCCAGCAAACAAGGAAGAGGAATAAGGATCGGTTGCTGTGGTAGCTGCTCTTGTAATCGATTTTGAGAGGACATCAAATCAAGCGTGCATCTCATGATGTCCAGCAGACAAGTAGCAGCTCTGTTTGCCCTCAATTTGTTCTCCATGTGAAGAGGACAAGGAACCCAAAAGAGCTAGCTTGCTTGCCCTCTGACTGACTAAGACTAGAGCCTAGAGGTATTTCATGGCTTCCGCCGCCGCCGCCGCTCTTCTCCTCCAGCTCCAGTTGCTCCTCCTCTTCTCACTCTCCACTACTGCTCAGCCTGGTGAGTTCATTGAGCCTTCCATTCTCACAAGATTCTCGGGGGTCTCTCCTTCTTCTCTCCATTCGTTTTCTTGGGGGCCGGGGCTAAATCAACACTTGGGCTTTACAATTGAGTAGGGTGTGGGGGATTGGTGGCATTTCATCTGGTTATACATTCGTCATACTCATAGATGAGAAAAGATGCACCCAACTTTCTAAGCAGATTCGGGAAATTGCAGCAGCATACGCATTTTGTAACCTCAGATGACACTGCTGCACCCTAAGAGAAATCTCCATTTTGTTCCTTTCCATCATGCAGGTTTCATTAGCTTGGATTGTGGCGGGGCTAATGATTACACAGATGGCATCGGGATCCAGTGGACTTCTGATGCTAAGTTCGTCTTTGGTGGACAGACTGCAAAATTGTTGGACCAAAACCAACTCCAGAAGCAATACTCAAGTCTAAGATATTTTCCGGCCGACAACAGGAAGTATTGCTACACCATGAATGTGAGGACCAGAACACGCTACCTTGTTAGAGCTAGTTTCCTCTACGGTAACTTCGACAACAGCAATGTCTATCCCAAGTTTGATCTCTCCTCGGAGCAACTCCCTGGTCCACTGTTGTAATTGATGATGCCACCACAGCAGTAGTTGAGGAGGCAATTATCTTGGCTACCGCTCCAACACTCAGCGTCTGCCTCTCTAATGCCAGTACAGGACAGCCGTTTATCTCTACTCTGGAGTTTCGACAATTTAACGGTTCACTCTACTATACCACCGATGAGGCACAGTTCTTTCTTACACTGTCTGCAAGGATAAATTTTGGTGCAGAGAGCAATGAATCAGTGAGGTACTCCTGCACAACACCATATTCATTCCAACACTTGTCAATAGCTTCAGATCAATGTTCAAAACATATGAACGAAATAAGTAGTTTAGAAACCCAGACTGGAGCTCTATGCCAAAATGTAGGTGTGCACTAGCTATAAACGTGATATCAATATTTTGCAGAATATCCTGTTAGAAGAACTATGGTTACCTGTGATTGTTTTTACGATTGTCTGTCTCCTAACGAGGGCAGGCCTACTGTAGTGCCTGTCTGTGCCATACTGCCACTTAACAAAATTCTGATCACACTTCACTTAGTATCACGAGTTACAACCAAAAATATGTTTTGTTCCATGCAAAAAGATGGCTGAAGGTTGCTCTTTTTTCAATTTCTCAGGTACCCTGATGATCCATTTGATAGAATCTGGGAATCTGATTCTGTGAGGAGAGCAAATTACCTTGTTGATGTTGCTCCAGGGACTGAAAGGATATCAACTACAAACCCCATATTCGTCGGTACCAATGAAGAACCACCTGAAAAAATCATGCAAACAGCAGTAGTTGGCCAAAATGGATCCTTGACCTACCGGCTTGATTTGGATGGTTTCCCAGGAAATGCCTGGGCGGTCTCATATTTTGCAGAAATTGAAGATTTGGCCCCAGATGAGACTAGAAAATTTAAGTTAGTGATTCCAGGCATGCCAGCATTCAGCAAACCAACCGTTGATGTGGAGGAGAATGCTCAAGGGAAGTATCGTTTGTATGAACCAGGCTACACGAACGTGTCACTTCCATTTGTTTTCTCTTTCGGGTTTAACAAGACGAATGATTCTTCAAAGGGGCCTATCTTGAATGCCATGGAGATTTACAAATATGTCCAGATTACTATGGGATCTCAAGATGGTAAGCAATTGCCCACATTGTTGTTATTGTTTTCGGCTAAAGCTAACCTCATTGTTTCTGTGCTGTCGAAAAAATCTGTTTGGACTAATTTAGTGCTTCCATAATATTGACAGCAAACATCATGGCTAGCTTTGTATCACGGTATCCTCAAACAGGTTGGGCACAAGAGGGTGGTGACCCGTGCTTACCAGCATCATGGTCCTGGGTGCAATGCAGTTCAGAACCAGCACCCAAGGTGTTTTCAATGTATGATAATCATGCCATTCTGCCTTCACTTTTGGATTTCTTGATCAACTTAAAGTATTTAAAACCTAAGAATTGTTCCTCACAGCACATTGACAGGGAAGAACATTACAGGAAGTATCCCTGTGGAATTGACAAAGTTATCAGCATTGGTTGAGTTGTAAGATCAGAATGGTTCATTCTTTTCATCTTCCCTTTTTTTCACTTCTCTTATTTGATCTACTTATTTCTGCTAATGCAGAAGGCTCGATGGTAACTCATTTTCTGGTGAAATACCCGATTTCAGTGGATGCCGAAATTTGCAGTATATGTGAGTTTGCAATTCTTTTGACAGTGCAGAAACCGGCAGGATTTATTGAACTAATCCAGTGTGGTTTTCTACATTGCAGCCACCTTGAGAACAATCAATTAACTGGTGCATTGCCATCTTCTTTGGGAGACATACCTAACCTGAAAGAGTTGTAAGTTCTACACATTTTTGTGCACTTCGTTTTTCCTCCTCTCACTATGGAGATCGCAAGCAATTCAGCCTGCAGTATTTCTTCCTCTCTCTTCATTTCCTGATATGTTGTGCTCAATATACTCGAATGTTGTTGGTGCTATTGATTTTATCTCTTTCTGTTTCTGGTACAAATGCATTTGTTTAAGAGTCTTCACAGAAATAAAGGAGCTGCCCTTACTATTCCCCAACCTTTGCAGGTATATTCAGAACAATAGGCTGTCCGGACAGGTTCCAAAGGCACTTTTCAAGAAGAGCATTATTTTCAAGTCCGTACTTTCCTTCAGGCAGATTTAGCTTAATGTATTTCAGATTATCAATGCATAATTATTGTGCTTGACGACGCCATTGTGGCTGGACAAGCTTCACTTACCTTTGGTGATGTTATAATGGTTCCATACGTAGATCAAATAACTGTATCTTGCTCCTTATGACTTCCAGGCATTTTTAAACTGGGAAAAAATGAATCTAATTGTGTTTTTCAGGATGTTACCATCTGTTCTAATTTGTTACTGCCTGCAGTTTTTCAGGCAACAATGACCTTCACATGGCAAGCAGTATTATTAGCCACAACACCGTAGTAATCATCATATGTGCTGTGATCGGGGCCATTTTGTTACTTGTTGCCACTATTGGATGCTGTTTGTTTACACGCAAGAGAAAGAAGAAACCTTCAGATGGTACGCGTTCTTTAGCTCATTGGATGTGTCTAGTATTGTGTAAGGACATGGAGTGATTGTTTTGCCATCTCTAGAAACTGTTGTTATTGCAGCACCAGCAAAAAAGCTAGGCTCGTATTTCAGTGAAGTAGCTACAGAATCAGCGCACAGATTTGCTTTATCCGAAATTGAAGATGCTACTGACAAATTTGAAAAAAGAATCGGCTCTGGAGGGTTTGGCATAGTATACTATGGAAAGCTGGCAGATGGGAGAGAGATCGCTGTCAAGCTTCTCACAAATGACTCCTATCAGGGCATCCGAGAGTTCTTGAATGAGGTCTGTTTCTGTTCTAGCCTTATTTAGTTTATTCTACAATTGTAACTCTATAACAGTACATGACTTTTTTTTACTGTTAAAGAAATAAAGACAACTTCTTTACTTCTTGCCTGCTTTTAGTATTGCTTGGTAGAACAAAACCCTGAGGTGGAACTAGAGCCTGACATGTTCTGGGACCATGCCCATTTTCCTTGCTCTTAATCGCAAACCTGTTAATGGGCTGTGACAATTGTTGCCTCACATAGACTTATAACGTCAATGTGTTTTAAATGAGTCGGAGGTAGCCCTTCTGTATTTTTTCTGTAATCTGTAATGATTGGGTGACTGAGGCTTGCTGTTTGAAGTGTTCTTATCTGGACATCCCTCTCAACTTTTGTCAAGATCCACTGAATAGCCGCATAATGATATGATTGCATGCACCATATGTCCATGCGTGATTGTTCTTCAGGACGGTTATTGTGATGGGTTGGTTAATTGGTTACTTATCTGACTGGCTTGTTGCAGGTAACATTGCTTTCCAGAATACATCATAGAAACCTGGTGACCTTCCTTGGTTACAGTCAGCAAGATGGGAAAAACATACTTGTGTATGAGTTCATGCATAATGGGACACTAAAAGAGCACCTTCGTGGTAAGTCCCCTTCCAACTAATGATAAAACTAGTTTACAGAATCAATAGCACACTGTTGGTATGTGGATAATGGTTCTTTTACAAGCAAAATGTTCCTTGTGCAGTTGTATTTTAGGACCTTTAGGATTGCAGGGCATTAGTGCATGCTTAGTCGGTTGAGCTCAACCTTTAGGATTGCAGGGTATTAGTGCATGCTTAGTCGGTTGAACTCAAACTTGCAATCGGATCTTCTTTTCAAGGATAGATGAGCTATTTGTCTATGTTGACATTGACCGATTTCTACCTTAAACGAAACTTAATATGAAGTGGAACCATTAAGAAATTTCCGTACTACACAGAGATTGTGGTGTAGTTGCTCTTTTGTTAATTATCTGTAGTTCAATCTTGATTCTTCAATGTTGAACCTCGGGGTCGGCATGAACTGTTAGATGAATGTACTCCTTTAAACAGAATAACATATTAAGTATTAACCTTTGCTGATATTCACAGGAGGGCCTACTGATGTTAAAATAACTAGCTGGGTCAAGCGTCTTGAGATAGCAGAAGATGCTGCAAAAGGTCTCCCTCCCTCTCTTGTGAGTGTGCGTGCGCGTGTGTGCGTGTGTGTGCACAACTTGGCATGCACAATTTTGAATGTACATATTGTTTGTTCTTGAAGGATTAAGTGGGAATATTCAAATGCTCAAAAGTATTAGTATTGTACAATTTCCTCTGATTCTTCTGCCAATATGCATTCTGAAGATTCTGAATTCTTCCTTTTTCTTTAAAATGCGAATATCAGGTATAGAGTATCTCCATACAGGATGCTCCCCAACTATCATCCATAGAGACATCAAGAGCAGTAACATTCTCCTTGACAAGAACATGAGAGCAAAAGTTGCAGACTTTGGCCTATCAAAACCTGCTGTGGACGGGTCTCATGTATCAAGTATAGTTCGGGGAACAGTTGGGTATCTGGACCCGGAGTAAGGCCCTTTTTTCCTGAACTTATAATGTCTATGATGTTGTTAGCATGGTTTTGCAGATTGAAGTGTTTCATATCTTTGTAGCCGTTGGAGATATTGGAGTTTAGGTAAGAGTTCAAGTCATATGCGAGTCGGACTCAAGTTGTGTTAGAGTCGGACCGTAATATTTGACATTATAAATAAAAGGTGAGGATCCCAAGAGGGACACATGATATTCCCGAAATTCTACATGGTATCAGAGCCAACACCTCCCAAACCCTAACCCGAGCAAGCAAAACCCATACCTAAAGAGCCGCCGCCGCCATCTGGTCACCAATCCGCCAGCCGCCACTGTCCCATCGTGCGTGGTCCTCCGCGGCCGTGTCGCACGGGAGTGGACCATTGGCCGACCGGGTTGTGTGTGGGCAAACTGAGGCGTCGGTGTGAGGAGACACGGAGGCGGCCTGGTGTCACTATCGTCGCTGAGGAGGAGGAGAACTAGAGGGAGAAGGAGTGGTTGCATCGTGAGCGGCGGCATAGAACGAGGTAGCTTGAGGTGGCGCGGCGGCGGCCGAAGACGACCAGATATAGCGGCTCACGGCCGGCTTGGCTGGAGAGAAGGAGGCTTCATCTCGAGGAAGGTGGCGGCTTGTGTGGAGGCGGGCCGAGGACACAAGCGGTGGTGCGACAGCCTAGGGCAGCGGGCAGCTGTGTGACGGAGGACCTGGCGGGGATGAGGAGGTAGCTTGAGGAGCGAGGAGGACAGGAAGAGGAACCGGCGCTCGGGGGGCCGGCACTAGAGGGAGAAGGAGGGGAGGTCACGGCGGCGCGGCAGTGGCACCAAGGCTGACCCAGGCGTGGCGACCAGAAGGGGAGAAGAAGCGGCGGCGGTCGCGAGAGAGTTTGGGGGCCGGTCGTGAGAATGTTTGGGGGCGTGCAGGAGCCAGGGTGGCGTGTGGCGATCGAGGCAAGGCAGGAGGCAGGAGGCATCGGGGGGAAGAAAAGAGGAAAAGAGGAAACCTGGGTAAAGAAGAAAAGGAGGAAAAAGAAAAAGAAAAAGAAGAAAAGGAGAATCAGTTGTGAAGATCTGATCTGGTGTGGTATCGGTGCGGAGGATGGTGGGGAGATCCCATATCTGGATTCGGTGTGGAGGATCCGGATTCGGTGTGGAGGATATGATCCAGTGTGGGTGCTTCGAGGGTGGAGGATCCGATCCGATGTGAAAGTCCGACAATCTGATCCGGTATAGAGGATCTGATCTGGTGTGAATCCAAATTGGTGGAGGTTCTAGTGTGAATGAGGGGGGATCTGGTTTGGATCCAGATCGGTGAAAGATCTGGTGTGGCTGCGTGTGCTGTGTTGGGGAAAGGAGAGAGATGATAGTGTGTTTGCTGAGAGTTATAGTTGTTGTGTTGCTTGATGGTGACAGTATCGGAGGTTACGATGGAGGGCATGGAAGACAGGGGGGAAGACTGTTTAGGTGATACTTTGGTGGTTGTGCTAATAGTGGTATGGGTGCTGGAGATAGTATTGCTGGAGATGTCCGAAAGAGGATTGGGACTGAAATCATACGTAATGGTCTGTGATAGAGGTAGAGGTGGTGAAGGCCGAGACTGGGGGCGTGTGGGCAGTGGCGGAGCCAGGAATTTAGCAATGGGGGTGCACACTTTAAGAATGAAAAAAAATCTTGTACGACACATATGTAATTTCATAAGTCCAACACAATTACACAAAAGAGTTTGAAATTAGTTAATAATGCAATACAAATAGTTCAAATAAAATCTTACATGAATAAAAGAGTCCTAAATAGCTAATGGAAATCACAATACCACACGACACGATCTCATTCCTTGGAAACACATGATTATATCATCAAGGTGGTGCGAGCAGACGAGGTGCCGGGACGGCGCCGAGCAGAGGACGGTGGCAGATCCGGGCGGGAAGGCGGCTCTGTCGGGAGCTTCGGGCGCGCATCCGACGGCGGGCTCGGGAGGGCGAGGCGGCGGTCGAGGAGGATGAAGACGAGACGGCCGGAGCACCAAGCGACGTCCGGATCTGGCGCAGTGTCCTCCATCGCAACCGGCTGGTGGCTGCGCAGATCCGTCTAGAGGAAGATGTTGCTGATTGCTTCTAGAGGAAGAACTACAACTAAACGTGGCTGACCCCTAAGAGTGGAGATAGCTCCTCCCGGGGGCGGGGGCGGCGGAGACGAGCGGAGGCTAGGAGGCGGCGGCGCTACAGTAGCCCTAACCCTAACTCTAGCTTTTGCTCTGATACCATATTATGAATATTGTGTATATATTGAAGAGGCTCAATGGGCAATATATATAGGGTACAAAGGGATATACCTTATATAGATAAGAAAATACAAAAGACAGATTCCTATCTTTAACACGTCACACTAGAAAAGGAGAAAAAAATATGAAGAAAAACAGATGCAAGAGAACATGTCGAGAAGAAAATTATAGAATGCTACAAATTTTCCAAGTAATGGAATAATGTGACACTTAAATGCTACATTTGAGAAAACATTTATGTTTACAAAAAAAATCAAGACAAATCGATACATTATGGGCTATAGCCAGTGGCGGAGCCAGGATTTCACTGAGCCTCGGGCCCAAAACTAAGAGGCTATAAGTGTATAATCAAGTTTTCAGTGTAGCTTTGTTCCTTGTAAAATCAAGTTTTCAAGTATGAACTACTGCTAAGTGCTACCAGTCAGGAAACTCGACAGCTATAGTTTATAGCATTACAAAATGCAAAAATAACCCAGGAAAACAGAGAAGTACTAACCTTGGCATACACAAGATTGGCATTGACACAAAATGCTAGGTTGCTCGGAAGTGTCTAGGGCGTTGTAGTCCACGCAACAAGAGCTGCATTGTCTGCATCACCGACAATAGGGAAAGAGATCATCACTACTGGGTCTGGAATAGTCTACAACACCATAAAAGAATCAGTTACTACAAACTGCAACAACAGAATATGAGCTAGAACAAGAACAAGGCCAATAACTAACCCTATAGTCCAGCCCTGCCTCAAAGTTTGACAATCTTTGTTTTGACTGTGTTGTAAGGCATCACCTGGAACAAGAACAAGAGTTCAGGGGATTTTAACTTTTACAAGATTCCTTACACTAGAATAAACAAGAAAACAACTCTGACCAAATACTTTATGCATGTCTTGTTCTTTTCCTCTATTGGAAAGAAGTATGAGGCAACTTCTACAGAAACGATACTTGCTGTGCATTAGAGGCAAATGCAGCTTCAATGCAGCAATTACATTAGAATCAATACACAATTTAATTTAGTTCCTGCCATGACCCAGCTCATCACACAAGAAATGAGTCGTTCCATTAACTGAAGCAACAGATAAAGCTAAACAGTTACATCTCCATGTCATCTCAACAACTTTAACTATCTCCATGACCCAACTCATCACACTTTCTAGACATTGGCTATTTAATCTTCTCATACATAAATTGCAACATAATAACAGTTTCTCATACATAAATTGCAACATAATAACAGTTGAACTGTAGTTCCATAATCGCATACGAAATTCCAAATTCTCCATGACCCAAAGTCCGTAAGACATAAGGCCAGAAGCTCAGTAACACATCGACCTCGGTACTCACCGGAGGCGGGAGGCGGCGAGAGCGGGAGGCGAGGCGGCTGCGGCTGGCAGCGGGCTGGGTGGTCGTGGTGCTGCGGTCGTGCGCGCCGCTGCAGCGGCGCCGCGCATGCGCCGAGTCACACTCGAGGAGGCGCTGCCGCTGGGAAGCGCGCCGGGCGGTGCCGAGGTGGTGGCGGGGGCGGCGCCGGCCTCGGGTGAGAGGAGGCGGGAGCGAGCCCGATGGCGCCGCGCGAGAGAATGTGGGCGCTACCGCGCGGAGAGGAGGCGAAGCGGCTGGCCGCGAGAGAGGAGGCGAAGCGGCGTGGCGTGAGAGGACCGAAATATTTAACTAGTAACACTTAACCTCCAAATGGTTCGGCATTACTAATTAAACATTCTAAGCCTCGATGGACATATGCTTCCTGCAGTGCAAAGACATGCACATCATCACAAAATTACACATCAATTCCATACACATACATCACTAAGTTCAACAACGACATATATAAAGTAAAGTTATTACAAAAGAGCCGACCGGCCAAATAGAGCAATATACAAGAACGATAGCGGAAGCAAAAGCGCCATAAGATGGCTAGAACAAAAGTCGACCGGTTAGCCATACAACCCACAAGACAACCGACCGGGCCGCCAAGCTAGTCGCCTCGCAAGCTACCACAACACAGCTCGCAAAGTGAGGCCCTCAGCTCACCTTCTTCCTCTGCAATGAACAATTAAGCATAGCATCTGAGTACAAAGATTGTCTTTGTACCCGCAAGATTGACGTGTGGAATAGCAGACCTATTCATAAACTACATGCAAGCTTATTTAGGTGGAGGTTGTATGTCTCATTTTGCACAAAGCCAACTTTATTTGCAATAATGTAATACATTTAAAAGCAAGTTTGCAAATCTGTTTTTAATGTTGAAATAACAGTAATAAAGATACATACAAGTAACCACCTGGAAGTGACTATCCCAATAGCCACCACAACATAGCACGAATCCCCGATTCGTACCACCCATCAAGTTTTAATTTAAAAGGTTGTAGTCTAACTCTTGAAAGACCTTGCCAGCGTGTCCATAACCTAGGGCGAGGCTATTCGAATAGTTTTAACCTGCGCAGGGTGTACCAATGTACCCACACTTGCACCGCCTTCAAGCCACAAGCACACTACCGAAGGTATGCCGGCACGACTAAGTCCTATGAGACATTTCCAATCTTGTGTATTAACTACGAGCCGCTCATATGGATAGAAACTCATATGCTTACATTGCAAGTCGAAAGACAACAAATCCCATCACGGGTGAAGTCTTTCGGACACTACAATGCTCCCAACACCATCCTCTGTGACTCCTGCGACTCGAGCCAATACACGCCAAAGTACTAAGTCAAGAGAGGTCCCATACCCTCTAATGTGGTTAGCACGCTAAAATGCTTGGTTTAGTGTAACAAGATGTTCGGTCCTTGTTGACCGGGCACCATTCGATCACACCCAAAAATCACACCATCATACCATTGTGCCCAAGTCTAAATCATTTTGTTTTCAGTTTTAGTTTTCATAAGTAGACATGGCACAAGGTGGAAATCATAAATCATAATAAGTTTTATGTGATCAAGGTTATCGACAAGTCGATAACCGCCCATTTCTACCGAAGCTAAGCATGGCTAAGCAATTAATTCGCAACTACTAAGTGACAAGAGCCCATCCATGAACTCTAAACCACAGCAAGTAACCTAGGCTCATGGTAGTAGAGGATAATCTTTTGCTAAGGAAATGCATCTACTAGGCCAACTACCGACAATAGTTAAAACAAGATAGCAATGCATACATAGAAGTTGTACACAACATAAATACTTAAAATACTGGGATTAACATGATCAAACTGCTTGCCTTCTTCTTTGTTGCTCAAACTGTTGTGGAGGATCGTTCTGGGGTTACCGAAATGTCGAATCCTAGCGAAAAGGCAAAAAGAACCAAGAACAACCAATAAGACGAGTCACACTTAAACAAACGAGCAAGCAAAAATTATCCAATTGCGATTTAAATTTATACATAAGGTAGAATACGAATATACCTAGACATAGAAACTGGAAAAACCTAATTTGGATTTGTGGTGCAAAGATATTACCTAAAAACCCATTTTCTACTATAATAAGGTATCTTGAGCAAAAATATTTTCTAGAGGTTTTCGGACTTGAAAATTTTATGATAGGTTGCTACTGATATTTTAAGGCTAATACAAGTGGTTTCATCTTAATTGGAGTTAAAATGATTTAGTTATGATTTTTCTAGGATGCAAAACTAGCATAATGCACTTTCCAGAAATATAAACATGTGCAAAACCCATTTCACATTATAGTATGATAACAGATGGATTTCCTAACATCAAGTTTCTATTTTTAGGATTTACAGGAATTATCGTGTCTATTACTGACATTAAATGAATTTTTAATTGCTACTAATAAGGTTAAATCTATTAACATATTTTTCTGGTGCTGATTTAGGCCTACGACCATTTTTAGATTAAACTTTAGTGAAATACAAATTTATTGCAGTTGGTTTCATGTAAAAAGGATTTATCTTGAATTAGTTATGAATTTCTAAAGTTTTGATACAATTTTCGGTTGATAAATAAATACTACGTAAATAAAAACCAACCCAACCGAAAATAAGCGACGTGAGCGCTCGTGGGCGTTGATGCGATATCAACGAGCCACACGCACGGAGAACAGCGCACGCGCGCGATTCATAACAGGAGCCCACCGTTGGATCAAGATCCAACGGCTCACGAGAAAGGATGCAACCGGACGGTGCGGTTGCCTTGACGATCCACGACCGCAGATCTAAGGATGAACGGCTCCGATCACGCCTCCAGTCGGAAGGTCCGATTGCACGCACGATCAGGGCCGCAGATCAAGTGATGGACGACCAAGAATGATGAGGGGAACCGGAGGGTCCGAACGCATACAGAATCTAGGCCGCAGATCGCCAAATGGATGGTGGTCCAAGATCGAAGTGCAATTAGGAGTGCTGACACGTGGGGCCGCATGTCAGTGACTGAGAGTCACACATGCGAGATTTAACACACGTGCACAGTGCACGTGGACCCACCTGGCAGTGACTTAAAGGAGGTTTTTAGGACAACTAATAAATGCCGACACTTAATTAACCTAAGATTAACATTAATGATGCCTAAACGCACAGATAACGCCAGCGGGGGATTTAAGGGGGCTGGACCCACATGCCAGTGAGGCATTAGGCCAGATTAAAACATCATTAATGCTCTACTGATTGGCAATCATTAAGCATTAAACTTGTCCTAATTATTTGACGAAAACGGGGCTCTCAGCTGACAAAGCCCGAGTGGCTTTCACGGCTTGTCGTCGGCGACTCCGGTCGCGGCGGCGCCCACAAACTATCAAAATGGGTTCGCAATAGTGTTGCGGACCCAACAGTGATGACCTCGCCGGCGGTGGAGGCACAGGCAGCCGTGGCCGAAACAAAGGAAGAGGCCGACACGGCAAAACACGAAAATAGCAAGATGCTCCGCTGCGGTCCAAGGAAGCGAGTGCCATGACTTCTAGGGACTATATAGAAGCTACTTTAACCGAGAGGAGCTCCAAAGATGGCCGGGGAAGACTTGAACACGATGAAGTCCACCGGAGCCGAAGAAGATGAAGTGGAAGATGAGGTTCTGAGCAAAATGAGTGGAACCAAATCATTACCACAGCTTCATTATAGCTCAAGGAGGCTCCAAAAGCAATTAATTGCAAAAAGAACCACTTACCGGAGCTGGAGAAGAAAGGGGGTGAAACCAACCGAAAATCTCCAAACTTAAAATTGAGTGATTCCTGCGAATGCAACCCAAAATCTAGTTAGGGAAATATAAAGGAGGTTGAGGAGTTCAAGAGGGTGCAAGAAAGGTTGAAGATGAACCACTGGACACCAAGATCCACATTGGAGCTCCACGGCCAACAATGGTGTTTTGAGGGTGTGAAGTGGTTTTGCTGCTCAAACACTGAGAAGAGCAAAGTGTGGTGTAACGGAACACCAGGAGGAGCTAAGGGGCAATATAAAGTGAAAGGATTAGGGTTACGAGCGCGAACATGAGCCCATGGTGAGCTCGGTTCATGGTGCGGTCGTGGACCACGAAATGATGGGAGCAAGTGAGCACGGTGACAATGGAGGAGAAAGCCTGTTGCGCATTAAATGCCTTGCAGAGAGACGTTGACGAGGCACGCTCGAAGTGACACAACAAGCCCCCCATGCTCTCTCTTTCTCTCTGCCATGAACGCACGCGCGCGCGAGAAGCGAGAGAAGGAAGAAGAACGAAAAAGCGAACGGTGACCGTTGGATTGGAAATGGGCGGCTGCGATTTAAAAGAGCTCGCGGACGATCCGTTGCTTACGTAAATCTAGACGGTTGGATTGAGATCCAACGGTCCCAATGATTAATGCGTGCGGATGGTCCAATGCTCGCCGAGCGTGGGCGGCGATCTAAATCCAACGGTGAGATTGCACGCGCTATAAAACGCGCTCGGTGCGATTAGGTGGTTTGACCGAAGTCAAGTGGCTCGGACTCGAGCCCACTTCGAACCCAAGGAACAGTGAATCGACTTTAGGTTTTAAATTAAAGCTGAGACCTTTGGGGATTTATTAGAGGTAGCAAAATAACCCCAAAATTCTGAAAGTTTTACAGAGCTTCTGACTTAGACATTGACCTTGTGTAAAATTTTCAGAGGTTTTATGCACGCATTTTTCTCCAAAAATTCTACAAGGTCTGGTTTAGGTTTGACTGAGAGTCAAACAGTTTGATCGCCCTCTAAAATATTCAAACAATTTCGAAAAATTGTGAAATTTTTGGAGGGTCACATACCACCCCAAGAACTTAGGAAAAATATTTCCAGAGGATGATCAAAAGTTTTGACAAGATTGTTTTTGAAGGAACAAGATTTGGATCAAAAGACTTGTGGCTTTGCATTTCCATAAGTCTTGTACAATACTTGTCCAATACAAACAGGAAACACATGATGTAAGAAAAAGTTTTAATTTCTACTCATTTTCTTACATTTGAAACACAAGCCCAAAATTGGGATGTTACACTCCGGGTGAGGAGAGGAGGCGGGAGCGAATTGGATGGCGCCATGGCACAGAGAGAATGTGGGCGCTACGGCGCGGAGAGGAGCGGCTGCCGGGCATGAGAGGCGGCGGCGCAGCCGCCGCGCTCGAGGCTGTCGAATCGCTCTGGGGCCGAGGTTGGGAAGAGACCGAAGGCTACGGCTGCGCTAGTGCCTTGCCTCGGGCCGGCCTGTAAGTCTCGGGCCTGGCTACTGTATTCCGAATTTTTTTGGTATGCATAGTAAAAATTCTCACTGCTATTTTATCTGGGCCTCGGGCCGTTGCCCAACCGGCCCGAGGCCCATCTCCGCCCCTGGCTATAGCTAAGGCTCCAGGCTTCCTTTGTAACAGAGACAGTAATCCAAAATAATTAACTGCTTTCAAGTTTCAGAATATGATAAGATAAAGTGATAAACTGCTTTGATGATACATATACCTAATCAACAAAAATGTGCTCTTTTTTTGGGGTGCCGTGCACTGGGGCACCCTCGCGCCAGCTGCGTGTGGGCAGAGTGGTGGAGGCCGGGAGTGGCTGGGGGTACGAGGGTAGAGAAAGAGGAGGTTGAGATCGGAGCAGCTGGTAGATGGTGGAGATGAATTTGGTAACGTCTATGATAGTATCGGTGGTGAGCAACTTTTGATCTTTGTGATGGTATTAGCTATAGAGTCGATGATAGGTTTGGTAGATTCTAGTAGTGGTACTGCAATATGTAATAAGATAGATATGATTGTTATCTCATGTCCATCTTGAGGGGGAGTGTTGGAGATATTAGAGTTTAGGTAAGAGTTCAGGTCGCGTGCGAGTCGGACTGAAATATTTGATATTATAAATAAAAGGTGTGGGGGATCCAAGGAGGGACATACAATATTTCCGAAATTCTACAGTAGCATCTGACGCATAATGTTTCCTTTTTTTTTGTGGTGAGAAGGTACTACATCTCGCAGCAGCTAACAGAGAAGAGCGATATCTACAGTTTTGGTGTGATTTTACTTGAGCTAATCTCAGGCCAGGAGCCGGTCTCTAGTGACAACTTTGGGCTCAACTGCCGTAACATTGTTGCATGGGTAAGCCTTGTTGCGGTGATATGCTAGCTAGCTCTCTGCATTTGGTTTCTTCTGGTATTGAAGATTATTACCGATATATATCCTCCACCCATCCCCATCCCCATCCCCATGTGAATATATATATATATATATATATATATATATATATATATATATATATATATATATATATATATATATATATATATATATATATATATATACGTGAAGGATGATGCTGATGAATGGACTGGAATGTGCAGGCCAGATCGCACATGGAGAGCGGGAACATCCACGCTATCACTGATGAATCCTTGGACAGTAGTGGCTACGACCTGCAGTCGGTGTGGAAGATCGCGGAGGTGGCAATCATGTGCGTGAAGGCCGAGGGCGCGCAGAGGCCGTCCATCTCGGAGGTGATCAAGGAGATCCAGGACGCCATTGCCATCGCGATGCAACGGGAGCCCCACATTCAGCAGCTCAAGGCCATCAACACGGACCTGGAGCAGAATGCATCCTTGTCCTTGGATAGAGAGCTGCTCATGCGGCCGGGTCTCAGATAGGAGTAGGACTGAGACTGACTGACCATGCGGCAGGCAGGCTCATGTGGTGGTGTTTTTTGCTGGCGAGGACTCGAAAGCTGTGAATGCCTTGAGGCGTTGTTAGCATAGGTAGCAAGCAAGATTTTTTTGGGAATGGGTGGGCAATTTGATTCGATTTGATTTGATGGTGAAAGGATGGCGATCTGGAACTAGCTGTTTGCATCGTTCTTGTGCTAAATAGACTAGCAGCATACAGTCGTTTCCTTTCGGTTCAGCAAACCCCACAACAAAACATCATCAGCTTCTTTCTGTGCACGCACCACGAGAGCTACCAGCGACAAGTTGCGTATCATCATGTACAACGGAGGAACTCTTTCGGTTTCTCAAGGCAAGAAAACATTTCCACGGTTACGGACGACAAAATGAATCAAACGTTATACGGTTTTGTATCTTCCCAAAGCCAGCCTCCATCACACCTGCAAGCACAAACCACCTCTACACATATACTCTTCAAGGGCCACCTCTTCATGGATCCATCTTCTTACTTACTCATGGCTTCGCCTAAAAAAGAACCCCGTGACCAAGCAAGGGGAAAACAGTCAGTGACTTGCTTGCGTGCCGGCACATACAGCAACTTCCACAACCCAATGACGAAAAATTAAAATGGAACACAAGGACAAAGGAAAAGGTTTTTACCAAGTCCTAACAAAAACTTACTGATGTTCCAGCAGATACAGACTGACACCAACTATTTAGGAACAAGGGCTAGCAAGCGATGTAATACATACATATAAAAAAGGAGTGAATAGAATGGTGAGAAGCGTACCTGGTGCTTGAAAGGGCTGGTTCAAAACCCAAGTTCATGTTGGTCCATTTGAATCCACTGCCTTTCAATAAAACAATCATGTACCAGCTCATAAGCACAACCATTAGCCAGCTGAGCGTCCTCTTCACTGTGCGACCAGTTACTTTCAGAACTAGAGACCACGCCCAAGTTAGACAGGGGCAGGTCAAATTTGCACAATTACAGTCCAAAGGCTCTGTTATAAAGATCATTTGAACCCAGCATGTGAAAGTTGTTCACTTCAGTTGGATATAACATCCTCGACATGTCTGACATGGGAACATTATTCCCTTGTCTCAAATCACTCCAGCCATCCCAGTGACCATTTGTAAGTTGTGGGTTTCTAGGTTGTTGGGGTGGCATCTGTGCATAAGCGGATAGAGAACCATGGTTCTGTGGTAAAAGTCGGGGTGCCAGAAAATTATCATTCATAGGGTTGAATGCATCCTGAACATGGTCTGTAAATCTGAGATTTTGATGAGAGGGCATGTTCTGTTGCATAAGTAATTGAAGCCTCGGGTCATTATTTGATGTTTGCAACTGCACTGGAAAAGTAGGAGCGTTTTTCAGATCCAACCCTGAATCACTAACTCCAGGCATCCGCCCTTTGCCAACAGCCAATATAGCAGGATCAATAAATTCTATGTCACTTGTGTGTCTAGCTGACTGAGGTTGATAATGATTGCTGTTGCTTCCCAAAAGATTATCAAGTAGACGAGTTTCTGCCAAGCACCGCAAAAGTATGAGAAACAGAAATTGTTTTACGAGAAGAAGCAAATAAGATAGAGAGAGTAGACAAACCTGAGTATGTTGAGCCATACACCTGATTAGACCCATTCTGAGGTGAAAATCCAGTAGAAAGCGCAGAAGAAAATCCAGGAGGGGGGTTAGACCCATCCTGAGATGAAAATCCAGAAGAAAATCTAGGAGGGGGGTTCAACCCATCCTGAGATGAAAATCCAAAAGAAAATCCAGGAGGGGGATTAAACCCATCTTGAGATGAAGATCCAGAAGGAAATCCAGGAGGGGGGACTCTTGCTGCTGCTGAAAATCCAGGAGGTGCAGATATTTTAGACCTTGAAGTGCCTGAGAATGCAAATTTATCGTTAGTATACAAAAGTACCACTGATGAAAACATCAGCTACTGAAACACTTCACAGAAATACAATATCTTGTATCGCCAATAGATCTACAACCCATCCACACGAGTTAAAAGATTTACCAATGATCAATGGAAAAAATGTTCTGTGCAGAAATATTGTATTTCCTTTTATATACAAGGAAAACAACTTTTAGTTTTGTGACAAATCAAAATAAAATCAAAGACATAAAATATGAATCTTTAAAATACATTCAATTACAGTACTAAAACAAATCATTCTGCTCAGTCAAATACCGCTGTTACTCACCAGTAGGTGTCATATCCGACATAGTAAGAGGATTGCTCCTTGAAAAATCATTATCTGGAGATTGGAACGCGGGACCATTCTGATAAACATTTCCATGAGAATTCTGGGATGGTAAACTGAAATTCTGGTCGCTACCACAGTTTCTGAAAGATGAATCTAGGAAATTTCCTTGGTTATCCTGTCTAGCAAATGAAAATCTAGACTCATTACTGCTGGTTTTTGATTTCCATGAAGGCACGTTGAAAAGCACATCGTTCTTTTCAGATTCACTAAGCATCTTAGCAAAATTGTTGGCTGTTGAATACGACTCGTCCCATGGATCAAACTCCAAAGACAAGATATCAGAAATTATGCTGCTCTCATCCTTATTTACACTTGCAGCCTTGTCAAAATTGCCTATGTTATCAATTCTTACTGCACCCATCGCTCCATGATGGCTTTTCATTCCAGAATGTTCAGAAACCTTACCAGGTGTACATATAGTTCCTAGCCCCTCTTGACGTCCATTTAACAAGGTAGAAGTGTTGTCGGTTGAAGACAGCAACCCGGTTTGCATCATTGTGCCAGAAGTTCTACTATCACTTGTCAAAGTATGGTTAATTTCTTTATCATTCCACAATGAAATATGTGATGTATTAGCAATATGGACATATGGTGAAGATAATGCTTGATCTGTAGCATCCAGCATCCTAACATGAGGTTTATCAGTGACCATTGAAGAATTCCATATATCATCTAACGGAGGAGTCACACCACAACCTTGCAGCTCTGAACTCCAATCAAGATGACTATCGGAACTAGATTGACAAGAGAGTACAGCGCCTTTATTTTCTGATGACAACAGCTCAGCGAACTTCAACTGAGATTGCTCCTTGTTCGAATTCTGACTCAAAGGCACCACAGCCGAAGTATTTGGAATTGCACCCAGTTGTTGGTTACATGCCATACTCTGAACCCCATCTTTGCTATCTAAAGTTACTGAAGATACCTGAATAGATAACTTCTCGGTTTCTGTATCCCCAGGTCTAACATCTTCCAGTACTTTCGCCCTAGCAGTCTGATTAGATTGGCTGTTTATAACTTTCAAAGTAGGGCTTTTAGGAGCCCTGTTGGTTACTTGGTGATCACCATAACCACCCTTTACTTCTGATTTAGATATTGCTGAACTTGATACACAATCTGAAGGACTTTTCAGGGTACTGTTTACTGATGTGTCTTTCTTTGTTGATGTTGATGACTTAGACGCAAGCTGGCCTGATTCGGTTGGCTTTGCAGACACTGAACAAACAAGCTTTTCATTTCCATTCACAACTTGCTTTTCCTCACTTCCTTTCGACGTCCCATCTGATGCTACAACTTCATCATCATTCCAAGATGAAGGTATTGTAGAAAAGTCTATGTCCAACGACGAATTCAGTGATGTCACAGCTTGGGTTTCCTTTGCAATACCAGGTTTATATGGCTTCAAGGTTTTAGACAGACTAACCTGGTCTGATACTTGCCGTCCTTCAGTCATTTTTGGTACTGTGCTTGTATCATCATTCCATGAAGAAGGCAGTCTTGCACTAGAATTCATTGAAGAACTCGAAAATGAATTACTCTGTGGCTCTGATTTTGATTTTGTAAGAGACTGCGAGGATGTCACCCCAGTCGGTGTTGTCCTTGCATTCAAATCACAATGCCCCCTGCGCATACCAAAAATTTAGCAACACATTGCATTTTAAAATATAACATAAGACTCCAATAGGAACCATACCATGACGCAGCTGGTGGAAGTGTGGACCTCCCTGAGCTACTGTTTGGAGGTGACAGTCTGGACTGGCTTGTGGTATTCTGCACAGAAGAAGGCCAATTAATTTAGCAACCTTATGTAAACCAACATATACAGAACATATCAAGAATTTATCCTAGACCAGAAAGCAGCATGGAATCAAACAAAATTTAACATGTCTTCATTTTCAGTATTAAAATGACATACAGTTGTTCCATTCTTGACTGTATGTTTGGCTGAAACCACCGCACTGTAAGAGAAATCATCTGCTGGCGGAGGCAATACAGTCCCTGCACGTCTTTGCGAAACACTAGACGCCATTTGGGGAACCCTACTCCTGATAGAAACATAAGAGGGTGAGTCAAATGTATCGACTTAAACTACTAGGAGCTTTAGCAATTTATATTAGACAAGAGTTCACCAAAACATTACAGCGATATTATACATGCACAATAAGACAGGCAGACGATTATCTAAATCCACTAACATGGAAAGGCAACAATTCCTACAAGTAGGCTTGGCGGGAAAAAAAACTATATCCAGGACATGGTGGCTTACTCGCTTAGAACTAAAATAGATGAAGCATGCAAGCAGTGCAAGAAACTGTGGTTCCACATCACATGTAAAAGGTAGTTCGGTGTTACCTTGTATATGCTGAGATTATCTCATCTTTAGTGAAACTATCCTCCTGACCGCCTACATCATGCAAATAGAGACAATCTGGATTTCCACATGTCTAAGAAAAAGCAAGAAGCACTCAGAAAGATAGAATTGGGTAGAGTACTAGTAAAGAAAGCTGTCAGAATGAAGCAACAATTGTACCATGTTCCGTAGCCATGCATGGCAATACTTTGTAGTACCAAAGCATGCTCTGCAACAGTCAAGAATCATTAGAATAACATACACAAACATGCTAGAAGAGAACAATGTATAGAAGCTCACCTTAACACTTTTCCTTCCAAGACAAAATTGTGTACAGCTTGAATACACCGGATGGCCTCTTCTTCTTTGGCATAAGTAATATATCTGGACACATATGACAGTAATAAGCCAGTGCTCAACATACAAACTGGTGTCTACACTTATGGAGAGAGAAGGAACCCCGACTCCATATTGGTTATATCCGTAAAAAGTGAACAACTAAATTGCTCTGAGTACATGAGTACATATAATGACTATAGTCCACGGGTTTTACTTCTGAATCTCTTGTTCTTTTCAGGAAAATGAATATTTTCTTTTAGTTTTTTTTTGTTGTTGTACAAATTAGTAGAAATAAGCTGAGTAGAGATGTACTTCATTCAAAAGTCTAAAGCAATTCCATAATCCATGTTTTCATATTTCTGAAATCACACTGCCCCCAAGACTACGTACATCCAGCCAGTGCCATCGGATTCCCAAGAGAAATATGGAGTACCCAAAAGCAAAAATGAAACAAAAAATGAAACCTTGCATTCCCAGGAGAACTACAAAGTACTCATAAAAAAGTGGCAATTCATAAAGAGATAAATTCTAAGAAACTACTGATGCCAGGTTCTGAGCTCAGCCCAGATTGAATAGGGTAATGTTCCATCCATAAGAATCTGATTAATATATCATGGGTGATGTCAAAATCGTGTCATGATTGAAACAGGCACTTTTACATTTATCCGAAATTCCCTGGATTTTACAACACTAGAAAGCTACAACTTTTATGTTGGCTATGAGGCTATCAAATGTTATTTTCGCACATGGCTATGGAAATCTAGTGGTCCTCGGTCAAATGTAGGTCAGATTAATCTGGGATTGACAGCGCTAATTGCAAGAACAAAGACATGTAATGTTAGAATTGGCCATCTTTTTCACCAAATTTTGATGGAAACACACATAATTGACCACAATCGAACTGTCACTTAATTTTCTGAATAATCTAAGCATAATCGAAGGGTTTTAGACTTAGTAGGACTAAAACTGAGTATATGAAGTGTGATTTCAGCGGTGCAGTGGCAGATAATGGAGATGTTAGGCTGGACGGACAAATAGTGCCTAGGAAGGACACGTTCCGATATTTGGGATCGATGCTACAGCGAGACAGAGAGATTGATGAAGACGTGAGCCACAGGATTAGAGCGGGGTGGGTGAAATGGCGCCAAGCATCGATTGTCCTGTGTGACAAAAAAGTCACTCAAAAGTTAAAAGGTAAGTTCTATAGGACGGCGATCAGACCTGCGATGCTATATAGAGCAAAATGTTGGGCGATTAAAAGACAACATATATAAAAGATGAGTGTAACGGAGATGAGGATGATGCAGTGGATATGTGGCCACACAAGGCGAGATCAAATCCGCAATGTGGATATACGTGATAGGGTAAGGGTAGCACCAATTGAAGAGAAACTTGTCTAACATCGCTTGAGATGGTTTAGACATCTCCAACGGAGGCCTTTTGAAGCACCGGTACGTAGTGGAATTTTAAGACGTACTGAAAATGTAAGAAGAGGCAGAGGTCGACCAAGACTAACGTGGGAAGAAGCAGTTAAAAGAGATTTGAAGGATTGGAATGTAGCTAAAGAATTAGCTTTGGATAGGAGCGTATGGAAGTTAGCGATCCACGTACCGGAACCGTAAGAAGGTTTAGGTGCTGTGTTTTAGGCTCTCGGCTCAGATGGCAGGATGTACGGCTTAAGGTTTTTTTTCTTTTATATATTTTTTTTCTTTTTTTAATTCTATTTGCAAGGCTCTCGTCTCTTTGACTTTGAGGAGGCGTTGTTGTTGTTGATAAATGCTCTAACGGTAGGAAAGGACAAGCACCATAGCACAAGAGAGCATAATTTTTTTTTAAAAAAAAAGCAATTGCACAAAAGGTAAGAGGATAATCACTTGATATATGAATGTGATGGTAG
The DNA here is from genome assembly GCA_036346255.1 of Ampelocalamus luodianensis. NCBI lineage: Eukaryota > Viridiplantae > Streptophyta > Magnoliopsida > Poales > Poaceae > Ampelocalamus > Ampelocalamus luodianensis. Next base: position 381,305 of record CM070640.1, on the reverse strand, counting down.
GATCAGTACCGAAACAATAATAAATAATGTTTATGCATGTGAGAAGATAATTAATGCGTGGCATGAGGTTCGTATGGACATACACGCTAATACTGTTGCTTGTTGATCCCTGCTGGGAAGGAGCCCCAGTCGGACGAGAAACTGAAACCTTCAGAACCTTCCCATACTGACCAAAGTATTCCCTGCGCTCAAGTACCTGAAACAAAAGATGACAGTAATGTTGATGTGAGAACTACTATTTACGCATGTCACACGATTTAAAAGAATCTTGATGTAAACAATATGGTGCTCACAGTCTCATTGCATAAATTTGCAGGTAGCCCAATTATGTACACCAGGTTTCTCTGGATAACCCTGACGCTAGCCAGATGCTTCTTAGCTTCCACAGTTGCTGTCTTTGACTTAACCTTTTGGGTCTTGTGCTTCTTCTCAGCATTTTTCTCTGCCACCGTCCTGTATCCATCAAAATAAGCATAAGTTGGGATTTAAATCTCCGATGCTGCCCAAATTGATTGCTAAGCACGGCAGTATTTGGGGGCCAGAGAAAGCATGTAACTTGACACCTCTCACAAGTGGCAGCCATCTTGACAATCCTGTCTTTGTCGTAGCGTGTGCGGCATGCAGGGCAGCGGCCCTCGGTGTCCTCCTTCTCAGCCATATCCATGATGTGGTGCCAGCACCAGACACAAATCTGCAGAGTTGCACAGACAGACAATTAAACAGCGCCCCAGCTGTTGCAGGGGCAGGGGCAGGGGCAATCGGATACGACGAGATGGTAGTACCTCGTAGCCACATTTGCAGGGCTTGAGCTGCTGATCAGTGATGTCCATCTCCTCGGCACAGAGCGGGCAGGTGCGGTCTCCATCGTCGCTCATCGCCATCCTGAGGGAACAAATAGAGTCATTAGCAATCCAGCATCGGGAGGCAATAAAAAGACGTCGAGATTGAGGCCCCAAACAAAACCAAATAGACAGACATACTGATAATCCCTATGCTATCAGAAACTTGAGATCCCAAATTAAGCACCCAAGAAAACCCACAGGTGGCGATTGGCGAAGGAAGGAGCGGGGCAAATCTGCCGGATTCTACCAAATCAGCCATCCAATCTATTTATTGATTACAAAAAAAAAACCGTGTAGAAAAGACAAGAATTTCGAAGCGGGTACCATCGGATTGCTAGGGACAGGCGCATCAATTTACATATTGAAAAAGAAGGAAAGCTCAAAATTCCGATTCGATGTACCAAATCGACGCCAAAAAAAGAAGCGAAAAAGAGAGCAGATTCGAAGAAATGGAGGGATCAGGCGAACTGACATTGGAGGTGGGCCCGATTGGGCGGAGCGAGAGGGAAACCCTAGAGGGCCGACTGGTCGGGGCGCGGGGGTCGGGGTCTATCTCTGGATGGAATGAATCGAGCTCGGCGAGGTGGGCGATGGAAGGAAGAGAGATTGGGGCGGGGCGGCGAACCTCAGGGTTGGACTTTGGGTGAGCCGAGCCGAGCCGAGCCGAGTCGATGTGTGTATATATCAATACGTGGTAGGTGTAGGTGCAATTGTGCAGGGTGCGAATGCGATGGGGAAGAAGAAGAGGAGAGGAGGAAGGAGGAGAGGAGAGGAGAACCAAGGGGAGGGGAGAGGTCATTGCTGGATCCTGCTCTGGATCGCCTCCTCCTGTGCCCTTCCCTGTGCCCATTTTCCTTCCTCCTCTCCTCTCCTCCTCCACATATATATGTATGGTGTGTGTGTGCTATGCTAAGCTAAGCATTTGGATTTGGATCCCCATTGTTTTCCCCAAATTTGAGTATTGCTGTGTACTGTGCACCGGTAATGAAGACCGGAAGCTCTACCAAAGATTGGTAGAGGCGGAGAGACTAGTTGCACCAGGGTTAGCGTAAGGACTTGGTTGATGAGGGCACATCGGCGGAACCAGATATGAGGGCAGCAGCGCCCGATTCAACCAGTAGAACTGATGCCAATGGCGACTACGGTGGAGCCTGCACAAGAAGGATGGAGCGGCGAGGTGGTTGAGAGAGATGGTGTGAGGGTGGGAATGCAAGATTACAAGTGGCGGGTTCGAGATGATTTGTAATGGTTTGGATTGATCAAACGGTTAGGGGTGTCCAGTTGTCACAAAATCGCAGTGTGTTAATATGGATGTCATTTAGTGAGTACTAATTTACTATTTTTTGTCTATATTTTTATTGATGAATTTAAAAACACCGTAGCATTCCAAAAGCATTGACATGTTTTGAACTAAACATTTTTTTTTGGGGGGGGGGGGAGAGGGTACTTTCATAATTTCTTGTAATATATTAAGGTGCTATGATTTATGATGAGTACATAGTATGCCAAGTCACTTGATGTAATATTAACCTACAAAGAATTCACGGATAGGGATATTAATAGTTCATTGCTCCTTGTTGGCTACCAGAGTTCTAAAAATCGGCGCCTACAGCCGATTAATTGGCCTCTAACCGGTAGTCGATGGGTCTCCGTCGTGATTTCCTACTAAATCGGTGCCTTAGGCGTCGCCATCACCTAGCTGGTCAAAGCCAATCCTAGGCGGAGGAAATCAAGGTGGAATTCGGCGGCACGGAAGCGACTTGGAAGTTTCTAGGCGACCGACTTGGCAAACAGCGAGAAGGGGGAGTATAAAATACCGGCTATCGGGATGTCGGGTTAGGGATTGGCCATTGGAGGTGAGTTTGTGGGAGCCTCTGCCGCCGTCGATCGAATCTACCTCCTTCGTCGCTGACTCCACCTCACCGCCACCAAATCTGCCTTCCTTGCCATTGATTCCTCCTCTCTCGTCATCGATTGGGCCACCCACGCTGTTGAATCCTCCTCTCCTTCCGTCGATTTGTTCTCTCCTCAGCAGTCGCGCTTCCTCCCTCATCGACGCCGATCTCCCCCACAGCAGGACACTAGGTACCTCGTCGTCGACATCCCTCGCCTCGTCGACCCCTGCTTGTGCTCTGCGCCTCTACTCTGCTATCGTAGTGCTTGTGTAGCTGTGCTCTCCTCTGCTCGTGTTGTGCTTTGTGCTATGCGTCTCTGCTCTATGTTGTAGTGTTTATGCTATGTTGTGTTGTTCTGCTCTGTGCTCTGTTTCATGGGAAGTCATTGATGAAGCAAGTGGGGCTAATGATGCCACACAACCTCGTAGGAGAGCAAGAGTGAGATAACTTCATGAGGATGGTTTCAAGTCCGATTCCGAAGAGGAAAAGGAGGTTAATGAGGACCTTGAGGATGTTGAGTTTGAATGCGACCAAGATGAAGTGGTTCCAACCAAGGATTATGGACCAGAGGACAAAGATTTACTCATTTAATCATCATACTATCATGCTTGCTTAAGTTTCCTTATGAACTATTTTGCTTGTTTGTTTGTGAGAACTAAGACTGTGTGGTTGTGATTTGTGAACATGTGATGTCTGTGAGAACTATGTTATATCTTATTATGATAGTCAATGCAATCACGCTATGCCTATCTTTCTTCCTAATTGAAGTTGAAGTACAATAGTTGTTGCATCACTGCCATCACATCATAATTCCAAGTAAATAACACATGTATTTGTTAATGTGCATGTTTACTTCAACTCATCAAGCATTTTTTGAGGTGACAAGTTTACATCAAGGGGATGATGGACATTTACATTTTATATCAACTCTAATGTACATCACTTCTGCTACAGGTAACATTTTTATCCCTCTTAAGGTGTAGATTACATCAAATATATGCATGATTGTCCTCAATGCCTTGCTACCTGCCCCCTGCCCCTGCTCTCTGTCGTCAAGTCGACCGTCTAGGCAACGCCTAGATGGTCTAGACGCCAGTCAACCGTCCGACTAGCGCCTAGCGCCTTAGTGAACATTGTTAGCTGTGCTCTTGAGGTCTAGTTTTAGGTAGCATACAACCTAAACTTTACTTTAGATGTACGAGTTGCATATATAGTCGACACCAAACATGTTGGTTTACAAAAAAGATACCAATGATGCTTAGGTCAATGAAAAAGCTTCCATTTCTCAAGGGAAATGGATGGCACATCTTCGACATCAGAGTTGTATGGCCGCAGAAGATTTGAATTGCCGTTTTTTAAGGCTTTCACGTGAAAATTGCTTAAATGGGAAATAAAACTGATGCTTCCTCCTCCGGAATACCTACCCAGAGTGGTAGGCCACGTGTCACGCCGACTAATGGACCTCCACAAACCCAAGAGTGCGCGAAATGCGTCCCCGCCGGCGAGGCCTCCAGTCTCCACCGCCACCGCCGGCGAGCGGGTGCTGAGCCACGGCGACGTGATGCTGCTCCGCTCCGAACTCCATCCCCCGCGGCCCCTACTTCCTCAACGACTTCATGCTCGCCCACCCTACCTCCTCCTCCCGCCGCCCTCCATTCCCTACCTCCCCGACCCCGCGTCCGTCGCCGAGCCCCTCCGCCTCGCCCCGCGCGGCTCCCACTGGGCCCTCCTCGTCCTCGACAACGCCACCGACGACGCCTTCCGCCCTCGCTTCGTCCACCACGACAGCCTCGCCGCCGCGCTCCGCCCGCTGCTCCCCGCCACCAAGGTCCCGCTCGTAGGGCCCACCCCGATGCAGGCCAACTGCGGCGTCTACGTCATTTTTAGGGCCATCTGCCACTGGTGGAGGAGGGGGAAGGTGATTGGGTCGAGGCGGTGAGGAGGGAGGTGGACGCCGAGATCGTCAAGGCCATGAGCGGGGAAGTGCTGCAGCTAATCGATCGCCTCATCCAAGACAAGCAGCAGCACAAGAACGAGGACAAGGAGGCGGAGGCGGAGGAGGGCAACAAGGAGGAAGGCCGATTGATTAAATGTTAATTCTTTAGTATAATTGATGCTGCAATCTTAGTGTGCTTACGTCTGCAGGTTAATCGAGTATGGATGGATCAGTGCTGTTGGAGTTCATGGGCTTATGCTTTATGATCCACTGACCTATTCGCCAACATGAGATGTGCTCGTGTTCTACGCTTTTGGATGCCAATCGATCCCAGGTGCGTGTGCTTCTCTTTGGATGCCGCTTGGGAAGAGGAGTGTGGGTTGGTGGAGCAAATCAAGTGTTGTTTGGTGAAACTTCTGTTCCTGGGGCTTTCAGAATTTGAGAACTACTTATGTCGTGTGCTAACTGATTTGGTACACATTTGAGTTGCAAACTGCAGCATTGTCTAGTTGGTAATCCATGACCCACAGTGCTCCTGTTCCAAAGTCAAGACTGCAAACAGAGCAACTAATTTCTAAGAAATGCAGTTTGGGGTCAAGATACAACTCAAAGCTATGAAACTTTAAGGGCTATTCTGTTCTTCAGTTGTGGTTTGTGTTTTCTCTGTGGGTTTGGTTTTTGTCTGATTATCTCACCAAGTCTACCACTATTGTCCCGATTGTTTCTTCTAGTTCCATCTTTTTTTTTTCTTGCTCGCTTTAAAAATTATCAGGAGATGCATTCATCTAAGACATTTTCCGCAATGTAACTTTCTGCCTTTTCTCTCCCATTTTAATCATCTTCTCAAATACGTGTTTTTTTGGGGGGTGGGGGTTATGCGACCTGTTTCTTTCAGTATCCCAAAAAAATATTTAGTTTGTTAGGTTTGATTAATGAGGTGAAGTGACGGTAGAGAAGCACATTTATGTCGCATTTCATCAATTCGGGCCGTTTGATCGAATTTTGAATGCGTGGAATTGATTGGTACATAATATTTGCTGTAGTACCAAATCTGTTTCTGCACTGTAATGCCCTTTTCCTGCTATTTGGTGAAGCGAAACCAGCAGGCAGCGAGGAGGACAGCTATCTGGCATCTACCTACCCCCTCGAGTCCAGACCTAACAGTCATGCATGCACCCCCCAACTGTCTTCTTTTTCTCCTCTCCTTGTCATTGTTGTAAACTCTTCAACTCAACTTCCTTCTTGCCCTTCCATTGCATCTACCAGTGGACGCCTGTAACAGAGCACAAGGGCTTAGGTATGTGATCCCTTCTATTTCCATAATTTTTCTTCCTTGGTCAATTTGTTTCATACTTGCAAAAGGGAAATAACAAGCTGGCATCATGAAGTACAGCATTGTCACATTAGTATAATCTGTTTATTTTTTTTCTTGATCTTAACCAGACTTCAAGATTCATCTAAAGATTACATAATTTCGCAATCTAATTTCTTCATGCATGCTATTTGATCTAGCACCATTCTTCTCTTTTTTGTGCCATATCCTTTTTACATCTTTTTTGGGTAAGGGTTTTCTCCTTTTCTCTCTCTTTTCATCTCGATGGTTTCTTTCATATACCTATAATTTCCAGCAAAAGGACAGACATCTCTGAACTGTTGTGCTCATAAGTTTATGTGATTCCTGCTTTTTTTTTCTGTAGCTCGGTTGATTTCTTCCTGTGTGATTTGCAATTTTGAGCACAAAAATTTTGGTCACTTGCTGAAATATATGGTGGTCAACTAATTTCCACGTTGCCTTGCTTCCTTTTATACTAACTTTGTTTCTCTTTTCAAAAACACCAAAACTATTTGCTATGATGATGATTGCTTAGGTTTAATGGCTCATGTATTGTCCTCTATTTTCTGTCAGTGGAAGATGCAAAGTCACAAGAAGATTGCTGCTGTGAAGCCTGTGGCCTCCAGGCCTTTCTCCAGCTCCAGGTGTTTCTCAAAGCTCCTGAAAGACTTCACTGCCACTGGTTCCCCACGGATCACCTCTCCGGAGGAGGCAATTATAATTAGGCGGCCAAAGGCAACACGGTTCACACCACCACTGAGTGATCTATCGACTGAAATTGCTGCAACCATAGTCAGTCCCACACTGAAGTTCAGTTTATCCTTTTCTGAATTTAGAAAGAAACTTCATGTTTTCTGATAGTGACGAAATTCTGCGACTTTCTTAAAGTGATACTCCAAATTCAAGTAACTGTCTGTCATCCATAGGATTTTTTTTTTTTGTTTTTGAAATTGCCCGTCATATCATCATGTGATCATTTTCTAACAATGTGCCAAACTTTCCAGTTGCAGGATGGTGACTCAGATGCCACACATGAGCAGGTGGATGTAGATACAAAACAAGTAGTCTCTTGTGACCATCAGACAGTATGCCACAATGTCAGGAAGCCAATTAACAGTGTGAAGAACCGTTTGTCCTATGATGGCTACAACTGGAGGAAGTATGGGCAGAAGAAAGTCAAAGGGAGCGAGTTCCCACGGAGCTACTACAAGTGCACTCACCCAAGCTGCCCTGTCAAGAGAAAGGTGGAAACGGCACTAGATGGCCGGATTGCTGAAATTGTATACAACGGTGAGCACAACCACCCCAAGCCTCATCCTCCAAAGAAACCATTGCCATCAACAAGTACAGAGATTGTGGTCTTCGACGCCTATGGTACTAATGATGCTGGAGTAGCAAGCCAGATAGGAGGATGCAACCGAGCTCTTGGTTCTGATATTGTTGCCGCAGCATTCAGAAGCAATTGTGATTGCTTGGATGAATTTGGAAAAACAAGTGAGGTCGGTGACGGCAATAAAAGGTATGTTTATGCTGTTTAATTTTGTGATTCAGAACTTTGTATTGTTGTTTTGCAGAACATGTGAAAGTGGTGGGTTAGAATGGCAAATAGCAGAAAACAGTTGTGTTATCACGATATTCTGTTAGGAATAAGGTGTAAGGATTTTGTGGTTGTTCCCATTTATAATCAATAATGACGAATCTTAGGAATAGGAGACGAATAATGACATGCATACTCCATTGCATTACCCTTGCATGTGCTGAGCAGACTGCAGTTTTACAGTAAAGGGAAATAGAACCCCAGCGTCCTTGGAAGCCATGACATTTCCATTTTGGAGCGAAATCCCATGACGACTCTAATTCTTCATGCAAGAGAATTCTGGCGCAACATTATTAATTTTGAGTTGAAACTTGGTAGCTAAATGTGTTCAGGAAAAGCTATTGTTCAATCGTCGCAAAAATAATTCATTTACTGTAAGAATGACACACTATGTAGTGAAAAGGGTGAACTTTGGTTTAGGGCCTTGCTGACTAGCTTATCCATAGAAAAATTTTCTACTTCAGAAGAGCTGCCCCAAGACTGTTTCATCCAAGAAATACTCTATCCCATTGTATGTCAACATGTCTAGTAAAAAATCCATGTGCTGGAGAACATGTACACACTTGTTGTTTGTGCCCATTTACGTTACTACATCTGTTTGATCCAAGTAATCCAATCCTTCATCATTTAATATTTGCCATTTCAGCACTAAGGACAAGCAACCAAGTATAACTAGTGGCTTAACAGCTTATGTTGAGCCTACTCCTGCTCTCGAATCTTCAGCAGAATGTGGACTATGTGGGGATGCATTCCATTGGCGCAAGTACGGTCAGAAGGCTGTAAAGGGAAATTCATTTCCAAGGTAATATTTGTGTAGACTCACTATGCCTGAAACCCTGAAACATAATTGTCGCCTCCTTGAATTCATACCCCCTTTTGTTTTCTGGGAGAAAATTGTTAGGTGCTACGTACTATAGTTTTGTGGTAAGTGGTTAAATGTCTTATAGTGTGCATCAGAGGCAGAATCAGAACAAAAGTACGAATTATTAAGCAAAAAGCAGTAAATTCCTATCCTTACAGTTTTTGATATGAAACGGAGCCGTGGTCGTCGTTGAATATGTGCAGGAGTTACTTCAGATGTAGCACAGCGAGATGCAATGCGCGCAAGTACGTGCAGCGTGTGTCGGATGATTCAGTGGGGTCATTTGTAACCACATACGAGGGAAGGCACAATCATGAGTGAAGTCAAGTTGATTCCGACGAGTCGAAGAGGAAAGCAGGAGCGCCATATGCTTCAAGAATGAACAATGGCAAGTGTGTTTGTGACGACGGTGATGAGTCTGTCATCTTTCTCTTTATCTTTTGAGCTGGTGTAATCTTTTATTGATAGATATGTTAGTATACGTATATGTTACCCTAAAGATCTTCTGTGGACAATTAGATCATCTACATATATAATTTATAATAAAACTGTCTTATTGATAGGACGTGAATTATATATGCAACTTTTAGATATAATGATAATAACCTTATGTATATTAGTTTTTTAAGTTTAGAACTTTTATATATTTACTTGAGATCCATTGCAACACACGGCTAGTGTCCTCTGATAATGCCACTGCTGAATTGAGCTTGTTATAAGGCAATTGATCCATCTCCACTCTAATGTATTCATTCATCCATTCATTCTGGTGCTTACTGCTGATCCCGCTACTTAAGCCTTTTAGCGTACCGTACATTGAAACAAAACTTCTGCAAGTAAATCAACTAAAATCAAATCATTTTGTCTAGCACAATATAGAATTCATCTGATCATCTCAGGTGCATACATTAGCTGGATTACAACACGCATGGTCAAGAAACGAACAAACGAGACAATTGGGTACCCTGAACACTCGGCACCAGCATCCCTTGCCTTGTCTACACGCACGCACAATCCACAATCCGGTAGGCGGTAGCAACGAAAACGATACAAAAATCGCCCGGATGAGTTGGGCTCATTCCACCTTCAGATTTTTTACTCAGCACCATCGCCCGGATGCCTACAAAGATAAGATGCTACCATCAGAAACAGACAGCGATGAGACGGGGAAGGTGCCAAGAAAGCAAAGCAACAACAATCCTACCTCCAAGATGTTGTCAGATTACGAGCCTTCCGGTCTAATTGGATGTTTTCAAGAGCACTTGATGCTCGAAGTACTTCTTCAGAGATATCATCAGCATTGTATCTCCAATTGTACTCGTCTTTCCTCGTACTGGAAGTCGAAGAGCCTCCTCTTCGGTCTGAATGTCGAGAGTGCTTGTCTTAGAGTTTAGGAGAGCAGCACCACGGCATATGACAAACTGAAAGAATTATATATCAAGTACCTGATGTCTGTGATGATGGCATTGGCCTGGCAAGTCGAAAGTAAAATGTACCCACATTTAGAGAAAAAGACAAAACAACTGCAACACAATTGGGATGGCAGAATAGTAGCACAGTACCTACCTTCCCATAGGAGGCAGGCCCCCAACTGAAGATGAGGATGGTGGCCTCCTCATGTTCCGATGCTCAGCATTTAATGTTGGATCAGACTCAGAATTGATTATTCTCCTACCAGCCGTCCTTGTTTGAGACAAATTCTGCTCAACAGAACAACTTAGAGTAAACAAAAGTATGCAGTAAAAACAGATAAAAGGTTTAAACTAAATTTGTAAGGAGATATAGTTTGTTGACTGTATTTGGAGGATAATAATTGCTAACAGAGATCTTATTAATAAAAGAATGCACAGTTACTTTGTGAGCTCAAGAACAGTGAAGACCAAGGTCAAGAACAGTCAAGAACAGTGAAATTCGTCATAAGACATGAATTAAAATTCACAGGCTGAAACCATCATTGTAGATACATGTGGTCCCCACTCCCAAGCAACAAACGTCAACCAAAAGTGCACTTCAACTACAGATCTTTATATACCTATGTTCGGGTGTTTGACAAATCGCGTGTAAACAGAGCACAGCAACAACAATTCATTGTAAATATAAATGCCAATGCATTGTAAGCCCAACTAAACAAAGTCAGATAATTAAAAAATTTCTTCTCGTACTTTTTCTATGAACCTTTCTCTACATTATCCGGAAAATTTAAACTTTCTTGCAACTCATAGAAGAGAATATGCACTTGGTTTTGCTGATATAGTGATATTCCATATCTTCTTACGCTGAAATCCAAATTAACCACATCTAACTTGTTACACGATAGAAACAATCACAAATCCTTGTTTTATGACTAGACATGAAACATGCAATTTTTTGACAGATTGATCAATCTGCAGACAACTACTAATTTTTTAAAAGGGGTCACTCATCAACTTCATACACGTCTATTAACTCAATTTTAATTATTGTCTTTCTGAGTTAGCAAGAGGTAAACCTCATATTTGAGATATCCTTCAAGAACATCTAGAAGCATGGGACCACTCTCAGCACTCCTGCTCCCTTCAGCTCCACTTTTGTTAGAAAAATCCTTCAGTTCATTCTTCCAGAAGTCCTTGGGCTGATTTATGATGCAAGGACACACATTAGTGGATGTTAATTTTGGACAAACACAACCAATATACATTAAATATAAATGGTTACCAGATTACACTCTGGCAAATAAACTTTCAACGTGTGACTTAGCTGGGCCCACTCCAAGTATTCGCATACAAGTGCTGTCAATAACCTACCTGCAAGCAACAGAAAATTTTAGAATGTAAACCACTCATGTTATGTAGCTTACAAAAAACATGGCCACACTTAACCATTAACTACAAAAAAAATCATTTTTATCCTTGCAAGGAGGCCTTAAACATTCAAGATATCTGTGATGAGACTTAAAACAACATAAACAAAGGCATTAAATTACATTACACAAATGCTTCTTTGACCTAACATCAGTGCAGAAGCATCAAAGCCAAAGACTCACTAGTAAGTAGTAACCACTCAGGACAAAAAAGATAGATCTTTCAGGTTAAAATGTAGAAGAGAAAGAAAAAGGATATGCTACAAGCTGAATAGATTTGAGTTCGTCTATTGCTAGCTAAAAAAGCAGAATATGCTAAAAGCTGCCATTCCAGCGGAGGAACAAAAAAATGAATAAGTCCATTTTACACCCCTGAACTTTGGCGAGAGTCCAAAAAACACCCTGAACTACAAAACCATTCAGTTTACACCCTCGAACTGTTAATACCAGATCAAATTACACCCTACGCTGGTTTCATTGGTGATTTTGGATGACGTGGCAGCCACGTCATTGGTTTTGGATGACGTGGCGTCCACGTGTACCTCAGGATGACAGGGCGTCGGTCCATGGAAGCAGTGGCGCCGCGGGGCCCACTAGGCAGTGAGAGCAAGGGGAGGATCGGGCGGTTCACTGTGCATAGGGCCCACAGGTGCGTGCGGCTCCGGCGGCGGCTAAGCACGGGAGCTGGCGAGGTGGCGGAGCAGGTGACGGGGTGGCGACGCCGGGTGGTGTAAAGCGGCGGCGGCTCGGTGATGGTGGCGGGGAGGGTCCGGTGACGGCTGGCTAGGGAGGCTGAGCACGGGTGGCTCGCGTCGGCGAGCCATTGGGCTCGACGGGGAGGCCGGAGAGGCAACGTAGGTGGCGGCGGATGCTGGGGAAGGCGGCGGCCGGAGGCGGTGAAGAAGCCCAAATGCGGCGGCTGTGGCGGCGGGTCCTCAAGGGAGTTTGAGGAGAAAGGCTCCCGATGGCTCAGGCCTCACGGTGATGGGGTTGGCGGCGCCGGAGGGTGGCCGAAGCAGTAGGACAGCAGTGGAGGCGACGGCGGCCGAAACGAAATGGCGACGGTTTTTCTTGGTGGGCTTACCCGGCCTCCAAGGGGTTGGAGGCGCGTGGACCTGAGGAGGTGGTGTGCGCGACTACGCGCGGAGGCGACGCGGCGACGGGGTTGGTGGCGCAGCCAGGGCGTCAGAGGAATGGCGTGCTGGCGGCGGCGTCATAGAGAGCACGCGAGTGGCGTGCCAGCGGCCGGTGCGCGCGCGGCAAGACGGCGTGGCTCGGGCGAGGGCGAAGCGAGCGGTGCCGTCGCTGCAGCGCGGCGGCGCGCCAGGCGTCAGTGGAGGGCGGCGGCGGCGCGGCGGGAGAGTGGCGTCTGCGCGGAGAGGCAAGGAGAGGAGCTCGGCTTGGAGAAGGAAGGCGCCGGAGAAGCGGCCAAGGAAGACGACGCGGGCCGGCTCGGGCGAGAAAAGAAAGGCCGAAGGGGGATTGGACGGATTGGGAGTGGATGGAAAGGGGGCCGGCGACGGGAGAGAAGGCGCCGGGGAAAGAAATGGGGGAGTGGAGAGAGGACACGTGGACACCACGTCATCCAAATTGGTACACGTGGACGCCACATCATCCAAAACCAGTGACGTGGCTGCCACGTCATCCAAAACCACCAATGAAACCAGCGTAGGGTGTAACTTGATCTGATATTGACAGTTCGAGGGTGTAAACTGAACAGTTTTGTAGTTCATAGTGTTTTTTGGACTCTCGCTGAAGTTCAGGGATGTAAAATGGATTTATTCCAAAAAATTATCATGCAATGTGGTATCAATCTTTTATACTTATGGAATATTCGGGAACAGCAGAATAAAAAATTCTAGAGGGTTTTATATATCTGACAAAAAGTTGCAGAATCATCTCAAACAAGCTCTGGGTAACAGAGATAGTTTGCATTGATCAAATGGCCACCACATTTAAAGCACGAACCTGATGGTGAAGCATGCAGCTGCTTAGCAGTGTCATTGCAGCTACCAAGCAAAGCAGGGTTCCCACAATCGTCATTCTCTACCACCCGATCCTCCTCTTCAATGGCCTCAAACACACTCGCTCTCAGCTCAGCCTAGTCATCCAAGACAAAGCATGAGAAAACATGATGCCTTATGCCAATATGAGCCTTTTCATGTAAATCTAGTAACTAACAGATTATATATCAAATGGCTCGTGACTAATGAAAGTACGTGGATGTAACTGAACATGACCTGGCTTTAACAGATAAGGAAAAACAACATATCTCCAGTTCTTTACTAAACGATTATATTCTGTAAATTGAACGGCCCAGACCTAACTCCCTCTCACGATATACATCCCACGCCTAACCCTAATGCCACCGCCACTCCACACATCGCCGCCACCGCCCATCTGCCGCCTTGTCGTCGCCGTCCCCGACACCGGCGAGGCCCACCGGCTTGCCTCCTCCATCGCCACTGCTGTCTCCCACACGTGCCGCCTCCTCGGTTGCAGCTCCACCTCAGACGTGGCCACCGCTGCCCTCTTCCCCAACTCCGGCAGTTACCGCTGCCAGATCCGCCACCGCCTCCCACCGTCTCCTAATATTCTCTAGTTCTTGTCGTCCTGGCCCACCCCCAAGCCCACGGACGGCCCTAACTCGCCCCCGGCCCCGGAGAAGACAGTTTTTTAGCAATTCCGTGCAAGGAATCTGTATGTATTCTGAACCTTCGCTTTCCAAACCCGGTCTGGTTTGAACCGACAAAAGGAGCCGGCAAATTCATATCATAGTAACCTAATGTTAATCGAAACTAGAGCAAGAAAAGCTATGCGAGGTAGGTTAGACTTTTGTATGGAACTGCGTGAGCGATGCTTAACAAGAAGCAAGAGCAGTAAGACAGGGCGGGCACAAAAGCTCTTGACTTTTGTCAAACTGTGAAATTTGAAATGCAGAGTGGATCTAACAGCATCGGCCCCTAGGGCCATCAAATCTTTTTTTAAAAAAAGAAAATGAGCATTTCAAATCCAAATTGAAAAAAAAGGATGTAAAATTTGGAGTGGAAGGGAATCGTGGAACCAGCAAATATTCAGATCCTGAAACCACATGCGAGACATGGGAGGGGAGGGAGAGCTAGATCCGCGGGTGGGGAGCGGGTCGGTAGTGGAAATGGGGGAACCCTAGTAGTCCCTAATCGGGATCGAGGACGTAGAATGGGGGGGAGAGAGAGGGGCGAACCCTAATCTTGGCGAGGACGCCCTTCTTCTCGAGGGTGCGGGTGACGAGCGTCTTGAGCTCCATCATCTCCCGCGCGTAGTCGTCCATATCCCTGTGGAAGCTGCCGCAGCCGCCTTTGGAGGCGGAGAAGAAGTGGGGAGGCGGGTCAGGAGGAGTGTGTGCTTCTCTCTTCCTCCCCTCTCCTCTCCTCTTCTCTGAATCTGATTCCCAATTTTACCATGGGATTACCTCCTGGCTGCGACTGCGATGGACGAATGGCAGTGGAGTTGGGCCCGTCACGCCATTGAGATGATAATCGCGGAATTACCGACAATTATCAAGGACTTAGTTTTAGACGGCGTCCATAGAACTTTTTTTTTATTTATTAATTAACCTTATTTTGAATTTATTTTTTTGTTAACCTCGGCAAACTTTATTTTCAAATCTGATTTTTTTTATTACGCCACCACCCGTAGCGTGACAAAACTACATTGTCACGCCATAGAATAAGTCCGCTAAATATCACTTTTGATCACGCAACTGGTGGTAGCGTGACCAAACAACACTGTCACGCCACTAGTGGTGGCATGACAAGAGCTCGACAAGATACGATGCTGGTGTGATAATGCTATTTTATCACGTCACGGGGGTGGTATGACCAAAAGAGTCAGATTTAAAAATAAAGTTTGCGGGGTTAACAATAAAAATAAAATAAAAAAGGGTTAATTAATAAAAAATCACGTCCATAGGATACAAGCATGCGAATATGACTCTTGTTATAGCTCGCAGAATCGTCGCGCTCCCAACCCTCCACGTCCCTGGTTTGCGATTTTGGGTCAATCGCGTATGAGACGTTTCGTGGCCGTCCGATCGTAGCCAGCAGCACAGCGTACTCTCCAGCTAGATGGAAGCCTCTCGATTCCTCCTATCCCCTCCCCTCCATCAGTTCATCTTATCGCCCGACGTGCTCACCGTCACTGCTTCCTCCCCCCTTCCACATTGCCCGACCCCTTCTCTCGTTCGGCCGCGTCGCCCCCGTCGCACGCTTCCTCCCTTCGCCCGTGCCGCCCCCTCCTCCGCCCTCTCCTCCCCTTCGCGTGGCTCAACCCCCACCGCCATTTCAACCCGGGCCCAAAGCAGAACCGCCTTCCACCTACTTGGCCCCTCCTCTCGTTTGGTCGTGCCGCCCCCGATGCCCACCTCCTTCCCTTCGCTCGTGCCCCCCCCACTCCTCCCCTTCGCCCAGCTCCCCTGCATCCCCCACAACCATTTTAGCCCAGGCCCAAAGCAGACCATGACCCTCTTCCTCCTTCGACCTCTCATAAGTTGCTCTCGCCATGATGCAACCGACACTGACACCCAATTTGCCTCACCTTCCCCAACTGGTGTGCTCTATCTGACTTCTTCTCTTCGTCCCCCAAGCGCGATGCTTAAGTCGTACTACCTTTGGCGACGTCTTCCTGCTACGGCACCAGATTCGGACTCCAAGGCGGCGCTGCATCAGAGAGGCCACTCCTCCGAAGCGTAGCAAGCCCTCCTAGGGCGGGCCCTTCCTTGTGGTGTATAGCTTCATTTTCCTAGGGTCGCAGCCGATTGAATTGATTGCTACTAGGTTCCCAATTCTTGTACCACTAATTCCCTAATTACATGTGAGGCTAAGATGGGATTTTTTTGTTATTCTACCGACTACAGATTAACACCTTGATTGCATGTTTTGCTCCTGTGTACACATATACCTTTGTTCAATCTTCACACTTACGGATGCGTTTATCTTCATGATTCTAAGTTCGTAATTAGTATATGAGGCTATTAAAAAAATATGAAGTACTGGACAAAACACATTTAGTTTGATTTCTATTCGGAATCAATGTTATTTATTAAGTACTTGAACATGCAGCAATTTTATTTTTCAGATGCAGTGAAACATAGGTTAAGGGATCTGGGATGAATTTAGGAGGGGACGGGGTATGTACAACCACAGTGAACTAATTAATTTCTTAAAAGCTACAGGTTTGTACCCATGTACTGGTCAATGTTTAATGGTTTTTTGAGAATAATCTCATGATGACAATATGGACGACAAAAGTCAATAGATGTGTCCTCTTCAATTGATCTAGGCAAGCCCAGTTCACTTCATATCATAAAATTAATCTTATGTTCTGCTAATGTGTTTCCATGCACAACATTGTAACTTAACTTAATTTTGACCTTTTTGTTCTTTTGCATGTGGTTTGTTAGTAAAACTAGGGTGTACCTTTTTCATGGAGTTCATTTTTGTTTTCCTACTAACGTGTGCCTTCCATGTTATGACATTGTAATGTAATTAAGTTTTGCCCTTTTTGTCCTTTTGCAGGTGGTTTATCAGGTTGTACATACACGTAAACTCAGACTGGATTATTTAGAGGCGATAATCACAGCAATCAGATATGGCACATTAATTACTTTTCCTTTAAATCACGCTAATCAGATAGGGCGCAAAAGGGTATATAGCAAAAAACAAAGGGCTCCAATGAAACATTTTCAATCAAGTCGCATTAGAGTATCTTATAATTGATATTTAAGTATACTAAAAGTGATAAAGAAGTATAATATATACATTTAAGTGGTATATTAGAAGTGAGAGTACATACTCCTAGGAGTACAAAAATGGGCATATATATATATATATATAGTCTTTTTTTCTGCTCCCGGGAATAGTTACTCCTTATTCCGTATATCACAACGTAGGGAGTATCTTGTGCAACCGAGAGTATATATGTGTAGTATTATCGGGAACCCTCGTGGCACGGAGACCTCGAGGACCCTCTGTGCACACTGAACTAGTCCCAAGATCAGTAACTAGCTCGCACAGATAAAATATTGGTATAATCATATCCATACAACAAGCTAAAGATAAAGCAAACACAATATACTAACCAAAAGACCTTACGGTCAAGCTTTTTACAAGAGTTGCCGCATGGGCTTACAGCAAAAATAAAACTCACAGCGGAACTTCACAAAATGTGGGAGCCAGTCGATAAGCCCACAGGCTATCGAGTGGAGAATGTTCCCTAGTCGGCAAAATCTTACACGAACTCCTCTCCAAAGAGCTCGGAGCACCTTGGGTCCTCTTCGGCGGCTGATCAACCAGAGGGCATAAAGTCATGAGTACTTTGAATGTACTCAGCAAGTCATAGGGAAAATGTATGCATATAGTATTCATGCAAGACTTGACAAGGATAGTTGTATAGTTAGTTTGCAAAAAGCGATATTTACGGGAAATAAAGTAAGTAGATTGCAAAGTTCAAATTGAAAGATAATACACAAGTAAACAGTTTTCTTTGAAACAGCTCGTGGATACCCTGTCCACTTCACAGACCTCTCGTGATCACCCTGACCACTACCCAGACCACCTTGGTCCGACCACGACCACTTGCTTTTAAGAAAAACTACCCCTTGCGGGATATCACCAAGCATTGTCCATAACCGGGGACATAGCTATTCGAATAGATTTACACTCTACAGAGGTTGTACAGCTTTACTCACAATACACGACCTCTCTAGGTGGCCTAGCACTCGTCGATGCTACTGCTCACTACCTTTGGTAAGCAGCCTAGAGAGCGTGTCAAGGCCTTTACAAAGGTCTGCCCTGGCTCGATTCTGCCCCGCTAAGGATTCGCCATTCTGGACCCCCTCTTGCGCCAAATCAACCACCATGACAGAACCGCACCAGAACTTCGCTAATTAGTTGGCCTAGACCACCCCATAAATGAACTTGTGGTTGCATGGTAAGCCCGGATCAATGACACACAAAGTTAAGTCCTTAGTGGCTACTCAGGCGAGACATCCTCATCCCAATGTGCGTATAGCAACCCCTTTACTGCACGATCACTCGCCCGAGTATGCAAATGTTTTTGGTTCAACCGGCCAAAGGACCACCCTAGTCCTGTCACAACAACTTTTATCAATAGTGGCGTTGCCACAGTTCCATAGCTCATTAGTCAAGTTTATCATCAATGAATCATGAGATCGAGACCATCGCATATCTAAAACATGACTAAGCATAATACACACCCAAGGTTGGTATCTCAACGATGTCCAACTAAGAAACCCATCCTACGGATGTCCAAGGGTACATGTCAACGTATTGTTCACAATTATTCAAGGAGTCATAATGTCAAGTGGGTGTTTAACTACTCCCAAAACTATTTTTACATAACTAGCCATGCATGTTTATATCAAGATAAGGTACTTTTATGAAAATGGGTCCAACATGATCAAAGGTTTATGATTTGCCTTCGTTGAAGAATTACGAAGCTTCGGTAGAGGCTGTTGGGTTCGAGAAGTCTTCCGCAACGCCGAAATCTACACGTACGGACAAAGCCAAATAAGCAGCTAAAGAAACTCCAAATAAAGACTAAATAACCTACCAAAACCAGAGCTGAAAGAAAGGTACAGAGTTCAGAAGAAAATAGGAGCTTGAACCACTCAAGCCGGAGCTTGAATGGAGGAGGTTGAGGAAGGAAAGGAGATAGTGACGAGGAGGAAACAATAAGGAAGAACGAAAGGGGTTCCCAGGTGCCATATATAGGCGAGAGTAGGTCTAAGGAGGGAGGACGACACAGCGTGCAACGGGGGAAACAGAGGACACCGCATTTAGTGCGCAAGGCGGGGGCAAGTGAAGGAGGGAATGGAGGCAAATAAGGGAGGAGACTAGAGGGGGAAACAAGTACTGCAGAAGCGACAGCATTTAATACGACACAACAGCATTTAATGCGCAAAGACTTCCGTGGCAGCAATAACACAATGAGAGGAAGAAGAAAGCGAGCAGGGCCTGTCAGGTGGGGCTAACCAAAACTTAAGAGGGTGGTCCAACTGATGGGGGTGGTCATGACCTAAAGGGAGGTCTTGACCAAGAGTGTAGTCTTTGCAAAAAAACCGAGAGGGTGGTCGTGACCTGTGAGGACCCCAATTTATTTGGCTTGTAATGCTTAACCAACCACCTGGTCCTAGCATCACAAATCAAATAAACTGATCCTCGAGATATGTATACTTCCCAGAAAGCAGTATACACACCTCGGTACAAAATTAGACATCAACTCCATTCCAAACATAGAGTCCAAACACCACACTACCAAACGGAAGATAAACAAATAGAAGAGTTATTACAGACAAAGGTCGACAGGCCAAGATACACAAATAAACAAGAACGACAACGGAAGCAAAAGTGCCATAAGATGGCTATAAACAAAGCCAATCAGCGTGCCTCCAACCCACAAGGCATCTGACCGGACCGCCAAGTCTAGTCGTCCACGAAACGGCAACACAGCTCACAGAAGTGAGGCCCTTGGGGCTCACCTTCTTCCTCTGCAACAAAAACATTAAGCAAAGCACCTGAGTACAAATATTGTCTTTGTACCCGCAAGACTAACGTGTGAACTAGCAGACCTGTTCATAAGCTACATGCAGGCTTATTTGGTGAAGGCCATATGTTTCATTTGCATAAAGCCAATTTTCATTTGCCATAATGTAATACAGTTTAAAGGCAAGTTTGCAATTCATTTTTAAGATTGAAATAACAGTACGGATATTAATAACAAAAGAGAAAGATAAACAACCTAGAAGTGACTATCCCAATAGTCACCACCACAATAGCATGAATCCCAGATTCGTACCACCCATCAAATTTTAATTTAAATGTTGTAGTCTAGTTCTTACGGGGCGTATCCGAGCGTGTCCATAACCTAGGGCGAGGCTATTCGAATAGTTTTAACCTGCAGGTGTACCAATGTACCCACACTTGCATCGCCTTTAAGCCAAAACACACTTAGAAGGTATCTTTGTACGGCTAAGTCCTACGAGACTTTTTCCAATATTGTGTATTAACTACG
Organism: Ampelocalamus luodianensis; assembly: GCA_036346255.1. Taxonomy (NCBI): domain Eukaryota; kingdom Viridiplantae; phylum Streptophyta; class Magnoliopsida; order Poales; family Poaceae; genus Ampelocalamus; species Ampelocalamus luodianensis. Next base: position 360,929 of record CM070640.1, on the reverse strand, counting down.
AGCCGCTCGTATGGATAGAAATCCATACGCTTACATGGTAAAGCCGAAAAGACAACTACCCACTCAGGCTAAAGCTTTTCGGACAACTACCATGCTCCCACCTCCGTCCCTCCTGCGACCTCCTGCGACCCGGAGCCAATACACGCCAAAGTACTAGGTCAAGAGAGGTCCCATATACTCTAGTGTGGTTAGCACGCAAAATGCTCAGTACGGTGGCGCAAGTAACTCGGTCCTTAACTGACTCGGGCACCTTTCCAGTCACACCCAATAGATCACACCAACATACCATTGTACCCAAGTCTAAATTATTTTGTTTTCATTTTTAGTTTTGCAATTAAACATAGCAGAAATGCTAAAACATAAAGGTATAGTAAATTTTGTGTGATCAAGGTTACCGACTAAGTCGATAACCGCCATTTCTACCGATACTAAGCATGTCTAAGCAATTTGACCGGATCTACTAAGTGACAAGAGATCATCCAATGACCTCTAATCACACAAATAACCTAGGCTCGGTAGTAGAGATCAATATTTTGACTACGGGATATGCACTACTGATTTAGCTAATCAATTTAACACAAATTAAGCAATGCATACATACAAATGAAACAAAATATTAGACTTTAAAAATCTTGGGATTATCATGATCAAATCGCTTGTTCGGTCTTTGTTGCTCAATTTGTTGCGGAGGGTCGTTCTCGGGTTACCGCAAATGTCGAATCCTAACGATTGAACAAAGCAAATAATAAGAACGAATAACACCGACAAAACTCAAACATGCAACAACAAACAAACATACTAAAACTCATACAACAGCTTAAGCATGATATAACAAAATTTGAAATAGAGAACAATTCATTTTAAGTTATTAAGAATTTTCTATGAATTTCCTAAGCTAAAAACACATCAAAACACTAGTTAATTGCTTAACAAATTTTCATGAATGCAAAGCAGTGCATATAACCTATCCTAATAATTAGTACATTAAAAATGACAATTACAAAATTGGTTTCACTTGGATTTGGACAAATATTGAAAGAGATATACATTTTCTAATTTAGAAGATACATAAGACATCATTTTGTTAATTAATGATTTTTGCTACAGAGACATGGATGGAACTAATTTTAGTAAATAATACATTTGAAATGAAAATTATCAAGACTTTGGATTCATGCGATTTAGATAAAAATTGAATTAGTTATGCATTTTACAAGTTTAATTGAATTAACGACTCAACGAGAAAAGCATTTGAAATACCAAATCATTTAAATCTTTTCCTCACCGGCAAACACCTAGCCCTGGACATCGACAGGCGGGCGCGAACGTCTTGACGAAATGACCCACCGCGCCGAAGATGACGTCGGCGTATTCTAAGAATACGTCTTTGACCTATCAAAGTGTACTTCTAACACATACTCACGAGAAATCGTTTTCAAGCAGAGAAACATATGGCCAAGGGTTACACACCCACTAATCGACATCATGGGCCCACATGACAATGACACAAAGGGTTTTAAACCGGTGTAGGTTAAGATTTTAACCGCGATTTAACTCGAGGCCCACAAGTCATACTCACGCATCAAGAGTGCTTAAACACTAAAGACGGGGTTATCACCTAACCCGCGGCGACTTCTTTGGAGCCGTCGCGCGGCGCGCGACGGCGAGTAGGCGAATCGGTGAAGGAGAGCGCTCGGCTCGAGAGTGACACCTCGGTGCGCAGCAACCTCACGAACTTGTTGGCGACGGCGCGAGTCCGATGGTCACCGGAGTGGAGCTCGCGACGGCCGGAGGCGGAGAAGAAGATGCGGTGCTCGCGGAGAAGACGCCGCGAGCTTTGAGAAGACCGGAAGGTGTGCTTAAGCCGCCTCAACACCGGAGCAAGAAGCACACGATAACGCCGACGAAGAAGGCCCGAGGTGGCCGGAATTTCCGCGCGCGAAACCGAGCTTGAGAAGAATTGTTCAGACGCGCGCAACGATGCACCAAAGACGAAAATGAGGTTACCGTTAGACTTAGTGCATCAATGCGATCCTAAGGGACTAGGTGGCGAGCTAGAAACTCACCAGTCGCAAACGAGCTCACGGGACCGAGATCGCCGGAGGCGAGACGATGATACCGCTCGGGTGATCCACTGGACGCCAAGGACCGGGTTGGGCAAAATGGAGGCGGCGTTGAACAAGGAAGACGGAGGCGGGGTTGTGGAAGCACGAGCGCAACGAGGTGGTGGCGCTGCGCTGGGTTTTCTCGTGAAGCTAAAAGATGGACGGAGAAGTCGCGAGAATGAATGCGAGGAAGAATGAAAGACCACCGGGGGTAGATGGACTTCTGGCGATCCTCCGGAGGGGGACACGCGTCCACGACGTGGCAGCGACGAGCGTCGTGGCACACATGCGCGAGTGGCCGTGAGCTCCGGTGAGACGCGGAGAAGACGAGGACGATGCTGACAGGTGGGGTCCACATGTCAGCGACTGAAACAAAGCGGTGCGAACAGTTGCTTAGACTCGATCAAGAATGTATCGACCGTTGGATCAAAGATGGACGGCTGAGATTGGTGTATGCATTCGGACAGGTCGGTTGCACACGCAACGTGGATCGTTCGATTTGCATCGGACGGTCACGATCGATTGGACTCGCGCGCGGTGCAGCTAGGCGGTGCGACCGAGTCAAGTGGTGCGGTCGGACTCGAGCCCAAGTGTGGTTCGGGCCCGACAAACAGTGTTTTCAGAATTCGATTTAAAAGACAGAGAAGGTTTGGGAAATTTTTAGGGATAGCTTCAGGGCTCCAAAAATTTTGAAATTTTTATGGTAGCTACCAGAGACAGAGAGCAACATTTCATAAATTTTCCAGAACTTTTTATGCACTGAGAAGTTCTGCAGAAAATTCACAAGCATGCTGACCTAGGGTTTGACCAGATTTCCAACTAGTTTGACTTGGCCATTTGAAATAGCAAATAAAATCTAAAAATTGTGAAATAATTCAGAGAGGTATATCAGATGATCAAGATGCTAGGAAAAATATTTGCAGAGGATGATCACAAGTTTGAAGGCTAATAATTTGATGACAACAATTTCCATTCACAAGAATTTAATTCTAGAAAATGGAAATTGCTAGAGAAAAATGTAGAAACTTTCAAATGATTTGAAGAGACAACAAAAGTTTTTATTTCTCCTCAAAATTTTACATTTGAAATACAAACCCTAAGTTAGGGCTGTTACAAATCTCCCCCCTTACAGGAATCTCGCCCCGAGATTGTGATCACTGGGAGAAGAAGGACGGGTAATCTGCTCGGAGACGGTCTTCCCGCTCCCAAGTGGCTTCATCCTCGGAGTGGTTTGACCATTGAACTTTAAGGAACTTGATCACACGGTTCCTTGTTCTGCGTTCAGCTTCTTCGAGGATACGAACGGGGCGCTCACGATAAGACAGATCTTCCTGCACATCGATATTTTCCAATGGCGTTTCCTCCACAGGAACACGAAGGCACTTCTTCAATTGCGATACGTGGAACACATCATGCACCCCCTCAAGTGTAGCTGGCAAGTCTAACTTGTAAGCAACAGCTCCCACTCTATCGATGATGCGGTAGGGTCCGACATACCGAGGAGCCAATTTGCCCTTGATGCCGAAACGACGATGACCTTCGAGGTGAGACTTTGAGATACACAAAGTCATTGGGTGAAACTCACTCACGACGACGCCGACCGCATAGCTCTTCTCGCTGGATCGAGCTACGCGCAAGTGCTCACGAATCAATCGCGCTTGACTTTCACCTCATTGATGGAATTGGGCAAAGAACCGCCTTTCACCGCCACCGGTTCAACGGTGTTCTGCAGCGACGTCCATACAAAGCCTCAAATGGTGCCATACCAAGACTAGCCTGGAAGCTGTTGTTGTAGGAGAACTCGGCAAGCGGTAGGCACTTCTTCCAATTCTTTCCATAGGAAAGAATACAAGCACGGAGCATATCTTCAAGAACTTGGTTGACGCGCTCCGTCGACCATCGATCTAGGGATGATAGGTGAAATTTGAACGAAAGACGGGTCCCCATGTCTTCCTGCAGACTATGCCAAAACCGAGAGGTGAACAGAGAACCACGATCTGACACAATCGTTCGTGGCACACCATGCAGACTCACAATGCGGGATATGTAAAGATCCGCTAACTGATTCACATCAATCTTCGATCGCACTGGAAGGAAATGGGCCACCTTCGTCAATCGATCAATGATAACCCGTAATGCATCCTTCCCGCAGAGTGCAGGCGGACCGATGATAAAATTCATGCCTCTGAATCCCACTTCCATTCGGTATAGGCAAGGGTGAAGAAGACTGCTGGGCCGATGCTCGGCCTTGACACGACAACATATGTCACATCGGCAACGAACACGGCAATCTCGCTTCATGCGAGTCCACCGAATCTCGACGCAGATCTTGGTACATTTTAGTGGCCGGGATGGATGGACAAGGGGAATCATGGGCCTCTGGAGAATCAAATCCATAACTCGGGGACCTTTGGGACCACAAGACGCTGCCCAAACCATACAACACCGTGCTCATCTTACGTGAAACACTTGGTGATCCATTCTGATGTTACGCTTGATTTTACCCACACCATCATCTGATTGTTGTGCTGCCTTGATTTGATCCACCAAGGTCGGTTGCACCACCAAGGCAGCAAGGGAACCATGCTCAACCAAACCCAAGCGAGGTCTTGACCAAGAGGGTGGTCTTTGCAAAAAGACAAAGAGGGTGGTCGTGACCGATCAAGAGGGTGAACTTTGCAAAAAAACCAAGGAGGTCTTGAGGAGGAGGAGGTCCTGAGGACAAGGAGGAGATCCTGAGGAGGAAGAGGTCCTAAGGACAAGGAGGAGGTCATGAGGACAAGGAGCGAACAGAGAAGAGGTAAACTTGAAAACCAGCGAACTCCAACAACGTAGGATAAACCAATTCGAAGTGATTGAAGTTCGATAAATTCATATTAAATCTCCAAATTTCTAAAATCTCCAGGTTGAGCTTGAGCAATTAACAAAATCAAATGGTTAATTTTAAACTTAAAAATTTAAAAAGGTCCAAAAAAATTGGGATGCTACAAGTATACGAGTATATAATACCACTTATGTGGTATTTACACCTTTTTAGGGGTGGTATGTACATTTTTTAGACATACTCCTTTTTATATGCGAATATGAAGGTATTTACAAAATACACTAAAAACTATGAACTCTCTTGCAAATTTTTCATGTGGTTCGCATTGAAGTACCTTATAATTGGTATATGAGTATATCCAAAGTGATAAAGGAGTATGTCAAGTTCTTTTAGGTGGGAGTAACTACTCCCGGGAGTAGAAAGTATTAATCCTACATACATACATACATACATACATACATACATACATACATACATACATACATACATACATACATACATACATACATACATACATACACTCTTAGTTGGGCCAAATCTCCATGTTTGTACATAAATAGTGATAAATAACGTTCAGCGACCTAATCCCACCCCCACACACCTCCCGGGCCTAACTCCCCCTCAGCCATGCGTCACGCGAGCCCATACCGCGTCGGTCAGGCTAGTCCATCTACAACAATTCCCAAACCCCCACTCTGCCATAGGTATCCAATTCCCAAATCCCTAATTCCCAAATCGGTTTTAAAAAAAGTAATTGTGGTCGGTAAATCTTGTATTTTTGTGAATGGTAGATCTTAGATCTTTGAAAAATGAAGAAGTCTGTAGATTTGAAAATGAAGAAGCCTCGATGCAATTGCAAACAAGTGGCGCTGGAAGCGAAGTGAGGGCGCGAGACGGCACGAGCGAGTAGGGTGGCAATGCGGTGAGTAGGGAGGTAGGGAGCGGCTGGTGTTGCGGCGAGGTCTCATCTCTAGGTGAGTTACGTTCGGTCTCCCACTCTCCTTCCTAATTCCGAAATTGACAAATCCCAAATAGTTAATTGAATGATTATGTCTTTGTGAAATGTAGATCGTATAATCTTAAAAATAAAGAAGATGTTTGTAAATTTAAAATCTTTATTATGTTAGACTAACATAATAAAGGAAAGGAGTGCTGGTTAGACTGGCGTAATAAAGGAAATTTCCTTAAACTTTTAATTGGCTAGCATGAAATTTTGAAGAAATTAGCAATGCGGTTCTAAGGATCAATGAAATTAAATGACTTGTCCCTAAAATTGCACGAAAAGTCACATAGTTAAAATTGTATTTTTCTTAATCATTTTTTAATTTTTCTACATTGTTTTGAGATGTATTTGGTAGGGACAATCTGTACATTGGTTTCTACATTGTTCGATGCAATGTGTTGTTGGAATCAATAATAATTGCAGCTGCATTTGTGTAGAATGGCGAGTCGCCATCCGATCTCATTGTTATTCCAAGGGTCATTAGTTTAATATTTGATATTCTCGAGGCACAGAGTGCAGAATCTGACATGAAAGTTTCATTTCTTGAATTGTACAATGAGGAACTCACTGATCTTTTAGCTCCAGAGGAGTCTAAATTCTCAGATGACAAGTCCAAGAAGCCCATGGCGCTCATGGAAGATGGGAAGGGAGGAGTTTTTGTTAGGGGACTAGAAGAAGAGGTAGTTTCTTCAGCTGGTGAGATATACAAGATACTAGAGAGAGGCTCTGCCAAAAGAAGAACTGCTGAAACTCTCCTCAACAAGCAAAGCAGTCGGTCGCACTCCATTTTTTCGATTACCATCCATATTAAGGAGTGCACACCAGAGGGTGAGGAAATGATCAAGTGTGGAAAGCTTAATCTTGTAGATCTTGCTGGCTCAGAGAACATATCTCAGTCGGGTGCTAGAGATGTGAGTTTTGCTCTTAGGGCATTCCTTTTTGTTCTATTACTTTTGATCAAGCTGCACTTGTGAGCAGTACTTACACTGTTGTCATCTGTTATAGGGGCGACCTCGGGAAGCAGGAGAGATCAACAAGAGTTTGCTTACACTTGGGCGTGTCATTAATACTCTTGTGGAGCACTCTGGTCACATACCATACAAGTAAAGCTAACACTAGCTTTTATGATGCTTCCTTATGAAATCTACTCAATCATCTGACATTTGGGTTTCATCATGCAGGGATAGCAAGTTGACGAGATTGTTAAGAGATTCCTTGGGAGGGAAGACAAAGACTTGCATCATAGCAACCATTGCACCTTCAGTACATTGCCTTGAAGAGACATTAAGCACACTAGATTATACGCATCGTGCAAAACATATCAAGAACAAACCGGGGGTTGGGCTCTTAGGTCTGTCAAATTACCTCTAATGACAGAATAATAATCTTTCCTCCTAGATAATTGAAATTAATTACCTACATGTGATTTCTAGGTCAACCAGAAGATGATGAAATCTGCACTAATAAAAGATTTATACTTTGAAATAGACCGCCTCAAGCAAGGTATGCCTTTTCCTTACAAGTACGCATGAATATTTGGTGCTGAGGACTTCATCGAAATTAAGCATGTGCTCGAGTTAAGGTTGTTCTCTTGAAATAAAGCATGTGGGTGAAGAATAGCTGATTCTCTGAAACATGATTACTGCTGGATGAAACTTTTCTCACTACATAATTTCAAATGTGGTTAATTATAGGTTTTTTCCGTATCTTATTCAACTCCTTTAATATCATGATATTTGATACCATGAACATGTTTAACGAGATAACATCCAGCCAGTTTAATTATACTTGAACATCCATGTCATCAAACTATTTATTGTAAGGTTCCAGTCCTTTGGTCAATGCATAAATCATGGGAACACTCAATACACATCTGTAAATGCTAGGCCAGTGATACGATGGTGCTTGAATTTGGAATTTTCTTGGGAATACACTATTTTCTGCAATTATTCTCTTCAACGTTCTAGTTCAATCGAATTTAAACCATTTCAAAAGCCATATACTTTAAGTCGCTATAGTTGTTAAATCTGATTTTCTTTTGACAGAACTATATGCTGCTAGGGAGAAGAATGGCATTTATATTCCAAGGGAACAATACTTAGCAGATGAAGCTGAAAACAAGGTACTATACTCTTTGTGTTACTTACACATAAACCAGGTTGTACATATTCTGCTTGAATATGACGGAGAATAATTTCAGGCTATGTCAGAGAAGCTGGACCGTTTAGAGCTTAGTTTGGAATCAAAAGATAAGGTATACCTTCAGTCCTGGTGGAGGATTTGCAACTCACTGAAAAAATGCTATAATTCTGAATTTATAATTGAAACAGCAATTAGATGAGCTCCAAGGACTACACGAATCTCAGAAAGTGTTAAGCGCAAATTTAAGTGATAAGCTTCATAGATTACATGTACATATGTTGTCTTGTCATATGCTTGTCAAACGACTGAATAATTATTCTTGTATTTATGTTTTCCCATTCTTTTTGCAGAAAAAGATGCAGGAAACTGAGCGCACTCTAGCGGACCTTCAAGAGAGATATATGCAGGCAAACAATACAATAAAGGAGAAGGAATATTTGATAGAAAATCTTCTTGAATCAGGTTAGAAAAAAGTCAGTGTCCTTGTTGTCACTTTAAATATTATAATATAAATAGGTGCATGTTGTTGATTTTCATAAAGGAAGGACAAGATTGAAGATACAAACAAAAATATAGTTCGACATTTCCATTCTCAGCTAACTCAAGACATGACTATCTTGCATAGAAACATCTCAACTTCGGTCTCTCAACAGGAGAGTCAACTAAAAGAACTTGAAGAAGAGATGCAATCTTTTGTTTCCTCAAAGGGCAAGGTTTGCTAATAAGAAACATATTTCTATCAGTGTATTCTCTATTTGTATAAGTTTAACCATCGCAAACTTGCTTAGGTTGCTGGAGGACTTCAAGAGCATGTAACAAAACTGAAAGAGAGCTTCAATTCTAGGATAGCAGAATTGCATGGCTTTGCAAATGAACTCAACCTCAGATCCCAATTAAGCTTTGAGAAGCTTAATTCACAAGTTAGCACACACACATGTGCTCTGGAGGATTTAAGTATACTTCATTAGCCGCTCCTAGACTATGGTTAATTCACAAGTTTTATTGATCTATTCTTTCCTTATTGTTACTAATTTATTGGTAAAGTTTGTCTTATTTGGTTGATGCGGTGTTTGAAGGGCCTCTTGGTTGATGCTGACCAATTGCTCACTGAGCTACAAAATGGACTTTCTCAGCAAGAAGAGAGCTTTACTACATTTGTTGAGCAGCAGCATGAGGTTTGTCACAACAATGCTAACTTTTTCCCAAATGATCATTCTCGCATTATTGATTACAGTGGTGTAATAAAACGTTTTTATGCTCAAACAGGGACTCTCTTTTAATATGGAGAGAACAAAGTCTATCTCAATAACTACAACAAATTTCTTTAGAACAATAGATACTCATGCATTGGAACTCAAAAAGATTTTGGAATAATCACATATGGCACATCAAAAGCAACTCTTGCAGCTCCAAATGAAGTTTGAGGTAATGTTCTGTTGCAGATTATGTAAATTCTCCATTGGTCTAAAAATCTCTTTGAAAGTTTACTAGGTACATTGAAGTAGCTGTTGATGTGAAAGTGTGGATTCAGGTCTGTGCTGCTGATGAAGAGAAGTACCTGATGGAGAGGGTAGCAGGATTATTAGCAGAATCAAATGCTAGAAAGAAAAATATGGTATGCACATTCATACTCTGTCAAGACCACCATACTTTTTTTTGTTGCATTCAAAGAATATCTGGATGACACAAAATAGTGTGTAGGCTACTATTATGGTGCAACTTATGGTTGTAAGGCAATGTATCTGTGCATATTACTACTTGTGACCCTCAGGTTGAAAACCAAGTATTGATCAGAGTGTTATATGTGATCACTTCACTAGGTCCGAGATGATATCAGCAACCTCAATAAGACTGCTTCTGAGCGTTCCAACAATTTACAAACTGAAACCACCAAACTTCATGATTTTACATCTTCTATGAGAGAGCAATAGGAGTCCTACATGGAGAGAACTGAAGATGCATTCCAGCAAAACATATCCTATATTGAACAAAAGAGATGTTGCTTGGTGGAGAATCTTCAGCAATGGTTAGTGTGTCTGTTTTGACAGTAAGTAGTTGAGTTTTGAGTTTCTTTAACACACCAACTAACGCATATTCCTTATTCTGCAGCAAGACAAGGACAAAATTATGCTCAGAACAATGGAGTACTGCTCAAAATTCAGTATTGGCACTTGGAAGAAGCAACGTGGAAGCCACAGGTTCAGTCATAAGGTAATTGCAATTATTAGACAAATAAATTAGGCAATTATTAGACAATTCAGTACTGGCAATTGGTCTATGCTAAATATGTCTCTGTCCCCTTTGAATGAAGTGATGGGAATGAGGCGAACAACCAACTTCATACTAGATTTTCATCTGCCATCGCCACAACACTTGAAGATAATGATATTTCAAGTGAAGCTCTTGTTTGCTCTATTGACGGTACTATCTCTCTTTAGTGTTGTTTCAATTTTTGCTTGAATGTATGGCTTTTGTATGGTGTATTTTGATCGCCGACAAATGCTTTGTTTGCCAGATTCACTAAAATTGGACCACGACGTTTGTGAGAAGGTGAAGCCTATCATCATGGCATCACAAGCGGAGCTGCGCGACATGCAAAGCAGGCACCATGAGAAGACGGCGGAGATATCTGGGAATGCCAAGAGATCGCTCAGGGATGATTACAAAGTGAGCAATTCGGTTTGGGTGAATCCTGTCCTCTGGCTGCCAGTTAAGTTAGTTTATCTGACGACACACATATTTTGTTGTCTGTTAATAACCCAGGTGGATAAACCAACCTGTTCAATACCAACAAGGTGGCAGACTAGCATCCCAAGCAGCGAATCAATCGAGGGCTTGGTAACTCCTCCACTGGAAGACCTTGTCAAGTCGTTCTGGGACAGCAGCAGAACGCCGTCGAAATTGGCGAATGGGACGAAGCACTTGGATTCCCACTCCCAGAGAGTTCCTCTCACTGTAATCAACTAGAACAGCCAGTGCTAGTGTATACGCATATGCACGTATTCTAGTCAGAGTTGTTGAGTGGTTGAAGATCACTAGCTACTAGCACTAGTATGTTTGAAGATCTCTGTTCAATCAATTGATCCAATCCTATTCCTGCCTGTGCAACAACATATACTTGTGCGCTGGAATCTTCTCTTGATGACGCCATGTGATCTTTCTGATCGCAGAAGAAGAGCGGAGATGAGATGGATTGAGGACAGGGAAAATGAAAGTAATACATGGATTCTTACGACAACGTATTCCAAGACATGAATTGGAAAACACTTACGAGTTACTCCGATTTTCTTCTTCTAGACTAGATCGTAGAGATATAGGTTGTGCCGCATGTTGATATCAAGATTCTCAAGTTTCACAGGGTCCCGACACGGTCGTTTTTTGGAGGGGTGATCATTCATTTAAGAAAACCAGGCTTCCAAAGCTATCAATCTCGCTCGCTCCAGCCAGGTGTTGTTGCACGGAACCAAACAACACAAAGATAATGTGTATGTACATTGTGTAAATACTAGTTAAGTGCTCGTGCATTGCTACGAAATATCTTATGAATGTAATCATTTATCAATTAAGTAGATATAATATATCTCAATTCGTCAAGGCGTGCAGAGCAAAGCAGAAGAGCGGGGGTGGAGGCGAGGGCAGAGAGGAGGAGTAAGCGCAGACGGTGTCGCAGGCGATGTTAGGAGACGAGCAGGGAGCGCATGACGCGAGAAGATAGTTTGCTGATATCGTGTCCCACATGTCAGTAGGGAGGGACAGGGGTGGGAGGGTGAGGAGGACGGACGACCACTAACTCTAATTTTTAAGTAGTAGAGATTTTCAGAGGTGTCCAGGTGGCACTTATTTGAACATTACATCAACATCCAATGGAGCTCCCCCCCCATCATCTGAAAGTTTTTTTGAATCAATTGAAAGTTTTCAAATTGAATTTTTATTCATTTGAAAGTTTTCAAACCAAAATATTTTTTGGATCTGTTGAATGTTTTTTGCACTAGAATTTTTTTGAACCATTTTAAGCTCGAATCTTGATGAAGATTCGAATGTTAGAAAAATCGAGTACTCTCATCCCAACAAAACACCTGAGTACTCCTCAATTCCCTAAATTTTCCTATCTTGGACCAGTGGCATGGGGGACCTATTTATAATGTTAAATGGGGGGATAAGAGATTACAATGTTATCCCTATATCCCTATAAAGGCCCCCTAAAACTATAGCGGTGTTATGGGTATATCCCTCTTTGTGTCTAGGTCTGGTGCATAGTGGATCCCCATGGACAAGGTCCACCACGTCACCTGTCGGTCTTCAGGTTGTCCTAGTACCCCTTCGCTATGTGCGAAGGCCTTGTAGTGACGACAACACCCTTCGTTTTGACCGAGGGTGATGGGACCACCTTCTCCTGGATCGAGGAGGCTGGGCCCGACCGAGGTTGACTTGACCCCCCTTTTGCTGACCAGGGGTGATTCCTCTTGCTATGTGCAAGGGGGCCGATGGTGCCCTCGCTTGGCCTAGCCTAGCCGATAGCGAAGGTTATGCCCTTCGCTATGTGCGAGAGGGTTGAGGTGCTAAGCTTGGCTAGGCCAAGCGAGGGCCGATGGTGCCCTCGCTTGGCCTAGCCGATAGCGATGGGATGTGATTCCCTTTGCTATGTGCGAGGGGGGTTGAGCCGGTTGTGAAGGAGTTGAAGTGATAAGCTCGGCAAGGCCGAACGAGGGTAGACGTGCCCTCGCTTGGCCTAGCCGAGCTTAGCCGGTCGCACACAGCGAAGGGCATCACCCTCTCATCAGGCCACCTGGGATGCCCTAGCACATCCCAGCCTCCTTGATCTTAGACTGTGCGAGGGGGTTGAGCTGGTTGCGTTGATGGTGGCATCCTCACTTGGGTCGAGGGGTGCCACTGCTTTTGCACGTCACCTTCGCAGGTTTCGTTCACACTGCTTCGCATGGACTATGGAGCCGCGGTGGTCCGCACAACACTAGGTGAGGTATGTCAATCGCCAAATTAGGGTGTCCCTGCTCGGTTGGTCGTCAGAAACCACGCAATAATAATTAATAGAGGAATTGAATCACAAAACTGATCACAAAATTAATATATGCTAGGTAATTCATATATATCATCTTTAAATATAACTAATGTAAAAGCCATTATTTATATCAAGTAAATTTTGCAAAACTGCATTATAATTGCCAAAACTATCACAAAATCACACTTTTAGTAATGTGTTGTAGAATCACACTTGCTTTGGACAATCGTTTCGCAAAACTGCACTTCCGTCGAATCCAACAGGACTAACATCTCGTGCCAATGGCTCCCCCGTTTGATGACATGGATGAATTTTCCATGCAGGCAACACATGATCTGGCTGAATTGAAGCGTTTGAGTTCCTTCTCCTGGAAACCATCAAGCCCCAAAACTGACCGACGCCATGCAAGCCAGATGATGTGTCTCCCCCGTGGCAAGTTATCGTCCATGTCAGCAAACGGGGAAGTTGTGAGGACGTGAGACTAACTAGTGGGCCCGAGATGTTAGTCTCGTTGGAGTTGACGGAAGTGCAGTTTTGCGAAACGATTGACCAAAGTAAGTGCGGTTATGTGATACACATATATCATTAAAAGTGCAGTTTTTGTGATAACTTTGACCATCGAAGTGTGGTTTTACGAAATTTACTCTTTATATCCTATTGTCTTGTGCTGACCCTGCTTAAGAATTATACCTATAGCTAAATTCACATATGTGTGTCTAATGCCGAGAAAGAAGTTTACTTTTATATTTCGATGATCAAATTCTTTTCCAAGGAAGTGCAAAAGCTTTGTACAATATTTCATTTAGAAGAAAAAATATATTATCAAAGGTACAACACACCAAAACTAAGGGTCGTTAGACCCACCAATGGCAAAAAGAAAAAAAATTATACTACTCCTCAGTAGGTGACTCCAGATTCGATGCTGACCCCATGCACCAATGGCTGTGCTCGCTACAAATGCATATAAGTAGTTGGTCGATAGAAATCGTTTTATTATTGAAGATCCTTTGGTTACGCTCCTTCCAGATCATCCAACAGACGAGGATGATGCACGCATCCAAGTCTTTCCTGCAATTTTTAGGAACGTGGTTCCTGACGACAATCCAATGATCTTGAAGAGAGGACTGACCCACAGGAATTGCACCAAGCATTCCGACCTGGCTTAAGAAGTGCGCCCAATCCTGTGCTGTCACCGCATAACCCACTAGAAGGTGATCAATGGTCTCCTGTCTGTGCCCGCAGAAGACGCAAAGTCCTTGGTTAGGTAGTCAGTCCTCAGCGTTGAAGGCGATCAGCCGTCCAACAGCGTCGACGGATCGCTAACCAAATGAAGATTTTGCATCTTAGAGGAGCCCTGGCTCTCCAAATGGCCTGAGCGCAAGGAAAACCGGCGGAGCCCCTAAAAAAAGCCCGGTACGCCGACTTAGAGGGGTAACAACCCGAGCTTTCCCAACGCTAGAGAACCGAGTCCACCTCACCTTGAACCAACTACACTAGTTGTAAGATATCCCAGAGGCGCAGGAACTCTGAAAATATACCAGGCTGTGGCTGTCCCAAAATGTCCATAATCTAGGCATCATTTGCAAGTGCCTGGGCTGCCGTTCGGTTTCTCTTAATTGTTGGCTTCACAAGCTTGGCAATGGATGGTGCAAGGCAGAGAATGGAGTGCCCATCCAGCAATTGGTCCTCCCAAAATAAGCAATTCTTTCCATTCGTTACTATGACCATAATTGAAGCATAGAACATATTTTTCTCCACTCGATTGTGTTGGGAGTTGGGACTGAAGTCTCTCCCAAGGCTAGGGGTAAAAACGGATCGGATAGTTTCCGACCGATCCGGACAAAAACGGATTCGGAATGTCTCGGATCGGATTTTTCTCGGATAGTTTTCGGGTCGAAAACGAATTTGGAATTTTCTGTCAGAAACGGAAACGAATACGGTAGGCATGCTATCCGGCGGATACGGAAACGAATACGGATTATCCGGATAAGACGGAGTCCGGATATCCGGATTTTGGCCCAAAAGAGGATTTCAGCCCAAAAGAGAAAAGGGGATTTTAATTGATTTCCGAATTTCAGAAAATGCAACAAATCAAATAGTCTTATAGAAAATAGCAAATAGAGTTCAAAAATCCTAGAAAAAAATCACAGAAATTCGTTGAATTATTTTTAACTTAATAAAATTAATTCCAACTTAAAGTTGGTTTTTATTTTTGTATATAAATTATTTTAAATTTCTAAAAATAGGAAAAACCTTTTTAAAATTCAATAAATTAATTAAAAATTTCATTTTCACTTTAAATCCAATAAAATCCCAGAAAACTCAATAAATTTTATTTTTTACATTTAAAACTAGGAAATTAAATAATTGACTTTATTTTATTATTTTTCCCTTTTTAACGAGGAAAACTCTTTTAAATCTCAGAAAATACAATAAAATAATAACTTTATTAATTCTATTTTTGGTAACATACTTTGGGATATTACAGTCATTTGTGTATAGATTAACCATCCAGTCTAATCGATGTTAGTGTGAACTAAATTTTATGTATATGATGAGCTAAGTATGAATGCGTGATGACTTTGTGAGTCACGACTTATGAGCTATATATGGTATTATATTTGTGATGAACTAGTTAATGTAATTTGCTAGTGCCAATGTTATGTGTGGTTGCTGAAAATATGAACAATTCATGAATGTTTACATCAAATAAATTAGTTATATGTTTTCGTTAATTTCTGGCATACAATTTAAGGGGTTTTTATGTTCCAAAAAATATCTGTGACCGTATTCGTTTCGATTCGTATTCGCTCCGTATTCGTATTCGTATCCGGATCCGGGAAAAAAAATGAAAACAAATATGGCAAAGTCATTATCCGTCCGTTTCCGATCCGTTTTCACCCCTACCCAAGGCCTTGCTGACCAACATCGCTGCAGCCATTGCCACCGCAAGCGCAAAGCACAACCAAGGATGGTCAAGTTGGGCAGGTTCAGCCCCCCAAGATTTCGAGGACGACAAACTGAAGACCAAGCTACTAAACAGTGCTCTCCCGCCACATTCTAAGATCCTTTCCAAAGAAAAGCTCGATGTCTCTTATCGATTTCTTTAATGACCGAGAGCGGAGGGTCGAGAGCCATGAAAGTGTACACCGGCATGACAGACAACACTGCCTGAACCATTACGCAAATTCTGAGGGTTGAGTTTTATGCACGTATACCAAAATTACGCAATAGTTCCAAAACCCGAGTCGTCGTTAGAGAACACCAAATTAGCTAAGGAAACTAACACACTCACTACCTGACAAGCTGAACGCACTTTAGAAAAGGAACGATTAATCGAGTTGAGTGACAAGCAACAGCAGGTAGGTGATAATTGGATCATGCATAGTACTAGGTTACTAGCAAATATGATGGAACAAATCTGGAGAGGGTCGACATACTAAAACCTAGAATTAACTAACAAGAGAAGCATCAGCGCTCAGCAGCAACAACGGCGACACACTCGAGCTAGACTTGCATAACTAGAATCAATGCCTCCCGAAACAGCCTTTCATTGACTAACTATTGCTACCCATTTCAGTTTGTGGATGTGGAGCAAGACGACGACTTGGAGCTGCTGCACTCGTCCTTGAGGCCGGTGCTCTCTGTGGGGAAGAGCTCCAAGGTTTTGAGCGGCCGGCAGCATGGCGGGATCATATCAGAGCTGCCCCCCGCACCGCAGTCCATCATCATCTGCGCCGCCCAATCCTGATGCTGCTGATTATTGTTGCTGTATCCACCTCCACCATAGGCGCCTCCTCCTCCTCCTATGGGATCACCACCGATCTTGCGACCTGCAAACTCCATACCATCTGAAACTGCTGCTGCTGCATCCTGCTGGAAGTAGCCCCCCTGAACATACATACATGCATGCATGGTATGATGCCATGGTAGTACGTATATATTAACACTAATTAAACTGGCAGGAGTTCCAGCGTGATTATAATTAGACTAGTGAAAAGATCACATGAGTCCATTCTTGCTATTTTATTGATTATCTATTCATAATATCTTAAATATCTGTTCGCATTCGATGTAGCACATGACTTAATTATGTGTACCTTTTGTGAAGAAATGTATATGACATCAGTAGTACTAACTTTTGGCCATAACCTAAAAAAAACTCTGAACTCGATGCAAGCATATATAGATGACTTGTTACCGAGAAAACCACATTTTGTTATAGGGTTTTATACGTACGTAGTATATGTAGTCATCCTACACTAGATATGTATGTGCATTAACATGCTCCTGTTAAAAAGGCATGTATTATGCTGCACAAATTAAGTAGATTACCTGCGGCATGAAGGTGGTAGCGTATGGGTGGTGATGGTGCAGCTGCAACACAGCGGGATGCACACCGCCTGCAGCAGCGCCGCCGCTCCCACCACTGCCACCGGCGCCGGCAGCAGCATTATTGGCAGCGTTAGGAGGAGCAGCTGGAAGGGCCACGGCCGACGAGGCGGCTTGCTGCTGCGCGTACTGCTGCTGGTGGCGGGCGCAGAGGCGGCGGCGGAGGCGCTGGCGCTCGCGGGCCTTGTGGTTCTGGAACCAGTAGAAGACGTTCTTGCCCTCGATGCGGCCGTAGTAGGCGAGGTGCGCCGTGATCTGCTGGATCTCCGCCGCGTTGGGCGTCCGCACGCCGCTCCGGTACATCTCCTCCAGGATCATCAGCTGCTCCGGCGTCGGGCACCACCGCGTCGACGGGGTCTGCGGCATACTACTGCTCTCGATCGCCCGCCTACAATTAATACTCTAGCTAGCTTCTTGATTAGTTAGTGCAATACTATTACTAGCTAGCTAATTATGTATGTAGTAGTGTATACACTGACCAGTCTTGAGCTAGCTACCGTGTGACTGTGAGATGTATGCATGCATGGCTATTAGCTATCTCCCACTTGCTGTCTGTCTCGCTATGTTCCAAGCAACCTAAGGGTGTGCGACTCTCTTATATAGACCGATCTATCTATCTAAGCCGGGGAGCATGTCCGGGTAGGGCATCCGAGTGGTGTATAGTGAGGGCATGTATAATGGTACAGAGAGCTGCTGTCTATAGTAACTCTTCATGTCACCTGTAGACAACACTAAAGATAGCTCATACAATGGTTATGATGATACAGTCGGCTACAAGATTGTAAACAACACACAATCTTTTAATACTTTTCTTGTTTCTGATGCTACAATCGACTACAAGATTGTAGATAATATCTTTCTCTCTCTCCATTCTCTTTCATCCACGTCAGCAAAAATTCTACGTGGCAAAGACTATAGATAATTGACATAAGCTCATTGTACATGCTCTGATGGAGCTGAAGCAGCTAGTGAGCAGGTGAAGGGGCGCATGCATTAATTAGTGGATCTTTTGCATGCTGCGAGTATTTTTTTGCACGCACGCACGCCCGATTGCGGTTCCTTAGCACACGCTTAGACAGATGGAGAGCATGGATAAATCAGCGACCTCATAAAATTCCTACTAAAGTGCACTCGCATGTACGTAATAGGTAGGTACTATAATTTGAACCCTGATAGGTGGAGTCGTACACCCACAACTTCACCACCCCACCAAGAGGTGGTTCCTGCATGATGTGAGATTAATGTGAGTATGTCAGCAAATTTAGGGTTAACTAGCTAGCTAGGTTGTGCATGTGAAAATTATTAGAGTTGGGAGAGGCAAATTAAAAGCCGCTCGTGGGGTAAGTAAAATCTGGATGAGGAGGTATATAATAGTAGTACAACGAGGTAAAAACTACTTCCTCAGTTTCGCCATAACAGCTAGTGCGCCAGCGCTTAATTGCACCTTAAACTTCTTTTTAGCATGCATTTAAGAGGCGGTTTTGCTAGTTTTAAATTGCCTGAAATTTTCTTAAATTTAAGTCACTTGTTGTGACCATTGGATTTGTGTAGAGATTGGTGTGTCATATGATTGGATATTGATCCAATAGATGTCATATGATTGGATATTGATCCAATGGTCACAACAAGTGACTTAAACTTAAGAAAATTTCAGATAACTTATGAATAGACAGTTCCTTTAAAAGGACGTAGAGCGTGCAAACATTACATCACTACTACAGAAAAAGTCTTCACAGACGGTTCAAAAACACCATCACAGACGATTTCGTGAGCCGTCTGAGTCTATGGGTCAGTGATAACATGAATCATCACAGACGGTTTTTGAACCGTCTGTGAAAAAAGCTATCACAGACGGTTCTAAACAAGAACCGCTCGCGATAATCAATATCACGACGGTTCTTATTCGTAACCGCTGCGTGATAGTCTATTTTCACAAACGACTCTAAACAAGAACCGTCTGTAATAAGCAATTATCACAGACGAACCGTCTGTGATAGTTTTTTCTATTGCAAAAAAAAAAAAAATCAGATTTTGAGCTAAACCAATCAATTCCTGGACAGTAGTTTTCATATGCAATCTCTAACAAGACAACTAAAATCCAATTATAATTCTGATCGCAAACACATTATAGAAAAGGGAAACTAAAAGGTTTCACAACGTCCCCTCCGAATGGGAAAAAAAGAATAAAGTTACAAAGTTAAACGAGCTAAAAACCATCTGTGCCTGCAAGCTCCTGAAGAACTCATCGGCTTTTTGGATTGGTTCAACACTACTTCTCTCTGTACCTCACTAGCATATCACAAGCTATTCTTGTATGTTGTCCGAGTTCGACTCAAACTCGTCAGTAAGGAGAGACGACTGAAAACCTCCGGCGGCGTTCTGACCTTAGGTGATACAAAATTAAGATCATTCTTTACAACAAACAGCCAACAAATTGTGTATATTTTGAGGATGTACACGTACCTTCTGGCAGTCTACCTCCTACGACAGACAAGGAGCTCCTTCGCATCCCTCCTCCTCCTCGTTGTCGGCTGTGTCTCCTCACCGAACCGCGACATGGAATTGAGGGTGGTCACTCGAACTTAGCGTGGGAAGGGGAGAGGGAGAGACTGATGTAAGACAAAACTGGGATGGTTATAATATATAAGGATAGCACCAAAACATTTTGCCTCCCGCGCACGCGTTCAAAATTTTTCGAAATCCCGCACTGCGAATCACAAACGATTTCATACAAAAAATGTCTGTGATGACATATCACAGACGGTTCGTATCACGAACCGTCTGTGATAAGTATCTCATCACAGACGGTTCTTAATATGATCCGTCTGTGATAAGTATCTCATCACAGACAGTTTGTATTAAAAACCTTCTGTGACTAGGAATTTTTCTTACTCTGCGATTTTACCATGACTTGAAAAATTCTAAGTCACATACGGTTTTTAATACAAACCGTCTGTAATATTATACTTATCACGCATTTGTTCGATAAGAACCGTCGTGAATTATCACGAGCGGTTCAGATCATGAACCGTCTGTGAAGTCTACAATTATCACAGACGGTTCGTGTTAAGAACCGTCTGTGATCTAGCCCTCTTCACAGACAATTTTTAGCGCAACTAGTAATACAGACGGTCTCTAAACCAAAACCGTCTGTGATTGTATGTAATACAGACGGTTTTGGTCAACCGTCTGTGATTGTATGTAATACAGACGGTTTTGGTCAACCGTCTGTGATGATGCATCCAGTATATGCCTTTTTGTAGTAGTGCATTTACTATAATTTTATTTTGTCAATAGACTTACATTGTAAAATGACAAAAAAAAAATAGCCACATATATCGCGAGAACGGAGGGATCGAGTACGAAGATGGAAGAATGAAGCCCTCAGTTATTTTTTTTGGGTAAGCTTAGACCGCACTGGATCTGCTGATTCTAGCTCTGCCACTGCCCACTGGTGCATGTTTGAAACCACAGCTAGCTAGCTCTAGTCAACTGCATGAGAGCTAGCCGGCCGGCCAGATGTATATTGCGTTTACAGGTTCCATTCCAGCTTGAAGAGAAGTACCTTTTTTTCTCGTCTACGTTGAATTGATGCTGCTGCCTACGTTAAATGAGTGACCAGAGATCAGGCAGAATGGAAGAGAAGGGAGCTAGCTAAGCTTGCTACGGAGGAGATGGGAGGATACGTAATTGCATGCACACTGTTGTCCTCAGTGGCATTCAAGGGAAACTTGAATGCATGCATGCCCTTCACTTCAATTCTCTCTTCGATCTATTCTCTCCCCCCTTTTAGTTACTACGTACCATGGGCAGAAGAGAAGAGGATGTGCGCGCACTGCTTTTAAATGTTTTGTCTGCCCTGCTAGTACTGCTGCTGCTGCTGCTGCTGCTGCTTACTACTAAGGAGAGGGAGAGGGAGAGGGAGAGAGATCAATGGGGGAATGACATGACATGCATGTAGGAGTGTGCATACCCCTGTAACACAACCCTTCTGCCTAGACTACCGGTTGGGTACTGCAACATAAGGTGATGATCGATGAGAGAGACGACATCACCATACATATGCAAACAACGACCTCATCTCTCTCTCTCTCTCTCTCTCGCTCTCTCGCTACATGTACAGCTTGTCAGCTTGTACACACGCGAACGCATGAAAGTGTAGCTCTTGTGTTTGACTGATTGATTGTTCATTTAGCTGGCAGTTTAATATTATATATTTATATTTTCCCGTGTGCCCTTTGCTCACCTCTTTTGTTACTCTCTTTGTTCTTTTTTAAATGATGTTTTTGATTTTTCACCATCTACAAGATGTGATTTTGACGGTTACTTTTCGTAACTTTATCTTATTATGTATTAGTAAAACTATAATATTATAAAAGTATAATTTTAACTACAAATCTAATGATATAGTTTCTATGTAGTCAATCTAAGTAGTTTTAAACATATTAGTGGTCAAACTTTAGAAAATCTTCACTTTAAAAAGAGCCGATCGTGGGAGTAATTTGTTGCATGCATGCGAGCCATGGTGCGTACGTAGCCACACCACATTCATATATACTAGAAGATCACCCGCGCCCCTGGCGCGGGCACGGACGCGCGTCGCGGGCACGGACGGCCATTCGCGCCCAGCGCAGGCGCGATCCCGGCCTTTCGGAGGCGATGGGACAGATGTCTTTTTTGGGACGACGTGGCCGGGGGCAATCCCATGCACCGGGAATAAACGTAGATAATGCATGCATCATGCATGGACACCTCGATCCATGCAAGTAGAGTTGTAAAATTCATATGTCCAGTACTCATCCTCTCGACCCATGCGTTAATAAGAGCTAGGGATCGTCCATGAGCAGTGATCGATCGACCCAGCGTGGATACCGAGACGCACGGCATCGACGAACCACACAAGTAGTTAATTCAGCAGAGTCCTTCAGCTTTCCCACTACTGCTCCCATGCATCCATCTCTTCCTTCCTTCACCTTATTCAAAACCTAATTTATGGACCTGTTTGTGCTACCATTAACTACCACTGGCCTTGCTTTTCCTGCTGACAATATCTATTGCGCCACTTCAATGCAATTCTGATTCCATCTCTTCTTTAATTAATTTGGAGTATCTAAAGCATGCATGCTTGCTAGAATATCAATCGACAGGTAAATTATGGCTCTTTGAACAGCTTCGGCTTCAACTTTTCGTTCGAAAAAGCCGAAAGTCGTCCCAAATGAACGGCATTTATAACCGGCTTTCCTCGAAGCCGGAACCCGCGTATAGCGTATAGCGTAGGAAAGCCGAAAGCCGGAAACCGCCGAAGGACAGCTTCCCTAGCCCCGTTCCAACTTTACCCCTAAAGTTTGGAGGTGTTTACCCGCTTTTGCCACTGCACAAAACCCCCATCTCGGTCGACAAAACCCTAACCCAACGCCCAAACGCCCTCGACTTTGCTCCCTTCTCTCTTGACCCGCCACCCCTCCTCCTCCTCCCGCGTTGTCCCCCCTCCTCCTCCCGAGCCTACCGTCGCCACCCTCGTTCGCTCCTCCTCCTCCTGAGCCCGACGCGACCACTGCCCGCTCCTTCCTCTTCCCTTCCTCCCTTGCCGCCATCGCCGCTGACAACAACCCTATTTTTTATTTTTTATTTTTTTTTCATTGTAAATGAATTATTTATGTAATAATTTTTTATTGCAATAATTGTTTATTGTGATATTTTTTTGTTGTAATAAAAGTTTATTGCAATTATTTATGTCATAATTGTTTATTGTAATAATTATTTATTGTTAACTTTCGTTAATTGCGTTAATTGTTGTTCATTGCAGTCTATTGCGTTAATTGTCGTCAATTGCGGTAATTATCGTTAATTGTGGTAGTTGTCGTCCATTGTGTTAGTTGCCATCAATTGTGTTAATTGTCGTTAATTGCGGTAGTTGTCGTGAAACGCCGTCAATTGTCTTTAGTGGTCATTAATTACCGTTATTTTTTGTTAAACGGCATCAAACAAGTCATCATTTGCCTCAAGGGCATTTCATATATTTCACAACTCATAAGCTCCAGCCAGCCGATCCAAAAACCAGACAACCAAATACTAAATCTCTTTAGCTTAGCCGTTCAACCCAGCTGGAAACTGCTTTTTAGAAAATCACTAGTCGTGCCAAACATGCCCTATCACTAATGCAGAAAAGGTCTTCACAGACGGTTTAAAAACGTCATCACAGACGATTTTATGAGGCGTCTGAGTTTATAGGTCAGTAATGACACGGGGTCATCACAAATGGTTTTCAAACCATCTGTGATGTATACTATCAATGTGGTTATTAACTCAGAACCGTCTATGATAGTTGCCTATCACAGGCGGTTTTTATATGAAACAGTCTGTAATTAGATGATGTATCACAGACGGTTTGTAGATAAAATCGTCTATGATATTTGAATGTATCACAGACGGTTTGTAGATGAAACTGTCCATGATAGCTGATGTATCACAAACGGTTTGTCCTACGGAACTATCTGCGATATTCTTTTTGTATTGCTAAATCTATATTTGTTTATTGGTCAGCCTCAGAAAATGATAGTCATGCTCTCTAAAACAAGCAGAAACACAACAAAGTACATGTACATATCCAATTCACATTCATTTCAGAAACAAGCACATCCAATTCACATTCATTTTATAAACAAACACATCCATTTCACAACTCAATTAACTCAAATGAACTAAAATTAACCATTCATGAACAAATATACACACATGTTCTATTAAGTTTAATCTTATTCCAATCAAGTTCAATCTACATTGTGGAACTTCCCTTATGGGTTTATGACCTCACGCATCAAGAAGGCCGCAAACTATCTTCGAATGTGTTCGAGCTGGGCCTGTTCCAATGGAGTTTCAACGATGGTCACAACCTGTCGCTAGGAAGATTAAAGTCGTGTATATATATAAATTAATAAGTACGAAATAATTATTGCAAAATTGGCAAACCTGAGAATCTTTGGTTATCAGGGAGCCGAGCAGTAGTTGCATGTTGTGGCAAATATAGTATCCACAGATGTTGCCCGCCGACTGCTGGTAGCACTGCAAAAATAGAATTTGTTAGTTCGAGAGGTATTACTACGAAGTGTTATATAAGATTAATGTATACTGGCGAATACCGGGAATTTGAAATCGTGTCGCAGGTTCACTCCCTTGCATCTCCCTCCCTTTGCATAGTACGTGATGAATGACCAACGTGATTCTAAAAACTTAGCCTTAGCTATTGCAAAGGAAGGAAAGACTACAATAGAGTTATCTATGGAGAAAATATATTTACCTATTGATTAAGTTTTTGATAACTGTGAAGTCGTTATTGGACCTCTTTAGGGAATCAAGATATCTTATCTGGTTCTATTTTGGTATAATTACAATTAGAATCCACTTGAACCTACACAGGTATGTCGCCATGGTCATTAAACCTAAGTTCGTGTTGCTTATAAAGTACAAATCAACAAGTATAACCACAAGTACAGCACTTACCGCTGGTTGTAGGGCAAAAGTATGAAATCCTTCTCACAGCGATCCAGCAAAAACATCGCCATGTAATCCTCGACGAAGGTTGCATTGTCGTTGATGCATTGCTCAGAGACCAAAAGTGGGTCGAGGAAACCTATCGATGATTTACTTGATGTGGTTTCTACGATCATATATATATATATATATATATATATATATATATATATATATATAAGCTAGGAGTTATATATATATGACATTTATCGGTATTACACGAACATAGATCATGATTGTACACACTTACAGTGTCCAGCATTACATGAGTGAGGCGTCGAGGGAGTCAAGGTTGAAGAGGAAGAACAAGTCATTGGAGGTCACCATGAAGATAGTCTTGAAAATCGTGGTTAAAATGAATTTTCTTGAACTTGACGGTGACACCCGAGCAACATTTTCCATCCGTTTTTTTGGCATGTTCCATGTACTATTTATGCAATCTTTGGGAAGCTAATCCTAGGGTTTTGAGGTGCTCTTCTGGGACGACCAACGGCTCACCACGCACAAATTTTCAGGACAACGACAAGAAGGGGATATCATCGGGATTTTTCGATTTGCCCTTTGCCGCCTCGCTTTTTATTGGTCGACCGGGCACAAGGTGTAGATGCATCTGATGCACTGGGTCCTTGCCACATTGGTGCAGGTAACTCTGCTTCAGGTAGCTCTGGTGTTGATACTTCTCGTGAAGTTGACACCGGTGCAGGTAGCTCCGGTGCAGATACTTTC
Organism: Ampelocalamus luodianensis; assembly: GCA_036346255.1. Classification (NCBI taxonomy): domain Eukaryota; kingdom Viridiplantae; phylum Streptophyta; class Magnoliopsida; order Poales; family Poaceae; genus Ampelocalamus; species Ampelocalamus luodianensis. The sequence goes on along the minus strand of CM070640.1, from coordinate 335,190 downwards.
CGTAAAGATGACATCGGTGCAGGTAGCTCCACGCAGATGTTGCTCTTGGGCCACTGGATGAATGTTCCAATGACTTGCCCTAAATTCACGACCTCGTCGTTTGGGGGCATCTCTAGTTGGACGATCTCGAAATTGACATAAACACCGTTCACATTCACTTTTGCGAAACCTGGCGCTATATTTACACCATGCAGCAAGACCTTGACACTGGATGGATAAGCCTGGCCCCATGCAGCATCCAGGGCAACGGAGGCACATCTCACTTGGAGCTTGCATTTTGTAGCCACCTACATAACGATACAAAATTAGCTATTCCAACAGGCCCACCAATGGATCAAACATTCTAGGGGTAATAATTATTACCAGAATGTCACCAACAGAAAATCTGTCATCGCTTTCTAAGTTATGGTTGGACGCGCAGCTACTCGGAAGTTTGGGAGGGGGCGGGGCTAGCACAATAGTAGCGGGGGCTTCCAACTGATTTCCCCTAAGCCTTTCCTTTGTGAGGGATGCATGCATCTCCTCTTGTGATATGTGGACCTTATCGACTATAGACCACTGTACACTACGCTCGGCTATGTGTGGTTGTTAAGACACGTACGTGTCTATGTCTCTAACATGACCGAACATAATTCTTTCCGTTTGGCAATAACTGCTTGGTGAATGTGTAGGGAGGATGTCTCACTGGCAACAACCGTCATCAATGTGCGTATTAAAGCAACCGTTAATGCGTCTCCTGACACACAACAACTTCCACTTTTTCAAACGCTTTATAAGGGGCGATGCCGGCAGACAAAAGAGAAGAAGAGAGTTCAACAGAGATGAACACACAGACAGAAGCCATTAGACTTAGTTTCGGTGGCTTGTGTTTTGTAATCTCATTCAATACAAGAACACATAAGTAAGGTTATTATTCTCTCTGAAAAAGACCTGAACCTGTCTAAAAAAGCTATTTGTCTTTTCTTGCATAATTTCAAGAGCCTTGTCCCCAACATTTAACTCACAAATATTGATATTAATTCATTGACAACTCTATATCCCTACTTAAATGCTTTGGAAGAGGTTAAATAGTTATGTCGTTTAATAAAGGTATGTATGGTCATTTCTTATTAATTATTTCTTACATTTAGTACTCTCTTAGTCCATGCGTATGATGGCTGTGGACAAATATAGCGAAACATATATAGAAAGTCATATTTTTTTTTGGGGAGATGATTATATGCATCACATTTTTTCCCCGAGAACACGCAAAAGCTTTGTACGGCATTTCACTGGAAGAACACTACGCATCACTGTTTTTTTAATAATTTGAATCAATATACAAACATATGGCACATCAATCTTTATATTAATCCAATAGTCATAAAAATTAACTTAGACTTAATAAAAAACTATAGTTACAAGTAGCAAATTAAAGCGTTATTTTTCGTGTAGAGTAGCTTCAGTTTGCAAAAGAAATTTGTAACGTCAAACAGGAAGACCGATATGCATGCTAGCTGCATAAATGGATCATCAAATTGCTGCCATTATGGCCATCTGCTAGCTATCTCGCTCTCCATCCTTTATATTCTCCATTCTGCACCCTTGCCACTGTGTTTCAACAGTTCACTCCAACGTCATGAATTAGGATCGGATCCTCTGTTATAATGAATTACTATGCAAACAGTACCGGCAGTGGTGCTTCAGCAAACACTATAGGAGCAATGAAATAGTAACACATCGATTTTACAGTAGCGAAAACACCGTGGCTATTAGTATGAACATTTATTTTTTGATCAGATGACGGAGATCGTTTTCTAATGCATAGTATTATAAATCCTCTATATTAAGACCTTCAACGCAGATGATCTATTTCCCATGAATCAATGCTCTTTCTCTCTTTCTACACGCTTTTTTAGATCCACACTTACAGACGCCATCTTTTACTAGTATCCAATTAACTGAATGGTGCCACTGGCACATTAGCAGAATCAGTGTAAAATTAGGCATCGTTCTAGGGTTCTTCTGTACTTGACCAAACATTTAGACCCTGTTTTTGCCGGCTATGGGCTATGGCTTCTAAGTCTCAGATCTAGCTCAGAGTAAAGGTCCATTTGGAGCATAGGAATTTCATGGTCGTTTTGGAATACGCTTCATGTCAAACTTTAGAAACTTTGATCGTCATATTTTTAATATTTAGATTAGATGCATGAAAATCACATGTATAGATTTATCTTCAAAAATACTTTCATAATATTATAATTTTATTGTGTTTTACATATATATTACAATAGTACTTAGTCATTAAAGATGTATTTTAGGACTGTATTGATATTTGTTTTTGTGAACCGGAGAGAGTAGTTTTTATTAAGAGGTGCGGTTCAATGCCTAAACGGACCACCTTGGCCCCCTAACTTTGGTATAATATTAATGCAACTATTACTTCTTAGGCCTTGTTTGGTTTGGCTTCGGCTTCCGGCTGAAAAAGCCGGAAGCCGAACCAAACGGCTAGCTTTTCAAAGCCGCTTTCCCCGAAGCCGCTTTCATTCTCAACGCGCGGAAGCCGAAAGCGAGAAGCCGCCGCGGGGCAGCTTCCGCAGCTTCCCACCACCTCGCTTCCGTATTTGCCCCTGGATTTCACACTTATTTACCCGCAATTTGCCATCGCATAAAAACCCCCCAACCGGCCGAACCCTAACCCTAATCCCTTCTCCCCGCGCCCCCGAGCCCCTCCTTTTCTTCCTCCCATGCGCGGCGCTCCCTCTCGGCCTCTCCCCGGCGCCCTCCTCCCCACTGGCCTCCTCCCCTGCGCCCTCCTCCACCCCCGGCGTCCTCCACGGTGTACTCCTCCACGGCGCCCTTCTCCACCCATGGCGCACTCACCCACGACGCCCTCCTCCACCCACGGCGCACCTCCCCGGTGCCCTCCTCCACCCCCAGCGCCCTCCTCCACGGCGCACCTCCTCCACAGCGCCTTCCTCCACGGCGCCCTCCTCCCCACCGACCTCACCCGGATCCAGATCGAGATCTGGATCTGGATCCCAGCCGCCTCCTTCTCCCCCACCCGCCCGCCGACCTCCACCTCCTCCTGCGCCGCCCCTCCTCCTTTCACCGGCTCGGCGCCATCCTCCCTCCTCCGGCTACCTCCCCCGATGCGGCAGCGCCTCCTTCTCGGGCTCCCTCTCCCGGCGCCTCCCCCGATGCGGCAGCGCCTCCTTCTCGGGCTCCCTCTCCCGGCGCCTTCTCCTCCGGCTCCTCCCCCTACCGCTGGCCTCCATCCTCGACCCCACTGCCGGTCTCCTTCCCCCGAAGCCACTGGCCTCCTCCCCCGACACCGGTCCCCTTCTCCTCCACCCCCGGCGCACCTCCTCCACCTCCCTCCATCTCTAGCTTGCCGCAGGCTGCAATTCCTACTTCCTACCTGAACCTCTGTTGTGTGTTCTACACTTCTACTCATTAATTTACACATCATGCAATTGCAAGACCAGTGAAATTCATCATAGAGCCCTACAATGGCAGCTTGTTTTGATCGAATTATTGCTCATTGTGGCATTCAGTATGTGCTACAATTTTGAATGGTTCAAATTGTACTTCTGTCAAATGTCATGCTGAAATTTTGCATTTTGATTCATGTATTGTGCTGTGCTTGTGTTGTGCTATGATGGATGGAATGGCTTGGATGATTCATGATTGATGAATGAATGATGCTGACATAATGCTAGAAGATGATCTAGAATTGAATTAACATAGTTACTACTAGCTGATTGCCAACATGTGGCTGAGCATTCACTCACTCACACACAAGTACCTATTTTTTTGTTTGTTTGTAGGTGCAAGTGTTGAATTTCATTTCAGTTCTTCTTGAACATGTTAGAGACAAGGTTATTCCATTTGCAACTCAGTTATCACAATTTTTCATAAGGTATAGCTGAAGCATTATGGTCTGATAAAAATCCCATTTTTCCTGTTGGCTGTACTCCATTCATGGAGTGATAAAGAGCATACTTCTGTTGTGGGCTGAGCTCTGTGTGCACTATGCTTCTGATATAGCATCATTTGCTAAGTGTTACATGAGAAGAGAGAGAAATAAATCCTTCCCAATCAATATGCTTTCTTCAGTTTATCCTTTCCACTTTCAAATTTCAATGCTAACTTTGTTTTTTGAACCTCACCATCCAGTAATCTTAGGAATATTACTGCACTCCCATTTTACAGTTTAGTCATCAATTTAATAGATGGAATTAAGGAGGGTTGATACAATGACATTACAATTCAGTGTATGACCAAATGATTCTCATGCTTCTAGTTTGCACCATTGAATACTTGATTTTGATGATGACACACATTCATTCATTTGTTAGTAGCTTGTTATAGAATGGATTCACTAGTAGAAGTGTTGTTAGGTGCTAAGATTTGTAGACATTAATAGACTTAAACAAAGTGCCTAACACTGCCGATGCCGGTCCCAAGCCCGAAAAAAAGTGGAGGGGGTATTAATTGTTTGTAATAATTATTTGTTGTAATAATTGTTTACGTAATAATTGTTTGTTATAATTATTTGTTGTAATAATTATTTATGTAATAATTGTTTGTTAAAATTATTTGTTGTAATAATTGCCGTTAAATACGTTAATCCTCGATTCACATGGTGGAGAAATTCGTGCAACATGCTTCAATTCGGTTCTTGATCAGTTTTATGACCTAATTGAGGTTGGTAAGGTGTACTTGATATCTAGCGGATCAGTGAAACTTGCTCAAAAGTAGTTTATACTTATATCCATTAATGCATGTTCCTCTTATTGTCAATGTCTCGTCAATTGCGTTAGTCGTCGTCAATTGTCGTTAAATTTTGTTAAGTATTATTAAATGTCATCAATTGTCGTTAAATGTCGTTAAATATCGTTAAATATTGTTAAATATCATCAATTGTTGTTAACTATCGTCAAATATAGTTAAATGTCGACAAACATCGTTAAATATTGTTAAATGTCGTTAAATATTGTCAATTGTCATGAAATATCGTTAAATATGGTTAAATATTGTCAATTGTCGTTAAATATCGTCGAATATCGTCAATTGTCGTTAAATATGGTTGAATGTCTTTAAATATTGTCAATTGTCGTCAAATATCGTTAAATATGGTTAAATGTCTTTAAATATCGTTAAATATTGTCAGTTGTCGTTAAATATCGTCAAATATCGTCGAATATCGTTCAATGTCGTCAATTGTCGTCGTTAAATGTTGTTAATTGCGTTAAACGATATCAAACAAGTTATTTATTGTCCTCAGGGGCATTTCAGACATTTCACATTTCGAAAGCTGCAGCCGGTTTACCTAAAAGCCAGATAGCCAAACACCAAATCAGAAAAGCCCAGCCGTTCAGCCCACAGCCAGAAAGCCCTGCAGCACAGCCGAAAACCGCTTTTCAGAAAAGCACAGCCGAAACAAACATGCCCTTAGACACGAGCGAGCCGAGCATCAAATCATGGGCTGGGCTGGGCCGGGCCAGGCCCTAAAAAGCACGTCCCGAAGCATAAAGATTTAATACTTTACTTATTTTTTGAACAAACTTTTGTTTTTTTGTTATTATCTAAGAAAATATTAATTATTGCGCTTCAAGCCGGGCGCACGGGCCGAAATGTGAGGCTCAAGCCTGGTGTGACGTCAGGCTAGGCCCAGCCCGAGCCCAGGAAACTAGGGTTGGGTGCCCGTTAACAGGTGTACTAGATACTTCCATGTTGAAAACACTCCGGATGAGCAAATAAATCTGAGCAAAGAATATCCTTCGCCCAAGTTTCTGGATGGAGGTCAGGGCTAGGGCTCCAGTGAACTCTCCGGCTGTGTGTCTCGTTGACATCGGTTCCCTTTGTCGAGGATCCCCGGGTTTTCCTCTTCGCATACGCGGGATAACCGCGGTCACCTTTTCTCTAATGTCTAGTTCTACTGCTACGACAGTTGGCATCGTCCGTGGGAACCGGCAAAGAAGTCACAATGTATCCTCAGTTCGAGCGAGGCTCTAGTCATCGCACCTCGCAAGAAGAGCGCACCCAAGGTCTCCATAGCAGAGGCCGCGGCCGTGCCTGCCGCTCCGAGCACCCCAAGGGCCAAGTGAAGCAGGACCTCCGCCGCAGCGGTAGCTATCGCCGAGGCGGCAGAGGAGGAGGCCAACAACTCCACGCACGGGGAGATTGTTGGAAGCGACACCCGACCCACTGAGGCATCCCTACCCGAGGACCGTCGGGCCAACCAACCCCAGCCGCCACCTCAGGTGTGGCCCGAGAGGCATACGAGGCGCTGCAAAGGGAATTGGCGGACCTCCGTTAGGAGATGGAGAGCCTCCAACAGGCAGCAACGCCCGCGCTTGTGACCTCGCCGCAACTTGCGATCCTTGTCCCAGGGCAAGCAGTTGAAGTGGGGGATGGCACGCTCTGCCTACACCTCCTCCAACGGCACTGCCGGAGCCCGTGCTCTGAGGAGACTCGAACTCCCTTTTAGCGCCGACCTAGAAGCGGCCCGATGGCCCATGGGCTTCAAAATGCCGGACCTCAAAGCGTACGAAGGGAACACAAACCCAATTCGACTCCGCACAATTCAAAACATTTTGCGAGGGGCTAGGAGCAAACATCTGCTTCGTGTCAGTGGGGCACCCCGAGTCCAACAAAGCCGTCGAAAGAGCCAATGGCATCCTACTATCAGGGCTCACCAAGAGCCTTGTCAACATGCCCAAGGGCATATGGCCTGAAGAGCTCATGAAAGCTCTTTGGGCACTCCGCACTTCACTTACAAGGGCCACAGGTTTCTCTCCCTTCAAGCTCCTCTTCAGGACGAAGCAATGACCCCAGGCGAGCTGGAGCACGAGGTGTCGCTCAACCTAATGGAGGAATACCGCCTACAAGCCATCACCACAATGAAGCCAAGTGGGAGGGCCCATACATGATAATCCGCATGACAAGGGTGGATTCCTATAACATCGCAACACCAAACGATCAACCGCTGCACCACACATGGAACACAAAAAGCCTCTGCAAGTTTTATCCTTAGAAAATCACCACACGTACGACTGCATTCAGAATATTGCCTCGAAGCCGCAAGCACGACCGAGGCATATAAAAAGCACATGTACGCATTTTGGGCGCTTTTGCCAACATCAATGAAACAAGTACCTCAACAAACGGACCAGTTCCGCGCATGACCCTGAACCTGGTGCACACCAATGCCATCCGCGAACACACTGTTGGATTTAATATGGGCTAGGCCCAACTTTAATTCTAATTAAATCCTGAAAAATCCCAAAGGCCCATGTGCATGTGCTAAACCTTTTTAGTCCCATATGGAGAGTTAAAGGGGAGTTACACCAATTTATAAGGTGGAACGTGGGAGTCCTCTTGTGGAATTGGAGACAGCCAATACACGCGCGCGCTCGCTCGCCTCGCCTCGCCTCGCCTCGCCGAGCCGTGCCGTGCCGTGCGTGCGTGCGTGTGCGTGCGTGCGTGCGTGTGCGTGTGCGTGTGCGGGCGTACACAGGCGTGTCGGGTGCGTGCGCGTTTTTCTTTATCTATTCGAAAATCGAAACGCAACGGCTGGCAATAATTGCGACTGTTTCTGGTCTCTTCATTTTTGCAATTAAAAGAACAGTGCACTGATTCAAATAATGGTGGCGAAGCGGTTCTTGTTACTAGTGAGTAATGGCGACCGTTTCGGCCTCTTGACTAAGCGATGCGGTGCTGTTACTAGTGAGTAATGGCGACCGTTTCTGGCCTCTTGACTAGACAGTAATGGTTGCGGTTACTAGTAAGTAATGGTGACTGTTTCTGGTCTGGTTGTTATATATAGTGTTATCTGGAACAGAGTGAGGTTCTCGAATTCTCTCCACGAAAGACACCACGCTTCTTTGTTCTTGTCTCGGCGATCTCCATCCGGCGGCGCGTGTCGATCGCACCGGGAGAGCGAGGCCTCGGAACCCTCGTCCTTGAAGGCTTGCACGAGCAAGGGCGAATAAGGTTTTGGGAGCGTTCGCGCGGCGCCGCTTCCTCTCCATTCGACTCTACGCTCGCCTACAACCGTGCGACTACTACCGCGACGTCCCATCGCACGACTACTTACCACTACGCCATGACAAACGGCGATCTCACAAAGACTCACCGCCGCTTCTTCCACTCTGCTGCTCCTTCCACCGGATCCGGTATGTCTATTTCATATGTATTTCTTGGTTAGTAATATTACTAGTTGTTACCTTGAACAACGTGATAGATATGCTAGTTTCGTTCTTACGGATATTAGTATGTCTATAGTGTTCTTGCTTACTGCTTTGTGAAAGTGGCTAGAATATTCATCATGTTTTATCTACTATATTTCTGGATTAAAGTAATTCGAAAAATGCTCTTATTCTCAACAATCCAAAAACCTTATTGTAATAGGCATTTTTCATCAACTGGCTTTGCTGCTGCGCTTAAGCCCTCTCAATTCGATGGTGCGAATTATAAGAGGTGACGCACCAAGATGGTGCTTTGGCTAACTGCCATGAACGTTTTTCATGTGGCAAAAGGCAAGCCTGAAGGAACACTTACTCCTGAACAGGAGAAAGCGTTCGAGGCTGCTGATAATCTTTTTAAAGGTGCCGTGATCAGCGTTCTTGGTGAGAAGTTAGTTGATGCATATATGGTGATTACAAATGGGAAAGATACGTGGGATGCACTCGAGGCCAAGTTTGGGGTTTCGGATGCGAGCGATGAACTGTATCTCATGGAGCAATACCATGACTATAGAATGGTTGATGGCCGTTACAGTAGTTGAGCGAGCTCATGAGATACAATCCATGGCCAAAGAACTTGAGCATTTCAAGTGTGTGTTACGGACAAGTTTGTCGCGGGAGGCATTATTGCCAAGCTTCCTCCTTCGTGGAGGAATTTTGCTACTTCTCGAAACACAAGAGACAAGAGTTTTCATTGAAAATCTCATTGGGTCTCTTGATGTTGAAGAAAAGGCAAGGGCAAAAGATACACACACTAGAGGAAATGAGGACATTCTAGTGCCAATGTGGTGCGAGAAAAGAATGGCCAAGCTCAAAAGTTCAAAGGCAAAAACAAGATGCACAAACAACAAGCTTTAAAAAGAAGAAGAAGAACACAAAGGATGGCCTTTGCTTTGTGTGTGGCGAATCTGGTCATTGGGCCAAGGATTGCGATCCAACGCAAGGGTGTGAAGAATCGCAAGGCGAATTCCAAGTCCGCCAATATTGTTGTTGGTACTCGAGACGGAACTTGTGGTATGGTAATTTACCTCTTGTTTTTTCCGTATGTCAATCTACCGATTGGTGGATAGACACGGTGCTAATATACATGTGTGTGTTGATATTTCATTATTTTCTTCTTACGGGTCACTCGATTCACTAGTTCTAATGGGAGCGGGCCACATGCCACTGTTCATGGTGTTGGCACGGTCGATCCAAGTTTACTGGAAAGATTGTGCAATCGAAGAACGTGCATCATGTGCCATCCATCAATAAGAATCTCGTGAGCGGATCTCTTACGTGTAGAGATGGCTTTAGATCGTATTTGAGTCCAATAAATTTGTAATGTCCAAATGTGGACAATTTGTTGGTAAAGGCTATGTGTGCGGAGGCTTGTTCCGCCTATCTCTTTCAGATTTGTGTAATAATGTTGTGAATCATATTTTCGTGGTAATGAGACTACTATTTGGCATTCACGACTTTGTCACATAAATTTTGGTTGCATGACGCGTTAGCTTGCTTTAGAGTTAATCCCAAATTCACCCTTGCCAAAGGTTCTAAATGTCAAGTTTGTGTGCAATCAAAGCGACCTCGTAAGCCTCACAAGGCCGCGGAGGTAAGAAACTTGGCACCATTAGAACTCATACATTCAGATCTGTGTGAGATGAATGGTGTGTTGACAAAAGGTGGTAAGAGATATTTCATGACTTTGATTGATGATTCCACTAGGTTACGCTATGTGTATCTTTTAAAAACTAAAGATGAAGCTTTTCACTACTTTAAAATCTATAAGGCGTGTCGAGAACCAACTTGAAAAGAAAATCAAAAGGGTTAGGTCTGATCGTGGCGGCGAGTGCTTTTCTAATGAGTTCAATTTATTCTGTGAGGAACATGGTATAATCCATGAGAGGACGCCTCCCTATTCACCCCAGTCAAATGGGATTGCGAAAGAAAGAACCGTACTCTAATCGATTTGGTTAACGCCATGTTAGACACATCGGGTCTTTCCAAGGCATGGTGGGGGGAGGCTATATTGACTTCATGTCATGTCCTAAATAGGGTTCCCACAAAGAATAAAGAGATAACTCCATTTGAACAATGGGAGAAGAAAAGACTATCACTTTCATACTTGCGCACTTGGGGTTGTTTGGCGAAAGTCAACGTGCCAATTTCCAAAAGCGTAAGCTTGGACCAAAACCGTGGATTGCGTCTTTTTAGGCTATGCTCACCATAGCGTTGGATATAGATTTTTAGTGGTGAAATCTGAGTACCGACGTGCATGTCGGTACAATTATGGAGTCCAGAGATGCTACTTTCTTTGAGGATATTTTTCCGATGAAAGATATGCCTAGTTTATCAGTCGGGAGCCCGATACAACTCCTGAACCTGCCATTCCAATGGAATATTTTGAGCAAACCCTGATCAAATTCACGAGGAGGAAGACAATGAAACTCGAGGAAGAGTAAAAGACAAAGGATGCAAAGTCTTTTGGTTACGATTTCATTGTGTACCTTGTGGATGATACTCCAAGTACCATTTACAAGCATATGCTTCTCCGGATGCGAATCTTGGAAGGAAGCGGTCCAGTGAAATGGATTCCATTATCTCTAATGGAACTTGGGAGATCACCGAGCGTCCTTATGGTTGTAAACACAGTAGGATGTAAGTGGGTGTTCAAAAGAAGCTTAGGCCCGATGGTACTATCGAGAAGTATAAGGCACGGCTTGTGGCCAAGGGTTATACCCAAAGGAAGGCGAAGATTTCTTTGATACTTATTCACTGTGGCTAGATTGACCACTATTCGAGTACTACTATCTCTGGTCGCCTCACACGGTCTTCTCATTCATCGATGGATGTTAAGGCGGCTTTTCTAAATGGAGAGTTGGACGAGAAATTTACATGGAATGACCGGATGGATTTGTAGTAAATGGTCAAGAAGGAAAGGTGTGCAAGTTGTTGAAATCTTTGTATGGTCTTAAACAAGCACCTAAGCAGTGGCATGAAAAATTCGACAAAACCTTAACATCTGCAGGCTTTATTGTAAATGAAGCTGACAGATGTGTGTATTATCGCCATGGTGGGGGCGAGGGAGTCATTCTATGTCTGTATGTTGATGACATACTGATCTTTGGGACCAACCTTAATGTGATTAAGGAGGTCAAGGATTTCTTGTCTCAGAATTTTGAGATGAAAGATCTGGGAGTAGCTGATGTTATCTTGAACATCAAGCTGTTGAGAGGTGATGATGGTGGGATTACATTGTTGCAATCTCATTATGTGGAAAAGGTTCTGAGTCATTTTGGTTATAGCGACTGCAAACCTTCTCCAACACCTTATGATCCTAGCGTGTTGCTTAGGAAGAATCGGAGAATAGCTAGAGACCAATTGAGATATTCTCAGATAATTGGTTCACTTATGTATTTAGCTAGCGGTACGGGCTCGACATCTCGTTTCTTTGTGAGCAAACTAAGCCGGTTTGTTTCTAATCAGGAGATGATCATTGGCATGCTCTTGAGAGGGTAATGCGCTATCTAAAGGGTAATATGAGTTATGGCATTCACTATACCGGGTACCTAGGGTACTAGAGGGTTATAGTGATTCAAACCGGATATCGATCTTGATGAGATTAAGGCCACAAGTGGATATGTCTTCACACTTGGAGGTGGCGCTGTTTCATGGAAGTCTTGCAAGCGGACCATCTTAACGAGGTCAACAATGGAAGCGAAACTCACGGCGTTAGATATCGCCATCGTTGAAGCCGAATGGCTTCGTGAGCTCTTGATGGATCTGCGGTGGTTGATAAACCGGCATCGCTATTCGATGAATCGTGACAATCGGTGTGATCGTCAAGGTGAACAGTTCTAAGGATAATATGAAATCATCAAGACATGTGAAGAGAAGATCAAGTCCATCAGAAAATGAGAAACTCGGAGTAATAGCTTTGGATTATATCCAAACAACTAAGAATCGCGCGATCCCTTCACAAAGGGTTTATCACGAAATGTGATAGACAATGCATCAAGGAGATGGGTTTGAGACCCACGTGAGTTATACCATAGTGGTAACCCATCCTATATGATCGGAGATCTGTGAAGTAGGATTAGCGAAACAAGCTTTTGGTTAATCGGGAGGAGAGTACCTTTATAGACTCACTCCATTGGAGATGCAATTCTCTCCTAAATCAGTATGGTAGGTTGATTTTATCTTAATGTGTTCTGTGGCTTATTTAAGCAAAGATGCTTGTCTCTGAGCGATCTTGAAAGAACACACCTATATGAGCCCGATTGCTAGTCACAGTCTATGAGATAGGGTAATCTCTAGGAAGCTCATGAATAGGCCAGAGTATGACTTATATGCTCCAACCGCGAGGATGCTGATGACCTAGTATCGATTAAGGACTTAAGTGAAACTTATTCACACAAAGCGCCAATTCAAGGCTTAGTCCATTGTGCGATTGTGGATAAGTGTAGCTTCATTCTAGATGGATGTTCAACCTTAACCGGTCTCCATCAAACACCGATATATTAAAACAATACGTGGATCAAGGAATTTGACATGTGCCCTTGGGATCGGTGGGGATTGTTGGATTTAATATGGGCTAGGCCCAACTTTAATTCTAATTAAATCTCGGAAAATCACAAAGGCCCATGTGCATGTGCTAAACCTTTTAGTCCCATATGGAGAGTTAAAGGGAGTTACACCAATTTATAAGGTGGAACGTGGGAGTCCTCTTGTGGAATTGGAGAGCCAATACACGCTGCGCGCCGCCGAGCCGAGCCGAGCCGAGCCGTCTTGCGCGCGTGCGCGTGCGTGTGCGTGTCTTGCGCGATACACAGCGTGTCGGTGCGTCGCGCGTTTTCTTTATCTATTCGAAAATCAAACGCACCGACCGCAATAATTGCGATCGCTTTACGGTCTCTTCATTTTTGCAATTAAAAGAACGATGCAATCGATTCAAATAATGGTGGCGATAGCGGTTCTTTATTACTAGTGAGTAATGGCGACCGTTTCGCCTCTTGACTAAGCGTGAATTATGCATTACTAGTGAGTAATGGCGACCGTTTACGGCCTCTTGACTAGACGATAATGGTTGCGGTTACTAGTAAGTAATGGTGATTGCTTCGTCCGATTGTTATATATAGTCATTATCCGGAGCAGTGAGGTTCTCGAATTCTCTCCACGAAAGACACCACGCTTCTTTGTTGTTTGTCTCGGCGATCTCCATCCGGCGAGGCGCGTGTACGATCGCGACGGAGAGCGAGCCTCGGAACCCTCGTCCTGAAGGCTTGCACGAGCAAGGGCGAATAAGGTTTTGGGAGCGTTCGCGCGGCGCCACGCTTCCTCTCCATTCGACTCTCTGCTACGCCTACAACCGTACGACTACTACCGCGACGTCCACTGCATGACTACTTACCACTACGCCATGACAAACGACGATCTCACAAAGACTCCAGTTGCCGCTTCTTCCACTCTGCGCTCTCCTTCCATGGATCCGGGTATGTCTATTTCATATGTATTTCTTGGTTAGTAATATTACTAGTTGTTACCTTGAACACTGTGATAGATATGCTAGTTTCTGTTCTTCTGGATATTAGTATGTCTATAGTGTTCTTGCTTACTTGCTTTGTGAAAGTGGCTAGAATATTCATCATGTTTTATCTACTATATTTCTGGATTAAAGTAATTCGAAAAATGCTCTTATTCTCAACACACACGTGTATAAATAAGACACCACGCATGATCCCGAGCCTCGGTGCATACCGATGCACCTCGCAAACACGCGTGCATCACGCATAGCCTCGAGCTCTGGTGCACACCGTTGCCCTCCGCGGACACGCGTGTATAAACAAGACACCGCGCATAGCCCCGAGCCCCGATGCACACCTATCTAAAAAAGTATGAGAGACGTCGCTCGGCTTCGCCTCCCCCTCACTAGTGTTCGGGCTAGAGGAGCCCTATCTGAAAAAGTACGGGGGACGACGCTCGACTTCGTCTCCCCCTCGCTAGCGTTACTGCTCCTTCGGAGCCCTACCTCAAAAAGGATGGGGGACGGCGGGGACGGCGCTCAGCAATGGGGTGCATGCACACAGAGGCAAAGATAAGAAACTCATGCAGTTTGTTTATATCCAAAACTGGAGAAAAAAACAAAGATGCGCAAGAAGCTCACTGGAATGATGATCAGGATTAAACGCAAGTATGAGAGACAGTCTTGCCGAGACTATGTCCCTCCAAAGTCCACCGCAATCCTATGATTAGCTTCAAAAAGTGACATCTCCCAAGATTTCAGTGGGGAAGAATGATTATCCCCTCTGAACATTGCAGCCTACAAGATAGAGCCCCACAGGAATCTGTGTTGTTTCGAGCATCTATTGGACAGAAGGTTGTTGCTATAGACCCAGGACGCTGTTTTCAGTTAGCAAAGGGCTGGAAGTGCCCCAAACCAATCACAGGACTCCATTCCCCTATCATGGCACAGCTTCTGATGAATCCCTACAGTAGCCCACTTAAGAATTGCGTATCACATTGACATAGCCTGACAACACAGGGTCGCCAACCTTCAAGTGGGCTTAGCCAACCGACAAGATAAAGTCAGAGCACCAGGCTATAACATTTGCATATAGATCCATTTGCCTTTGACACGCAGCAAAATACTTGAATTGTACACTCCCACAGTTTTATGATTTCCTTTTCGATGCAACCTGCCAAAATTTCAAGAACAGTAACATCGCAACCAGATGAGTTAAACCACACTTTAGGACATTGAGAGAGAGAAAAAAAAAAGAGAAATGCATAGAGGGAGTAGAAGGAATTAGTCTTCACTGAGGCAGTGCCTGTTTGTCAACCAACATGTCAATGAATTATTCATCTAACAATCTAACATAATGAAAACAAGTGGGACTATTAGGATAATACACAATTCTCTGTTCTCATAGATTTTTCTTTTCTTCTAGTAGGTCAACTATAAATATAGTCGCACCACTATGGCGTGAGTGGGCATGCGATAATTGTTTGGTTGACGAGTATAAAGAAATTATAGAAATGAGCAACAGACTAGACAGTTATGTAATTATACCAAGAATCGGCATTATTGCCAAAAGATCGCAAATCTGTCTAAATTTACTTCTATAGGACATTTAAGGTACATCACTATTCATATGTAATGTGAAGTTAGGGACAGCCAATGAGTCATTTCAAATGTCATGCACTTTGGCAAAAAATGTGACCACATTGATGAAGGCTGATGAGACTTCTGTTTCTAGTGGCATGCATGATATGTAGAAAAGATTTCAGTTCCTGCCCCCACTTCTTCCTATGGGTGCATTTGTGGGGGTGAGGTCTTTTATTGTTGTCATGGTCTCTAAAACCTTTTCCACATCAAATCATTGTTATTAAGTCGTCCGACTAGTCGCGACTAATCGTCGATTAGTCGGCAAGTCGGCACACTGGCTTCGACTAGCACCGCCGACTCGACTAGCTGCGCTAGTCGTCCGACTTGCCGACTAGTCGGCGACTAGTTGGCCAGCGCGTCGGGCGACTAACTGGCCCAGCGTCAGTGACTCAGCCTCAGCTCCCCAGCGCAAGTCAAGAAGATACTACAAGAGGGGAAGGGCCGAAGGGGCATACCAGATCCAGATCCAGAGACTCCCCCAGTCCCCACGACGCCGCCGCCCGCTGGGAGAGGGGAACCCTAGCACACTGTCGCCTCCGTCCGGCGTCCACAACGCCGACGCCGCCCGGCGCCACCTCCCCTGCCTCCCTTGCCCCCTATCCACGACGCCGCCGCCACCTCCTCAGCCCTCCCGAGTCATCGTCGACCCACGTCCACGACACCGCCGCCACCTCCTCCTCGGCCCTCTCTAGTCGCCGTCGAACCCCGTCCAGGCCGCCGCCGCCGCTTCCTCCTCGGACCTCTCCAGTCGTCATCGACCCAACTCCCGAGCCGTGGTGAGCACTGAGCACTCCCTCCTCCTCCCCTTTCTCCTCTCCTCTCCTTTCTCTAGCTCTGCTTGCGCCCTCTGCTTGCGCCTTCTGCTTGCTTGCACCATCTTTGCTTGCGGTAGTAGTAGGCGAGCAGCAGATCTGCTCTCTCCTCCGCCGCCTCCTCGCTGCTTTGCGTCGCTAGTCTGCTACTCTGCACTAAGCCTGTAATGCTCTTGCTTGCTCTGTTTTAGTAGTAGTACTAGTAAGCTAGTATCAGTAGAATATATGTGTATGTGTATAATTGTTGCTACAAGTTAGTACATTACATGCCCTATATATATATGTCCTAGTCTGCCGACTAATCATGGCTAGTCGCGACTAGTCGGTCGACTAGTCGGTCAAGTCGACAAGTCGGTCCCCTTGCGACTCGGCTCGACTTTACGACTTAATAACCTTGCATCAAATCAATTAGAATCACTACATTTTTAAAAAAAAAGAAATGCTATTTACTCTGTGTTGTCCAGAAAACTACATCGATAGTATACAAAGGAGAAAGGAGAGAAAATATGAGATATATAAACATCTGAGTTAACCTACTTCCAAAAGGCATTTGAGATCGTAATTGATTTGTCATACTTTGAGCGAAATGGGAGCACATTTTCCAGAATTTTAGAATGCCCTGTACTCAAAGCTGTAATTTTTCATGTAGCAATATGAACACTATATTCTCTCCATATGTTATAAAAACATGATTATGTCCTTATAGTACATTAAACATATGATTATGCGATGATTCATCTTTTTTTAGTGCCATTGGTTCATCTGATTCAAAGGCAACAAAAAAGCTTATAGCCACGTGTCTTTTTTTGGAGGCTGCCAACACTATTTCTACTGCTTCAGGTAAGAGTATAGCAAGACTAATGGAAATAACTTGAAGCTACTTCAGGAAGCCAACAAAGCCTAAGGTTCTCCAAATTAGCGTATTGGACACTGATGGTAATTTAAGTGAGAGAGGAAGAATCTGCTCCAATTGAGGCATAATGTGGAACCTTTATCAAAGTTAGAGCAAAGTGTGTGGTTCTTCACTGAGTTTTCTTTTACTTATGCATACGCTAAAAAGTAACTTTGCCAACTATAGACCATCGCAGGCGTATAGCATCCTGTAATATAGTTCTATCTAGCAACAATATCTATCTCAAAAAGATATTACAAGAAGTCAAGTGACAGCTCTTAGTCTTTAGAAAGATTTGATCGGGACTCTTACTTTTAATACTTTCTTCTTGAATGGCACAGACTTAAGAAAGCCCAAGAAAGGAAGATAAGCTGGACACTGCGACCTTAATTTTCGTCTTAGCTTTTCTGCAATATCAACAAAACTTTAGGCTTGTCTGGAAGATAGGTATAAACATCAATTTTTTCGTTATCTTCGTACTAAAGCCAGTGTTCAATATTAGGGAAAAAATAATTTCCCCTTTTTCAAAAATTTGCTTCATCTTGACCTTAATTCAAACACTTAAAGGAACAGAAAATATCCCTTCAAATGCTCTTCCCTTCCAAAAGAAGATGATGCAAAAGTTTTGCAGCAAAACCTATTGTATCTTCTCATTGATAACTTGATATTTAGTGCAAGCATGAAAAGAACTGTAAGAAAAGAAATAGTCCGTGTCCCACAAAAAGCAGTATTCACTATAACGAGCTCAAGAGAGTTCTGAATAGGAGAAAGTAGTAATCAGTAAATGTAGACATGTCGCAAGTTCAAACAATTTAATTAGGAAAAAGTCCATATTTGGTACATCTACTTTCAAGTTGGTTTGATTCAACCCTTGTACGTACTATAAAACAGGGTACGTAACCCCCCCGTACTTGCAATACCAGATCAAATCAGGTCCAAACCGGAAGCCGGGGTGGTTTGTATGCTGAGTTGGATTTCCACATGGAAAGTGAGCTAAGTTGGCTTCCATGTACACCATTTTTTGTGCCACCTTGCCTCCAAGCTCTCTTCTCCATCTCTACCTATCTGGACGCGGTGGCAATTCACCAAACGCCAGGCGGACGGGTGCGGCTACGTGTTCCATAGCATAGGGAGCACGGATTTAGGCTCGACATGGCTTGGGGAGGTCAAAGCTAAGCCAGTGACGACAGGGTGGCGTGGCGTAGAGCAGCAGTTGGCTTGGGGAGGTTGAGGCTAGGCCGGTGATGACGGGGTGGGGCAGCGCAAAGTAACAACTCACTGGCGGTAAGTCTCTGACGATGAGAGGCTTCGCAATAGCATGGATCGACTCAGGGCGACGAGGCGATGGTGACGCGGGCAGCGCGACCTAGGACACTACGGAACAGCAGGGAGTTGGTGGTGACGCACGAGGCGAGATGGGCTACGGGACCTTGCCAAAGGGCTTCAAAATGAGACTAATTAGAATATGGTGTTGTTGATTTGGTCGGAAGAGGACAAGATGTGGTGAATTTCGGGCTTGAAGATGTAATCGGCATCGCTGCGACGAGCTCAACTACCGGACAAGCCGGCTGCTAGTGTTGTGGTGCGGAATGAGTCGTCCGTGATGGACTCAGTCAGCATCCAGGGGTGGCACATCGACGGCTACAACGTCTTCGTCGTTGAGCCGTTGAAGCATGCAAGGGGAGAGTATGGAGGGAAGGGAGAGAGAGGTCATGATTTGGTTGGTGAGGTGGCAAATTTTGTTGACATGGTTGGGCTTGCTGCCAAAAGGAGGGTGAAATGGTAAATTGGATGATGTGGCAACCACATCAGCTAAAACCACTCATGGAAACAGCCTTGGGATGAAAGTTGCACTGGTTTCAAAAGTAAAGGGGCTTAAATATCTGGTTTTATAATACAAGGGCCAAAGTGAACCAATTGCAAAGTAGAGGGACCGAATATGGACTTTTCCCATTTAATTATGACTAGCTACTTTGTATCTTACCTGATCTAATTGTGGATATCTCCACCTTACCACTTGCCCAAGAACAATTTAGTAGTTGGCCATGTATTTTAGCAATATCTTCCTCCAAAGAAGCATTGGTTTCATTTGACTTTTGTTTTTTCAACTCATCATTTTCCCAAGTCGTGCCACTGGATCCTTTATCATACACAAAAGAAGCTGAGATTATCTCTTGACCATGGAGAGTTTGTTCCATTGAAATGATTGTTCTTTTTCTGTCAATAGGTTCTACTCTATCCCTCATAGTCTTTTTAAATCTTTCATTCATATTATGCTCTATCTTTTCCTCCATAACTTGCTCTGGCAGTATAATGTCCCTGCATAAATCACTACTCAAGTGAACTGCAAGATCTGGTACCTCATCATCTCTCCTGCCCAGGGGGCATTTCAATGGTTCTGTAGTATCTATGTAAGCCTCAGCATCAACTGAGATGTCATTGGACTGGTCGAGACCCTTATCCTCAAAGCAAACATCGGAACAAAAAGGAATTATATGATCCAGTTGTGCCTGACCTTCCCTCTCACCAGAGGTGCAGACAGTGTCATGTTTTGTATAAGCTTTAGCATAGTCTAGGATGTCACTAGACTGATCAAGACCCTTATGCTCAAAACTAGTGTCAGAAAGCTCCATACTTTGGGGAAGCGCAGAACATGCTAACTTAACATCAGAAGATAAATGTGCACTGTGACCACTGCCACCTGCAATGAGGTTCAATTTGCATGATTCTGTAGCATCTATTTCCATTGCATCCTGAACAAATTCAACTTGCTCATCAATGCTTTTCAGGTCAAGAGAAGAGGCAGCGCCAGCCTGCACATAATGAGCCGTAGCAACTTCATTGTTTCCAGGCATATCCAAAATGGTATCTCTAGCAACATTCTGATGACCGAAAGATGTTGGCAAGGTAGACAGCCCACAATTCATTAGAACTTCACCTCTGTTAACTTGTATTGTCCCTTCTTCCGTTTTGGCAGGGATTTCCTTTTCATCAGTAGACTGCTCTGGCTGCTCAGCAAAGAGAGACACATCAGCATTATGAGGTTTTTCATGTAACACTTTGATGGTACTATTTATGGGTAAACCGGGTAGTTCATCTTTGTTGGCAGAAGGTTCCAGGTTTGTCTCCAAAGATTGCAGATCTCCTTCACAAGATATAGAATCCCAACCAATCCAGTCACCAAGACTGAGTTCCATTGAATTCAAATGTTTATTTGGTAACAGTCTATCGATTCTAATTGTTTCTTTGTAGAAATGTTTCTTCCTCAGAGCCTTGGAAATCAGTGATCTGACAATGAACAGAAGGGCAGGAGGCACAACAATGCATCATGATTCATGCTAAAAATGCCTACCTTCCTAAAAAGAAAGTTATGCAAAGTAAAATGATAGAACAGCTGGTTGCAAGTTGCAATCACAGAGCTGAAACTAGAGAAACTAAAAGTTGTTGTTTCCCCAAAACCCTGTGATCTCTCTTTGTATAAGACCACAAAAAATTGCTGAAAACACTACAAAGAAAATATGCAGAAAGAATAGGATGATAAAAATAGAGAACTGTAGATTAACTCAAAACAAGTCAAAATAAAGGATGTTAAAACAAAATGTCTATTCAAAGCTGCAGTAGAAACTAGCCCACATGAGTAAATTATGCACGTCAGGAGCTATGCTGATTCCTGAAATAAGATGTTTGAACCTCCCCGCTCCCCAGATAATAAATGTAAAGCTTACCTGCAGTTTAGGGATATAGCGGCTTTGGCTCGCTGTGTAGAAAGGCCAAGCAAAAAAGCACATAAATTTATGACATCATAGGGCCCTCTAATCTCATTAGCAGTGTGAGCAGCACTTGAAATGATGATATTCTTTCCTTTAGTCCAGTCCACCAAGAGCTAAGAAGAGAAGAGAAAGGACAGTATTAGCACAAGACATGTGTAGTGCACGCAATGAGATCTGAAGAAATTCTAGGCACAAGCTCTCTGCACGGGAACTAGTGGTGTTGAAATAGATAGTCCAGGTAAGAAGAATTTGTTATATCAAATTTAAAAACACGTGGTAGAGTGAAACTATTATATATAGACAAGAACAAGGTCGCAAAAGTAGATTAGATTGTAGGAGAATCACAGTAAGCATAGCTAGTTTTGGTTACTTGAGTTGAATGAATCTGAAGGAATAATAAGGTAAGAGTAGAGGTGAGTGAGCAACCTTGGCTTCAGCTAAGACTTGTCTCCTTGAATTGACACCATTGATGAGGGGGGAGTATGCAATCTCAAAATATAGGCCTCTCTGCAAAGATGGGGGTTGGACAGGAGCACATTGGTATGGTGTGGTGTCCTCTATATAAATATAACGTAATGTATTTTCCTTTTGACAAGGGATGAATGGAAATTCTAATTGATGCAGTACATGATATATATCATTGGTATTACCTGTAGTGCAAGTCTGACCATCGGGAGCTTGAGACGGAAGGGCAGCTGTGAGAGAAGTCGATGGAGATGATATCAAGCTCGGTGGTGGGCTGGACCTGGCAGAGGTGGTCGAATGCGGCCTGTGTGAGAGGGCGGGCGGCGACGACGTCATAGGTGCGGAGGAGGCGGGCGGCGGAGGGGGCGAGTGCGGATGCGGCGGAGTCCAAGGAGAGGGTGAGGCGCGTGTACTGGCGGAAGGGGTGGGAGGCAGGTGAGCCATGGCGGCGGCGGTGGAGGGAGGCGGAGGAGGGGAGCGGGAGAGAAGAGAGGGCGGTGCGGCTGCAGCGGTGGGAGTCGGCGAGGAGGCCGCGGTGGGGGTGGTCGAGGGCGACGGCAGCGTATCCGAGCTCGAGAGCGCGGGCGGCGGCGAGGAGGCGCGACGACGAGCTGGAGGAAGTGGAAGTCGAGGAAGAAGGGAGGAGGCTGAGATCGAAGAAGAGGAGCGCCATCTCCATCTCCATCTCCATCTCCAGAGGGCGCCGGGCCGGAGGGGGGCACAGATTAGAAAGGAGAAGATGAGATCACCCGAAGCCCTAGGTCTAGATTGGCGGGTTTAGTTTGGAGGTGGAGGAGGAGGAGGAGGAGGGGAAAGGAGAGGATTAAACCCGGAGCTGAGAGCTGAGTTGGTGGTAGGGGGCGGTTGCGGAAGCGGCGACCTGTGGCTGTGGGCGTGGGGCCTCCGGCTGGGTTGCGGCGGTGCAGAGGCTTGCTTGTTCTTGGTGACGAGGTCGTCGACCAGGGCGTCCGCCATCCCTCCTCCTGCTCAAAAGGGAATTCCTTTCGGCGGCGGCGAAGAAGAAGAGGGAAAGGTTGGGATTTTTGTTGTTGTTGGGTGGAGACAGACAGTAGAGTTAGATGCCAGTAATTATTTCTTAAGATAATCAAAGCCCGCGGCTAGGCCTTAGTTTTCACGGATCCAGCCCGTTACTACTTTTCTTCTCTTCTCTTCTCTTTGTTTCCTCCTCGCCGTCTTCTTCAATTGAAGAATGGGAAGGGAACCAACTCTGTACGTACCTCCTGTTGCCTTACCCAACCACACTCTGTACATTTGTGTTGTACCAAGTCTTCGCAAAGCAACTCGGTGAGGTGATGGTGCTCTGTGGCGGCGGCTTACGGGGAGGGGAGGCGAGGCGACGGTTGAAGGAAGGAGGTAGGGAAAGCATCAGTGCAAACCTTGTGACGTGGACGGATTGACGGGGGACCACAGACGCGACGGGTCGGGTCGTCGGAGGTGGAGACAAGGGTGTTGGTGTGGCTCGACACCGACGCTCACCAGTGGGTCTCGATGGTTTAGATGAGGATGGGTAGGAGGTGGCGGTAATTGTGAGGATGCAGAGAGGCGACGCTGACGAAGATGACGAGGCGGTGATGATGGCGAGGATGCAGAGAGGCGACGCTGACGAGGCTGCAGTGACGGCGATGATGGGGGAGGAGGCTCCTTCGACCGTCGCCTCCCCCGTAAGCCGCCGCCACAGAGCACCATCATCTTACCATGGCCACCGCCGACACTAACTTTCCCAACGCCTCCCCCTCCAACCTAGACCACCAAAATGGAACCCCCAAATCCCGGGAACACCTCAATGTTTTACAGCAAAGAGTCACATTTTAGTAGTGTGTTATGAGAAAGATACGAAATTTAGGTGTCATACAAGCTAATGGCACCAAATTGTATGTCCTGTGGCCAATTTTGCTGTCAAAATCACAATACATGTAATGACAACAAATGAGCCAACAAATCGCATGCATCCATGCTTGCTTCCTTTAACAACACAACAGCAGTTGCTTAATGAATTCAGCCTACATATTACTGACCTGACAAGCTTGTCAGCTACTCCGTCAGCACAGATGGGGCTACTTTGATCTGCTGTACAAGGAAGCCAGCCTCTTGGCACGCCGTCTTGAGAAGCTCCACCTGCGCATCCCCATCCGGGCACAGCGCAACCACGGCGCCCCCGCTGCCGGTGAACTTTGATGCAGCGCCAACACTCCTCGCCACCTCAATCATCTTTATGTTCACCCACCCAAGCACATCATCTCCAAACATTTGCCTACAATAATATTAATATCACACACACACAAAACTGAACTAGCCAGCCAGTTACTGGTAATGCTATGGCTAACATATCAATCTACGTACCCAATCTGCTTCACTAAGTAGGTGAAATGTGAAATCTCATATACATATTAGCCAACTGAATATCCATAATGTGGACAGTGTGTGTGTTCAGCTTCAGGCGCATCGATGGATCTTACCTCCGCAGATCAAAGTTCCTGTTCATAAGCCTCGCAAGCTCAGTATAGTTCTTCTGCAACAACGCCTTGTGGCCATCTAACGCTAGCTGCGCGACTTGTTTCATGGATGATATTATAAACTCGTCACCATCAAGCCATCTTTGCCTGACAGTGCTGTGGACCTGCATTAGTTAAGCAAGGTATGGTAGGTGGATATTAGTCTGGAGGACTGCCACATCTTACTTTTGACATGAGAAGATTTTCAAGCAAACATTTGTAATTTAACCAAGACCAGACCAACCTTGCCCGAGTCGCTTGGGTTTTCTGCATAGATGAGATATAGAGGAGGAAGTAGATTGACATCTAAAGGTGTGTATATGCCATGACCCAACTTATCCATATGCTCCTTGCTAAAATCCTGAGCAGTAATAAATATTGAAAGTAAATCAAAGAGTGAGTTAACGCTAGGTACTACTAGTAGCAGATACACAGCATAAATTATAGTTGCCACCCATTATGGGATACTACTTGTATTGCGTACCATATAAACTAGCCCCCCATAAACCTGTGCCACTCGGTCTTGAAGTCCAGCAACAATTCCAAGCTCTTTCTCAGCATTTAGAATCAGATTCGGTCTCATTTCAACTTGTATTAGATGTCTGACGTTGTAGAAATCAGTAAGGCAGTTTAGAGCAGCACAAACAATGGCACTCGAACCAGAGAGCCCAGCCTACAGACCAAAAGAGTAGGTATAGAATCTCCATTTTAGCAGCATATGAACAAAATGTTACACCCAGGACAAATGTACACCACTTCAGCAAAAATGAATAAATAAATAAATAAATAAAAATCTTAAGATCTTTAAATATCACCAAGTTTTTAAGGAAAATGGGATCAGGAATTCAGCCTATCTTAGGTCACATAATATAGCAATGCCGATGGGAGTTGAAGAGGAAAACATAGGGAGTGAGATGCTGATTACCCACCTGCCGAGGAATATTAGTATTGTACGACAATGTGAAGTTTTGGTCCTTGAGGCTGATATTATGTTGGATACAGTGGTTGTAGAAAACTTTACATATGGCCATGAGCAGCCGAACGCCTCCATAATATCCTTCATTTTGCAAACGGTTCACCTAGACAGAAAGGAAAATATTAATACCGATATAAGCTAGTTGATTCAATGACTGGAAAGGCAGAAACAAAAAAATAATGCTGTAAATATTCAAGCGTATCTATGTTGTAAGATCATTTGTCTCTGAACACATTTCCTAGCCAAAAGGGAAGCAAATTAAAATTTTAATCCTTGTGCTACACTTTCATCGAAGAATAGTTAAAAGGGGCATTTGCTGGACAAATACATCTGTTTCACAAAATCAAACAAATCAAGAGGACAAGTAGAAAATCATTGTCATCACATTTGTGTTTGGAAACAATTGTCTTGATAAATAGATCTGCTTCATGCATGAGGCAGACTATTTATATAACCACATCCATGCTCAGCATTGTTAGAGTGAACCTTAACCACATTGCAATGGGCCAAAAGGCCAATGTATACATGTTACATGTGTAGGGAAATATGCAAAGAACACCCTATACAAGGGACTAATATTGCACAGCTAATACACATCTAACACCCCGTATCAAACTCATGGTGGATTAACAACATTGAGTTAGGAGAGATAGAAGCTATGCTGAGCTCTAGTCTGTGCTTCGGTAAAGAAATCTGCTAGCTGAAGCTATAAAGACACGTACTGAAGAGCGACCACCTGCGCCTGCACCTGTGATCTCATGTAGGAAGCATCAATGCCAATATACTTGGTGAGCTCATGCTTCACTAAATCTTTAGCAATACTGATCGCACCAGTGCTGTCTGACAAGAAAGGAGTCGGTGACAAGAAAGGAGTCGGTGCAGAGACAGAAACACCAAAGTCCTCAAGGAGCCACCATAACCAAGTGATCTTAGTAGTCAATGACACCATAGCCCTCACAGCCCAGCCTCATCCTATGATGCACCGATATGCGATACTGATGCGATGCGGATCTGACGATCTGATGATACCCCATTTCCCCAAAAACCGACATGGTGATATATATATATATATATATATATATATATATATATATATATATATATATTTAAAATATAAAATTCGATACTTGATAAGTTTCAGTCAAGAATTTACCTATGCATGAGTGTTAATTTCATTGAACATAACACCGAAGAATTTATTAGCTTATCCTGTACTACGACCAACAACGGTAGTTCAAGGGTTATAATGGAGATATCAATTCATTTTTCCCTCTTACCAATTTACTCATCTTTGTACAGGCAAGGACACTAAGCCCTCACTTGATTCTAAGCATCTCTATGTCATCCACAACTTTTATCAACAGACAAAACCTAAAAAGGGTTCAAAAAATATTGTGCTACTACACATCAGCAGCTGCCATTGCAACCTAATGACCTATGCTTTATTGAATCAGAAAAGGAACTCCACAAAAGTATAAGCATTGGTAGCTGAACAGAGTAAGGAGAAGATGAGGGGATCCAATCCAAACTCAGATATAAGAGGGAATTCAACAAATAAGCAAGAAGGATACAAGAGGAAGCACCTGGCCGGAGCCCCGCTGGATGCTAGAGTTGGAGTGGGCGCCGCTAGCAGCTGGAGGTGGAGAGGATGGAGCACCGCTGGTCGCTGTAGGTGGAGATGATGGAGCGCCGCTGGACGTTGGAGAGGATGGAGCGTCGTCGGCTGCCGGCCGCTGATCGTCGGTTGCTTGGGGAAGATGGAGGCGCACGCGAGGGGCAGCGACAGGGCTGGAGGCTCACGGGACCAACAAAGAGGGAGGCGCAGGGAGGAGGGACCCCTTCGGTCCTTGCTAAGGTTGTGAGCTAGGGGTTAGAATAAGTGGGCTCGGCTTGAATTATGGGCCGTATCGGGAAGTATCGGGTTTTGTTTTCTTTAAAAAAAACATAAATGTTTTCGATACTTCCCGATATATACCGACGCCGTATCAGAGCCGTACCTGTATCCGATACGTATCAGGATACTAGTACGCTGTTGGTCAGGAGTATCAGTGCATCAAAGGCTTCAACACTCGAAGGAGAAACTATAGTTTGCTTCTTTGTCCTTCAAGCAATTAGAGAGGAACCAAGAAAGACACTGCAATTTTACTATCTTAACCGTTATATTTTACTATCAAACATATGAGCTCGACAAAAGTCGCATACCGTAAAGAAAGACAGTAAAATGATTAAGGAATTACTGTCACGTCTCGTATTATTTACCATCGAATCTAGTCCCGCGCGGGGTGTGGACGTTTTTGGCCTGCCGACTGTAGTTGGTGGGCCATCCGTATGGGGATTGGGCGTGCGCGCGTCACACCTAGCCTGGGTCACGCTGCGATGAGCTGGCTAGGCGTAGAATAACTATTCTACGCTCGGCTACAGAATAGTGTATATATATATTGATTGACCAGGATCTTTCTCCTTAGGGACCAGGATCTGGAGATAATATATTGATTGATTGTACTGGGGAATTAGCTATTTTCTAGTCAGGTAGGAGTACAGAATGAGAATAAAATTTCAGTTGTTTGTCATCCCCAATTAACTATGGGAAATTTTCTAATATGTCACTGCTCGTTTCATTGATCCAAATCTGCCACTTGCTAGTGTTTTCTCCCCAAAATCACACACTATGCAGTGGCATTTCTCTAAGAAAAAACTTTTCAGTGGCACATTTGTGAGACATCACCTTTGCAGTGGTATATATCAATTAAATCCATTAACTATAGCAGCCAGCTAAATGCGCTGTGATGAAACGGACAAATTAAGATAACTCAAGTAGTATTCTATGCCGTGTTCAGGCGAAATTAATTATAAGATGGTCCTGCGATCGGGTCATTATCACGAAAAAGATTTTGTTTGGCAAATAGATTAGGAAAAAGAATCGAAGAGAAATAAAAAGGGACAATTAAGAATTTGCCACTCAATAGAACAACCTTCTCAACTTTGCCATTATATAGATTGTAATCTGTTTTTTGCCACCCCATATAATTTTCGATTTTTTTTTTGCCACTTTGGAGTTTTCATCTCATTTGCCGTTTTTCGGACGTGTGAAAAGACCAAAATGCCCCTGATTTTCTCATCACAAGCCCGACGTTTCTGAGGCCCTGTCCCGATTTCTTCCACGTGCCACCGATGTTTCCCCATCTCAAAGCAAAACGAGCATAACGGGAGGTCCTGGGGAGGCCGTTTTGCAAAGACCACCCTCACGGGAGGTCTTAGAGAGGTCGTTTTGCAAAGACCACACTCACGCGAGGAGGAGAGCAGGTGGGAGAGCAGGGTCTTGGGCGGCAGCGCGCAGAGGAGGGGAGACAGCGGCGGCGGGGCGGCGGGTCTGCATGGCCGCCATCGCTGGAGGGTGGAGGGGGGCAGTGGGTCGGGCTCGATTTGGTTGCAGTGGATGGGTCGAGTCAAAAATAGCATGGAGCTCGAGCCGTATGGCGACGGCAGCGACGAAGGCCACGAGGATGTCAGAGTCGAAGCAGCCGCCCACCCAGCACACCTTGTACGCCGCGAGGATGTCGATGTCGGAGTCGAGGATGACGAGCTTGCGGTTGCAGGAGTAGGGCGGGAACCCGGGACCGAGCACCCGGTCGTGGAAACTGCGGTGGGTGGGCGAGATGCCGCGGGGAGCGCGTGGTGGTGAGACGGCGGACGCGTTCCGGAATCACGGCCGCCACCCCAGTAGCACCCGCCAGCGCCATCGCCGCCGTATCGGGAGAAGAGAAGGGATTGAGGATGAGGATGGGGATTGGGGAGAAGAGAAGGGGAAACCACCGGTTAAACCCGGTCATGTGACCCTGAGGGTATTTTGGTAACTTTCGGTAGATATAAATAGCGTGAAACATAAAAATTGGAGTGGCAAAAAAATAATCAAAAATTGTATGAGATGGTAAAAAATGGATTACAATATATATAATAGCAAAGTTGATAAGGATGTTCTATTGAGTGGCAAATTTTTAATTGTCCCAAAAGATTTTGTTTGGTTGGACGATATTAATTCCAAATGACTGAAGCAATGGAGATAGATAGGAATAGAAAGGAAGCTTACGAGGCCTGGGAGTGATGGGAAGGCGAGGAGGTCGTGGTGCGGGTGCGGCCGGATGAGCAGCTCGGCGGATGGGCTCAGGCGGACGGTGGCCCACAGGTCGGCGACGGTGAAGGAGAGCGCCCTGCCGCCGTACACGTCGCTGGGGTTGCCGAGGAGGCCCACCCGAGCGTACGCCCGGTGCTCCATCGCCGGCCCCGACCCCGATCCCGACTCCGCCGCCGCCATTCCTAAACTCGCTCTCGGGATTCCTTGCACAACGACGGCCGGCCGCGGGGTAATGAAGTAAGGGATTATCTCTATTATTAATGCCTCTGGCCTGTGGGCCTTTCTTTGTACAAAACAAAACCTCCTTTACACTGGACTGGACTAGTAGTTAAGCGGGCTTTCTGGAAACTAAGATCCTATCCGAGTTGTTCCTTTCCTGGGCTGCCACGAGAAGAGGAAGACGATGGAAGGAGGAAGAAGAAGAAGAAAGAAAGAACAAGATTAGCACTCGCACAGTCGCGCTCGCAAGTCCTCGATCCGGCCGGTTGCAGACTTGCAGTTGGAGGCGTAGTATTGTGATTCGACTCTTCTAGTCGTCGTTTCCTTGACTGGTCTCTTTGCTAGCTCAGCCTCAGAAAGGCTCAAGAAATCATTATAGAATCTATTCCTAGAAATAGCCCACGTTGCATCAGTGTTTTGCATTAATCCCGTGTTAGTGGTAATAATTATAGTTACATCTCATATTGTAGCTATAAAATGCATTGTAACTAGTTTGTTTCCATGGGATGAAAAGCAATAAAGGAGGGAATAACAAAGAGAAGAAAAGTAGCGCTAGACAGCAAAACTTCTGTGTGTTCTTTCTCCCTGTGAGTTCGTCTCTCTTGCTCGTGTGCGCGTGCTACCTTCTCTGATTTCGCCAACAATTGGTCTCATAACGATATACGTCGATACCGACTGTGTAAGGAGGTGCGCATGCAGACCATCATGACCCATGCCAGGACCGCCCCTGCATGTATCATCTTCAACTAGTGCTCTTTTATTTCAAGTAAGAAGGATGGAGCCATATATATCATTCTCATTCGTAGACATGGATGGATCAGCCGACCAGGGACGGACTCTCCCCTCCTTTAAGTCGTGACTCCCTGAAGATTGCCTGGCCGCCCAATAATAAATTAATATAGCACAAATCTTAAATATAATTGAGCTCATGCAATAAATAGCAAAACATTTCCCAGTCATTTAACCAAACAAGACCTAATCTAGGATGAGCTAATTAAGCTAGGTAGTTCAAACTAAATTTAGCACAGTTAAAATTGGTTACTCCTTAACCACGCAATCCCATGCATGCATATAAAGAACACCACACACACAACAAAATGCGCAGCTTGAAAAGCTGTCCACACACCTAGATATATAACTACTACTCTTTGACCATTTCCTTAATATGCGGGCTGTATACATATGCATATGATTTTTGCCATGAAGTCATCACTTCCTTTCGAGAGAAAATGGCCAACAATGATGATATCAAATATGAAGAGGTTAGTCAGCTTTCTAGAGTAATAGCTTCTTTTTTAAAATCAGAATACAACTTAGTTTTTAAATATACTATGTTGAACTGCAGATTGAATTTTCAAGACACATTCGTCATTGCATTTTATATTTGAGTGTGATCGAATGATCTGTTGGAAAACTTATTTGGTTGCAGGAATATATTTCGAATACACGAGGTATGAAGCTCTTTACATGCCAATGGAGCCCTTTAAACAATGAACCAAAAGCTTTGATCTTCCTATGCCACGGTAAATTTTCAAATTCAAATACAATGGTACTTAAAGAGAGAGAGAGAGAGAGAATTTGATTCTTTTTAATATCCTCTGATTTAATTATCCTTTCTTGTTTCTTGGTATGTTTTTAGGATATGCCATGGAGTGCAGCATTTCAATGAGAGGTAAACAGCATGGTTCGGTGACTTCCAAGTGCTTTTGTTTAACTAAAAATTGTAGCAATATGCCTATATGTACTGATTCCAAATGAACGGTACATGAGTTTAAAATAAATACGGTACACTAGACAATAAGTTGAGATTGTATCAGTTTTGGTTTGTTCTTCTTTTTATGCATGTAATCATAATCATGTTAACCTTAGCAATTATTTGTTTGGAGTGACACAAAAGGATAACAACTAAATTCTCATAGTAAGGATGATAAAATTGATGGATTATTACTTTCAGGCACAGGCACACGGTTGGCGAAGGCTGGATTTGTAGTGCACGGAGTGGATTATGAGGGCCACGGAAAGTCCTCGGGACTTCAAGGCTATATTAACAGTTTCAATGATGTTGTGGATGATTGCTATAAGTACTTCGCAAGTGTTTGTGGTATGTTCGACGTATGTTAATTGTCCAGTCTCAGATCTTCTAGTACTTGTGTATTCATACAGCTAGTTACAAATTAACTTTGATAACTGCTTGTGCTTGAAAGAGACGATGGTGTATTCTGTAAGTACTTTTATGTTTAGATGCTTCATCATTCAAAATTTTCATTCAGACCAAGAAAGTATATGTACCACTTGACAATATACAGGTACAACCATATGTAAGTTTGTGCTAGTTCAAATAAAAGTACAAAACTAGTCATGATCATTTCGGGAAAATCTAATTATAAAGAAGACTTTTATTCAAAATTAACTATATCTACTTATAGGTAACTCACCAAGCGGTTCATATATTGGGTAAGAGTTTGGTTGGCATGGATGATTTTGAATTGTGCGTGAAAATTTACTAAAATAAAAACTTAATTTCGGATATGAGGTGCCAACCAAAAGTCCAATTAGAACCATGATTCTCCATTGTGAAAATTAAGCTTTATCTCCATTGCAGAAATGATTCTCTTATGATTACATTTGGTTGATATATGTAGAAGTAGAACTAGCAAATGCCTATGATTACATTCTCTTATGATTACATTTGGTCCAATTAGAATCTACATGTTTCATTTATTTTCAAAGCTTACATGTAAACTATACTCCAAATCTCCATAGTTGTGTGTTGTAGGCATTGTGAAGTTGTTCTCTTCCTAACTTGCAAATTCTTAAGCAGTAAACAAATGCCTATGTAATTTATGACACTTATCGTACTTATTGGCAGATTGACTCAAAAATTTAAATTGTGAATATTAATATTGTGTGTCCCTTATTCTAGAGAAAGAAGAGTACAAGAGAAAACAGAAGTTCTTGCTTGGTGAGTCCATGGGAGGAGCTATTGTGTTGATGCTTCATAGGAAGAAACCTACTTATTGGGATGGGGCCATTTTAGTTGCCCCAATGTGCAAGGTTGCCTAAGATTTCTCTAATCATTGTCTTTGTCACAGTTATTTTGTCCTTTTAGTTATTGTTTTGATTTTTGAGATATATTTGACATTTTGATTTGTTGCCCACAACTATTTGGCACCATGTATTTATATAACTCGTTAAGTTTGATCATGATGGAACTTAGTTATTGATATGGTAACATGCATGCAGATTGTAGAAGATATGAAACCTCGCCCCATCGTGATTACGATTTTAAGCAAGCTCAGCAATGTGATCCCTACGTGGAGAATTATTCCTAATGGAGATATTATTGATAGGGCAATTAAAAGCGAGGAATGGCGCGAAGAGGTATGGGGAAAAAAATATGAAGCCTCGGGCGCTCCAAGAACTAAAAAAAAATCATATAATTTATAACTACTTTTTGTGTCACTAAGTGGCTTACATCATTATTTATGATTAGGTAAGAAACAATCCATATTGCTATAAGGGAAGGCCTATGCTTAAGACTGGTTATGAACTTTTTATGGCAAGCTTGGATATTGAAAGCAATCTTGACAAGGTATGAGAAAGGTTCGACATTGAACTAGCTAGTTATCAAAAGATGATTTCTATTGGTTCTTGACGTACTGACCATAACACAACTAGCAACCAATCCCTCCTATATATGTATCAAATTGAACAATATCCCTTGAGTCTTTTCTTTACCACATTATTCTAAGAGTCAAGAACAATGTTCAGTCTTTTTGGATAAGTTATGACTTGGTTGGGGGTACTGCCATACTGGCAGACTACTGTCATCTTTAGAAACTCACTAATCACATATCATGACTTCAGTGCCTTTTAAAGAATATTGTGAATTTATGCATATATACACAGTCCAATTACAAAAGGCTGGACCGTACCAAAGCAATCTAAGAGTAGTGGTAATTAATTTGACACAACTGTACAAAACATAGCCCCTGTCAGGAAAATGTTACCATTTTCGAAATAACCAAGTTTTCCTGTGAATTCAGGTCGAGGCCAGGCCTTATACTGCATTCGAATTAAATAGTTTTGGATACGTTTGTAATTTAAACGGTTGGTATTCTCTTGTACATGCAACCAGGTTAGCCTACCGTTCATTGTAGTCCACGGTGGTGATGATGCTGTGACCGACCCATCAGTGAGTGAGGCACTGTATACATTAGCTCAGAGCAAAGACAAGACGCTGAAGCTGTACCCTGGGATGTGCCATGCTTTGACCTCTGGTGAACCCAAGAGCAACATTGACATTGTATTTTCAGACATCATTAAATGGCTTCATGAGAGGGCATCAGTTTCTTACCATCCAGTGACTCGTAATTAACACAGATAGATAGTGCATGATCCAAATGCCTCCTCCATGTCCTCTCTTGCCCAACAACTAAGCAAGCGATGTAACATGACCCTAGGCATCTTTCTTCCAAATCCCTATTTGGTATGGCTCCGCTCCAAGTTTTAGCAACTCCAACTCCAGCTTTACTGTTTTGTACAAAATCATGTTGCTTAAATATTCGATTCTCTACCTTCAACGTTGTTCTAGAGTAAGGAGTTCGTTTTTCAAACGTTTTTAGCAGTTCTAATATCACACGCTTGACTTTTATTATTAAATGAATGTGGACTCTATTTTTTTTGTAGAGGGTAAAAGCGAGAGTATGGGCGTAGCGATCATCAGTACGAGTTCCTTTCTAGTATGAGTTTCTTTTGGATCATCAGTATGAGAGAATTTGGATCTTAGGAGGTTAATTGGAACTAGATGGTTCCCCTGGTCGGTAAACGAAACCATTCCTGGTTTGAGAGCACTTCCATTAGAGAAAAACTACATCGAAGTTTATGTACACAGCAGCCCACGTCTCGGCTACGAAGATTTTGTACTGTTTACTGTTTCGGCTAATCTATGTATTGTTTACTGTTTTGACTGATTACTGTTTTGGCTAATTAACACAAAGATTAATGCAAGCATATACTGATTCATGTTCTAATTCGATGAGTATCGTAACAAAAGTCCGTAACAACTCAAAACATACGAAGTTCATAACAACGGTTCTAATTCGATGAGTATCATAACAAAAGTCTATAACAAATACAAACATATATCTTCGATAAAAAAAAATTAATGAGAGGTCACATTATCATTGCCAACTCACTTTCATACCATCCCAAGTCACCAAGAAGTAGCTATGCCAGTAGCAAGCTTATCCCGAAATGTATCCATATACCGATCATTCGCTTGTGATGTTGACCCATCCAAAGCATCTTGAGGCCAGCTCGGGGGAGAGGGAGGAGGCCGGACGCACGAGGGTGTGGGGGCCAGTTCGGGGGAGAGGGTGGAGGCTGGACGCGCAGGGGTGTGGGGGCCGGCTCGAGGGAGAGGGAGGAGGCCGCCAACGGTTCGAGGCCAGGGAGAGCCTAGATATGGTAGGCCGAAGGCGACCGGACACGCGGGGGTGTGGGGACTGGCTTAGGGGGGTGGGGGGAGGGAGGAGGCCGCCGGCGGCACAAGGCTAAGGAGGAGCCTAGATCTGGTCTGCCAGAGGCAATCGGATGCGCGGGGGTGTGGGGATTGGCTCGACGACGACGTACTTGTGGGGAGGGGCGACGTAGGAGGAGGAGGGCGGCAACAACACCGACACAGGAGGAGGTGGGGGCCGGTAGGGAGGATGAGGAGGAGCTGGGGCTCGTTGGGGGTGGGGGCGAGCCGGTGGAGGGAGGTGGGGATTTTATTCAATGGCAAAAGCGGGTAATAATCAATGAATTTGAGGGGCAAAGTTGGAAGAGGAGTGGTGGGAAACCATGGAAAGCTGTCGAAAGGCAGCTTTCGGCTTTCTCCCATTAGACGTGGCTTCTGGCTTCGGAAAAAGCTGTCCGTTTGAGACGGCTTCCGGCTTTTCAGAGCGGAAGCCGAAGCTGAAGCCATCTCAAACAGGCCCTACGGCTTGCTTCATTTCCAGAAACTCAACTCCTATCCTGGCAAGGGGACCTACCTAGTCATGACTCAAGTATACACTCAACTGGTTACTAACAACAGTCAAACAGCAC
The DNA here is from genome assembly GCA_036346255.1 of Ampelocalamus luodianensis. NCBI lineage: Eukaryota > Viridiplantae > Streptophyta > Magnoliopsida > Poales > Poaceae > Ampelocalamus > Ampelocalamus luodianensis. The sequence goes on along the minus strand of CM070640.1, from coordinate 299,943 downwards.
AAATAAGCTAGCTAGCATCCAATCAATCCATTCTATGCATGGCATGGCTCATAGAAAGCCACACACGCACACGCTAACTAGTGTGCTACAACTACAATCACGCATGAGTGCAGTTGAATGTGCAGTGATTCTCCACTTTAAAACCCAATAAAAATCTTAAACCATGTCGTCTCTATTCCCTGCTACACTTGAGAGCAACTCAAACTTCAATCGAACACGAGCCTGCAGCTCTCACCACAATGTACACCTAATTACACAAACACCTTTCTCTCTATTTCATCACCCAACATGCTGCTGACCGAATGCAAATGGAGCTAGCTTCTACCCTACCAGGTTAAGCTTAAGCATTCCCCCCAAAAAACGCGCTTAAAAGTCACAATCTAATTTAATATATGTTTGCATCTATTCCGACAAAAGGAGACCAAGGAAGACCTACTAGCTAGTCGTGTTGAATGCAGGCAAACGACAGTGCGAGAACCATCTAGCTGATTTGCATAGCTTCCGCATGGTACTTGTCCAAGTCCGCATCGAGATCTTCAGCAGAAACTTGCCGATTGCCACGCCCTCCCCTCCCTTGCCCACGGCCACTACGCCCTCGACCGCGCCCACCCAATGCACCTCCGCCCCGAGGCCATCCTCCACCACCACCACCCCTTCCAGATCCACTGCAAATTTCAATACTGGATTTATCACTTACCCCAAAAATCTTCAGAATAAATTAGGGTTAAAAAAGGCCACAGTTCAAATTGTTGATTCATATGACAATGCAATGTCAGTGATTGGTAATACTCGATTTCGATTTCACTGCACAATTGATTTGACGGACACTCTAATAGCATCGGCATATAATTGGGGATAACATTGAGGTAATAAGGTATTGAATTCAATACTACTACAACGAACAGGTTTCCAGATGATTCTAAATAAAAATGAGGGATCCAAAAATCAGGAGATTCCTGCCCTGATTGGACTTTGGAGACAGTCCAATGCCACGCAAATTGTACAAACCTTGCTAGAGAACCTCTAACAGACAGTACCAGCTGCTAGCTATCCGTGCAAATGCTAATCAACCTAAAGGGTAACGACTGTGCCTAGAAAGCAGGTTTAGCTTAGCAGTAATTTTGAGAAAGCAATGTTTTACAGGTGATGTTTTCAGGAGAAAAGGACTGGTGGTACTAACCTTTTGGAGGGAAAATTGAAGTTTCCAGCAGGTATATTGAAAGCAAAAGTAGCAGGTGCTGGTGCCTCAATATTTGTTCCAATGACCTCAATTTTCATAGGCTTTCCATCAAGCTGCACATTGTTGTACCTCTTAACAGCAGCCAGAGCATCTGATCTTCTTGAAAATACAACCTCTGCAGTTCCCTGGCAAAATGGAGTCCCAGTAATGAGCTGAATTATGAGCATTTGAACAAAAAATAAAGGTGTGTAAAAGACATACTGAAACCAAAAGAAATGTGGGGGTGAAAACCTTTGGTCTTCCACTCCTGTCATAATTAATGGAGTAACGCTTGAGATCGCCAACCTCAGAAAAGAGTTCCTGAGCAAAGTAAGCAGCACATTGTATAGTAACTTTAGGAGAAAGAGACGAGATAAATAAAGAGAAGTTACTTGTTGCTTTGAAGGCCAGGACATAAACAATTGTGAGCCGTGTGTACTGGTACGTAGTTACGGCATAACAGTAAAGAGTAAAACAAGATAAGGAATGGAAATCTCCTTTCCATAAGCTGTGGTGAGAGGAGTTTTTGAGTTGATCAGGACGAAACTGTGGATGAATTACTATGTTATGCAATAGTACTAGTTGAAAAAACAAAGTTGGCGAGTTTGTTAAGGAAGGCAAAAGAAGGAAATAAAAGTGCGGTTTTTCCTCTTCTTTTGAGGCATAGCATAGCATTAGCATTAGCATAGAGCCTAGTACCTTGATGTCCTCGCTGGAGACGGCGTAGTCGAGGTTGGAGATGTAGAGCTTGGTGCCCGTCTCGATGCCCCCTGCGCCAGCGCCGGCCATGGCCGTCGGCTGGGAAGCATACCCATACGCCGGCGGCGCCTGCGCTCCTCCCCGGCGAAAAAGGGGGCACAGATTAGAAGGAGAAGATGAGATCACCCGAAGCCCTAGGTCTAGATTGGCGGGTTTAGTTAGTAGGAGGAGGGGAAAGGAGAGGATTAAACCTGGAGCTCGGAGCTGAGTTGGTGGTAGGGAGCGGCGACAGCGCGGGTGGTGGAGCGGTTGTGGAAGCGGCGGCCTGCGGGCGTGGGGCCTCCGGCTGGGTTGCGGCGGTGCAGAGGCTTGTTCTTGGTGATGAGGTCGTCGAGGGACATGTCCAAGGCGTCCGCCATTCCTCCTCCTGCTCGAAAGGGAATTCCTTTCAACGGCGGCGGCGGCGGTGATGAAGAAGAAGAAGAGGAGGAAGACAGGGAAAGGTTGGGATTGTTGTTGGGTGGAGACGACAGTAGAGCAAATGCCAGTAATTAATCATGAGATAATCAAAGCGGCCCAGGCCACTAGTATGTTAGGCTAAGGGCCCAGCCCAGCCCGGAAGCTGTTCGAAACGCTTAGCTTTTCCCACTCTTTTTCTCAAAGCCGCTTCATGTTACAACGTACGAAAGTTGGAACCGTCCATGGGAGCTTTCGCGGCTTTCCGCATCCCTCATTCTATATTTACCCCCGAAGTTGGGGATAATTTACCTGTCGTTTGCCACTCAATAAAAACCCCACGAAACCTTAGCCCCGTCTTACCCCTTCCTCGCCCACGCAGCCCCGCCTGCTTGCTCCACCTCCCTCATCCTCCCCTGCTGGCGTTGCCGGCCATCTCCTCCCTCCCCCAGCGTCCTCCTTCTCAGCGCCTCCGCCTCGCCTCCGGCTCCCTCCTCCCCCGCTGGCTCGCACCGCCGCGATCCTCTCTCGTCCTCCTCCCTTCTCCGGTGCCGGCGCCCTCCTCCTCCCTCCGTGTCAGGGACACTGAAACTCTGAAGAAAAACTGATGAAGACTTGTTTGAAGAAAACGAAGTCGACGATACGGGTGACACTTCAGCGATTTCAACTAAAAGCACGAACAGGGGCGATGGTGCATATGGAAGCGGTAAACTGGATCCGACAAAGGAGTTTGATCTTATATCTACTATTCAGCACTATTTACCGTCATCCAATTGTCATTTGGGAGTTGTTACTATAATTTTGAACTTCACTGTTTTACAACTTTGTTACTCGGTTAACTCTCAAGTTTAAATACCTGGCCGTCGAATGGAAAAGACATCGAAAAGCAATATTATGTGTTCCTAGTTAGGTTTTGTAGGAGTATTGCTCTTGTAGAACACTTTCCCCAATCCTCTTCTACTCGAATTGGTGAGGGTTTAGGGTCAATTTCGTTCAGAATTGTTAGGGTCCTAACAAAGGTATCAGAGCCACACGGTTCTTGGAGTGGGGATCGATTTGGTAAAGGTTGGCAGGGAAGTTGAGTGCTGTTGTAAAATCCCCGAACCTAAATCGATCTTGAGAAGCGAAGAAGATGGTTAAGACCAAATCCAAGGGAGATCTAGCTAAGGACGAGGAGGAATTCGATGTTGATCCGGAGATCCAAATGATAAAAGGGGAATTGGCATATCTGAGGGGAGACATCACAGAGATCAAGAACTTTTTGAAGAAGATTTGTCCTACTAAGCCATTAGTACCTGCGACCAAGGTAACTGACCCTGCATCTCATACTATAATACCTCCTGTTAACATCGTTGATGAGAACGGGGAGCAAAGGGGAATAGGTGGAGTACAAGCACCTCAGAAGCCCAAATGTAATGTGAACCCGAAGGGACCGGGTGATATCCAGAGAGAACATCTACCTGTTCAGTTTACCATTGAACATAACACTGTTGTAACATCCCAAAGTAATGTTACCAAAATAAAATAAAATAAAATAATTATTTTATTGGATTTTCTGAAAATTTGGAAAGAGTTCTATTGCTTTATTTGAATCTTTGAAATTTTGAAAGTCAAAATTAAAATTTATTTGAAGTTCTTGAAGTTTTATTGGATTTGAATTGAAAAATAAAAATTTACTTAATTCCTAGAATTTTCTGAGTTTTTAAAAGCTTTTTCTTAAATATCTTAAAGCCAAAACAATTTATTTGCAAAACTAAAAGCCAACCTTTAGTTGGAAATAATTTTATAAAGTCCAAGATGAGTATGGAAATTTATGTGAATTTTTCCATAATTTTTGGATTTTTTTGCTATTTTCTAAAGCCAAAATATATTAACCAGATTAACTAAATTGGAAAAACACTTAAAAATCCGGAAATGGCTTTGGGCCAAAACCCCTCCGGCCCGTTTTCCCCTCCCGCGCTTGGCCCATCTCCACTCGGCCCGCTCGCAGCCGCCGCTTCCCCCTCTTCTTTCTAACCGTCCGATCAAATCGGACAGCCATCCATCCTCCACACCTTCCGCCACCTCCACACCGTCGGATCAGAATCCGACGGCCACGCCTCTTTCTTCCCCATCCCTTTCTTCTTCCTCCCACACCCCCACGCTCCGCCATTTTCGCCCGCGGGAGCTTCGCTCAACCGCCACCCTAGTCGCCCGCCACCTGCGCGACGTGCGCCACGAACCCGGCGCGCCCAACCGCCTCCACCCCCACCTTCTCCTCCCTCCCTCGCGCCCACGTCCGCCGGATCTCGCAACCGCCACCAACGCCATGCCGCACACGATCTCCTCTTCCCCTGATCCTCCGCCCCTATAAAAGGGAGCATGAGGTGCCCCCTTCCCTCCTTGTTCCAACCCCTCCACTCACCCCTTCCTTCTCGCGGCCGCCCTGCCGGAATTCTTGTTTTGGTCGCCGGCGACCGCAAGCGCTCCGCCGCCTCTAGCGTCGCCACCCTCGCCACCGCGTCCTCGCCGTCCCCACCCCCGGCATCGCCGCGACCTCACCGTCCCGGTGCGCGCCCCCTCAACGCCGAAGCCTCACCGGAACGTCACCGCCGCCGCGAGTCAAACACCGCCGCCGCCATTTCTCTCGTCGCCGGCCATTCCGTCGCGCTCCCAAGCAACCACGGTGAGCCTCGTGATCGCCACACTCCGCTCTCCCTTTTGGCACCCTCGCCGACCTCCACCGGCCGCCGTTCGTCGGCGCCGTCCTGGCCCGAGAACCGCCGCCGGTTTTCACCGACGTGGCCGCCACGTGGCGCCAGGTCATCGCCATCTCACCCCTCTCCGCTCGCGTGGCTGCCCAGTCACCTGCCCGCGTGGCACACCCAGATTCCACCCGAGCCAAAACATTCATGAACCTAGTCCATGGTGCACCCTTCTATGACAGTGGGTCCCACAGCCAATTTCTTTTTCTTTTATTTCTTTTCAGCCGAAAATCCTCGCTGATGTCATCCTTGCGCAATAAAAGGATTTTCCTTTAGAAAAATAAATCCAGAAAGTCTGAAAAATCAGATTTTAGGTTTTTGAATAGATTCAAACTTCAAAAATTCATATCTTTTGAATCCCAACTCCAAATTGGGTGTTTCAAATTGCAAAATTTATATAAAATCATTATCTAGCCAACCACATCAAAATTATTTAATTTTGATCTCATTTGACCACAAATTCCTTTAAATCCTAAATCTATCATTTCATGTAATTTCAAACTTCGAAAGCTCATATCTTTTGCATCCAAACTCCAATTGAGCCCATTCAAATTTCTAAATCTATCTAAATTCAAGATCTAACTATCTAAACCAAATTTATTTAATTTGGAGTTAATTTGAATCTTATTTGAATTTGGTTTGAATTTAGCTTATTTTCGCGTATAGATTTCGACGACTTCGGAAAGTCAGATTTCAACGCCGTTGAAGAACACATAAGAGGATTGATTTTGACTGTGTGATCATCGTGCTTGTGCACGTAGACTACCTGGAGAAGGTACTTGTGAGTACTAGGTGACCTGTTAAGTAAAACAACATCACCTCAATATCAGTTGATCTGTTCACCTCAAGCGAGGCAAGTTACATTCTTGATCATACTTGCACCTATTATTTAAAATTATTTAAATTCAGTTTCAAATTATTACTGCATGCTTATTTATACTCAGTAATTTAAATACCTGTTTTTGAATTTATAGTTATGCCTAAAATCCTTTGTATGGCCAATTTTGGATATCGAATCAAACATATTGTCACCCTAGATAAAACCTAGTTAATACAATAGTATGGACTAGGATCATTTAAATATTGTGCTTAGCCATGCTTATAGACCAACCATATTTCTTTTGGGGAGTTTCAGCCAAAGATCGACTATTGTTTAAATTGTACCCTTGGCATTGGTGTGTCATGGGAGTTTTATACATGACTTTGTAAAATGAAATAAAATGATGGTTTGGACTTGGGCGAATTGGTTGTCTGGTGGGTGCATGTTTATGCACAGGCTTAATCTGGTTAAGATTAAGGCCCATGGGTTTGTGGAAAGTTGCCCAGGTCAGTTAAGGACCGGTCTTCGAGCCGCATCTTGCTACGCCACCATCGTACTACCACATGTCCTCAGTATGGGGAGTAGGACCTGGCTTAATAATTTGTGATACCTCATTGTTATTTGTGCCATGTTGTTTGTGTGGGTGTTGGTCAGACAGTAGACCCATCTAGCGCAAAAGGGGGCTTCCGGAGGACGGTCAGTCCAATGGAAGCGAAACCTTAGCGGGCATAAATACTTTAAGGTAGAACTTTGTAAAGGCCTTGTCACGTGCTCTAGACTGCTTACCTAAGGTAGTGAGCGGTGGTATCGACGGATGCCAAACAAACTAGAGAAGACGTGTCATGTGGGTAAAGTTGTACAACCTCTACAGAGTGTAAAACTATTCGAATAGCCGTGTCCACGGTCATGGACATGCTGGCAAAGCCACTCAAAGTTAGACTTTGGTTTTGTTTGAAAAAGACTTCTTCAAACTGGTTTATCCGAATGGGATTTGGGCAGGAAGCCATGTGATAGGAGGGTATCCTTCACTATTCATGTGTGAATGTTATCTGACTATAAAATTGAGAATTTATAAAATGAATCTTAGTTATAGAACAACTGCTTTGGAACTTAGTACAAGTATTTAAAGAAAATGCTGACTTATGCAAAATAACACTGTAAGCCCCCTTTGTTACATCCATGTATGCATGTCATTCTGTTATTTGACGGGTGTAACTTGCGAGCACGGAAGTTGTGCTCATCTTGCTTTATGCAAACAAATTTTCAGAGGAGAAGAATTTCGCTTCAGGTGCGGATCATGACGACTAGGTCGCTACCCCAGTCGATTGTCTGTGGCAGATTGCTGGACCCTACTACTTCTTCATCGTCTTCCGCTGTGTTTATTTAATGTTGCCCGGTAAGGCTATCTTGTAATCAACTCCGTTGTCATTTAATAAACTTTAGCGTTTATGGTTGTGTTATCACACTTGTTTACTGTGTGAGCTAGCCACTGATCATGGGACTAGTTCAGTTATGCACAGAAGATCTGGGGTGTTAATCTCGGGTCGCTACAACTGTAAACCCTTGCATAGAACCAGTGATTTCCAATGAGGGAAGGGTAGCCACAACTCTAGTCCATCAAGGGATGGGACAAGGACTGACATCGGGAATCATTAACAATTCTCAGCCTAGTAATCCATATGGTATTGAATGGAATCATGGTTTCTTCCATCAAAATCAGTACAACCTAGTTGAGACAATTCATAAGTGGCAGATTTAATGGACAAAATCAAGGAGTGCAGATGCTGGATCCTCAGGGGCATAATTACACTAGAGATCCTGAAAATAACCCCAGTTATGATGAAGCCATCATCAAGGGACCTAAACAAGAGATTCCATTATTTTCAAGAGAGGACCCTATTAGTTGGTTGAAGCAATGTGAAAAGTTTTATGAGATATTAGGAACACCAGTGGAATAATGGGTGAACATCGCCTCGGGACACCTACAAGGTAGGGCCGCCAACTAGTTCAAAGGCATTGGGGTACCTTGGCTAGTATTGAATTGGAATCAATTTTGTGCTATGCTTAGAGACATATTCTCTGAAGTCAATGCTCATGATGCAGTGACACAACTGCCGAACATAAAACAATGAGTTGCAAATGTGTCCAATTATATTGATCGATTTGAAGAGTGCATGTCTCTAGTTAAAAGAGATCATCCATACCTGCAAGAAGCTTTCTTAATGAGTTGTTTCATTGGAGGCCTAAGAGGGGAAATCAAACATGATGTCAGTTGACAAAGGCCACAGGGAATGTTGGAGACTTACTGGTATGCCAGGATCTATGAAAGGTCTACGACAGCAAAGAGAAACAATAGTCAAGGAAGTATCAACAGGAACAAGTTTCCTACTGGTGGTAGTAACAACTTCAAAACAGTTGGGCAGAAGGGTCCTCAGACTAACAACCCAAGGGGCATCATGAAACCTGAGCAAAAACCCAATGAGCAAGATAAGAAGAAATGTTATTATTGCCAAGAACCCTAGCACTACCAACATAAATGTAAAGTAGGCAGAACCATCCGTATCTTACAAGAAGAACAAGAGGATGATTTGACCTGTGAACAAGAAGGGGAAGATAAGGTAGAAGGAGTTTTCAAAACAACATCCAGTAGTCCTGAACAAGAGGAAAACCAAGAGCAACTAATGCTAATATCTGCTCATGCTGTAAAGGGAACCACTGGACCTGTTACTTTTTCTTTGATCACTCAGATAGGAGGCAAGAGAGTAATGAGGACATCAACTCTAAGAATGCAACCACTACTTCGATCCGCTGCATTGCATCCTCTACTTCAACCACATCTTCTCTGATAGGACTTTCGGCTACTGCACTGCCATATTCACCAATTGGACCGAGCTACTTCTACTCATACGAGCCGAGCTACGTCTACATGACATGGTGTTGCGTCACCAATTATTGGCCCATGGGCTTTGTAATGAATGAGCTGATTTGGCCTGTATGGCCCATATGGTCGGCCACCTAGGGTTTTTGGTACTGTTTACATGGCACTATTCATACATGAATAGTACCACGGCCACCCTCCCTTCTCCTACACATAGTGGCCGCCACCCCTCTAGTTTCTGCGGGTTTTGTTAGATTAAAGTTTAGCATTTGCTACTTTATACTTTGTCTTCTTTTTTGACGAGAATAACAGTGACATTGTTCTTCGGAACCCCACTTTTCAATACGAAACTTTTCCTATTCGTAATTTTAGATTGCTTATTTATCTGTTCTTGCGTGTTCTTCGATTGCATGCAGGAATAGACCTTCGTGGTCAGGTCAATCGTGCTTCTAACAAGATCGATAATAATCTTGGAGTTGGTTTAGCGATTGCCGAGCATATTAGTCGTGTGCGATTGGTAGCCGAATCGTGAGAGTTGTCTCCACCCAAATCGAGTTATTCATTTCACCGAAAGATCAGGACACCCATTGTCGCGTGGTCGTAGACCTTGCGACTGGTGGTGGTTGTTGACTTTGACTGCACTTGGTCGTAGCTAGTGTCGACTGTTGTGGTCTTAGATTTCGACTGCACCTGGTCGTAGCCGATCCCGACTGTTGTGGTCGTAGACTTCGACTGCACCTGGTCGTAACTGATTCCGACTGCTGTGGTCGTAGATTTCGACTACTCCTGGTCATAGCCGATCTCGACTGTTGTTGTCGTAGACTTCGACTGCACCTGGTTGTAGCCGATTCCGACTGCTGTGGTCATAGATTTCGACTGCACCTAGTCGAACGTTTCCACCGGGGCTCGGGGCCATGCGCAGTGTCTTGTTTATACACTCGCGCCCTCGAGGGGCGTCGGTGTGCAATGGGGATCAGAGCCATACGTGGTGTCTTTGTTTATACACTCGCGCCCTCGAGGGGCGTCGGTGTGCAATGGGGATCAGAGCCATACGTGGTGTCTTTGTTTATACACTCGTGCCTTCGGAGGGTGTCGGTGTGCACCGGGGCCGAAGGCTATGCACGGTGTCTTTGTTTATACACTCGTGCCTGCGGAGGGTATCGGTGTGCACCGGGGCCCAAGGCCATGCGCGGTGTCTTTGTTTATACACTCCACACTCTGGAGAGTAGGTTAGTGTGCACCGGGGCTCGGGCCATGCGCGACATCTTTCTCTTTTGTCCACCGAGTTGTGGCTCTAGGCCGGCCTCGTGGAGCCCCGTTTCGGTTCACCGAGGCCCAGACGCCAGTGCGAAGGTGCTGGAACGGCCCTCCGGAGCGAGGTCCTAGTGGGCCTCCGAGCGGATTGCCTCGGGAGCGAGGTGGGCCTCCAGAGCGGACGGGGCGTGCGAGGGGTCTTCGGAGCGAAGACGCGACGTAGCCTTCGGAGTGAAGAGCCGCAAGCGAAGGCTTCGGGTATTTGAGCGGAAGATGTTCTGAAGGTATATCGGGGCATCGGGTGCTGAGCGAAGGTGGGCCGAAGGTGAGCTTCGACCCAGGTGCCGGGTCGACCAAAAGTGTGCTTCGGGTCGACTGAAGATGGGCTTCGGACTTCGGCCGGTGGTGGGATGTGCTTGGTCGAAGGTGTGCCTCAGCTCCTCTCATGCGTAAGCTTTTTGTTTGGTCCCCACGGACGGCGCCAACTGTCGTAGCAAGAAAACGTTAGACAGTGTGTACGAAGTACCCTCCGTACCCTTTGTCTTTGGGAGAAGACCGAAGGGGAGAGGAACCAAGACACAAGATGTGAGGAGGTTTTGCACTGAGTGTGTATGGGGCTTTTATTTATAGATGAGATAATGAGCCAAGCCCCTCCCTTTACACGCCCTTGGAGCTTTATTTATAGGAGGGCAAGAAGTGACATTTACTTTTTTGCCCTCACAATACATTGAGAGCTAGAGTGGCATTTAAGTACATTGCTATGAGTATATTACAAAGACCTAGTCTACACAAGTACAGTACCCCCGACGGCACGTCGGTATTCCTGACGACCCACACCTCTTGGTTCCCTGCTACGACAGTTTCCCATACCAATATCCTCGCCGTCTTCTTCGAGGGAAGGGAAGGGGGGATTGCCTACCTACTTCGCCATTGCCATCACCAACAAGCAACCAATCTCTTAGGGAAGGGGGGGGGGGATTGCCTACCTACTTCGCCATGCCCACCCCCAACAAGCAACCAATCTCTTGTTTCTCTCTTTTCTTTTGGGTGCTCATCTATGAATGACACTGCAGATGTGCAGATGAGGGCGCCAAGGAATCGGCCGCCGTGATCGCCAACCACCCCGACGCCGGATCCCCGTATGTCATCCCCCTCCCTTTTGCCCGCTCTTAAATAACAGAACTAATCTAATGTGCAGAGTGTGGTTGGGTCTCAAAGAAAAAAGAAAGGCCCCCAATTCTGCTTGTAAGTATATGGATCCAGCTGTTCTTGATTTGTTGCTTCATGCGGTCAAAGCTTCATGTGCACTTCAGTAGACATATACGACGATTGTGCAATGCTACAGAAAAATATAACTGAAGGTGTCGTGACTCATTAAAGCTTCCCTCGAGCTACGGAATCAATAAACTTTAGCAACACTGGCCATGGCGAAACAAACAGACGACGCATGAATATTTTGCTCCGGTGGTTCTCCACTCTGTCGGTTACTTGTCTGCTGTCAGAAGAATCCGTGTATGCATACGCCAGTTTCATGTCAATTTTTATTTTGGAGAGACCCAGGAGGACCTACTACTAATAGCTCTGGATTGATATTAACGAGGAGTTGGTACAACCACCCAACGTGGGTTTGACAGTAAGGACCTTGAGAAGGTATGAAAGTGCAAAAAGGTCAAAAGAGTAAGTAAGATAGGACAAAAAGGAAAATTGAAATTACAGCCAGGTCCTTTAGCATATTCGGGCGCCTGTCTACGACGATGGAGATGAACGGTACCTCGTGCAGTGTCGTAAAAAACAGTCGGAATGGCGATTAATCAGCTGTTTAACGTTTGTGAACATCAAATCGACCGTTTTGTCTGATTAGTCGGCTGTTTTCGTATAATCACCCTCATAATCCATTTAATTGACCAGATTCGACCCTTCGGTCTAAAAGTTAGAATTCAGCCCGTTACAACTAGCTCAATAGCAGCCCAGTTATAATCCTAATACACTCAAGCACAAAACACTTGATTCAGAGTAACTCATTCATATATAACCATCACAAAATTAGTCTGTTGACAATGATTCAGAGTAACTGGTTCTCTCGTGGCTGTGGGTCATTTTGTGTAGTTAAATTTAAAACTTAGTTCTTTTGGTTGTCGTCTCGTGTGTTAAGTTAGTCTAATCTACGTAACAATGCATGTTTTTAATCTATTACTTAAATTCGTTGCAAGCGGTACTTTGGTGCGGAACTATAATAGTTCACCGATCAATCTTGTTATCTTTTGAGTTAGTAACGAAATTATCATGTACAATCGGAGAGTGACACAAGTTTCTTTGATAGTATTGACAATATATTGCGTTCAAATATCTCTGAAACTAGCTTTATCATCAAATATGTGAGAACGTCAAATTATCCGTATAATTCTGATTAATCATCCATATTTCGATAATCATTTGACGGTACTGTGTGCATGATCTAAGACTAAACATCATCTAAAGACGTAAACCCTAGCTCATTCTTGAACACCTATACTAAAACTTAGATGCGGAAATGTGAGACCTTACCTGAAGATGAAGATGCTATGAAGGTGGTGATCTGTCGGTGTAGATGTAGATGCATCGGATTGTTGATGGAGTGCAGTGTAGACGTGAGGAGGTCGTCGGTGGTCGCAGAGGAGGTCGGCGAAGTCGCAGCGATGACAGGCTCCGGTCTTCGTCCACCTTAGCGCTCGTGAGAGATCGGGTGTGTGCGGGACTGTCGTAGCCTTGAATCAACCATCAGACCAAAGCCTATGCAACATCCCCTTGATTCTTATAGCGCTAGGTGACCGAGACCCAAACCAAAAAACAATTGGCTGCGCCACCGATCAGGGCGCGAGTGGAGACGTGGTCTCCTTGGAATCTCGGGACTGTTAGCCGAGATCAACCCAACATTCTCCCCTTTAATCGTAAGGCTAACATCATAAGCCCATTCTCAATAAAACAACACACCAAGATAATGCGTTGCATGACCAATGAAGTGTCATACAACCTCAGTACATATAGTGTACTATCTTATCTTAAAATGGATATTCATTATTCTTAATGGGAGTTGGTTTTTCTTTAAGGTCCTTTTATCCAGAATCAGAGGCTTTCCAATAAACCCATGCCGGCAATATGATCACGAAAGATATTGGGTGGTAAGCCTTTAGTAAGTGGATCTGCAAGCATTAACTTAGTACTAATGTGCTTGATACTAATGGTTTGATCCTGGATTCTATCTTTCATAACATGATACTTAATGTCAATGTGTTTGGCAGCACCACTTGACTTGTTGTTACTCGTATAAAAGACTGCGGGTTCGTTATCGCATTATAAGGTGAGTGGTTTAGAGATACTGTCTACCACTCTAAGTCCCGGGATAAAGTTCTTAAGCCATACAGCCTGCCCGGTGGCCTCATAACATGCCATAAACTCAGCTTGCATCGTTGAAGATGCCGTAAGGGTTTGTTTTGAGCTTTTCCACGAGATAGCTCCCTCAACGAGTGTGAAGATATAACCTGACGTGGATTTCTTAGTATCAACACATCCCACAAAATCTGAATCTGAATAACCAACAACTTCAAGGTTATCAGAATTCTTATATGTGAGCATGAAATGCTTAGTAGTTTGCATATAACGCAATACTTTCTTAACGGTATTCCAGTGGTCCGGTCCTGGATTTGACTGATATCTGCCAAACATACTAGTTACAAAAGCTAAATCGGGGCGTGTGCACACTTGAGCATACATAATACTTCCAACAGCTGAAGCATAAGGAACCAACTTCATCTGATCAGTTTCATATTGGTTCCTTGGGCATTGAAATGTCCCAAACTTATCGCTCTTAACAATAGGAGCAGGCGAGCCAGAGCACTTATACATATTGTATTTCTTCAGTACTCTGTCAATGTATGTCTTTTGAGATAAACCTAATATTCCTTTGGACCTATCTCGGTGAATATCAATGCCAAGAACGTAAGAGGCATCACCAAGATCCTTCATATCAAAATTAGATGAAAGAAATCTCTTGGTCTCAAACAGTATATCCTTATCACTGCTAGCCAATAAGATGTCATACACATAAAACACTAAAATGGTGAATTTACTGCCCTTGAACTTAACATATATGCAGTTATCAACTTCATTTTCCTTAAAACCAAAATTCCTTATGATTTTATCGAATTTCCTTACATTCATGTTTGACCAAGCAAATATGGAAACTATTCGTGATGGATCCTTCAGCCCATCCATCTCCTCGACTCGTTTCCACCAGACCCCTTCGAGTCGTTCATTGTCGAAGACATCCCCACAATTGGAAATGCTGCTGGGGTGGAGAACTTGGTCGCGAGAACGGTAGGCAGAAGATCCTACGATGGAGTCAGAGCCAAAGAAATCAGAGCAAAAGTTGAAATACTCTTCTTCCTCGACTCTGTGACGGAACACCACCTGGAGGGCCGGAAGGAACGTCTTCGGCAATCTCCTTACCGGCACGGCGGTTAGCACTCTCGCTGCCACCTACCTCGGGTATCCTTCCCGAGGCCTCTGTCGCCTCCTCTACAGCCTCTACGACAGCTCCGGTTGTCGTAGCGACTTCGACATCCTTGGCGGCCGTAGCGACCTCAACAGCCGCAACTCCTTCCACCGCGGAAGTAGTAGCTGGATCTTCAGCTACTACCGCAGTCACACCCTCGTCAGTTGGAGGGGTGACAGCGGGATTCTCCATGGGAGTATCCCTGGGGGCTGAAGACGTCGGGCTAAGATCACAAAACACAGAAGTAAGTTGGCTCGTAAAAAAACAAACAGTAAGTAGTTATTACACTTATGTTTTTTACGTACCTCTGTGCGCTGGACCTTACTCGGAACTTGGGAGCAACCTTCCCGACGGAAGATTTCTTTGACCTCTTCTCGACCACCGCTGGTCGAGATGCACTCGGGACGACATGAGTCACCTCCTCCTGACTTCCCGGGCGGTTGAGATCAGTCTCGACCACCTTCAGAACACTGCTCCCCTCGGCCTCAGATCCCACCGGAGCAGCGGTTTCCTTCACAAAAGACATGAAGTCCTTCCAGTTCTCCTTTTCTAGTTGTCTTATGAAGCCACGAGAAGCTGAAATTGCGAATGACTTGTTGTCGTAATAGAATGGTATCTTAACCTTGGGGACCTTGCGCTTAAGGGCAAGGGCCTCTTCTTCTGCTTTCTTCCTTGCCGCAGCTATGTCTGCAGCAAATTTAGCAAAAGGAGCAGGAGGAGCCGAGCTCGAACCCCCCTTGTCGTCGACCTTCACCAGTCGACGCTTCTTGGTTGGAGGGGACTTCGCTGACTCTGCCTGCGCAGTTGCCCCGATGACCACCAAGTCGACTTCCTCGTCGTCTTGGTGGTTCTCCATGCCAACTTTCTGTTAAAAAAGAGAGAAAGTGGTCGTAAGATCTTCTACGATCACTAGCCGGTCACTAGTACGACCAGCTCAAAAGTCGTAAGTATTCCTACGACATTGTCTAATCGTAAGTCATCTTACGATTACGTTCGGTCGTAAGTTTTTCTACGATCAATATCTAGTCGTAAGTTTTTCTACGGCAAACCCGTTAGTCGTATATCATTTTACGACAACAAAAACACCTAAAGACAAAATCGTTCGATTACCTTTAGGCACTCCTCTTTCTCTTCTGCGGTCAAAACCGCAAGGATTTGAGGAGCCACTGTGTTGGCTGGATGCTTCTCGCAGATGAGCCTGACACACGTGTCAACCTCCGCTTGCGGAAGATCTGAATGCATGGACAACACGATTAACAGACTAAATCGGGATTAATCAAGGACAAAGCCAAAAGAGTAAGTCTTTCTACTCACCGTCCTTGTAGTCCCTGGTTGGGTCGTCCTTTCCTGAGTACCTCCACATGGGAGGAACCCTTGTCTTCAAAGGACTAATTCGGCGCGTGATGAATTCCTTCACCACGTGCCAACCGGTGAGCCCCTCCGACTTCAAATCTTTGACAGCTTGAATATAGGGGACTATCCGGTCGAGATTACTGGGAGTCGAGTCCCAGGAAGAAGACCGCTCGGCGGCCTTTCCGGCGAATGAGAGGCTGTCTTCCTTGGTTACTTCCCAGTAGAACCACCTCTTCTTCCACCCCGGCCATGACGACCGGGTAAACATCTGAATGTACTCCTTCGACTTGCCGTCATGGAGCTTCAGACCACAGCTACCGGCGATCCCGGCTTGACGAGCCATTTCGTAGTAGTACTGGAAAAGCTCGAGGTCTGCCGGAATCCCCAGGTAGGCCTCACACAGGTACACAAACACGCTCAGCATTGTGATGGAATTAGGACCAAGGTTCACTAATTCCACCCCAAAGTGCTCGAGCACGAGTGTGAGGAAAGGGTGAGCAGGCAATCAAAGACCACACTCACAGTACGCCTGGAAAACCGGAATTTGGCCTTCCTCTCCCGACGGTCAATGCTGCTCGTTCGCCGCAATCCACCTTACGAGAAGTCCCTCGGGGATCTTCTCGGCGGCGACCAAAGCGGTCATCTTCCCGTCATCCATCTCCGACTCAGCCCACTCAGAGACAATCCTGACCATTTTTCTCTCAAGAGCGGGAAGATTTGGAGTTGGGAAAGCTCCAAGAAAGTGTACGGAATCACCGGCGGCGGAAGAGACGAGAAAGCAACAGACTGTTGGGTGAAAAGGTAAGAACCCTAAGTTTTACCTCCACGGTCGGTTTTATAAACCACACGCCTGGAACAAAATGCCGTGGAATCCCAACAGTCTCCGTTGCTTCGGGAATTGCTTCGACAGACAGACTTTTAACCTGCCCGTTCGAAAGTCCCAAGACACCTTTTTCACACCTCAAGTGAAATTATCATCTTGACCCCGGGACAAATGGAAAACCGATCGGAAAAGTGTTGCTTCCGATCATAAGGCCACGATTGCTCCGAAGTCGTAAGATATTCTACGACTATCTTGCAATCGTAATGGTCTTAACAAATTACCTCGATCGAGCATATTCCTGATCGAGAGAAATGAATGTTGAAGAGTTTTTCCTTCAACGTTTTTCTTACGACCACCCAATGGTCATAAGATCATCTATGACCCTTCGGTTCAGAAAGCTATTTTCACTTGAAGCTGGGGGGCTAGATGACGAGGATCTAAATAATCCTCATTTTATTATTCCATAATCATGAAATATGACGTCACATGGCATACCCCTTAATATTATAAGGGAAGAACAAATCAGGAAGTCGTAGGTTCTTCTACGACTACCCCCTAGTCGTAAGCATTTCTACGACTATAGTGTAATCGTAAGTTCTGCTACGATTACGTCCGGTCGTAAGTCTTTCTACGACCAGTACCCAGTCGTAAGTCTTCCTACGACTACCCCCCTAGTCATAACTCCTACTATGACTAGGTTTGCTACGAATTCTTCACGACTAATTGGGTCGACCCGTCAGAAGGCCCATTTAATGGTGAGAATCCAAGCAGTCAAAATACGTAGATACGCTTGACATAACTACAGATAATGCTCCACTATCTCTAACTGATAGCCGTTTGACAGCATGGGGAGGTTACTACTCCAGTAATTACTCTCATTATTACGCAATAATGAGCGACTAATTAGCCTGGAACGACAACAGCCACCACTGCGTAGTATAAATAGGTATCTTTTAGAGATAGAGAAGGGAGGCATTTTTGGAGAACAATGAGTAAGACCCTCTGCTGATTGTAATCCAGATACCCAATACAAGATACACAGGAGTAGGGTTGTTATTCTCACTGGAGAAGGCCCGAACCTGTATAAAAATCGCTGTGTCTCTTTCGTCTGCGTGATCAATTGTGGAGACCCCCCGAATCAAACAATCTTTACGTAAGATCGATTCTAAAACACCGACAGTGCTCATAGACTTTAGTTCATCCTTCATGGCATCAAGCCACTTAGGAGAATGTTCACTCATCATGGCCTCCTTATAAGAGGTGGGATCATCTACCTTCCCTATATCATTAATATCCTCATTCATATATACAACATAATCATTTGGAATGGCAGATCTTCTCTCCCGCTGTGATCTTTTAATAGGTTCATTAGCTATTACAGGAGACTGCTGAGGCTTATCATTAGGTGTAACATTAGGAAGTTCAGAGACCTCAACAGTGGGTGCAACAACAGTATTTTCTACTAGAGGTGCAGCCACCTGAGGCACGGGAATAAAGGTCTCTGGGATAAGCGGTGAAGGAACATAAACCCGCTTCTCCTCAAGATCTATTTCCTGGGCTCCAGCTCCTCATAATTCTCTAAGAACACAGCGTGCCTTGTTTCTACATACTTAGTTATCCTATCAGGCAGTAAAAACGATACCCTTTGGATCTCTCAGGGTACCCAATAAAATGACAACTTACTGTCTTAGGGTCTAATTTTTCAATATGTGGATTAAATATCTTAGCTTCAGCACGACAACCCCACACTCGTAAATATTTCATACTCGGTTTTCTCCCAGTCCATATTTCATAAGGTGTCTTAGATACTGATTTACTGGGAACCTGGTTAAGAATATGTGCAGCTGTCTTTAGTGCTTCCATCCACAAACTAATTGGTAAACTAGAGTGGCTGAGCATGCTCCGTACCATATCCATAAGTGTACGGTTGCGTCTCTCAGCTACCCCATTCTGCTGAGATTCACCTGGTGTAGAATACTGGGCAACAGTGCTATTTTCCTGAAGGAACTTAGCGAAAGGACCAGAAATTTGTCCATAAGGGGCATGTCTTCCATAATATTCTCCTCCACGATCCGATCTTACCACTTTAATTCTTAAGTTGTGCTGATTTTCAACTTCAGCCTTAAATATCTTAAATTTGTCAAGTGACTCAGATCGGTCTTTAATGGGAAAGATATAACCATAACGGGAGAAATCATCAGTGAATGTGATAAAGGAACCAAAATCATCAGTGAATGTGATAAAGTCACTTTAGGAATCCGACACAGTCCTTCTGGAAATGCCCTAGCTGCTTGCAGAAATGACATTCACCCCCTTTAGATGCTCCAGCGGGAGACACATGGGGCTTAGGTGCATTGTGCACTTTAGGCCCCGACTTGTCTGAATTGGGGGAGAACTGCAGCTTTTTCTTATATTTGAAGTCCCCTTGGAACTTTCTTTTGTTGGAGCCACCAACTTGAAGTGCAAGATCTCACTTTTCCGTCCTTATTCTCTCTTCCTCCTTGACACACACGGCGATTAAATCGCTCATGTTCCACTTTTCTTTCTGAGTATTGTAATTGATTTTAAATGCTGTGTACTCAGAAGGAAGAGAGGTCATAATGAAATGGACTAGAAAACCATCAGATATCTCCATGTCCATGCCTTTAAGTTTTCCGGCCATATCAGTCATCATCATGATGTGTTCTCTAATGCTGCCGAATCCATCATACTTAGTTGTCAAGAGCCTCTGAATTAGAGTACTGGCATAAACTTTTGTGGAGCCTTTAAATTACTCCTCTACTGAAGCCAGATACTCTTTAGCATTTTCGGAATTGGGGATTGCTCCCCTGATCCCAACTGAAATGGAGGTCTTCATAATCATAAGTGATAGACGGTTGGACCGCTCCCATTTCTCGGCATTAGTTTCATAAATTTTCTTTTTGTTATCATAATTTTCCTCACCTTCGGTGGGGGGAATGGGAGCGGTCACCCTTAAAGCATATTCGAGATCTAAAACCCCAAGGACAACATGGATCCTTTCCTTCCAAGTGGGAAAATTGCTCCCCGTAAACTGTTCAATGTTGTCGATTGTGGCAGCAACATTTGATGCATTTATCGCTGAATACCAAAATACAAGGCAAAAATTAGAAATAACATAAGAATATGTTGCATGCAATTAACCTTACGTTGGTCTGATTAATAACATGCAAAAACTATAGTTCTAATTCATATCACCGTTGGGCAGAAAATTAAAAAGAACTAAATAATTAATATGGCGACACACGACTACAATCAACTTTGGTCAGAATGTAATCGTTTGCATACATAATGCCAAAATAAAATACAAAAAAATCTCTTAATTAAAATATCTCGTTGGTTCAATTTCAATCAGAGACTAAGCATAATACAGTGGTAATAATACATTGTTTATGATATATCGTAATAGGGCAACAAAACAATAATTAAACAGTGCACAAAAAGTATACTTAATCATAAGAAAATGCACTGAAAATAAGAGAAATAGAGAAAACCCACTGTTCAGGCCTTCTAAAACCTTTTGGCCCAAAAACTCACAACCGGCCTAAAACACGCGCGGCCCATTAGTGGCTTAAGCCCATTTCAACAGCGCCGGCCCGAAACATGCGGATGGAGCCCAAAACCACTTCACCAGCCGAAAATCTTGTGCGCCATCGGATCTTGATCAAACGGCCGAAAAAACAGCCGGCCCAACTCCTCTCCGGCCCGCAAGAAAAACAACAGTCAGATCTGATCGGACGGCACAACGTTATTCCCAGCGATACAAAAAGGTCCAAACCCAAACCCTAACCCTAATCGTCATTCTCCCCTTTCTCCTCCCCGAAAAGCACGGGCGACGGCAGCGGCGCTCACGCGCAAGGTGGACGACAGCTTGAGGCGCACGCGCGCGGAGCATCGGCGGCGGCGGCAAGCGGCGGCGCGTTCGCGCCCTCTCGCCGGCGCGTGCGTGCGACCGAGGTTGCGCGCACCGCCGTCGAGTGGAGCCACGATGGCGCCCGAACCCGAAGAGGCTCCGGTGAACGTCAAACGTAACTCTCCGCCGCACCTTAGGTTTCTTAGGGTTCTAATTTGGGGTTTAAGGGTTCGGGTGGTACCGATTTGGGGATTTCGTTAGGATTTTGCAATAATTTCTTGAGTCCCCTCCTTCTAAATGCTTGATTGAGCCATAAAACAATAGATCCGAGCCTCTGAACCTTTAATAATTAGACCTAGGCAAATTCAAGTTCGGTTTGGGGCTAATTAGGGTTCAAAACGAGTCTAGGAAATGCTCTGATACCAAATGTGTGCATGATCTAAGACTAAACATCATCTAAAGACGTAAACCCTAGCTCATTCTTGAACACCTAGACTAAAACTTAGATGCGGAAACGTGAGACCTTACCCGAAGATGAAGATGCCATGAAGGTGGTGATCTGTCGGTGTAGATGTAGATGCGTCGGATCGTTGATGGAGTGCAGTGTAGACGTGAGGATGTCGTCGGTGGTCGCAGAGGAGGTCGGCGAAGTCGCAGCGATGACAGGCTCCGGTCTTCGTCCACCTTAGCGCTCGTGAGAGATCGGGTGTTTGCGGGACTGTTGTAGCCTTGAATCAACCATCAGACCAAAGCCTATGCAACGCCCCCTTGATTCTTATAGCGCTAGGTGATCGGGACCTAAACCAAAAAACAGTTGGCTGCGCCACCGATCAGGGCACGAGTGGAGACGTGATCTCCCTGGAATCTCGAGACTGTTAGCCGAGATCAACCCAACAGGTACCTTATCATCTGAGAACCGTATTCCGTTTTTTCCGACTCATGAGGATGAACTCTTGGCTGTTGTCACCGTCGAGTCCTTTTTATAATATAATAGTGATGTTGTTGCTGAATTCCTTGATGCAGCTTTATCTTGCGACCTGTCTGTTGTGCTCTCTTTGGTTTCCTCCAGGTTTGTTCTTCAGTATGTACTAACAAAACTACTAATGGGGGGAGTGTGTATGAGTCGTACAAAGATGAGGATGGATCGATCGGTGGCCATGCATGCACAACACAAACATCGATCGGTTGGACGCTACTAGCTACTCGTCGCTTTTGATTTCCTCACGTACATATATGAAATACCTAAATACTAGTGCAGTCCGAAAAGTTTCAAATTTTATGCTAGCAAAAAATGTTGTTGTATGCATGCTTGTTTGCAAGCTAATGAAACTATATATAGAGCTAGCTAGCTAAGGTTACCAAGTTAGATTGCAACAACATGGAAAAGCTACTTTCTTATCCACATGAAAATTTTGTGTCAAAACTTGTTTAATTCCCTATTCACCGCTAACCAGTAGCCGGTCAATTCCGGCCGTTTACCAGCCAGCTACCGATTGAACATTCAAATCTTCGTTACAACATTCAAGTTTTTGTTTGAAGAAATTTGTCCGGTTGAATCCAACGGTATGGCAGGCACACGGTTGGAGTCGGCACGAAATACATATTAAATAGGTTTGCCATTTGAAATAACCTGGAAGCGATCGATACGTATCGTAATCGTACTGTACTGTACTGCCATAAAATAAAATAAAATAATTGAGACGAATATATACGATGCCATCTGCCCCGGCCTCCTGCTGCCCTGTCAACATTAATTTCTAACAAAAAGACAAAAAAAAAAAACCCTAACCACCGCCTTGTCAACATCTCTAATTAAGCACAAGGCAATCAAGGGTGGAAATTATAAAAAAGAACAGCGAGAGGTGTGACGAATTGTTCTAGCTAGTGTATATATGAGCGTCATTGCTTAGCTAATGATCGAGTTAGTTAAGTATTTCTGGTTAAATCGTTTTCAGGAAAACAGAAAGAAAGTAAACGATGCCAACGTACGTCGTATCCAAGCAACATGCATGTAGGTCCTTAGCCTTGGAGAAGAAGAAAGTAAACCATGTCCCACGCTGATCCTTAGATCAGAAGAAAAAACAAAATTCATAGAAATTCCCTCGTTAATCGATAGAAGAAAAAAAGAGATAGATCTACATCACTTATTTTTGGTGAGACCAGATAATAATGAATCATGTATAGATATTACAATTAATTGTATAACATATACTATTTTCGAAAAGCAATAGAGTCATATGACAAATACAACATGGCGCATGCAATATCTAGCGCCGCACACAATTGCGCAGGAAATTCCACTGGTTATTGTTAAAAATAGGTGGGATGACTACAGTACAAGCAACTTTTATTTAAAAAGCTTCTCAACAATTTTCTCTCCTTACGTTTTTCCCATTTACCGTCACTAGCTCTCGAAAAAAGAGAGAGAATATGGAGAAGAGAAGGGAATTAGCTTAAGTAAATTGACTTGCTAATTAACACGTAGACTGTAGCCTGTAGGTACGTGCGTTGATAAACGTGGTACTATACTGGCTATAGTCCGGTCAAACTTTTAACTCTTGTTGATGTTGCCACCGCGCCTTTTCTTTTTTACTCGTCTTTGGAGACATATATTCACTGACGCGACGGATTTACTTTTACTAATTATTTTTTAGTAAAATACCATATATATATATATAATGCTACAAAAGTACTTTTGACGAAAGAATCTAACAATAACATTTTCACGTGACAAATTCAAATACTTTTGGGTATATTACTTCTCAAAATTTTAAAAACGTTAACGCACCAGTAAAGCCACTAGTGGTGGCTTGTGGTCCTCTCGCCTCGTCAGTCGCATCAACGGTGCCCTCCTCGCTGCTCGCCGAACCTCGTCATCCCCGAGGCTGCTGCTGTTGTACCTGCCATGGGCAGAGCACATCACTGCCAGATCGATCCTCTCTTGATGCTTCGACAAGGTATAGTAGATCTGTGCTCAGCGGTGCTTTGGCTGGCCTTGCTGTCATCCTAGCGTTCGACCCCTGTCGGCTTCGGATCCTTCTCCGAACCCACTCGCAGCGGGTATGGCCATCCCCGAGCTTTCCAGCGCTGGATCCGGCCTTCCCCGAGCTCCCAAGCTTCTCGGCTAGGTTTAGGAGAGGGAGGGGTGCTCGAGCGCATGGTGCTAACAGCCAGGGCCCACCTGTCGGTGTGCGTGGAATCGGGAGGTGGGTGTCAGATCCACCCCAACCACCAACTCATATATTTAAGACTAGTTGAGTACCAGTGCTTTGCTACGGGTAAAAAAACACATTACTTTAGCACGTCGGGCCGTTGTTATTGAGATCCGTGCCAACCCACGTTGTGTCCATACATGTATTGTTGTGCTCAGTGCCTTAGCCTACAGCATAGCCTTAGCTCTGGCACGACGCTTGGTCGAGCTCTAATACATAAAGGGTGCAAGAAAAGATGAGTATGTTGTTGCTTGTTCTGTATTATGTTAGGGACGTCTCCCTCTGAGATATGGTTTTCAACAACAACTGAAGCTTCCCCACGTTATCCAAAGACCCGCTAAGACGTTACCACGATTTGGGAGTGGTTATGTGAATGTTGCTTAGTACATCATCAATGCAAGTAGTTTCAATAGAAGATATAACAAACTTGGCCGGTAAAAAACATATTATCCAGCATGTCGCGCCACCATTTGCTTAGCTTACTTGCGCCACGCTGTCAACCCATCAAAACAGCTGGCTGAGCTCCATTGTGGTCCGTGTCGCATCTCCAGCATTGTGTTCGTCTTACGTTGCACCCTTGGCTACGTCTCTACGTCGGGGAAACAAATAACAAAACTTTAATTATTTATAATCGAACATGATAAGATGTTTACCACACAAGGGAAATCAAGAAATTAGTGAAATGGCAATAGGATAGCTTCCCAAAAAATTGCATAAAGAGTAAGCAATCGCTTGACCGAACTCGTTCCATTTAACATCATCAAACAATTATTTATATACATAACCCAAAGTATTGTTTTTAGAACATATACCCAAAGCGTATTAATAAACTCTTTTGAAGTAGATATAAAGCTAAAGCAGTGAGTGCAATATCACTTGCATTACGTGTAGAAGATTAGTTAAAGCAAATGCTTCTGAATTGTCGGTTCAAGTCCAAGACTGCTTTATTGTTGTCTTGATTAGGAAGGAATTCTAGCACGAAGAAAGCTGCTGCTTGATGTCATAGGAATTTTGCCCAAACAACAGCTCATAAGGCTTCAATGCGAACTTCTTGTTCTCCTGGACATCTTGTAGGCGGGAGTAGTACAATTCATTAGCGACAAACTTGTTTCGTTCACGGGTGCATTGATGGAAAACAATCACAAAACAACAATGCCTATCAAATAATAAAATTAGACGGATGAATTGCTTATTTGAACTAAAGTATTACCTACTCGATAGCTTTGTTGTGTAGGGCGCAATAGAGCTGCAGCATTAACGTATCGTCTATCTCCTTTTCGCAAGCTGTGGGCTGACGCTACCTCGCACCATCGGGTGCCAGGCAACCGTGCTGGCCGCCAATGGTTGGGACCACATCACACTAGCCTCATTGATGCCAAGAACTGGGGATTCGTCTAGTGACGAGGCTATTCCTAGGAGGCGAAGGTAGATGAAAGGTCTGGGGGCAGCACTGATTGGGAGGGAAGACAAGTTGTTGGGATTTGTTTCTGGAGAAGAGGGCGTCGCGACGAGGAAAGCAGGGAGGCTACGCGATCAGAAGTAGCAAAATAGGAGGAAAGGTTCGCGAGGGATTCGGGGAGGTGGTGACTACGATCATATAATTTTTTTCAAAGAGAAGGGGTCATAATGGATCCAGGGTGACGAGGCTGGGTCCACACGTCGGTGTGCGATTTCTTGAGGGGATGAGGGTTGCGACTTGCGAGGATTGGAGGGGGATGCATGTGAGACCCCGATGTATTTAGCTTGTAATGCTTAGTTTTCCCTTGACTTTAGCATCACAAACAAAATATACCGTGTCTCGATGGACATGTGCTTCCCAGAATTGCAGCACACATACATCTTTACAAAATCATGCATCATTTTCATACAACACATAATAGCAAGTCTAGCAAAGACATACAATAAATAGAGTTATTACAAAAGAGCCGACCGGCCAAATATTATCAAAGTAACAATAACAGCGGAAGCAAAAGTGCCATAAAATGGCTATAAACAAAAGATGACCGGTTAGCCACACCACCCACAAGGCAACAGACCGGGCCGCCAAGCTAGTCGCACGATCCGCAGCAAAACTCACAGAAGTTGATCCCTTGAGGATCCACTTCATCATCTGCACACAACAAGCAATGCAGGTGAGTACAATAATGTACTCGCAAGACTTACGAGTAACAAGCCTATACATAGCTACATGAAAGCTGTAACAAAGGAGATGATTATATGGTTAATTGGACGCATAAAGCAATTTTTATTTGCAATAATGTAATAGATTGAAAGCAATTTGTCAAATCTGTTTTTTAATCATTGAAATAACAACGAGGTAACAAAAAATAGCATAAGTAACAACCTAGAGGTGACTAACCCAATAGCGACCACAACATAGCACAAATCCCCGATTCGT
The DNA here is from genome assembly GCA_036346255.1 of Ampelocalamus luodianensis. Taxonomy (NCBI): domain Eukaryota; kingdom Viridiplantae; phylum Streptophyta; class Magnoliopsida; order Poales; family Poaceae; genus Ampelocalamus; species Ampelocalamus luodianensis. The sequence continues at coordinate 273,685 of CM070640.1, read as the reverse complement.
ACCACCCATCGAGTTTTAGTTAAAAGGTTATAGTCTAACTCTTGCAAAACCTAACCAAGCGTGTCCATAACCTACGACGAGGCTATTCGAATAGTTCAAAACCCTGCAGGGGTGTACCAATGTACCCACACTTCAGACCGTCTTTTTGCCACTAGATGAAGCACACTTCCAAATATATGTCGGCACGGCTAAGTCCTATGAGACGTTTCCAATATTGTGTATCAATTACGAGACGCTCGTATGGATATAAACCCATAAGCTACATTGTAAAGCCGAAAGTCAACTACCCATCAAGGGTAAAGCTTTCGGACAACTACAATGCTCCCAACATCTTCCCTCCTACAAAACCTCCTACGGCTAGGAGCCAACACACGCCAAAGTACTGTGACTCGGAGTCGGCCACCACCGTCGTCCTCAACCACCCGGAAGTGCACCCATAGGTTCGCAATAACCTCAGGTACCTACTGGTACCACTCATCACCAGCGAAGCCCCGTCGTTCGCTGTCGACCATGGGGACCCAAGCCCTTGTCGTTGTCGAGTCCACGTAGCGTCCACGTTGCATCCCAGATCAGCGCCGCATCATACTTTTCACTATCGTGGCACGCTGTGTCAGTGCCAGATTAGCGTCCACGTGCGCGTACGCGTGGCAGTCCCCAAAACCGTAGATCCAAACCTCAGTGGACTTGGTCCATGTGAACCGTGTCATTGACGTGTGGGTCCCACATGTCAGGATTGCTTTTGATTTCTTTCCAACCGAAAATCCCAGGGCTGACGTCATGCTTGCGTCATTAACCGATTTTTCAGTAGAAAAATAAATATAGAAATTTCAGAAATTCCTTTTTGAGTATTTTCTTTAGATTAGATCTTCCAAAAGCCATATCTTCTCCATCCGAACTCCAATTGAGCTCATTCAAATTTCTAAATTCATCTAAATTTGAGATATATTTTATTGAGATTTTTATTTAATTTTTGAAGTTTTTTCCTCTCTATTTTATTTATTTTTTCTTTGTTTCATTTGCAAGTAGACGTTGCTGCTTCGAGAGATTTTGAAGAAGAAGGAGTTCACCAAGATCAACACAAGTACCAAGATCTATTTCAAGGTAAGTTATACCTTTGATCATATTGCACCCAGTTTTTTAAAATTATTTTGATTCATTTATTGCATACACTTTAAATATTTATTTAAATGCTTTTGAGTTTAGTTATTAATCTAAATTGTTTATATCCATTTGCTTATTGTTATGTCATAATGTTTTGTCACCTAGATTGGTTCACTATTTAGTTGGTATTATCGTAGCACCAATGTGGGTTGGTTAGATACGATTAGTTTGATTAGCCATGCAACGTGTCATCATTTCATGTGAGTCGCAAATATAAATTTGACTAAGTGAATATGGAACTTTGTGATAAAACAATATGTTGTGTGCTATTACTAGTTGATGACATATATTGCACTTAACCAATTGGGTGGTAAAAGATTTAGACTAAGACAAGTTGTGGAAACTGTGTGATATGGTGGATCTTTGTGATTGGAAATAATAATCTTTGTGACATAGTTTGAGATTGGAAGTCTTGCCTTGGTCGATTAAGGACTTAACTTTGTGCACCATTGAACTCAGCCTTATTGTACAACCACATGTCTGGAATGGGATGGGCCTAATTTATTAAGTTACGGATTCTCGACATTGGCTACTCAGGTTAAGCTCTGTGCTAGGGTGGAAGTGTGTTTCTGTCTTTGTGACGATTCACATTTATGAACGGTGTGTGACGGACTAATTTCCTATGTGGGCGTTAGTGTCGTCGATAGAACACATCGAGAGTGTCAATGTTTGAGATAAAGTTTCAGAAAAGTTTTGTTATGACTTGTGCTAGCTACATTGGTTATGTCATGTGGGTAAAATGTACAATCTCTGCAGAGTGTTAAACAATATATTCAAATAGCCGCATCCGCGGTTATAGATATGCTCGGGGATTTCACACGAGGGTTAGATTTTTCATAAAAACAATTGAGAAGGGAGTTATGTGATCCAAGTCATATGGCTGTGTGAAGTAAATTGATTAGACTTTGCGCCCTTTGTGAAAATAATTGTTAAATTATTATTATTATTTATTTGATTTAAGTTGTATTTCAATCTATTATTTGTATTCAATTGCAAATATTGCTTTTATGCAAAAGAACCACAGAAGCCATTCTTTTGGAATAAACCTGCATCTATACACTGCATTCTGTGGTATGACTTGCGAGTACGGTTGTGTACTCATACTTGCTAAAATCATTCAACAGAAGTAGAGGAGTCATCACCTGCTTTCGAGGAAGAGTTCTACGACGGTGCTGATCGTTAGGTCTTGATCCTAGTCGGTTGCCTGTGGTAAATCGATGGGTTTCCGCTGAAGTTTATTTGTTCTGCTGTTGCTTATTTAATTATTGCCAGCCCTACGAGGTTTAATAAATGTAAACTTGACCATAAGGTCAAAACTATTATTTGCCATTCAAATTAATCGTTTATGTTATTATTCGACTCGTGTGGATTGATATTCATCTATGTTGACACTGTGTGCATTAACGTGATCCTAGACTAGTGCAGAATACACAGAGGGTCCAGAATTGTATTTTTGGGTTCCGACACTATGCTTGATGGATATAATGCTTTTAATGCAGAATAACACTTGGTCTTTTGTTTACATGTGTTAATATTGTGACAGGAAAATGGATCTTTCGCCATAAGATGCATCCTAATGGGTCCCTTGCTCGCTACAAGGCACGACGGGTGGGTCGCGGCTTCACCCAACAAGCTGGTGTGGACTATGGGGAGACATTTAGCACCGTCGTGAAGCCGGCTACTATCAGGGTGGTTCTCAAGTCTCGCTATCTCGCACTGTTGGCCCATCAATCAACTTGATGTCAGGAATGCGTGGTCATCTTCAAGAAACGGTATATTGTCACCGACCTTTTGGTTTTGTAGACCCTACTCGTTCCTCTCATGTTTGTCTTTTGAACAAATCTCTCTATGGCCTGAAACAAGCTCCACGAACTTGGTTTCATCGGTTCACCGCATACTTGCTTTCTCTAGGATTCGTTGCTTCCAAATCAGATTTTTCTGTGTTCATCTACAATCAGGGTTCTAGCGTTGCATATCTCCTTTTATACGCAGATGATGATATCATCCTTACCGCCAATACTACCGCCTTTCTTCGCACTATTATTACTTCCTTGCAGCGCGAATTCTCTGACTGACCTGGGTGCTCTCCACCGTTTTCTTGGCATCAATGTCCACGCATCCAACGCCGGCCTTTTCTTGTCTCAACAACGATATGCTTATGACATCATTCTTAGGACGTGCTCGCGTGCTTAATTGCAAACCAGTATTGTAGACAAGCGCAGCAAGCTGTCAGCTCAACGTGGGCAGGCAGTAATAATGAATGATTGCCTGCAAATTAATAATAAACCAACCAGTAAAAATATTGCCTGCAAATTGATAATAAGCCAGTAAAAATCGCTCCATCGACCGAGCAGAGTCGAGGAAGGACAGACACATAATTTCTTTATTATTATTTAATAATGAATGAATGAATTGATTAAACAAGCAACAAGCGCCCTTAATTAAGGGAGGAAGCAATAGCATACTGTGTTGGGGTTGGGGAAGAGTAGAGTAGACGACCGATTAGCAATGGCGGGAGCGGGACACCAACAAGGAGAAAACACAGCGCGCCCGCGCATTGAGGCGGCGGAGGTGGAGGACGACGAGCAGCAGCTGCATACCGGTGATGAACAAAAGGCAGCAGACCAATCACTAGTGCGTTCGGTGTCGTCGTCGTTGCGGGCTGCGGCGGCAAGCTTCAGGGAGAGCCTGTCATTCAGGGGCCATGGTGAACAGGAGCAAGAAGAAGTTGAGCTGAAATGGGCGGCCATCGAGAGACTGCCCACCTTCGACAGGCTCCACACGTCGCTGCTCCACGCTCGCCTTGGTCTTCGTCATGATATCCACGGCAGCGGCAGCGGCAGCGGCAGCGGCAATGACAACGGATTGGAGGTGGTGGACGTGCGGAGGCTTGGGGCGGCGGAGCGGCGGCTGGTGGTGGAGAGCCTCATCGCCAACATCCACCGCGACAACCTCCGTCTGCTCCGGAAGCAGCGCCAGAGGATGGACAGGGTGGGCGTGCGGCCGCCGACGGTGGAGGTGCGGTGGCGGGACGTGTGCGTGGAGGCGGAATGCGAGGTGGTCCACGGCAAGCCGCTCCCCACGCTCCTCAACTCGGCCATGTCCAAGCTCTCTGTAAGCATCCTCTCAACTCTGCCTCGGAATGATCCAGCCACCACCTGTATGCTCAAATGCCTGCCTGCTCCATTCCATGTCTCCATTCATGCATCTCATTCTTAATTCCCTCGACCCATCAGCTGCTCACAACCATGGTCGGCCTCGGCTTCAACCGTCACGAAGCAAGGATCCACATCCTAAAAAATGTCACCGGCATCGTCAAGCCTTCCAGGATCACTCTCCTCCTTGGACCCCCAGGCTGCGGCAAAACCACCCTCTTGCTAGCACTTGCAGGAAAGCTCAACAAAAATCTCAAGGTAGGTACCCAACGTAACGTTATATAATCAATCACTTCAGCCTTTATTTTTTTTGAAACGCGCACTTCAGCCTTTATATTTCTTTTCTTTTCCTCAACACATTTATTTATTCAGTCACTCGCATGATCAATACGTAGAGCGCTCAACAATTTAGTTACCACTACCACAAAATGACTTGAATCTCATTCCCTTTTCTCAGTTCTTGGTAGGTTTGCAATCTGCAAACAAAACAAAGGCAATAACCAACCGTACATAGTGCAGGAAAAAAAAAATCAGTATATCCTTTCCTCACATGTAAATATGTATGTATGCATGTGCCTCCTGTAGGTAACAGGGGAGATTGAGTACAATGGTGTGAAGCTGAATGGGTTTGTTCCGGAGAAGACATCAGCTTACATTAGTCAGTATGACCTTCATGTCCCTGAGATGACTGTCAGGGAGACGCTCGACTTCTCTGCAAGATTTCAGGGCGTTGGCACCAGAGCAGGTAATTAACTACGTTACTAAACCAAATGTCCTAAGTAACAAGGACCTCTACTTAACCAAGTGCGATCATTTTCCCGTGTGAATCAGAAATCATGAAGGAAGTCATTACAAGGGAGAAGGAGGCTGGGATCACCCCTGACACCGACATAGATACCTATATGAAGGTAAAAACTAACATTTTTGGTATTTGTTGCACTTTTTCCGAGGGTGTGGATTATAACATTTTCCCCCTGGTCATATTGAAACAAGACTGAAAACACCACCCGTTCTATTAACATAATTCTTTACTCCTATTTATTCTTTAAAAAAGAAAGATAATAAATCATATCATGTGTGTACAGCCCAATCCATTTTATTTGCGGCATCTATAATTTAACTACACTTTTTTTATAGGCTGTATCTGTGGAAGGTATAGAAAGGAGCATGCAGACGGACTACATTATGAAGGTAGTTGCTGTTCAAAGAAGAAAGCTCTGGATCCAACGCAATTTGTTTCCCCTGTGCATAATCCTTTCTTTCCACATAGATCATGGGACTTGACATATGCGCTGACATAATAGTGGGAGATGCCATGAGAAGAGGTATTTCAGGCGGTGAGAAGAAAAGACTAACCACAGGTGATTTTACGATATATACCATTATTTCAGGATGCTTTTGTCTTGTACTGATTAAATTAAAAAAATATACAATTCAGTGACTGAAATTCCATACTTGTGTATTGGAAGCTCTACACCTTTTCGTTTCCAATGCTATTTGATTTTATCGATGTTTTCATTACTTTTTATTAATACACATTACTATAAAACCTTGTTATAACTAATCAAACACTATGGGGTAGGGTATACTGCAAACTTCCTTTGTGATGAAAACGTGCCAGCCACCCTGATTAATGTATGAACTTAGCATGATTTTTTTCCCCAAAAACAACTGAGAATATAGCTAGTAAAGTGATATATTCAGTTTAATTATGTATTCCCAAGCTCGATTTCCTTCAATATAAGATAACTAAAATAAGTTAATTCGATGTTGGATGCTTATTTTCCTTTCATTTTTGCTTGTAAAAATCCTCGTACAATCAGGAGAGATGATAATAGGACCCTCAAAAGCGCTCTTCATGGATGAAATATCAACTGGGCTGGACAGCTCTACCACCTTCCAAATTGTTTCTTGCCTCCAACAGCTGGCTCATATCTCGGAGTCTACCATACTGGTCTCACTCCTTCAACCAGCACCGGAGACTTACGAACTTTTTGATGATATTATCTTGATGGCTGAAGGGAAAATTGTATACCATGGCTCTAAGAGTTGCATTATGAGTTTCTTTCAATCATGTGGGTTCATGTGCCCGGAAAGAAAAGGAGCTGCTGACTTTCTTCAAGAGGTATTTGACAAAATACTAATATACATAGTCTGACTAATCACCTGAAGTGCTTATGTAAAAATAAGCACCAACAGCGTCTATGAGTTCATATTGGCCATGGTGCTTATTTCATATCATTTAGGAAAATGAATGCAAGACACATGAATCTTGCACTTTGGCTAAACATTAAGACCAGCCTTATATAAAGTGCCGATTTGAGCCTCTCTAGTTCTTGTTGAATCTAATCGAATATTTCTGTTGGTGCAGTCAGGCAGAATGCTGATCTGGCATGACAAATTTTGTTGGCAACATTAGCATATCGTTTGGTGCAATATGCATAATAACTAAATTAGACATTTTAGGTTCCTAGAGCAGTCCAAATAGCATTTCCTTTGTACAGACATGTTTTGAGTTTCAACATTTGTGCAATGTTGGAGTTACACCTATAGTTGTGCTATACATTCAACAAAAACTGCAACTTGCTAATATGAAGTAATTGTATATAGAATAGGATAGCCTGGGTTTGCCTTGCTGATTAGTATTGTTCTTGGCTTCTTGCTTACCATCACAAAGTAGGAATTGTTCAGTCTTCCAAACTTATGTATAGGTCTTGTCAAGAAAAGATCAAAAGCAATACTGGAGCCGTAGCGAAGAAACATACAATTTTGTTACAGTTGACCAATTCTGCGATAAGTTCAAAGCATCTCAAGTTGGTCAGAATTTTGCTGAGGAGCTTTCAAAGCCTTATGATAAATCAGAAGGACATAAGAATGCCTTGTCCTTCAGTATCTACTCACTATCCAAGTGGGATCTCCTGAAGGCATGTTTTGCAAGGGAGCTTCTTCTCATGAAAAGGAATGCCTTCATCTACATTACAAAAGCTGTTCAGGTAAGCAAGTAGAAAGATATCTTTTGGAGAAAAGTGCAGTTGATAAATTCAAACTTTTGAGTATCAATGAATATATTATGTATTACAAAAACATGCAGTTTTTGCAGCGACAAATCTAGGTGTTGATGAGTGTAGTTTGAATTCTAGTTCGTATGCACAATCTAAAAACTACATGTACCATGTGCAGTATTACTTACGGATAGAAATATATCAAAACATTGACACAGTGTGGTGTAGTCTCTATTTCTGAAGGCAACAGTACGTTAATAAAGTTCTTCTGTTACTATGGAGCTCGTCTACTTCATCAACAAAAAAACCCGGCTTTTCTGTTCAAGCTAGACATTGCTCAAGTTTTCGATTTCATGTCTTGGCCTTTCCTACTGGAAATACTTAGGCGCAAGGGCTTTGGCCCGAAGTGGTGTGCTTTGTTGAGCATCATGCTTCGGTCGTCCTCCACCCGAGTTCTTGTCAACGGCCAACCGAGGCGCCCGGTTTCGCATGGTCGTGGCCTTCGTCAAGGGGATCCATTATCTCCATTGTTGTTCATCATTGCAATGGATGTCCTCAACAATCTGATCCTCGATGCTGAAAATGCCGCTTTGCTTCAACCGATTGGAGGGCGTCGGGGCATATCGCACCACTTTTCCTTATATGCAAATGATGCGGTGGTTTTCCTAACATTGGTCAGTGCATTGCTAGCCATCAGAGAAATACTACAGCTTTTCGGTGAGGCTTCGGGTCTGCGCATCAACCTGGCCAAGAGCTCCTTCTCGCCAATTTAGTGCAACGACCAGGAGCTTCAGCTCATCACCAATAATTTGCACTGCAATATCGCCGCTTTCCCTTGTAAATACCTTGTCTTGCCCCTCTCCTTGAGGAAGCCATCCCGGGCAGATTTCCAACCCCTCTTGGGCAAGGTCGCTAATCGTCTCCAAGCATGGTAGGTCGTCTTGCTTTCGCAAGGGGGTCGGCTTGTTCTGGTTAAGTCTGTGTTGTCCGCCATGTCGATCTACAGCTTCATGGCCCTCGACCTGCCTCTTTCGATAATCAAAGAAATCGACAAAAGGCGACGAGCGTTTCTTTGGAAAGGACCACAAAACGTGGCGGGAGAAAATTGCTTGGTTGCTTGATCTTCAGTGTGCCGACCCCTCCATTTTGGGGGGCTCGGCTTGCACAACTTGGTTGTTCTAGGACGGGCTTTGCGCATTCGTTGGCAATGGCTGCAGTGGACATGGTCGTCAAGGTCTTGGGGGGGACTGCACACCCAATCCAACCGAGTGGAGGAAAGCATGTTTCAAGCATCCATTGCTATTCGGATTGGGAACGGAGAAAGCTGGCTGGAAGGCTGCTCGATCCCCGGCTTGGCACCTTCCCTTGCTAAGATGGTTAAACCATCCATTCAGAAGAAAAGAATGGTATCTCAAGCCCTTACCAATGGTACATGGATCTCAGACATATCAGGTCAGCCGGATGTTCACACTCTATCTGAATTCCTTCGGCTCTGGGATTCGCTGCATCCAATCTGTCTAGTACATGGAGAGGTTGATTCGATCATTTGGCGCTGGGAACCCTCAGGCTGCTACTCTTCCAAGTCGGCTTATAGGGCTTTCTTCATAGGTTCACTTAGGTTTCCGTGTGTCGAGGCCATTTGGAAAGCTTGGGCGCCGTTCAAGTGCAAACTTTTCATGTGGTTAGCGATTCGTCGACGTTGCTGGACGGCCGATCGCCTCCAGCGTCGGGGATTGCAAAACCAAGGAGTGTTTGTCTTCTGCAGCCACTCCCAGGAGATCATCGACCACCTTCTAGTCAGGTGTGCGGTGACTGTACAAATTTGGGTTCATTTCTTAGCTCGGGTTGGATTGCTTTGCGCCGTTCTAGTCGGCCAGCCCACCCTAGAAGATCACTGGCTTTCCACCCGGAGCTCCTTACCAAAGCAAAGGAAAAAGGAGATTGATTCATGCATCATCATCGTCTCCTGGATGATTTGGAAGGAGCAAAATCACATGGTTTTCAATAACGAGGCCGCAACTATCGATCAGCTTCTACAACGTATTCATGACGAGTACCGTCACTAGCGCATGGCGGATGCTACCGGTCTGGAGGCATCCTTACAACCGGAGTAGTCCTTACCTAGTCCTACTTTCTCTTTTCCTTTTTCTTGTCGGTCGTTTCCCCTATTCATCATCACCCGTTTTTCGGTGTTCGCTTAGCTCTCTCTCTCTCTCTCTCTCTCTCTCTCGTTCTTTATTCCGCATGTGTTTCCAGTCTCAACTAGGCTATTTAGGTGGCCTAGTTTTTTTTTTTTTTTTTTTCGTTTTTCATTGTTTCTCTTGTAGCCACTGTTGTTTTAATTTATTTTGTCTTAATGGAATGATGTACAAAGCTTTTGCGTGCCCTTGAGAAAAACTATGGAGCTCACAATAAAGCTCAAATGCGAAATATTGTAGGGATTAGGGACTGAATGTGCTCAAGACTCGGTAACAGTGAACTCTTGGACCATATCTAAATCTACCCTAAACTCCCATTACAAAAAAGTTAGCACACCAGGAACTTGCGCAGCATGTCAGCATCTACATTCAGTTCTGACACAATGTGCAATTTAAGCACTTCAATGCCCATGCTTATATGATTACCTGTACTACAGCACCACAACTAAAGTGTTTTTGGTGAAAGAGTATGTCTTACAATTTAGATGAACTAAAAGTTTGATTTTGCATTTTTCTCAACATGACCGCCAGAAATTAACATAGTACATATTTTTCCTGCAGCTTGGACTACTTGCTGTTATTACTGGGACAGTATTTTTAAGGACACATATGGGCGTTGATAGAGTTCATGCTAACTATTACATGGGTTCACTCTTCTATGCGCTCCTTTTGCTGATGGTGAATGGATTCCCTGAGCTGGCCATGGCAATTAGCAGACTCCCAGTCTTTTACAAACAAAGAGACTACTACTTCTATCCTGCGTGGGCTTATGCAATACCAGCTTTCATCTTGAAGATTCCAGTCTCTTTAGTTGAGTCAGTAGCTTGGACATCAATATCGTACTACCTCATTGGTTATACTCCTGAAGCATCCAGGTAAAATTATAATTCTGTTGTAAAGCCTAAGTAGCTAGTGATTCATAAGATGATTGATTGAGTCATTCAGATGTGAAGTATAATCACCTGGGTAAAAAATAAAATAATGATGAATGCTTGTCTAGGAATTTTTGTAGTATGAACACGAAACTAAAACCAGCATACAGGGATATGAAAAGTCTGGCCTTTCCCTCCTCTTTCCTATCTAAGCCAATGCAATTACCAATGCCATTCTTACATTTATTTTGTTTCACTCAACTTTGGAGACTGTAGAGCCTAGTGTTGGGTTCGAGATAATGATACTAAGAATCATTTCATACCATTGGATGATCTTCCAACAGTATGTGGAATTTGTGGTGATGTGGCACTTCCATATTTTTGTTTTGTACTCAGCTTTATAGGAAGATTAAGATGTATCAGGCAACATTTATTTTTTAGTCTAGCCAAGATATGTATAGGTGAAGTTTTCTATACTGGTTTTTGCAGTGATCTAGTCTACCGAAGTCAAAAATAGGATTCCCTTATCTAACACTATCTTGACTTCTCTTTCAGTGTTTCTTCGTAAAACGTAGGTTTTTAAGGCGCAATACCTACTTTGTATTAACATGAATGATTCTTGTGTTTAGATTCTTCCGTCATCTCCTCGTTCTCTTCCTCATCCACACTGGAGCATTATCATTGTTTCGTTGTGTCGCATCATACTGCCAAACAATGGTGGCTGGTTCAGTCGGTGGTACAATGTCATTTCTAGTCATCCTTCTGTTTGGGGGTTTCATCATTCCTCGATGTAAGACACTCCCTTATTTTCGCACGCTTTACATTGCTAGAAAGAGATGAGTCCTAATTTCTTACAAAAGTAAACATCGCTGACACTTTCCATGTCGTATTGCTACAGCATCTATGCCTAATTGGCTAAAATGGGGGTTTTGGCTCTCTCCATTGTCGTATGCTGAGATAGGTTTAACTGGAAATGAGTTTTTGGCACCAAGATGGCTAAAGGTACACATTGACATAGTGACTCTGAATTAATTAGAAAAACATGTAAAATGCAATGGCCATTACTCTCACACGATACTAATTTTTCTATATTGATAGATCACAGTATCTGGTGTAACACTTGGAAGGAGGATACTAATGGATCGAGGGCTAGACTTCTCCAGCTACTTCTACTGGGTCTCAGTTGGAGCATTGATTGGGTTTATTTTGTTGTTCAATGTAGGCTTTTCCATTGGCTTGGCTATTAAGAAACGTAAGTGAGACATGGCTGAAATTTCATTGAGCTAAACAAATAAAGTACTTTACTTTTCCAGTCTAACAGTATTGCATTACTTGCAAACTCAATCAAAGCATATGCTGACATCAAAAAGTAACATAAAATAGAGCAAATTAGCTCCATTCACAAGAACATGTTGTTTACCCTAGTTAGATATGCCATTTATTCTAACCTCCCATGGACCTCTCAGTTCCAGGAACATCTCGAGCTATTATCTCTCGTGATAAGCTAACCACGTTACAAGGAAGTGATCAAGATATGTCCAAGGAGATGAATGGGATGCCTAAGTTACAGGCAGAATCTGCTTCGACACCTAATAGGACTGGTTAGTTGAATTCTACATTGAGCAACTAAATACAGCTCATACTGTCAATGGAATTTAATTAGGACTGACTTATCGATACTCAAATCTTGTGCAGGGAGGATGGTATTGCCTTGCACATCCCTTACAATATCATTCCAAGATGTCAACTACTATGTGGACACCCCTGCGGTAATTCTCATGTAATTCTCAAGAGTCAATACAATTTTTGCAAGAAAAAAGTCAAGACAATTACTAGTGGAAGAAAGATATGCTTGATGCATCAACACATGGCAGGAACTTTGTCCTGCCAGTGAAGTTAAAAGAGAGAGAGAGAGAGAGAGCAATATGCAACTTCTTCAATCAATTCATGCTGCCAACAAAATTTTTGAGGAAACGTCTATGAACACGACTGGAGAGCTTTGCTGTATTTTTTCATATGCACATGCTTAGGGGGATAACAAGCTATGACTAATATTAATAACTAAGTGTTTTCTCATTGCAGGAAATGAGGGAGCAAGGTTGCATGGAGAGAAAACTACAACTACTGCACAACATCACAGGAGCCTTCCAGCCAGGGGTTCTATCAGCACTCATGGGGGTTACTGGCGCAGGGAAAACAACCCTCCTTGATGTTCTTGCTGGAAGGAAAACTGGCGGTGTTATTGAAGGAGATATAAGAATAGGAGGTTATCCTAAATTCCAGCAAACGTTTGCTAGGATATCAGGCTACTGTGAACAAACAGATGTTCATTCTCCGCAGATCACTGTGGGGGAGTCCGTTGCATATTCAGCCTGGTTGCGCCTTCCAACAGAAATTGATTCAAAAACAAGAAATGTGAGTTATATTATCTTGTTTCTGAAATGGTGAAACGAAAGAAACTACAAATATATGTGTTACGAACGATTGAGATGAAACTGTGAGCTCACCCGTATTCTTTCCGCTCGCAGGAATTTGTCAATGAAGTTCTTGAAACAATTGAGTTGGACGAAATTAGAGATACTTTGGTTGGAATTCCAGGGGTAAATGGGCTATCTACAGAGCAACGGAAACGGCTCACTATTGCAGTTGAGCTCGTGTCTAACCCGTCAATCATATTCATGGATGAGCCGACATCAGGCTTGGATGCAAGGGCAGCTGCTATTGTCATGCGTGCAGTGAAGAACGTTGCAGACACAGGTCGAGCAGTTGTCTGCACCATTCACCAACCAAGTATTGAGATATTTGAGGCATTTGATGAGGTACTTACTACATAAATATATAGCCTTCTCTCCAAGATTCTCTCTCTAAGCATCAACAAAGAAGTTAATATAAACTATCCCTCCAGTTCACAAAAACAAATCGCTTTGGAATGTGTAAAGTTAAATTTTAGAAACTTTAACTATTAATATTTTGTAAAATATTTAGATTAGATACATAAAAATCATATGTGTAGATTCGTCTCGAAAAATACTTTCATAATATTATAATTTTATTGGGTTTTACAAATATATTACAATATTAAGTAGTGGTTAAAGTTGTATTTTGAGGACCGTGTCGATATCCAAAACAACCTTTTCTTGCGAACCGGAGAGAGTATAAAGTAAGTAGTAAGGATAGTTTCCAAGGCGTAAAAAATCTGGTGTAAATTCATCTTATATAGTACTTAGGTGATTGAGAAGGAATTTGGTGTCCAAGGGAGCCGATGTCCTCATTTGCTAAAAGGGCATGCCATAATGTTTCAAAAATTCCACAAAAAATTCATGGATGGTGTACACATAACGTTAGGTAAACGCACAAACTTTTAATATCAAATTCATCCTTGATATCGAGAGCCAAAAAAGACATGTAGTCAATCTTTCCACTGTTCATATACTACTTGTCCTTTTTGTTCTTGATATCATGGACAAATTTGATATTAAAATTTTGCATGTTTACATAACTTTACGGTACTACATCCATGATTTTTTATGCAATTTTTAAAACATTGTATCATGCACTTTTGGCATATGGGGACATCAGCTCCCCTGGTCACAAGGTAATGTTTCTCTCTCTCTCTCTCTCTCTTTTTTGTAGTTGACAAGGTAATTTTTATAAGGCTGTTATACTGAAGAAGGATTTCAGAAAGCATTTTTGGGGAATTCGTTCGCATTCCTGGAATTATAGGATTTGTTTTAGGCAAGGCACAATAGGAAGTAGCCAGGTCCTAACATTAATTATTAGATTTGCAAGAAATTGCATGCTAGCTTGGATAGAAACTAGAACTCTTAACGGCTTATTTTACCGGAACTGAAAGTTATCCATCCATACTGGCTGGCTACTTAAAGAACCCCAAACTATAAGTTCAATATAGAACCTGCCTCAGTTTTTTTTTGTTGATTGTAGTTTTCGAGAAGCTAAGGGTGAAATTACTCCCTCCAGTCACAACAAAGTGACATTTTGGGATACATGCTGTCAGACTTTATAAACTTTAGTTATCGATATCTTTACAAGTATTTAGATTGGACATATGAAAATGATGTGTAGGTTCGTCTCGAAAAGTACTTTCATAATATTATAATTTCATTAGGTTTATAAATATATTTATGATATAAATTTGTGGTCAAATTTATGTTTTGGAGGCCGTGTCCATGTTCAAAACGTCACTCTTTTGTGACCAGAGGGAGTACCTCATTTCGTAGATACCTTATATGTTCGCTTTAGGAAGCTAGAAAGCACCACATTAAATTGGAGAAAAAAGAAAAAGATCTACACGGTTGTCTTGGTGGAGTCTAAATTATAACGGTGCAGATGTATACGAGAATTGTTGTAGTTTTATATATTTTCAATCATAAGTATTAAAGTTGTATAACAAATACAACGATCTAATTTTGAACATAAACATATTTAATTTAATATATATAGTTGTGCAATTGTGCGGGAAATCCCGCCGGTTCATGTAATTAATGTTGGCGCTACTGCCAAAGAACGTTCAAACTACCTCTGACATAGGGTGTGCCTCTTGATTTGGTAACATCCATTAATACTAACCATTCCATTGGTTGGGCTTCCATATTCCCACCTAATCCAATTAATTAATCTTCCATATTCCCACAAATCCCAGTTGTGCTAGTTCATAACATTCCATCTCTTAGCAATCCTATATTATCGAAGGAGAAAGAGAAAACAAGTACCAAGCATATATTCTCCACGTGGACAGAAAAGAAGGAATAAAGGGGATGTTGATTTCCCATTTTCTTTGTCAGAGGATGAAGATTGATTAACAAAAAATTATGTGGCTTTTATGATTTTGATGTTATCTTAGATATAGACATGTTGGATTTGATATTTTGGATGTTCTATGCAAATTATGCATGAGACTTTGTAGTTTAAGATTAAGTATCTTTATATTTTTAATGTTTCATAGCTGAACATGTAGCACCCGCTATATCTCCGATATACGCTATCCTCTATAAATAGTCCACCGTTACGCTTCCGCTACCCACTATTTAAAACCTTGTACACTATTGATCTTAAATTATTTAACACATGATCTTTATAGAAGTGAAGTACCATATGTTACTAATTAGCTTATAATATATATGTAGCTGATGCTGATGAGAAGGGGTGGAGAGTTGATCTATGCTGGGCCGCTTGGACACCATTCGTGTAACGTGATCCAATATTTTCAGGTAATTAGCAATCTGAACTTGTCCTTACATAAAAGGATTAACTAAATACACATATAATTTGTATCCTCTATTTACATGTGATGTAAATCAATTTAAACCTACTATTTACAGTAAACAAACCTATTTAAATTTGTGTTTCCATTATTTTCTATGTTGTCAAGAAGTTATGTATGTACAGCGCACTGGTCTTCTGAATCCATTATCCAGTCCTCGTGATTTCCGATGTGCATAGCACATGAAGGGGCAAGAAATATTAATCATAGTGAAACTCTGTTTTAGTTGGAGAAGAATATATTCAATTCACCATGACCTGACTTTCCCCCTGTGTTACACAAGTTAGCATACTGGTGAAAATTTATTTTTTCCAGGCAATACCTGGGGTACCCAAGATCAAGAACAACTACAACCCATCAACATGGATGCTAGAAGTTACCTGTGAATCTATGGAAGCTCAACTGGGAGTCGATTTTGCACAAATTTACAGGGAATCATCAATGCGCAGGTAAGTTTTGGTTGTTTTGGGAAACCATCACAGTTAGCTCTAGTTTCATCATGTACATGCCCTCTTTCATTCGTGAGAAAATTAAACTTTGCAGAATATTTGTGCTAGTAATAAGCAAGTACTTTTGGTGATTTAAGGGAGAAGGACGAGCTGGTAAAGCGGTTGAGCACACCACCTCCGGGTGCGAGCGATCTCCATTTCGCAACACGGTTTCCGCAGAGGTTTGGGGAACAGTTGAAAGCTTGCCTCTGGAAGCAGTGCCTGTCGTATTGGAGAAGCCCTTCCTACAACCTGGTGCGAATCGTGTTCATAACAGTCGTCTGCATAGGCTTCGGTGCACTATTCTGGCAACAAGGCAACATCAACAACATGTGTGTAAACAAACAAACAAACCATCTCTTAAGTATACATTCTTATTAAATCATGCATGCACATATGAATATATGATGTGTGGAGCATATGATCAATATGATTGAAGCTGTACTGTTGGTTCTTGTTTTGTTTGATGGTAGAAACGACCAGCAAGGTCTCTTCACCATACTGGGGTGCCTGTATGGCATCACTCTCTTCACCGGCATCAACAACTGCCAGTCGGTGATGCCGTTCGTCTCCATCGAGCGCTCCGTCGTGTACAGGGAGAGGTTTGCGGGAATGTACTCTCCATGGGCCTACTCCTTGGCACAGGTCAGGGAACCTCGATCCCCTCCCTCTCCCTCTCCCTCTCCCTCTCCCTCTCGATGGACAGACGGATGGATAGTGTTTCTGTTCTGCTGGCTATATATGATTGTATGTGCAGACTAACTTTGACTTGCCCATTAATTTACTGCTGTTGCTGTTGGATAGGTTGCCATGGAGATCCCTTATGTGCTGGTGCAGGTAGCGTTGCTCATGTTGATAGCATACCCGATGATAGGGTACGCGTGGACAGCAGCCAAGTTCTTCTGGTTCCTCTACACCATGTTGTGCACACTGCTCTACTTCCTCTACCTGGGAATGCTGATGGTGTCGCTCGCCCCCAACGTCCAAGTGGCCTCCATTCTGGCATCCACGTTCTACACCACACAGAACCTCATGGCAGGCTTCATCGTGCCTGCACCGGTGAGTCAAGCCGGCCGGGCCCACCACCACCATTCTAGCTTACTTACTGCAAAACAATTATAATAATAATGATGCATACATATATTTATATGGCTGTTGGTTCATTGTTCATCTATATATGGCAGCAAATACCGTCATGGTGGATATGGCTCTACTACATCTCCCCAATGTCGTGGACGCTCAACGTCTTCTTCACCACGCAGTTTGGGGACGCTGACGACAGGACCATTGTGGTGTTCGGAGAGACCAAAACCGTCGCCGCCTTCGTCAGGGACTACTTTGGTTTCCGCCGCGACCTCCTGCCGCTGGCAGCCCTGGTTCTGGCGGCATTCCCCGTCCTCTTCGCCGTCCTCTTCGGTTACAGCATCTCAAAGCTCAACTTCCAGAGGAGATAGATACATAGATACACTTTTTTCAGTACCACGGTATAGAATACGCTTTTCTTTTTGAGACTGTCTATTCATAAGTTGTCTGAAATTTTCGTAAGTTTAAATCACTTGTTATGACCATTGGATCAATATCCAATCATATGACATCTATTGGATCAATATCCAATCATATGACAATTATATGATACACTAATCTCTATACAAATACAATGATCACAACAAGTGACTTAAATTTAAGAAAATTTCAGGCAACTTAAAACTAGCAAAACCTTTTCTTTTTTGCCCTTATATATATACACATAATTTAAAGATTCTGTTTCCTTGTCAACATCAAAATGCCGGCCGTTTACTTTCATTTCTGGCATAAATATAGTACACAGTATTAAGGGACTTTTTTTTTGTATGTCACTATAAAGTTCCCGAATCCTGATCAGCCATTGCGAAACACCCTGCTCCTCCTATGCCACTAAATCATGCCCTTCTTTGCCATCACCCTCAATGCTATCACTGCTAACCTTAAAAAACATGTCAGATTTTTCGAAAATACCCATCCTACCCTTATCTTCTTCCTCCACTCTTCTACTCATCTCTTTCTTGCCCGTTGCCGCCACGAATCTGACAACCTCCTCACTGTCCAATCCATCCCACCACACACCTCCCGCTATCGCCATGGTCTCCACCTCCCGCCATCGCCATGGCCACCTCCCACCACCACGGCCATCCGCTTACCCCTAGTGCCGTTGATCTCGATCCAACATGGAGCTGCTTGCTCCCGTCACCCTCGACTCTGAGTCGCCATCACCATCCGTCGTAGGCCGGCACTGTCATCCTCCTGTAAGCCGCCATGACTATTAGCTAATCTTTGTGTATATGACATATTTATATTTTTGAGAGAGTTTGTGTTTCGTATTTAGGCAGTATTCATTATGGATACTAGTGTTGGTTTAGAATCCCTTTCGGATACGTAGTCTCTTTGTCGGATACAAATAGTCGTTTACTCTCAATAAAAGGGCACCCATGTAATTAGATTTTATGAACAAGAGCAATAGAGCAAGAGAAAATCAGAAAAATTGATGTTGTTCCGGCGACACAAAAAAAGTTTTTGTATTCTTGCATTCGCGTTCTAGGGTTCTATTGTGTTCGCGTGTGTTCGTCTTCGGCTTGGACCAACAATTACTATCAGAGCCTTAGTTGTTGATCTGTGTATGACCAAGATCATGCCGCGCTCTCGGGGAGTGGTGTCATCAGTGAAAAGGCGACATCAGGTGTGATGGCGAAGGAAAGTTTCGCCGTCTCACTGCATCATCTGATGCTCACGAAGAGCGATGCTCACGAAGAGCAATTATGCAGTATGGGCAATCAAGATGAAGGTGTACATGCGCGCTCAAGGAGGGTGGAACGCAAGATGAGTTGCATGTTGCCAAGGTGAAAGCGTTGTGTTGGTACTAGGCGGTTGTGGTGCCGTATTTGTCTGTGTGTTCGTGGAGTTGAGTCCGGGAAGTTGAGAAGATGTGTTCACCGTCTTGAGTCGAGTCCGTAGAGTTGAGTTCAGGATATTGAGAAAATGTGTTCGCCGTCCTGAGTTGAGTCCGGGACGTTGAGGAGATGTGTTCGCCGTCCTGTGTTGGGCAAGTCGTAGTTGAGACCGACTGCCTTAATAAGTAAGTGCACAAAGATTAAGGAGTGATTGTTAGGTAATCTTTGTGTATATGACATATTTAGATTTTAGGGAGAGTTTGTGTTTCATATTTAGGCAGTATTCGTTATGGATACTAGAGTTGGTTTGGAATCCCTTCCGGATACATAGAGTCTTTGTTGGATACTAATAGTCGTTTGCTCTCAATAAAAGGGAACTCATGTAATCAGATTTTGTGAACAAGAGCAATAGAGCAAGAGAAAAAATATTGTGTTCTTGCATTCGCGTTTTAGGGTTCTATTGTGTTTGTTGGTGATATGCCCTAGAGACAATCATAGAGATGATTGTATCATGTCTATGTTTATGAGTTATTGAATAAATATTATTCTGTTCCTTGAATGAATCATTGGTTATAATGAGTAACAAGGATGTGACTTATTGGTGAAGCTCTTTAAACTTATATGATGTCGTTCTAAATGTATCACTGGTCGGATATCACTGGTCGGAACACCAGTGACTCATCGACCAGCATAAAATGGTCTTGTGGTTGCACGGTAAAACTCGGATCATTAAAACACAAAGTGAAGTCCTTAATCCACCCAAGGAAGACAACCACAACCCACAGTGCTCAGAGCACCTCCCCTTTACTGCACGATCACTTCCCCGGGTGAGAAAACAATTTTGGGTTCAACCCGGCCAAAAGACCACCCAGTCTTGGCACAACAGGTTTTAACAAAAGTGGCCTCACACCACAATCGACACAACGGTGGTATTTCACCACGGTTGCTCAACAGTGACATCTCACCACAGTTTCATAGTTCATTAGTCAAGATTATTAAAGAAGGTAACAAGATTCTCGAAACCCACGGTTCCAAACAAAGCTAAGCATAATTACGGTCCCATGTTGGCAAAACCAAAGAGTGCCAACAAAATATGCCCAACTAAGGTGTCTGAGGGAAATCATGTCAACATGATGAAAACAAATATCCAAGGAGGTATAGTGTCAAGTAGGTAAAACTACTGCCAAAAACCTTTGCTATAAAAGTAGCCATGCATGCTAGAGTAAAACAACATATATTTGAAATGCTAGGTTCAACATGATCAAAGGCCTACAACTTGCCTTCGTTGAGAAATGGCAGGGCTTCGGCAGAGGCTGCTGGATCCAAGAACTCCTCTTCGAACTCGGGACCTACACGTTCGCAAAGAACCAAATAAACAAGACAAACTCGGGTAAAAGAATGTAAAAGACTTAAAGAAGCTTAAGCAAATCAACCAAAAACCAGAAACACAAGAGGTCCTAGCGTGAGAGGGGAGGTCCAACCCAAAGGAGGGTGAAGCTCGAAGCTCAAGCACGGAGAGGTCTAGGCAAGAGCAAGAAAGGTTAGGAATGAGGAAAAGGTGATGAAAGGAGGTACTCTCGAAATTGTCCTCCCATTTGCCTAATAACTTATCCAGTGCCATTTGCCTTCCATCCCAAACAATATAATAAGATATGTTGATTTTGTATTTCTCCTCTAAAAACTTCTTCAGAGCTGTAGCACTAATTGTAGGATCCTATCTCAACTTTGCAATAACCCTATCGCTGACCCGTGCATTGGTTGCCATACAGTTCCTCTCTACTTGGCTAGAGCTTGGACATGTATGCTTGTATGGTATCTTCTTAATCTGCAAAGCAAAACATGAAGACATGATATGAAAACATGACAAAAGATGAATAATATGAGAACATGACAAAAGATGAATAATATGAAAACATCATAGCTTATGAAAATCATAAAGCTTACTATCCAAGTCCTGCCATCTTGAAGTCTTGACGCATGTATCCTCCACTTTCACATCTTGTGCTCTGTACCTGGATGCCTCACTGTAGGTAGTTGCAACTTCAACCTCATTAAGCATTGTATATTGCCTTATACACCTATTAAAGCATTGATCATCCTCAAAAGTAACTCCAGCATCTATGTCCAGGTTCTCTATGTCTGTTACATGCACATTAGACTAACAACTAGCCTTATCATCAACTGAAGACTCATCCTCACTTTGATTATCATCATCAGACCCTGGCACATACTTAGAGTCTAAGGCATCGTCACCTGATATCAAGTCTTTGTACTGAAGCCTCTCATCATCCACACCCACATACTCTTCTTGGTCATCCTTACCCCATTTGTCCACATCAGCAATAGATTTGCAAGGTCCTGGCTCATTATCATGGCAAGCAGTGCTTTCTTGTGTTGGAAAATCAAGGGCAGATGGCAATGTCTTCTGCGAGGAGGTGACCTGCTGGACACAAGATAGGTTACTAGTGTTTGGATGCCTACATGCATTGGAACCAAATACACTAACAAGTAGTGGGAGCCTCCTGATGTCCCAATACATGTCAAACGCATCAAGCAAAGGTGAGTCAGAAGCAACCTCAGTATATCTACTATAGTTTTTGTTCCAAATGGTGACAATAAGTGTTTGGTTGCTTCCATGTTGCACCGCATCGTCAAGATCTTTTAGTAAGTCAAGGAAACAACTAGTATCCCTGTCTACAACTCAATTAATGTCACGGCTAACATAGTACTCTTGCCTACCATCGTCAGTGACCTCAACGTAAGAACCAACAGGAACAGTTACTCTGCATGCCAATCCCGAATCCATCCTACGCACATTAGAATGGAATGAAAATAGTAATATCAGAGTACAACCCTAAATCAATACAACATCAACCCAGATCTAAACTATACACACCAAATCAACACCAAATCGACACAACAAGTGAAGTAAAAGGGGTGAGGATGAGGAAGAAGCTTACCCATCGGGGACCCATGAAAGTTGCATAGGCTTCAACGGGGAGTCCGTACTCTTGAGGCGCCGCATCTTCGACTCCGACGACTTCATCTCCATTAGCCCTCAACGACCCATTGTCTAGGTGATTTCGAATGCTGGTGGCGGTGGGCGACCACGAGAAATTTGGGGGGGGGGGAGTACTATGAGGAGTCCTCAATGACCCAAGCTCCAGGTGATTTCGAATGGTGGTGGTGGTGGGCGACGATTAGAAATTGTCGGGACCCCGGGTATTGTCGGACCCGGATTTTCTAATCCGAATCCTCCGTGAAAACGCCGTGCTATTCCCTGGATCAGTAGATAGCACTCACAGGCATTGCTGAATCATTCATACATGGCGTGAACTAAAGTATCAATATTACAAACAACGAGAGGACATAGACCACGTCGGGTCGAGTTTTACAACGAGGCGATCGGCCAAATTGATTACAATCTGAACACGATTACGGTGGCGGAAGCAAAGGGTAGAGCTCATCTCTTCACGAGCAAGCGGCGGGCAACTTTGTGTGATCGATATTACCCAAGGACCGGATAATATCGGTTGTGCGCAAAACCAACGAGTCAACTTAGATCGCGCTGAGGCCTGACTACGATCCTAGACTATTCTTCAACGTTTCCTTGTCCATCAACCACGGTTCCTCGTAGTAAGCATAGTCTCCTCCATCAGCATCATCCGAAGGGTTTGGGGAGAGCGAGGATGAGCACAACTACAGTGCTCGCGAGCCAATACACAATGCAATGATATACATGCAAGGCTTACAAGGATGGCTCGGTTCTTTTATTTGCGAAAGCAATACTTTTAAATATCATAAGTACAAATTCCTAGTACTTAGCATTTTGGACGAATTTCATTTTAGTTAAAGAGAGAAATTGTGCAATATTTGTATCAGCAGAGGTTACCTCCACCTTCATGCTTAATTTTGATTGTGGTTACATCCACCACTAAACGACACTGGGTACAAAGACCCAGGAATAACCAATCTCCGGGCTAGGTGAGCCCGCCACAATTTTCATACCACCCAACAAGGTTTTTGAAATAGAACTAACTCAAGTTAAGTTCCCATGTCCGCCTTTGACCGTAGGCACGGCTGTTTAAACAGTTTATAACTCTGCAGAGATTGTACACTTTACCCACAAGAGACAATTAACTCGTTGCCTACGATTCCGTAGTCGTGTAGTCGAGAGGTTGTCACAATAACTTTTCTAAATATCTCGCCTTCCTCGTCTCACCCATACGGGGTTATGCCCATACGTTGCGGGATGTCCACCTCGGCCCGGCGTGCGCGGCTACACCTCGGCGATCGGCGAACTTCACCCTTGACTCGGTGTCCCATCCAAGCCCGGCATACCCGAGCTTGTGCCTCCTTTAACCCTCGGTGAGATGATTTTGAGATTCGATAAATGTACTAAGCCAAGTCGCGAGTTTGTTGCGGACTTGTGGTTGTACTTGTTATACACAGAGGTCGTGACAAGATTAAGTCCTTAGGGTTGTGCGGGCGGCTCAACCACATTCCCACCATTCTCGTGCTACATCCGCACCCACCATCTTTCCATCCGCCTGCACGGGTATTAGCGATTTAGGGTTTTGAGATGTAAATACAACAATTCAACCATCTCAGTCATTTACCCGCAATGACTGCCCAAATCATTTTATGTTTGAAAAGATGATGATGTAGGACATTTTAATGTCCCGGTACTTAAGCAAGTCTAGCATGTCGCTTAAGTACAACCTATCGCTAGTATTACCATATAGTTACTAGGGTGACAATGGTTAAGGGATTCAAGTTGTCAAGGATGACATAGTAATTAATTAATCATCAAACGGGTATTAACTACCTTAAGCTTTAACATACATTTGATTAAAGAATTAACGCATGCAGTTTGCTATTTTAAAAGAATATAATTTGCATAAAATGTAGGCTCAATATGATCAAAGCATTGACTCGCCTTGGTTGTAGGGGAGAGAGTCCGAGTAGTCTTGTCCTTGATCGACGTGGAGGTCTCCGGCGTCTCCGAAATCTACGCGGGCGAGGTACCGGAAAAAGACACAACAGGCAAAAGGACTAATAAATACACAAGAATACTCAAATGAACTCCAAATTGAACAAGACCTATGCCATTAGCAAGATCTTGATTTTAGAAATTTTAGAAATTTATTTCATAATTTTGGAGTTAAAATGGGAGATAATAATATTTAAAGCCTCTCTTTCAAATTAAAAAAAGAAAACAAAAAATCACAAAAAAAAAAAAAGCAGCACGCCCACCACCAACATTCGGCCCACCCAAGGCACAGGCAAAACGCAGCACGCTGCATGCAGGCGCGCGCCCACGCACGCTGGCCAGCGCGCGCGTGCAAAGGCGGCCCGAGGCGCCCCTAGCGCCGCGAGCGGGAGGGCAAGGCGGGAGGCGGCGCCGCAGCGGGAGAGAGAGGCGCGGCGGAGGTGGAGAGAGGGCGGCGCGGAGGTGGAGGAGAGAGAGGCGGCGGTGCACGGGGAAGAAGAGGAAACAGCGGCGTCGCGGGAGGGAAGATGAGGCGGCGGCGACGGAGAGAGAGAAGAGGAGCTCGGGCGCGGTGGCGGGCTCACGGCGGCGGCGACGGCGACGCAACAGCGGAGGTAGGCTTTGGCCCTTCTTCTTCTTCCTTTTTCTTCTTGCTCGGGGTGGGGAGGTGGAAGCGGGAGGAACGAGAGGGGAGAAAGACGCCGGGCGGAGCTTTAAAGCCGCGGAGGCGCGGGAGAAGAGGGTCGGGTGGGCGAAGGGCGGCGTCGGCGCCGGGATGATGACGGCGAGGGGCGTGCGGGAGGCTCCAGCGGTGGCGTGCGCAGCGGCGTCGCGAGCACGCGAGAGGAGGAAGGGAGGGGTCCGGGCGCGAGGGGAACGAAGGGGCCCCGCGAGGTTGACCGGGAAGGGGGGAAAGGGCACCACAAATCCTACCCACCTTAAACGGAATCTCGACCTCGAGATTCGAGTCGCTCGAGAACGAGGGCGGAAATCCGGCTTAAGTTGATCTTCGCTCCCGGTGGCTTCTTTGGTGAGTGATGGCTCCATCGAACCTTGCAAAGGCGGATGACTTGACGTCTTGTCCGCTTCTCGGCGGCGTCGAGGATCTTGATCGGTGCTCGGATAAGTCAAATCCTTATCAAGTGCGATGGCTTCGACAGAGTCGCTCTTGGGTACTCGAGACATTTCTTTAGTTGAGAGACATGGAACACGTTGTGGGCGTCGACAAACTTTCGGTAGCTCTAGGCGATAGGCAACTTCTCCACGCTTAGCGGTGATCGAAGCGGGCCTATGTATCTTGGTGCGAGCTTGCCTTTAACTTTGAATCTTGGGTTCCACGGTGGCGATACCTTGAGATACACAAGATCTCCAACCGAAGGTTAAGTCTCTTCGACGGTTGTCGCATAACTCTTCTCTGTCTGGACCGAGTGCTTGAAGGCGATCTCGATTAGTCGAACTTTCTCTTGACTTGCTTGAGAGTATCGGTCGAAGACATATCCTTCACGGATTCGACCAATGCAGCGAGGTTCGCATTTTCTCCGTGGCGCTTCAAACGGGGACATTTTCGACTTGATGGTAACTATTATTGTATGCAAACTCGGCATACGGTAGACATTTTCCTCTACTACGGTAAACTCCAAAACACAAGCTCAAGCATGTCTTCTAGGATTTGATTTGTTCTTTCCGTCCGCCATCGGTCTGCGGATGATAGGTCTCTTTGAAGGTAAGGTGTGTTCCAAGGGCATCATGCAAACTAGCCCAAATGCGAGGTAAATTGAGAACCTCGATCGGAGACTATTCTCTTGGGTACTCCATGCAAACACACGATCTGAGCCATGTATAACTCGGCTAACTTGTCTCCTTGTAGGTTGTCTTCACGGGGATGAAGTGGCGACTTTAGTCAATCACAACTATAACCCATCTTGAGTCACATCCGAACTTAGTTCGAGGTAGACCGGTAATGAAATCCATTCCGATTTCTTCCCATTTCCACTGAGGGATCTGTAAGGGTTGTAGCAATCCGGCTGGTCTTTGATGTTCAGCCTTGATTCGCTGACATACATCACAACAAGCTACATACTCGGCGATATCTCTTTTCATTCGTGGCCACCAATACAAAATCTTCACGTCTTGGTACATCTTGGTGCTGCTGTGCGAGTGTGTAAGCGTGAGCTTCCTTTAGAATCAGATCTTTGAGTTCCTTCTGGTGGGGAACAAAGAGACGTTTCCCATACCATAGGATTCCCTGCTGATCTTCTGACATCTTAGGGGCCTTTCCTTTTGCCATGAGATGCTTGAATCTCTGGACTCCAGGATGTCCCTCTTGAGCGGCCTTGATCTGCTCTTCTAGAGTTGGATGGGCCTCTACAGTGGCTAGTGTGCCTTGCTTTATTAACTCAAGGTTGAGGGCTTCAAATTCCTTGTAGAGCTCAGGTTGATGTTCCTGAATCATGACATTACTGCAGTAGGATTTACGGCTTAATGCATCGGCAACTACATTAGCCTTTCCAGGATGATAATGGACATCCAAGTTGTAATCCTTTATTAACTCTAACCATCTCCTTTGTCGAAGGTTGAGATCTGATTGGGTGAAAATGTACTTGAGACTCTTGTGGTCTGTGTAGATATTACAGTGATTTCCAATCAAATAGTGTCGCCAAATTTTTAGGGCGTGCACTACTGCTGCTAACTCCAAATCATGGGTTGGATAATTGTCTTCGTGAGGACGGAGTTGTCTGGAAGCATAAGCTACAACTTTTCCTCCTTGCATGAGTACGCAGCCAAGACCTTGGCGTGATGCATCACAATAGACTTCGAAGTCTTGATGGATGTCTGGCAGGATCAATACTGGTGCAGAAGTTAACTTTTTCTTCAATTCTTGGAAACTCTTTTCGCAAGCTTCTGTCCAATCATACTTCCTTTCCTTTTTAGCGAGAGGGTCATCGGTTTGGAAAGCTTAGAGAATCCTTCAATGAAGCGTCTGTAGTATCCGGCCAAACCGAGAAAACTACGCACTTCCGTCACCGATGTGGGTTGTTTCCATTCCATTACAGCTGCTACTTTGGATGGATCAACTGCAATTCCTCCAGTGGATACAATGTGTCAGGAAACGATTCGTGAAGCCAAAATTCACATTTCTTGTACTTGGCATAAAGATGATTCTCTTTAAGCTTTTCTAAGACCAATTGCAAGTGTTCATAATGTTCTTCATCGGTCTTTGAATAGATCAAGATGTCGTCTATGAACACGACAACAAACTTGTCTAAGTATTCCATGAATACTTTGTTCATGAGTTCATGAAGTAGGTGGCGCATTGGTCAAGCCAAGCGGCATGACAGATGAACTCATACTGAGCCATACCGGTGGTAAAGCCGTCTTAGGAATATCCTCATTCCGATCTTAAGCCGATGGTATCGACCTCGGTCTATCTTGGAGAAGACGATGCTCCTGTCAACGATCGAACAGTCATCGATGCGAGGTAAGGGATACTTGTTCTTGATGGTCACATCATTGAGTGCTCTGTAGTCCACACACAATCGGCGGTGCCATCTTTCTTCTTCACAAAGAGAATCGGCGAACCCGGGGAGAAGAACTAGGTCTAATGAAACCTTTGTCTTGCAAGTCTTCAATTTGTGTCTTAAGTTCTTCAAGTTCGTCGTGCCATTCCGTATGGTCTCTTAGCAATTGGGGCTGTCCACGGCTTCAAGTTGATGACGAACTCAACATCTCTGTCAGTGGCATGCCCAGTAATTCTTCCGGGAAGACATCGGGGTAGCTTGAACTACGAGCGTTGTCTCTAGGGACAACTCTCCAAGGTGGTGGATTGTTCTATTCAAAGGAGAGGAACGATCCACACTAACTCTTATTGTGGTTTCTGGGTTCTTGGTGAGCACCACTTTCCTGTTGGCACAATCTATCAATCCTTGATATTTGGCCAACCAATCCATCCCTAGGATGATATCCAGCGTTTGAGATTCTAGCACCGAAAGGTTTGCTAGGAATCAGAATGTTTCATAGCAATTTCTACCACACCGACGAGGTAGCACAAAGGGTCCCAGGTGAGCTAAGTACCACGGGTTTCTTTAACTTATAGGTTGGCAACTTAAGCCTTTCAACAAACTTTCTTGAAATAAAAGAGTGCGAAGCTCCAGAATCAAACAAAACTTGTGCGGGTACTGAATTAACAGGGAACGTACCCATTAGTACTCCTGAGGCACCTTGAGCTTCCTCGGCTGTGACGTGGTTCACACGGCCATGGCTTTGTGTTGGTGTAGACCTTGATGCCTGCGAAGTCTGGTGACTCTTGCTTGGGGCTGGGGTCCTGCCTTGAACTGGCGTTACTCCTGTGTTGAGTCTTGCTGGAGCATTCGGCGGGTAGGACAACGATTGGCGAAGTGTCCTTTTTCTCCACAGCGAGCGATGGAGGTTTGTTCTTGGGTTGACTGCTGCTGGTTGCCCGGCGGGGCGGAGAGCACCGAATCCACTTCCTTGGGGACGCGGGGTGGAAACTTGAGTTTTCTGAGAGGAGGCTGCAGATGATCGAAAGATGAGCGCCTTGGAATGTAGGCTTCGGGAAAGCTACCTTGTGGCCTCTGAAATGACATCTTCCTTTGCGGCTAATCTCCATGATCTTCTTCTCATTTTCACAAATGAGGGCTTTATTAACTAATGCTGGAAGCTAGAGTAATCATGGAGGATAAGTGTCCTCTCATGTCTTCCGCATTCCTTCAACAAAGCGGTCGATTTTCTCTTCTTCATCCGCTACATCATTGGGGCGTAACGAGCAAGTGGTTAAACTTGGTTAGATACTCATTTACCGACATCGACCGCTTGAGAGCTCAATTCATTCTTCTTCAATCTCATTGTTCCACTGATGCACGGTTGGCCACAAGCGGCCTTGAATTCCTCCCGAGAATCGGTGCCATGCGGGTTCAACTTGACTTGTTGTATTTCATAACTTCTTCTATTGCGCGGCAGAGGCGCGGGATCTTGTGGGGCTCCAATCGTAGACGCTTCGACTTCGCTATTCTGCTTCTTCTTCCTCTAGATTCTCATCACCTCGGCGGCGAGGTAATTCTCCCACCAGCGGGCGGCGCTTTTCGGTGATGGGTGGCGAAATCCACCTTGTCTTCATTTGAGCGTGGGCAAGGCGGAGTTTCTTCTCGGTGTCCACGAGCGGTCTTGACTTCTAGCGGTTCATTGGCGCAGCAAAGGTGAGAGGTCGGGTCTGAGAAAATCGCCGGCTTGGAGTTGCGGTCGGTGGTCGATCTGCGATTGCTTAGTAACGCCTGAAGAATCTGAGTCTGCTGAAACATGACTTGGGTCATTGTCGGGTTTGCTGGTGGTGGAGGAGGCAGCTCCTGTCCTCGGCCTTGGTCACGACCACGGCCACGGCCTCTTCCTCGGCCTGCGGCGAAGGCTCCACGGACCGGGGCGGCAGCTCTTCTTGGCGGCATCCTGAAGAAACTCTGAAGCTTAGAACTAGAGGGAGTATATGAGGGTTTACTAGCCCTCTAAGGCACACACAGACAAGAACAAAACCAACAAGAAGAACGAAGCAAGTACAATACAAAGCCTAGAGCGGCTATACTATAATAAGGGGGTTAAGTGTTACATGACTCACGAACAAAGCTTATACACTAAGCTAAGTCATGACACAGGATACAAACACATCGTCTACAAAAGAAAGAAACAAGAGTGCTTGCAACCCAAAAGACTGCTCAGCAAGCACTGCTAGCTAACCTAAACTAATCGGCAATGCTCTCACGGGGATGACCACGCGCGATGCTGATTGCGGGAGCGAACGAACGGCTCGATCGGCTTCGCGAACGGGAGCGAGAACGTGAACGGCCGAGTGGCGTCCACGATCGACTCGTCAAACCACGGTGGTGGATCGGGCTGCGTCCACGGCCGACTCTCTAAGCGACGGGCGGCGGCGGCGCGCACCTTCTTGCGTCTTTGTGAGTCGGAGACGGGGTCCGCTGGGCGGGGAACGTCGGCTCGGCACTGGGAGGACGGGGGCGACGAGAGGTGCAACCGGGGCTGGGGCAGGGACCGTAGCGGCGGCTCTGAGGCGTGCCAACTCTGCAAGAGCGGCGTCCTCTCTGCACCGCGGCATCCTCTCTGCATCGCGATGGGTGAGCTTCATCACTCCGATCATGTTGTTCCGAAGGGTGTCGGAGTGGGCATAGCTGCCGGTGAGGAGTGTCCGAAGTTGCTGATCTCATCCATGGCGCGGTGATGGTGGCTACCATCGCTGCGTAAGCCGGACTCGCCGCGTCAGCGGTCGTCGTCTCGGTGTCGAAAATTGCCGGGACACGCCTCGCCCGGGAGGCGGGTAGAAGCGGAAGGGTGACCTCGGCAAGGATCTCGTGCTTCCAACACAAGCGGGTGGAAGCGGCGCGTGCGGCGTCTGAATGGCGTCGTGGCGGCTACGGCGGGCGCCTCGGCCTGAAGAGGAAGGAAGTGAACTCGCCAACCACGGCGGAGAGGTACACCTCCATCGTCCGGACTCGCGGTCTCGATCCTCGTCATCCTACCACGGAACGTGGTGGACGGGAAAACCAAAATACAACATCGGTGGCGAAGTATGTCGCGAAGCCTCCTCGTTCTCTCCGTGAGCGAGGAGGTCCCACGAGCCATCCGACGACGGGTAGCCATCTACAAATTTTGAAAACAGAAAAGGTCGTACAGGGTAAAACTCGGTGAAATAAAGATAAATACAGGACTAGGAGTGAAGAGTGGGAGCAATAAATACTCTATATTTTTAGCAAAGCTTTTTCTTAGTTTTCAAAATAAGATCCAAGTCCTTAAGGCAACGACCAATCTAACTAAGACTCTACGATCGTATGCTCGATACCACTCGCTTGACCGGATTTTCTAATCCGAATCCTCCGTGGAAAACGCCGTGCTATTCTCTGGATCGATGAGATAGCACTCACAGCATTCTTGAATCATTCATACATGGCGTGAACTAAAGTATCAATATTACAAACAACGAGGGACATAGACCACGTCGGTCGAGTTTTACAACAAAATGATCGAGCCAAATTGATTACAATACGAACACCGATTACGGTGGCGGAAGCAAAGGGTAGAGCTCATCTCTTCACGAGTGCAAGCGATCGGGCAACTCAGGTATGATCGATATTACCCAAGGACCGGATAATATCGGTTGTGCGCAAGTACCAACGAGTCAACTTAGATCGCGCGAGGCCTGACTACAGATCCTAGACTATTCTTCAACGTTTCCTTGTCCATCAACCTCTGGTTCCTCGTAGTAAGCATAGTCTCCTCCATCAGCGTCATCTGAAGGGTTTGGGAGAGCGAGGATGAGCACAACTACCGTGCTCATGAGCCAATACACAATGCAATGATATACATGCAAGGCTTACAAGGATGGCTCGGTTCTTTTATTTGCGAAAGCAATACTTTTAAATATCATAAGTACAAATTCCTAGTACTTAGCATTTTGGACGAATTTCATTTTAGTTAAAGAGAGAAATTGTGCAATATTTGTATCGTGAGGTTACCTCCACCTTCATGCTTAATTTTGATTGTGGTTACATCCACCACTAAACGACACGGGTACAAAGACCCGGGAATAACCAATCTCAGGCTAGGTGAGCCCGCCACAATTTTCATACCACCCAACAAGGTTTTGAAATAGAACTAACTCAAGTTAAGTTCCCATGTCCGCCTTTGACCGTGAGGCACTACTGCTTAAACAGCTTTATAACTCGCAGAGATTGTACACTTTACCCACAAGAGACAATTAACTCGTTGCCTACGATTCCGTAGTCGTGTAGTCGAGAGGTTGTCACAATAACTTTTCTAAATATCTCGCCTTCCTCGTCTCACCCATACGGGTTATGCCCATACGTTGCGCGGGATGTCCACCTCGGCGGCGATGGCGGCTACACCTCGGCCGATCGCGAACTTCACCCTTGACTCGGTGTCCCATCCAAGCCGGCATACCCGAGCTTGTGCCTCCTTTAACCCTCCGGTGAGATGATTTTGATTCGATAAATGTACTAAGCCAAGTCGCGATTTTGTTGCGGACTTGTGGTTGTACTTGTTATACACAGAGGTCGTGACAAGATTAAGTCCTTAGGGTTGTGCTCGGCGGCTCAACCACATTCCCACCATTCTCGTGCTACATCCGCACCCACCATCTTTCCATCCGCCCAGACGGGGTATTAGCAGTTTAGGGTTTTTGAGATGTAAAATACAACAATTCAACCATCTCAGTCATTTACCCGCAATGACTGCCCAAATCATTTTATGTTTGAAAAGATGATGATGTAGGACATTTTAATGTCCCGGTACTTAAGCAAGTCTAGCATGTCGCTTAAGTACAACCTATCGCTAGTATTACCATATAGTTACTAGGGTGACAATGGTTAAGGATTCAAGTTGTCAAGGATGACATAGTAATTAATTAATCATCAAACGGTATTAACTACCTTAAGCTTTAACATACATTTGATTAAAGAATTAACGCATGCAGTTTGCTATTTTAAAAGAATATAATTTGCATAAAATGTAGGCTCAATATGATCAAAGCATTGACTCGCCTTGGTTGTAGGGGAGAGAGTCCGAGTAGTCTTGTCCTTGATCGACGTGGAGGTCTCCGGCGTCTCCGAAATCTACGCGGGCGAGGTACTGGAAAAAGACACAACAGGCAAAAGGACTAATAAATACACAAGAATACTCAAATGAACTCCAAATTGAACAAGACCTATGCCATTAGCAAGATCTTGATTTTAGAAATTTTAGAAATTTATTTCATAATTTTGGAGTTAAAATGGGGAGATAATAATATTTAAAGCCTCTCTTTCAAATTAAAAAAAGAAAACAAAAATCACAAAAAAAAAACGCAAGACGCCCACCACCAACATTCGCCCACCCAAGGCACAGGCCAACGCGCAGCACTGCTGCATGTGGCGCGCCCACGCATGCGGCCCAGCGGCGCGCAGCCAAAGCGCGCGGCAGGGCGCGCCTAGCGGCCGAGCGGGAGGGGCAAGGCGGGGGAGGCGCGCGCAGCGAGAGAGAGGCGGCGGAGGTGGAGGAGAGGAGGCGGCGGAGGTGGAGGAGAGGAGGCGGTGCACGGGGAAGAAGAGGAAAACAGCGGCGTCGCGCGGAGAGGAAGATGAGGCGGCGGCGACCGGAGAGAAGAAGAGCTCGGGCGCGGTGGCGGGGCTCACGAGCGGCGGCGGCGGCGGCGGCAACAGCGGAGGTAGGCTTCGCCCTTCTTCTTCTTCCCTTTTTCTTCTTGCTCGGGGTGGGGAGGTGGAAACGGGAGGAACGAGAGGGGAGAAAGACGCCAGGCGGAGCTTTTAAAGCCAGGCGGAGCGCGGGAGAAGGGGGTCGGGTGGGCGAAGGACGGCGTGCGGCGCCGGGGTGATGATGACGGCGAGGGGGCGTGCGGGAGGCTCCAGGCGGTGGCGTGCACGCAGCGGCGTCGCAGGGCACGCGAGAGGGGGAGGAAGGGAGGGGGGTCCGGGCCGGCGAGGGGGAACGAAGGGGGCCCCGGCGAGGGTTGACCCGGGAAGGGGGGGGAAAGGGGCACCACAGGTATGCAACCCCATGACCCTCTGTGCACTCTGAATTAGTCCCATGATCAGTATCTAGCTCGCACAGTCACAACAAAGATGTAATCATAACCATACAACCCATTAACGATGAAGCAGACAAATTAATATTAATAGTAGCAAAAGACCTTATGGTCAAGTCTTACAGAGTTGCCACGCAGGGCTCAACACCAAAAGATAACTTGTAGCGGAAACAAAATATCTCGTGGAGGCCATTCGACATGCCCACAGACAATCGAGTGGAGGATGCGACCTAGTTCGCAAAGTCTTCGAGATACTCCTCTTCATAATACTCTGAGTTCCCTGGTTCTTCTTTGGGGATTAATCACACAGGGCGCAAGCCGTGAGTACTTTGAATGTACTCAGCAAGTCATAGGGAAATATATGCAATTATTATTCATGCGAGGCTAGACAAGGATAGCTTTATGGCTATTTTGCAGAAAGCAATATTGACAGTAAATACAATAAGTAGATCGAAAGCATAATTTAAAATATTAGTACATAAGTAATCCAGTTCTTTGAAACAACAAGAGATCAACCCAACCTTTACATCCAAACCATCGATTCCTACCATTTAAAGAAAACATCTACCCCTTGCGTGAAATCTTTGGGCATGTCCATAACCGGGGACACGGCTATTCGAATAGTTTTTACACTCTGTAGAGGTTGTACAGCTTTACCCACAAGACACGACTTCTCTAGTTTGTCCGGCATATATCTATGCTACCGCTCACTTCCTTAGGTAAGCAGTCTAGAGCACGCGTCAAGGCCTTTACAAAGTTCCGCTTTGACCCAGTTCTGCTCGCTAAGGATTAGCCGTTACGGGCCCCCTCTTGCGCCATTCTCAACCCAAACAGAACCACATCAAAGCTTAGCTAATTAATTGTCCAAGTCTATCCCAGTCTAGACATGTGGTTGCACGGTATGACCCAGATCAATGGTTCAAGGTTAAGTCCTTAGTTGGTTGCTCAGGCAAGACTAATCCACGTCTCAAAGTGCGTTATGGCACCCACACTCACCACCGCCCACTCACCCGAGCATAAAATATTTTCGGTTCAACCCGGCCAAAGACCACTCTAGCCTTGGCACAACATCTTTTAATAAAAGTGGCCCCACCACGATTCCATAATTCCTTTAGTCATGTTTATTCATATGAGCATGTGATCATGAGTCCCGATGTACAACTATAGCATGGCTAATCGTATTACGATACCCGTGTTGGTAATTTATCAATGTCCAACTAAAATAAACCCTCCTAAGGTGTCCAAGGGTTCATGTCGTTCCAGGATACATGTCGATAGCAATTTATCAAGGAGGTATACATCAATTAGGCAATTATCTACTCTCGAAACTATTTAATATAAAACTAGCAATGCATGTTTATATCAAACAATATAGTTTTGTAAAATAGGCTCAATATGATCAAAGGTCTATGACTTGCCTTCGTTGAAGAGTTGAGGTGCTTCGGTTGTCGGGTCCGAGAAATATTCCGAAACGCCGGTATCTACACGTTCGAAAAGAACCAGATAAATAAAACAACTCCAAATAAATTCCAAATAAATACCAAACTAGCACTAACAGCAAGAGGAGGATTTTATATGAATTTAGAAATTTGAATCACTCGAATCGGAGTTCGAATGAGGAAGTTATGACCTCTTGAAGATTGAAAATCAAGAAAAAGGGATTTTTCTAATTTTTGGAATTATTTTTCTAAAGGAAAATGGATTTATTGCGCTAGCTGACGTCAGCGGTGGGATTTAAATTTCCGATCGAATTATTTTTCAACGGGAAATCCCAAAAATCACGCGGTATTGATCGGCGGCCGCGTCGAAGAAAGGGTCGAGTGGCGGCCGACTAGGCGACCACGCGGTGGCCACGTCGACATCGAGCGGCGGTGCTCGGGGCCCGATGGTCGCGGGCGATTGGTTGGGCTCCGGTGATCGGCGAGGGTGTGCAGAGGAAGAGGGCGATGCGGTGAAGCTAATGCGCACCGTCTTGACAACGTGGTGCCAAGGGATGGCCGACGGCGAGGAAGAAAGGCGGCGGCGGCGGAGGTTGAAGACGGCGACGGTGCTCCGGTGGGTCTCCGGCGAAGGGGAGGTGCGCACGAGGTAGGCGGCGGCCTTGCGATGCCGAAGCCGGGGACGAAGGCGACGGAGGGGGCTCGACGGCGGCGAGCTTCGGTGGCCGGCGGTGAAGAACTCCGATTGCGACCGGAGGAGAGCGAGAGAGGGCGAGGGAGAAGGGGGGAAAGAGAGAGGAGGTCGAGGCGGAGCTGGTGCTCGCCTTATATAGACGCGGGGAGGGTGAGAGAGGGGGTGGAGCGAGGACGCCCTATGACGGTGGGGGTCCGGCGCGGGCTCGTGCAGCGCGGGGCAGTGACAGGGCGCGGGAGCAGCGCGGGCGACGGCAATGAGTGTGGTGGAGCACGCCGCACTCAATGCGCGTGTCAGGGTGGCGGCGACGGGACAGAAGCAGCCAGCGCAAAACGCGCGCATGCGCGCGGCGGTGGGGGTCCGGAGGTAGACGACGATGCGGAGATGAAGGGGCTAACAAGGCGGGCCCACCGGTCAGCGAGAGCGAGAGAGAGGCGCGTGGGCGCGGGCGCGGGCGTGAGCGATGGACGCCGTTGGATTTGATCGGACGGCTCAAAATGAGCGAGGCGATCGGAACTCCGGACGTACTGACGCGATCGCGACCGTTGGATTGAGATCGGGTGGTCCACAATCGGGGGAGGCGCGGGAGCACGCGGAGGCTTGGGAGCCGTCCGATTTTGATCGGACGGTGCCCGAGGGAGGAAGGTGCACGCATGCGAGGGAGTGGGCCGAAGCGGGCCGCAGGAGAGAGGAAGAAGAAATGGGTCGAGGGAGATTCGGCCCGAAGCTTTTAGGAGATTTAAAATACATTTCCGATTAAAGAAATGCCAGAAAAGCAAAAAGATTTTTATAAATTAGCTAATAGAGTCTAAAAATTCTAGAAAAATTCAGAGAAGTTCCTTGAATTATTTAGAACTTAATAAAAATACTTTTAGCTATACTTTAGTTTTTAATGTTTGTAAACAAAATAGATTTTGACTTCAAACAAAAGGAAAAACCAAATTAAAATCCAGAAAATTCAATAAAAGACTTAAAATCCAAATAAAATCCAGAACACTCAAATAAACCAACTTTTTGATTTAATTGAAGTTGGATTAATTCAATTTAAATAGTTTTTGATTTCTAAATTTCAACTTAAGCTTTTGCAACTCCATAAAATCAACTGATTGTTTTTATTTTGAAAATTTTCAAAAACTCTGCAAATTAGGGATGTTACAAATTTGGGGGAAAGTACTGTGAGGGAGAAGGACTTTGGGAGAGAAGGAGTGCAGAGGTTTTAAGCCTGGCGTGCGGGAGGTTTAGAGTTTGCCTTTAGGGTTCAATTGCACCAGGATGGCTAGGGGCACCAACAGTCTTTTCTAAAAATTTCTCTCTCTCTCCGGCCTGAAAATGATAAAATAGTCGCCTCGGTGTCCTAGGGAAAAATTACACGTTTTTATAGTGTGTTCTGGCAAAACCATGTTTTTGGATATCCGTTAGCAAAAGACGACAAATTGCAGTGCCCTGTAGCCAATTTTGCCATAGTTCATGAAGTGAGACCATAACTGTGTATTCCGTGATGTGTGCAAGATGTTGCAAGAAAGAAACAATTTGGAAGGTAGTAGTACTATCCAAGCCAGTTGAAATTCCATCCATGAAAAGCACTCTTGATGGTCCAACAGATCATCCAAGCTAGTATGCATGTAGGCAAGCGGACAAAAGAGAAACAACTTACGTTAGATTTGGTGAGCTAATGAAGCAAATCATGTAGATCAGGAAACGGAAGAAACACAAATTTCCTAGATGCTAAGCTGAAAAATTATTTCCACCATTGTGCTTATTGTTTTTAGAAATATATTTAGCACATCGCATCACAATTGTTTTTTTAATGAAGTTGTAGATCTTGTTCAATTGTCTGTCACAGTTCAATCCAATTAAGTTGAAGAATGTCTGAATTAAAATGACATACTTGATTGTTACATTGTCCAACTCTGTTGTGCTAAAAGTTTCAAATCAAAACCCTGAGATAAATGACTACAATTACATTTTGCTTATTACAACACGCAACTTTCAAATCAAAACCCTGAGCATGAATTGATGCTATTTATTATGGTTTCATGAATTTTGTTTAAATTACCTGTTGTCAATCTTTTCTTTTCACCACCTGAGATACCTCTCCTCATGGCATCCCCCACCATTGTGTTCGCATAGCTATCAAATCCAATGATCTGTACACTTAAATAGAAGAGTTATCATTGCCAGGTAGATTTATCAATTCCTTGAACAAGTCTTCTCGAAAGGATTTCACCTTCATTACACAAATTGTTTGTAGAGTTGCTTCTAATCCATCCAGCCATGTCGCCTACCATAAAAGCATATATTCAAACTCGATATCTATACTTTCATTTCTCTGCAAACAAAGGCTGTGCTAATTTGGTCCATCACTTTTTCTTGCACTTGCATCTCAATCATGCTACTAAGGAACTTGCAGAGCACTTGCATCTCAATCATGCTACTAAGGAACTTGCAGAGCACTTGCTTGTGCTATTCACTATTTGGCAGATTTGGAACGACGTAATTGAACACCCGTTGTTTTGAAGTTACACTTATAATAATTACTACAAACCAAACAGTAGAAAACGGAGAGCCTCGAGGTCACTACCCACTACGAGGGGTAGGGGTCTCGAGGTCCCTAAAGTGTGGGAACTGTACAGAGAGACAATGATATCATTTTTTGTGTTAAATTTACCAAAAATCCTCTCTTACTTGATACGCAAGAGGGCCTATTTATAGTATTACAAGTTCGGAGGCAAAAGATTACAACAATACCCCTATAAAGACCCTAAGACTAGAGGGGCTTCATGGTTTTTCTTCCTTCACTAGTAACTTCAGTGCACGGTGGACTCACGTGGGCGGTGTCCACCATGTCACCCTTCTAGGTCCATGTGGGGCCTCAGCCTCAGTCTCCCCCTTCGTCCTTCACCTGAAGACTCCCGTCGGGCAAAGGTCGAGAGGTGGGCCAATTGGACCAGGCATCGAGGTGGCAGCCTTCCCCCTTTCGTGTATTCCGAAAGGGATAATTTCTTTGGCTCTTCGCCAGGCCATTGGGACGGTGGGCCATCCCTACAACACCGCCAAACACAGAAATGCATATGTGCATGTTGTAATTTTCTTTATACTATATACCAACGTATATCTTTGTTGAGTAGACAATGCACCAATAATTGTATGTCTTACCTTCATATATGTATCTATTCCGATGTCAGGAGTAATTCCTGCTTCCTTCTCCCTCCTGATCAGTTCCTTCAAAGGTCTTAGTCAATTGATGCTAGTTAGAACTATTTAATAACTATAGATATGTTTGTCGTACTGGTGCAGAGCATGCTTGTTGGCTATTCCAAATAAAAATAAGCACAAACTACTATGCCCGACATTGAAATGTATTATGATATACGAGTGGTAGCGAATAGGGATTACGTCGATTGTTCTTGGTTCTTGTTTTGAGTCAATCATAAGTTATGTGCTCTGAATGGTATGGAAGCACAACGTAATGGCATTTGGATAACATTATAATGATGCTTATAATTCTTACCTGCTTTTCCACCAACACCTTCAAATCGAGCAGAGAAGTCCAATATCTCCCATGAACTATTTGATGACGTCGTACTAATGGATGAAGGAAAAATCATATATCTTGGCCCTAGGAGTCACACTTCAGATTCATTCCAGGAGTGTGGATTCAAATGCCAAGAAGGAAAAGGAACTACAGGCTTCCTTCAAGAGGTACTTGAAACAATGCTAGTGACAGACCAGTAGCAAAGCTGGACATTTCCTCAAGAGTGGGCTAATGCAAAGAAAGTAATGCATGAGGCAAAGAAAGTAATGCATAACTCTTAATCAGAGGCAAACAAGAGAGACTTTTACAAAACTACTTAAAATTGCTATCAACTATTCTGAAAATTTTTAGAAGAAGGCAAAGAAAAGATCTAGTGGGTAAAAGACTAGTTTTAGAAAGCCAAGAAGAGAATAACGAACTCCACAGAATATTTCACAAACGAATGTGAAAATTTTTAGATTCAGGTGGCATGTATGAAGATAGTATATGTAAATTTTGTTAGACTAAAATTAAGTTTAGAAAAATAGAGAAGTATTGGCCTCCTCAGGATGTCCTTTTAGTTTTTCTTCCTATCGTCAACAAATGATATACTTAATAATTGTCACTGCACCTTGCATCACGTCCAATGAGCTAATTCTTGTTTAGGTTTTGTCAACAAATGATCAAGAACAATACTGGAATATGCCAGCAGTATGTTATAACTATGTTACAGTCAATGAGTTTCCCAAGAAGTTCAAATCTTATCACATTGGCCAATGCCATTCAAACGAATTGTCAAAGCTTCCTGACAAGCCCATTTGCAACGAAGATGCTTTTTCATTCAAGATGTACTCGTTGACAAAATTGAAGATCTTTGGAGCTTGCTTTCCCCGTGAACTGTTACTTTTAAAAGGGAACTTATTCACTTATGTATTCAAATCGACTCCGGTGGGTAAACACTATGTTCTGAAACTTTGTTTACTTATGTATTCAAATCGACTCAGGTGGGTAAAGACAATCTTCTGGAACATTAATTCGCAAGGACAAATTTAGTAACCATGATTTCAGACATTCAGTTCCTTGATTACACATTTTTAAAATGTATGTCCGGTATTATCACAAAACTCAGAAGTACAGCAAGGCAGAATGCGATGTTCTACAACAATATACTAACATAGTAAAAATAATCTCCTCCTTCAGATTGGTGTTCTTGGGATCATTACCGGGACGATATTTTTGGGCACAGATTTGAAACTTGACATTCTTCATGCCAACGACGTTATGGGTTCAATATCCTACGCTCTTATTTTACAATTGGTAAATGCACTGCCTGAGTTAGCTTTGACAACTGCTAGGCTTCCAGTTTTCTACAAGCAAAGGGACCTTCACTTCTATCCAACCTGGGCAAACGCAATTTCACCCGCCATGATAAGGATTCTGATCTCTTTAATAGAGTCAATGATATTGATATGGACATCTATTACTTATTCACTTATTGGATATAGTCCTGAAAAAATCAAGGTAAAATGTACTTTTGCATTACCAGGTTTCGGCTAGTCCTTTTTATGGTCGAATAGACACAATCTTCCCACTTTTTTGAAGAAAATTCCAAGAGTTGACACCTATATCAAACATTTTTAAAAATGGCCCATTTTTTTTTGTAGTTCCATGATTTCTTCTGTTACTATCCTTTTTTTTAGTTTGTAATTTACTCCCATATAAACAACACTACTGGGAGCAGTGCTTCTATGCTTTCCATGAGATATGTTCTCCGGTTTTAGTATAAAATGTAATAGGAAAATTGTACTTTAAGCATTAGTGTTTCTGAGTTTTAGTGGTCCCACCGATATAAAAAATTTCAATATATTATAAACTACAATTAACATTTAGATATTGTCGGGACCTAAATATGCAAATCTGAACCCTCTGTGTATAAATGCACTAGTTCAGGATCACGCTAGTGCACACAGTATTAATATAGATAAATATAATTTCATACCAGATGAATATAAGAATAAACGGCTAATTTGATTAATAAATAACGGTTGTGACTTTATAGTCAAATTTACACTTATTAGGCCACACAAAGCTGAAACTAAATATAGAGATGGCAGCGCAACGGAATCAACTCCAACGGGAACCCATTGAATTGCCACAGATTCGGATCAAGACTTAACGATCACCCTCCTTGTAAAACTCTTCCTCGAAAGCAGACAAATACTCATCCACTTCAGCTGAATGATTACAACAAAATTAGTACTCCGAGTACTCAACAAGTTGTACCACAGAATGTAATTATAGATGATAGCTTATTCCAAAAGAAATTGCTTCTATGATTATTTTGCAAAAAGAGACACTTGCAATTGAATACAAATAATAGATTAAAAACATAATTCAAAAAAATAAACAATGATAGTTTAACAATTATTTTCACAAAAAACACAAAGCCTAATCAATTTTTTTCACACAATCATATGAGTTTAACCACACAGTTATCCCTTCCCAAGTGTTTTTATGAAAATCTACCTCTCGTGTGAAATCCCCGAGCATGTCCATGACCACGGACGCGGCTATTTGAATAGATTGATTAACACTCTGCAGAGGTTTGTACATTTTACCCACAATGTATAACCAGTGTAGCTAGCACCAATCATAACAACACCTTTCCGAAACTTCATCTTGATAATTTACCCTCCTGATGTGTTTTGTTGTCATACCAACCCTGACAAAGTGCTTTGGTCCGACGCACATCGTTGGACCTAGAGACGGCGAACCGCTCACAAGTGTGACTCGACACAGTAATACTACATACCTCCACCCTGACACACAGTCTAACCTACATGCTTGAGTAATCAATGCTAAGATTTCGTAGCTTACTAAGTTAGGTCTGTCTCATACCAGACATGTGGTCGTATAATTATGGCTCAGTTTAATGATGTACAAAGTTAAGTCCTTAATTGACCAAAGCGAGATTGTC
Organism: Ampelocalamus luodianensis; assembly: GCA_036346255.1. Classification (NCBI taxonomy): domain Eukaryota; kingdom Viridiplantae; phylum Streptophyta; class Magnoliopsida; order Poales; family Poaceae; genus Ampelocalamus; species Ampelocalamus luodianensis. The sequence continues at coordinate 231,371 of CM070640.1, read as the reverse complement.
CAATTTCTAATCAAATTACCAAGATTCATATTTTCTCAAGCACGAAGTTCCACCATACCATAATTCTTTCTACTCGCCTCAGTCTAAATCTTTTACCGCCCTGTTAGTTAAGTGCAACACATGCCATCAACGAGTAACAGTACACCGTACACAGTTTTTACAAAAGTTTCATAATCACTTCGTCAAGTTTAGATTTGCAACTCAAAATAATATCAATAACTCATTGCATAGCTAAGCAAACTATTCGTGTCTAACTAACCCACGTTAGTGCTATAATAATATCAACTAATAATTAACCAAGCTAGGGTGACAAAAGATCATGGTAATATAATGAGCAAAGTGGATATAATCAAATGGGTGAATAGCTAAATCCAAAACATTTAAACAAATAAATACTTGAAGTAAAATACAATAATTTGAATCAAAGTAACTTTGGAAAAACTTGGTTCAACATGGTCAAACGTACAACTTTCCTTGAAACAAGTCTTGGTACTCGTCATGAGCTTGATAAACTCCTCCTCCCTCAGAAGCTCTTGAAGTATCATCGTCTACTCGCAAATGAAAGTGAAAAACCAAATAAATACAAAAAAGAGCAACAAATAAACTCAAAATTAAATAAAAATATCAGGAAGGTAGAGCTTGAATTTATATGAATTTAGAAACTTGAATGGGTTCAATCAGAGTTCGTATAAGGAAGAACGGACTCTCGGAAGATTTAAATCTAAGAAAAAGAGAAGAAAGCACTATCTTGAATTTTCAGAATTTCCTTTCTAAAGGAAATTCCAAAATATTACATCAGCATGACGTCAACAATGAATTTTAGAATTAAAATCTGGAAAATAGGGAATAGAGGCTGACAGGTGGGACCCTTGGTCTATGGACCAAGTCCACGGGGTTTAGCTCACGGTCAATGGCTCATAGGTCTATGGAACAGTGAACTGACATGTGGGGTCCACATGTCAGTGGCTAGGTCAACCATGGACTAAGTCCATGTTGACCTGGGTTTAGGATTTTTGGTACGGGTGGCGTTAACACTGCTGATTGCTGGCGCGATGCACACATGGCACACACGTGGCGGTGACGAGGCTAGAACATAGGCAGCCACGTCGACAAGATCGACGGCTTGACGATGGTGATGGCGAACGATGGTGATCAGCAGCGAACAGGGTACACCTCTAGCACCACCGTGCATAAAAATCACATCTAGCAACTTAGATGTGATTGGATTGGCGAGGTAGGCGACGGCGGTGGCTCTAGTTGATGGATAACCGGCGGTGGAGTGCTCTGACGAGGTTTTGGGTGCGCGCAAAAGGTTTGCGTAATCAAGGCGATACGACCGGGTCATGCACGAGGACCAATGGTTGTCGGCGGCGACGGGAACACGACGGCGACGGTGTAACAGTGCAGTGGCGCAGCTTTGACAACGAGATGACGCTACGGTTTTCCTCCGGCGAGAAGATGGTGCGCACCAGGTAGAACACGTCAAGGCAAACCTGGCGGTGCAGACGATGACGACAGGGAATCGCCGGTGGCGATGGAATCGATGAAGAACAGCGACGGCGGAGCTAGGGTTTAAGCTTCGATTCCGACGAAGTGACGGTGATCTAGGGCTCAGGACTTTGGGGAATTGGTAGCGGGGGTTGAGGCGATCATTTTGACATGCACGCCGAGAGCTTTATAGCCTGTAGCGACGGGGCTACGGGAAAGTCCAAACGCGGCACGGCGATGGAATCCAATTCGTGTCCGAGACAGAGACGATGAACAGTAACAGAGATGGGCCCACATGTCAGCGGCGAATGCTACGGTGAGTTGGTGTTGCACAAGCCAGGTGTGAGACTAACAGGTGGGGACGGGTGCGAGCGAGCGGGAGAGAGAGGGAAACGGGCTAGCGCACAGAAATGGGCCGAAAGTCAGGGAAAATGGGCCAGGGCGAGAGGAAATCGGCCCGAAGGTTTTTCCTAGATTTAAATAGATTTTGTATTTTAGAAATACTAGAAAATCCAAATGGCAAATTAAAAATAGCAAATGAACTCAGAAAAATTCCAGAAAAATCTAAAAAATATTTCAAAGCAAAGGGCTCCTCAGCCTGGCTTGGTTGATGCAGCAAGCAGGCGCACGTGTGTGGCATCATGGGTTACGCACACTTCTCTCGTTCGCAAGTCTCTTCTGATGCAGCTAACCAAACAACATCTTAGCACAGTCTAACCCAACAGAAATAGACAACCAAACAACCAACCATTGCATCTACTCAGCCGAACCTAGTTAGGCCTGGATGACGCATACGGATCAAGATAAGGACATGCAGACAACCAAACACACCCTTTGTACATGCACAACAGTTTAGATTAGCCAACATATGTATGATGTCTACTGGCGATGTATTCAAATGATTGGCATAAAAAAAATGTGATACAGCCTGACCCATACGGGTCATCCAGGCTAAACCTAACAAGACCGAGTGGATGCAATATGTGGTGTTTGATTGTCTGTTTCTGCTGTGCTAGGCTGTATTGAGATGTTGTTTGATTGATTGCATCAGGAGAGTGGACGCATGACTGGATGCAATGTTGGGTTGTTTGGTTGCCTGCATGTGGCGGTGTGTGCTCACCTCTTGTAGTAGGTGGTGAGAATACCCCTTAGTAGAATGTGTTACTAGGATGAAAAAAATGGCTAAGGACGTCATGCTTAAGCTAAATATCTCATCACCACCACAGTTGGGGTAAGATATGAAGAAAAGATTAGGCTGTCAAATAACTTCCATTTCAATACCAGAATTTTCATAAGGATGGATTCGAGTCCACGTTGGAGCTTACAAATACAATGTTGGATAGGGGCATTTTTCAGATTGGTCATGTACGCCACTAACTTCCATTTCAATACCAGAATTTTCTTACGAAAGAAAAACTAAATTTGTAGACTTGAATTCAAATGGAGTGAAATTCTCTCTGACTCGTTTACATCCAAAATTACATAGTAATTCCATATACAAACATCAGATACTAAACTTGTCAGACACTAACATTGTCAGATACCAACACCTAGAATTCTAGAATTCATAGTAGTCCAAGCTCCAGATACAAACATTGTCAGATACAAACATCTAGAATTCTAGAATTCATAGTAGTCCAAGCTCCAGATACAAACATCAAATGCATTCATTGTCAGATGAATTGTACATGTAGTAGAGAAATCCATAAGTTCAGATATCCAGAAGTCTTTACACGGGTAATGCCAGACCCAAGGAATGCCAAGGTTGCCAAGCAGTTCAGATATCCAGAAGCCTTCGCACTTGGGTAATGCCAGACCCAAGGAATGCCAAGTTCAGATATCCAGAAATCTTTGCACTTCGCTCAAGGAATGCCATGGTTGACAAGCATCTCAATTGGTAATAGTTTCAAAAGGTAGAACTTCAAAACATACAAAATCAACATAATACTCTATTTTGGTTGTTTGTTTATTGCTCTCAGATGTTGGGCTGCTCAAGATGAGATCTTGGCCTCCTCGCCACTTGGGTCAAAATTTGATCACAAATTAAATATGACGATACTCTGAAATAAATTAGACCTTGAGCTTCAAAATAAGATCTTGCAGACAACCAGAAGTTCAGATATCCAAACCGAATCACACTGAACTAAAGAGGTTCCAGAGACAACCAAATAGTGCGAAAAATGCATGCACAAATGTGAGCCAGGCTTATGCAGGAAACCAAACACACCCAGAAAACAACAAGTAATCTATAAGCACAAGACCAATTTATATCCAATTGTCCTATTCAATCTCAATTTGACATCAGTTCTTCATCGAGCATGTGTTGAGCCCATAAACAATACAATTATTTAGCAATCTCAGCAAATAGCAGAACTAGCAGAAATGTCACCAAATAGTAGAAATAGCAAAAATGTCAGCAAATAACAGAAATAGCATAACCTTTGGCCATTGTCCCTCTCCAATGCATCAGCAAGTATGAGAACATCATGGGCTGACCCTTCCCAACCAGCAAGGACATAAGTAAATTTAAGATCAAAGTCAACAACAGCTATGATATTCTGGGTAGTAGTGCCCTTCCTACCCCTAAAGTTTGCCGATACTTTTGTAGGAATCCTTGCGAGCACATGGGTGCCATCAATTGCACCAATGCAATCTTAACACACATGGAAGCAATTTAAGCCAGCTCAAACCTCTCTACAAGTTGAGTGTGAACCAAAGGTTATAAAAGTATATTTTTACCTTGAAGTATGGATTGAACCTCCTATTTGTTTGAATTTTAGTAGGGATTTTAGTGGAGGGTGGACAAATCATCTTGTTGCACAACTCCCCAACAACAAAGATAACCTCCTGAAAGTATCAGCTAATGGTCTCAACAGATCTCCTAAATATTAGCTGCAAAGCCCTAAACCTATGGTTGTGGCCAACAACGAGGAGAAACATGATCACTTATTCCTCAACACAGGTATTAATGCTATCTCGCAGTAGCTGTCTTGTACGAAACAAATTACAGAGATGGAAAAAGGGTGCCCTCCTCGTCCTAAGCTGCTCCAAACAATGTGTCATATAAATTGTAGATCCATTGTAGGTTCGAATTACCGAGCTATGTCCCTTTCTACCATAAGACCATAGGTAATCGTAGGAGTGGACTGTCTAGCTCTAGCTCTTCTAATTATGGCAAGCATGTAAGCACACGAGGCAGCAACTAGACCAGCACCCCTCACAATTAGGAGTTGTCGTTTACATGCCAAGTCATCCATCTATGAACCAAATACATAATCAATATATTAGTATTCCATGATGGTGGTGTCACAATGTCGTTGCAATTACAGTTGCATGCAGCAAGATTACATGCATATATGACACAGCTGCCACATCCCAAGGATGCTCCTCCAGTGGTATACCATCATCGACCAAGGATGCAATGCTCAGGAAAATATTGATGGTTCATATTAAAAAGTGTCGTTGCAATCACAGTTGCATGCAGCAAAATTACATGCATATATGACACAACTGCCACATCCCAAGGATGCTCCTCCAGTGGCATACCATCATCGACCAAGGATGCAATGCTCAGGAAAATATTGATGCTTCATATTAAAAAGTGTCGTTGCAATCACAGTTGCATGCAGCAAGATTACATGCATGTATGCCACGACTGCCGCATCCTAAAGATGCTCCTCCAATGGCATACCATCATCGACCAAGGAGGTAATGCTCAGGAAAAAAATTGATGCTTCATATCAAGTATGCAAATTACCAAGAATGACTAGAGCAGTTTATGGAACTAAAACAAGCGTCGATCATACGGACGATATAGCAAAAACAATAACCATGCCTCAAATCTGCAACTAGCAAGGGTAGAATCAACTAAAGAAAGTATAGATCTAGGCATTCAAGCATGCAAATATTCTTTTTCTTATCATTTCAACAAATAACCATGCAAGAATTGAAATAAGAATACAGATCTAAGCCTACATAGCAAAAACAACAACTATGCCTCGGATATGGAACTAACAAGAGTGGAATCAACTAAAACAATGACTATGCCTCACATCTGGAACTAACAAGGGTGGAATCAACTAAAACAATTATAGATCAAAGCATTCTAGCATGCAAGAAGTATAGATCTAGGCAATTCATGGTCCAATACAAGATTCCATACCCATCGAACAGTTGAAAGAAACAGAAACCTCTTGTTCATCATGAAACTGAGGAAGAAAATCAGTGCCAGCTAGATCTACATGATTTCATGCCCATCGAACAGATCAAAGAAACAGAAGGATGAAGAAAATTACAGTACCAACAATCTCCAACAAAAACGCACATGGGAGAGGGGGAGGAATACGAGGAGATGGGGCGCCGGGGCCTTGCAGCGTTAGGTACCCTGCTGGACCACCGTTCGCCGGTCTTACCTCCGGAGGTGAGAGCGGTGAGAGCAGCGAGGATGAGTGCGGCCTTGCGCCTTGCATTCGGATGGAGAGCACGATGGTCAAAGTGAGAGGACGCGAGAGCAAATGAGAAGGCGATTGGAGGTGGAGGTAACCCTAGCGCTCAGCGGGTGGGGAGCCTGCACACGCATATGCAGCAAGTGAGAAGGCAGCCTGCATCCCACGGGCCAGGCTTGCGAGCGAAGCTCGCGACGGGCGTTTGCGTCAGGTTGGGGGAGCCTTTTGCACGCGTGTGGCCTGGCCCGACCGATGCTGTAGGCAACCAAACACGATGTTACTTGCATGCACAGATGCGAGCCAGACGCGAACAGGGAACCAAACACACCCCATGTGTATGCATGGCCTAGATTCACTCTCTGCATGCACGGCGGTTTAGATTAGCCAACATATGTATGATGTCTCTGGCGATGTATTCAAATGTTTGCCATAAAAAAATTGTGACACAGCCAAGCCTTGAAGGTGGTGATGGTTAATTAATTCAAAGGTTAACTTGCTTTGATGCTTCTTTCAGGTAGTTGTTGAGACTTGAGATAACATTTGTGCTCCTCCAAGTAGCGTTATTAATGTTCATGGCATGGACAGCCTACAACTCCTCCTGGTTCTTCTACACTTTATTTTTCACAATATTGTACTTTGTATACTTTGGTGTGTTGTTGACATCAGTGACTCCTAATGTTCATATGGCTACTATATTATCATCTATCTTCTTCAATTTGCAAAACCTCCTCAGGCTATATTGTGCCCATGCAGGTAATCGTTCTTCCCTTTGCGATTTTGTTATACCAACATTGTTGAGATCATGAAGTAGCTCATGCATGGTAGTAACTAGTAAGCACTATGAAAATTAATAGACTTTTATCAAGGACGGAGTACTCTCTACTAATTCTATCTCTATCATTGTAGCAGAAAGCTACCCGTACCCACTTTTACTGTCTAAACCATGCTTGTAAACTATAATTTTAACAGGTGTTATCATGGAGCTAGGCATTCAATTGTAGTTTATAAGCATGGTTTGAAAGTAGAAAGTTAAATTTATTTTGGAAATACAGATGGTAATCCACTATGCATCATTTAGGAAACATCGTGCTAGTTTATACAAGCAACTGAGTTAGACACTGTTCAAATTTTGCAGCAAATTCCCAAATGGTGGATTTGGATTTACTACATGTCCCCATTAGCGTGGATGCTTAATGGTCTCTTCACTTCACAATTTGGAGATGCTGAGAGAGAGATTACAGTGTTTGGAGAAAATAAAACAGTTGCATCATTTCTAGAAGACTACTTTGGGTTTTATGACTTCATCACAACCATTTGCCAATGGTAGCTTTTGTTCTCCGTGCTTTCCCCTTAATCTTTGCTTCACTATTTGCTTTTCCATCAGAAAACTCAATTTCCAAAGGAGGTAGACGAAAAAAGTGATATTTGTAGCAGTCATCCTCACATGGCTTTGTGCATTGTAACTGATCAGTATTATCTTAGGTGGATCCCAATTTATGATCATGTTCAAGAAAATTGTATTACAAAATAAATGCCAAGGAAACACAAAGTACATTAGCTTATCGAATGGAAAATTCAGAATAGACATCAGGATAGTGCTTTAATGATTTAGTTCACTAAATTTATGCTTAAGAAAGGGAAAAAACATGGTATACCGAGAAATGGTATGTTGCTTTTTAACCCCATGGTCCAGCTCTAAATGGGTTTCCCTAACAGAATACGAGATCATATTTTTTCTAGTTCCTGGACCTTTGATCTAATCACTAGATGAGAAAATTAGAAAATTAGCAATTCAGAAATTTAAAGGGTGGAAAAGAAAGGGGTTTATTGACAGTAACTGTTCAAACATCATAAGGACTGATCATCAGGCAGAGCTCAAACCAAGTCATATTATTTCACATTTATGATAATGAAGCTTCCTTGTTCACACAGCAATACATTTTCCAGGAGATATACATACCAACTTTGTAGGTCAACAGAGATGAAACAAATTTGGAGAGCAGTGGTTCATCTGCTTCGTAGCATTATCAATTTCAAACATGACCAGTAATGAAATTTTCATCCCGGTTAGATCAACTCAACACCATGCATAGATCGATGAAGCCACGCTTCAACATTTTTAAATCAATATTCAGTCACCAGGTTGGTTACACCATGACAAGCTCACTTGAAACCAAACTTGGGTTCTCTTGTTGCAGATCGTAGATCTTGTCGGTCATTCCTTCCTTCTGATAAGCTTCCACCAAGATGGAGTACGTCGTGGCATCTGGGGCACACTGCATATGCTTCATGTGTCTGAAGACCCTCTCCATCTCCATCAGATCATCTGCTTTCGCACATGCTGCAAGAACAGCGTTGTGAAAAGATGTATTTGCTGGTACATCAAGCCTCTCAGCCAGCTTGACCATACCCACCACCTTATGGAAAAGGCAGGCGTTACAGAACCCATTTATGAGACAACAGAAGGTCTTTGTGTCTGGCTTCATCCCCTCTGAACGCATCTGGTTAAATGTGTGCTCCATGTTTTTTGCATCGCCCGCCTCAGCAAAAGCCTCGATCACATTGTTGTATGTGGCAGTGGTCCATGGAAACGCTAATTTGCGCATGTACTCCATCACCGCAGACATCTTGTCGTACATCCGCTTCTTCCCGTAAGCGCCAATGAGAATGTTGAGTGTGCGAGTCTCGGGTTCAATCCCATAGCCTCGGAATTTCTCGTACCACTTCTCCATCAATTCGACCTGGCCCCTGTTCCCAAAGAGGCTTAAGATAATGTTCATGGTCCAGACATCCGGTTTACTAGTTGTGCCGTCGAGCATTGCAGAGAGAACTCTCTCCATGTCGTCCAACCTTCCAGCCCTGCCGTAGCCACTGAGAACTATGTTCTGCGTGACAGTGTTGGGTGCTATGGAGCGGTCAGACATCTCTTTGTACATGGCATCAACGAGGTCAAATCTTGAGGCGTCGACGCAAGCCTTGATGAGGGTGCTGTAGGTATAGACGTCAGGCTGGCAAAGCGGAGAGGCTTTCATGTCGCTGAGAAGCTGGAGCGCCTCATCCAGGAGGCCACTCCGGCAGTAGGCCGCAATCAAGGCCGTGTAGAGCTCCGGGGTGGGGTGGCATCCTTGGCGCAGCATCTCATCGAAGAGGTGGCGCGCTCGAGAAGGTTGCCCTGATCTGCCAAGCAGCAGGAGCAGCTTCATGTAGGTGCCTTCCTTGGGGTGGTAGAAAGGCTGCTCCTTGAGCATCTCGAAAACCTAGTAATGATTCTTCTTTAAGAAGCCCAATTTTCCCCTCTAACAATTCACGGTGGAGACTAGTACTCTAGATGGCAAACGCTCCTTTGCAAATGGATTAAGGAGGGGTAGATTACTAGTACCTGGAGCGCCTCTTGCCAGTTCTTGGCGTTGATGCGGTCGGCGAGGGCCTCGGTGACGGTGCACGCCCACGCCTTGGCCTCTGCCCGCGCGTCCAGCCGCTTCTTCACGTTCTTGATGGGGCCCCTCCGCGTCCTCCCGGATTGGGATTGGGACTCCGCCGCCCCCGGGAACTCCCCCGCCTTCCAGTGCCTCTGACGGTTCCTGCTGCTGCCACTGCTATTCCCCTCTGGCTCTCCCCCCGCGGCATTCCTAGAAGGCGGTGGATTTGGGGGTGGGCGCTCGGTGGTGCGGGCGCTCCGGCGGTGCGTGTCAGAGGAGGAGGTGGGGAAGGGGAACTCGCCGGCCTTCCAGTGGCGGCGGCGAGTGCGAGCGTCGGAGGTGTCGGAGGAGGCCGTGGAGACGAGGCGAGGGCGGAAGGTGGCGGCGGCGAGCGCCATGGCTATGCGAAGGCGAATGCGAATGCACAGCACAGGGAACTCTCAGGGGACGGAAGGATGATGGAGAGGGGTACAGATAACAAGATGAGTGAGTACTCTAGCTATTTCTAAAGATAAAATTTTTACTTTTTCGGAAAAAAAAAGAAGACTTTCTTTGTACAGAATCATTTTGATTCTAGGCTAGCCATATCCCATATGTATCTTCTCACAAACAAAAACCAAGGCAATGCCAAATTGCAAAGTAAAAGAAGATGATGAAGCAGCAACTAAACAAAAGATTGCACACACCATTCAGGCTCATATCATTGATTTATACACAACAAAAACTGACAATCATCCAGATTGGAGTGGAACAATGAAGCCAATTTTTCTCCTTTTCTCTTTATACTCTTCGAGTATAGAATACAAATATCAAAGTTATTGATACAGCAACCACTCTCTCTCTCTCTCTCAACAACTCGTGGCACCGACCACACCAGGTAAGCTTTCCAGACGTTTTTACAAACTAGTACTGTACATTATTCAACTCACACACCACTCCACATGAATCAAACAAATACAAAAAATGAATTATCGATCAATCGCCGCTCCTTGGGAATGAAATTATATCAATTCATCATGTATTGAAACGACATCAATCTCCTGCTTCCCACAATGTTTTCTTGAGTAAAATACTACAGGTATCTCTCTATCTTTATCTCCTAGTATAGTATGCTTTCCTTTTCTTGTTACGCTTCACTTGGACGAAAATGCTCCACTCTTTGACCGAGGTGGCCTCACCTCACGCTCAGGGGCGTCACTCTTGCCGCTGCTCTTCTTGCCCCTTAATGGCTCAGTTTCTGAATTCTCAGAGATCCGGTCCTGTTGCTGTCTCCTTTCCTGCAAATCCAGTGACTTGTGTTCAAGTGTTCAACCCATGTGGCAGTGATAAACAAAGCTGTCATTTCATTATGCAAATGATAAACATCAATCACAAGCTGCACAATCCTCTCTAAGTGCAAGTATATTGTTCATCTGCCGCTAATTTTACTGTGACATGAATATTGGATTAATAATTAATAAAAAAGGTAGCAGGAAAATGCACAGTTTCCAGGTATATTACTAATCACATGTACACATGGTATTTTTGTGAATCAAAGTATCTAACCTCTTGAGGTACGGGTTCGTTAGAATCCAACATCCGAACCACCTGGTCCATCCTTGGTCTCTTTTCAGCATTCAAATTGATACACCTCAGAGCTGTCAAAAGGGCACGTTTGAGCTCCTTTGTCGACGGTCTCCTCTCCAGGTTTGGATCCACCACTTCTTCCGAACGTCTGTTGGCGACCATCATTTTAAGCCAGTCAACTAGGTTTACCTACAGTTGAGCAGCAGTGTGTTAGAAAATGAAGGGGGCTATCCACTACCCAGCGTACAATACTTTGCAAATTAGTTTGACTGATAACTCAACTTCTTGAGTGCTTCCCAAGTGATTCTGTTTGTATGCTTTTTTGTGGTAACTTGCAAATTTAGAAGTACACTTTTAGGCAGACAAGGTTTGATTAAAAAATGCACCTGTGTTTGCTGAAATGAACAACATTATGCTGAGAAGTACCCCTAAAACCCTAAGCACAGCAGCTATTATGCTTATGGAAGCAACATGGCAATTCTGACACAGAAAGCAAGAGAAAGCATAAATTTGGAATAACAAGATAAGGCTAAGTGGCATCAACCACATTTACTCCACAAGTGCTGGATAAAACAAATATTTGGTTGCAACTACAGATGGAAAGATACTAACTTGGATAGTTACTTACAAGGACAACTACTAATAGAAACCATGATTCAACTCATCCACATCTACACGGATGACCTGCGTGAGGGTTTTTTCTTTTTTTCGAGAACGCACAAGAGCCTTGCATATCATTCCATTAAGAAGAAAAAGAGCACAGATACAAGCCAGAATTTACATAAATAAAAAAAACAGGAAGACCTAAGGAGTAAATCTCCCAGTAGATGGCGCCTCTCGACCTTTAGCACCTGCCAAACGCCAAAGGCAGTGCTCTTCGTGAATCCGTTGAAGCAGGAGAGGTAAGGGGGTCGACTCGTTATTGAAAACGCTGCTGTTCCGCTCCTTCCAAAGCATCCAGGAAACTAGGATGACACATGTGTCTAGGTCTTTTCTTGCTTGAGAAGGAAGGTTACCTCGCGCGGAAGGTTACCTGCGTGAGGTTGCAATGCATCTTGTCTAATTTACCCTAAACTGAATCTTGCATGGGGCGGTTCATTCAGTTTATCCCTCGTTGTTATATAATTCTGTTTTATGGCTGTTGCACATTACGCTGCATCACATTCTCCTAAAAAAAGCAACACTAGCAATCTAGTTCTACAGTTCGACTGTTTTGTTCGGTAAGAGATGTTATTAAATCTTGTATAGTTTCTGTTTACAGTGTTCAATAGTTAGTTAATGTAACAGAAATGAATTAAAAAAAAAGCCAAAAAAGATAAAGACAACAATTAGGATACTGAATTTTACAGGAAAAAGATCTTAACAAGTATTACCTCATTTGGGGGGCGATCATAGTCTATTGGATCTCTACCTGTAATAGCTTCCAACAAAACAACCCCAAAGCTGTAGACGTCACTCTTTTCATTCAAAAGTCCACTGTTTGCATACTCAGGCGCAACATAGCTGTAAAAGAATAAAACAAATGTTGAGTAAAACTAACATACTCAGACAATTTTCTTCACCAGATTACAATGGACAAGATTTGAAGGAAATACAAAGAGAAAGTGCCTCACGTATACAACGGCATGAAAAACTTACCCAAATGTACCCATAACTCGAGTAGCAATATGACTTTTACCAGCACCAAGCATCTTGGCCAAACCAAAGTCGGATATTTTGGCATTAAACTCATCGTCAATCAAGATATTACTAGACTTTATGTCACGATGCACAACTTTTGGTTCAATTGCCTCATGCAAGTAAGAAAGGCTGAAAATACAGCAGTCTGTATCAAATTATGTTTTCCAAACAGCGAGAAAATAGGTCAGAAAATAACAACTATCTAATGACCAAACAGAGCACCACCATGTTATTAAAAAAAGCACTAGTAAAAGTGATCATAAAATAATGACAAGGACCAACTGAAACTTGCATAACCTCAACCTTTCATCTAATCAGAGCTGATCCATATCCAAACTTATGACAATGACTACTAGTGACTAGTAATACTAAATTAATCAAGAAGTTGCAAAGATTGAAACATTTGCATCAATCAGAATGGTCATTAAATGGTACAGATCCAGTTCACAGTTTGCACACAATGAATACAACCTTGAGAGTAGAAAAAATGTTGTATAAATAACACTTCTATCCAAAAGAGGAAGCAAGTTAAGGCTCAGTGAAGGAGTTACTCACGCTTTTGCGGTCCCCAAAAGAATTTTCATGCGAGCTAACCAAGTGAGAGAGCTGTACTGGGACAATTCTCCATGGAGCCAACTTTCGAGATTCCCATTGTTAACATACTCATACACAAGCATCCTGGTTATGCATACACATCAAGCAATTCCTGTCATTATTTTCTTGTTTATTCATTGCTAAAAGGGTCAATACATACAAGGCCATATTCTAGAGCAAAATGAAAATGAAATCCTCATATTCTGACCTCTGAGTACCTTCAACGCAATATCCCAAAAGGCGGACCAAATTCTTGTGGCGGACATGACCGATTGCCTCAACTTCCACTCTGAATTCTCTCTCAGCCTGTCCTCTGCACAAGACAAGCAATCCTAGTATAAGCAAAAAGGAGCCAAAACGATAAACCCATGTACTGCCACTGCACCAGCCAAAAAAATTTACATTAAAAACTCACAAATTGTTAAGGATTTTCTTGACAGCAACCGGGGTGCCATTTGACAATCTACCACGATACACAACACCATATCCACCCTCACCAATTACGTTTTCCTTTGAAAAACGGTTGGTTGCAAGCTCTAGATCTCTGAGAGTGAACCAATGGCCCCAGCCAAGGTAAGAAACCTCAGGTAAGCCCGACAATGGCGCGGGGTCGGTAGTAGCATGCGCTGAAGACTGTTCACAGATGGAAACAGATTGAATTCTGTCACAGTCATCTGCATAACGAAAAGAACCAGAAAGATTGTTCTCTTCTCTTTGTCTCGACTTGTCCTCCTGAGCCAACTGAATTGTATCTTTATCAACTGATTCAACAGGTTCATTCTGAATGGCAAGTAGAAGCCCATCGTGTACAACAAAATCATTGGGTGAAAATTGGTCTGCCACCCTGACTTCCTTGATATCTTTGCACGCAGAAGGTATCTGGGTCATCGGAAGCTCCATGAGTGCTTTATGTGACCGTTTGATCCAACTTTGGATGGTGAGGCATATGACAAGGATGAGAAGAACACCCAAGAGGGATGCTCCAACAGCTATCCCAATGACAACCCAAAGTTTAAGGCCAAAGACAATTGTTTTCTCATGAAGAGATTCTGTTAGAGTGGAGTTGGATGACATCTTCTGATCATCAAGTACCTACATGGGGAGGATAGGAACGTCACTCAAAAATGCAAAGCACCGCTTAATTCTGTGCAAATGTAGCTTATTATTGTTTATGCAAAACCACACAATGGCATTTGGACAAGATCAACTGAAGCAGCCTGACCTGTCAACTACCATTCCCATACCTAGAGCTTACTTATTGTTCCCAATTAAGTATGTCAGATCGAACAGTTACAGGTTCACATAATTAATATACTGGTATGAGCTCTTAAGAAGCCGATTAAAGCGCTTTGGATTGTAGTAGAACGGATGCAAGTAAATTAAAAGTAAGACTTCACATTAGATCAAATAAATTACTAAATATTAGGCCAATGAATCCGTCGTTAATTCGGACTGCAACAGCTTATATTAAATGGACAGATGGAATATTTACAGAAGCGCATGATGAACATGTACACATGGTCAGAATACATAGAAAGAATTGGGCCAAGTCATCCCAACATCCGTAGTTGAAGAAAGTGCCAAAGAAGAATCTTTGTGGCTTGAAACACCTCGTAAAAGCAAATTAAATTCAGCGATGGTAGTCCATCCACCACGACATTAAGCTAGCATCTGAAAACTCAATAACATCCTAGATTGCACAAGAACATCCTTGCTTTGGTTTTTTTTGGGGCGGCTTTGTCTGCTTGAGTCTTGACACCCTCTTGTAAATGTTTCTTACATTCTTCACTGATATATGAAAGGCACGCTGGCCATTTCATCAAAAAAAAAAAAACCTCGGACAGAAACCTGGCTAGAGAAAAAAAAAAATCAATCTTTACAGCCTGCAGGTGAGAGCTGCAAAGCATCCTAAATCTGGCTGCGGAAATGCAAGCATAGGGAAGGGAATGGCAGGCAGTGAGGGGGGAACGAGGAAAAGGATGAGATCTCAGATTTGCAAGGAAAAAAGAAAGCAGGCAGCGGCACCAGGCAGCAAAACAAATCAATCAAGAAAGAAAGAAAGCTCAAGCAAAGCAAATGTGGATGTACAGGATAGGATGATACCTGAGAGAGATCCAGGAAGCGCAGCAGGAGAGCAAGAGCAATTGCAAAATTTTACAATCGCAGTTGGGAGGGTGACTGAATTCCCTATAAAATTGGGGGTCATAAGGTGGGATGGCGCAGAAGTTGGACAGGAGTTATCAGCGCGGTTGGTAGTCCCCTCGAGTCGGTCGGGTGTGACGGAGAAGAAACCAACCGAGCCGAGACGAGTGAACAAGCTAGGCTCGGCAACTGCAAGACCAAGTGAAGAAGCAACCGGTTGCAACTTTACAAGTTGATTGTGAGTAAATGCAAAGTAAAGCACACGCTGCCGGTCATGCAGCTATCTATCGGAATATGCGGTATGTCATGCCAGAGAGATGCAAACCAAAGGATTTCCAGTGATGACGAGCAAGTACCAACTAACCGGAGTAGTTGCTTCATTCTTTCATTATACATTTATATGCTTCTCTTGGGTTCGATGTCATTGGATCTTCCACGATACCGACATCTTCTTTTTGGGACTGTTTGGTTCACGCCCCAACGAAACAAACAAAAAGATTAGCATGGCCAAAATTTGGCAAAATAAATGACGTTGGTTTGCGACTAAACCAAATTTCGGTGTTACCAAAATTTGGTGAGTGATTTTCTCTCCTTCGGATTGCCTCCATGTGACACTGAATTTCGTTGGCGTTACCAAATTTTTGCTAGCATTAATAAATATTAGTAGCAAACCAAACGATATCCAATTTTTATCGGTGTTACCAAAATTTGGTTTGGCTCATGTTGCTAACAAACCAAACAGGCCCTTGATTTCGTGATAGATAATGCCACTAGGGAGGTGTCGTAGCAAAGAGACCAGACAGTACAAAAAAAGGGGACTCCAGTTACCGCAAGGGGAACTAGGGGCTTCTCGGAAAAGGGGACTGATACCAAGAGAAGTAAATGTGTACTAATTGCCTAAGAAAAAAAATTCCTTTTTCATTACATGGGGGGAGGCTATTTATAGTCTTCCGACCAGGACACACGAGATTATAGTTCTAGCCCTAAAAAGACCAACGCTTGTAGGGGCTTTTCCTTCTTCCTCACGTAGCCTTCGATTCATGGTGGAACCTCCTGGTTTTAGTCCATCCGGCCGATACAAGCGGTCCACCGGCACCTCTTCCCCTTCGCATCGTGCGGGGTACCCCCGGGCCGAGGGGCCCTGGACGCCCTTTAGTGCTCAACAGGTGGCCCCTACTGCGGTCCCGGGGGCTTCCTACATCCTACGGTGCCCCCGAAGATACCCTTCGAGGGGGTGCGCCTTCTGCTTGTGGTCCTCGGGGACCTCCTGGTGGCCTTCGGACGCCCCTTGGGGCTCTACCGAAGGCACATCTGGTGTCTTTCGGGGGGCCCTAGCCGCACTTTCGGCCTTGGTCCCCATGTGCCTTCCGGTGGCCTTCGCACGCTCTTCGTGGCCTTTTCGAGGGCATGACTAGTGCCCTTCGGGAAGGCACCTAGTCGAGCCTTCGGCCTTGACCCTCGGGGGCCTCCTTGTGGCCTTCGTCTGGTCATCAGGGCCAGTGGGCCACCCCTACGATAAGCCCCTCATGGTCAAGGTCCTGCTTCGTCATGGCTGAAACTGCGTCTTTTTTTCGCGGGGTCCAGGCGGAGCGGGAGCTCTCCAACTCCGTGGGACACGCGGCCTGAGAAATGATGGAGGCCCTCGAGGGCACTGTGACAAAGCTCGACGTGGTGCCCCCTCCACGGTGCCACAGCGTGGAGGAGATGGACACCACTCTGGGCGCCTTCGTTGTGCCAGAGAGGTGTGCCTACCTGCGGCTGGCGCCTACGGGGATCACTGTGCGAAGGTGTCCTGGCAGGCAGCTTTCGCTACCCTACAGAAGGCCGGCTGCGCGCATGTTGATGCCCTCGTGAGTTGCTCCGTGCCAATGGCCACCATGGAGGAGGTTGTAGCCAGACACCGCCAGATGCAGAAGACGAGCAACGTCTTCGTCCAGGATATCTGGGCTCCGCGAGGCGATGATGTTGCGATGGGCTCCCTCTGGGCGGTGCAGTGTCAGAAGAGGAAGGGGAAGGCTTCGGCGGAAGACGAAGACACCGGTGAGCTGGGGGGCCACCACCGTAGACAAGGTGTGACCCTTGACTCACTCCGGGTGGCCCAGATCATTTGCTTTCTCAAACTAAGCTTAGTTAGCTCTCCCCTCTCTTCTCTCTTTTTTTTGTAGCATGGATCGCTCCAGGGCCTGCGCTCCAAACGGGGTTAAACGGAGGGGTTCACCCTATTTTGTAATGAAATCCACTTTTGAATGAAAAATGTTTGGTTGGAAAAGCATCTTGCTGTGGAGTTTGTGTGATTCGCTTAGCATGCTTGGCAGTTATGAACTCTGGACTTGCGCTTTGTGCAGGGGGACTCGTCGCCGCTTCGATGTGCTGCCGGGCGGGGGGTTGTCAGCGCCCCGGGTAGCACCACCGAGACCCTCTGTGCTCTGAGCTAGTCCCAGGATCCAAGGCTAGCTCGCACAGTCATAACAGAGATGAAATCACAACTATACAACAAGCTAATGAAGAAAAAGACAAATTAATATTAACATAAGCAAGCGACCTTATGGCCAAGGTTGTTACAGGGGTGCCTCACCGGGCTTACAGCAAAAGAGAAATACATTGCAGCGGAAACACAAAAGCTCACAGGGTCCACTCGACTAGCCCACAAGCTCAACGAGTGGAGGACGTCCCCTAGGTTGCAAGGTCCTCATAGAACTCCTCTTCATAGAGCACTGAGCTCCCTGGATCACCCTCCTCTGCTGATCAAACAGAGGGCGTAAGGTCATGAGTACTTTGAATGTACTCAGTAAGTCATAGGAGAATGCATGCAAGTAATAATCATGTAAAGCTTGACAAGGAAGAGCTGTATGGTTAGTTAGCAGAAAGCAACTTTTACAGGAGATACAATAAGTAAACTGCAAAGCACAAGTTGAAAGAATACACATAAGTAAACAAGTTCCTTTGAAAACACTTGTGGACACCCTATCAACAACCAGACCTCACTGTGATCACCCTAATCACAGCTCGGACCACTCTAGAACACCCAAGACCTCCTCAAGGCCACCACGTTTTGAAGAAAAGTCTAACCCTTGCGTGAAATCTCCGGGCATGACCATAACCAAGGTCGCGGCTATTCAAATAGATTTATACTCTGCAGAGGTTACTCACTTTACCCACAAGAGGTAGTCGCTTGATACGACACACGTTTGCTTAGAGTGTGAATCAAGTAGAGACCACCACCAGGCTTTTACAAAGGTCCACTTGACTCGGTTCTGCTCGCTAAGGTTTCGCCATCCTGGCCCCCTCTTACGATGTTCTCAACCAAAACATAACCGACTCAAGCTTTGCTAGTTATTGCTCCCAGTCCATCCTATACTGGACATGTGGTTGCACGGTAAGACCCAAATCAATAGTTCAAGGTTAAGTCCTTAGTTGGCTTCTTGGGCGAGACTATCTACATCCCAATGTGCTCTCGGCACCCACACTAACCACCTTCCACTCGTCCGAGCATAAAACATTTTGGGGTTCCTCCCGGCCAAAGGACCACCCTAGTACTGGCACACAAGTTTTAGTGAAAGCGACAACAGATGTCGTGAGACACACAGGCCACACTTCGTATTAAACAGCAACACAGGCCGTTACTACACAAGCCACAAACCGTGTGCACTGGGGTAAAATAACATTGTTCGTTCAAGAAAGAGATCAACGTGAACTAGAGCAGGGCTAAGCCAGCACGATACCCAGGTTGGTATACAACAAGAAAGACCAACTAAGAGTACCCATCCTAGGGATGTCCAAGGATACAATCAAGATGTATGTCTCAAAGAACTCCAACAAGAATATCAAATACCTCACCAAACTAGAGCCAAAGAAAGGTTACAGAAAAAGATGGAAACAAGAGCTTGAATCGCTCAACAAGGGCTCAAATAAGGGAGGTCTAGCTCAAAGGAGGAGGTCCAAAGCACTGGGCAACCAACAGATGCCAGAGAGCTCTATCGGGCCTTTTATATAGGCACAACGAGGTCCTAAGAGAGGAGGACACTGTATTTAATGCACATGATGGGAGCAGGTGATGGAGGGAAAAGGAGCAAGTCAAGGAAGTGACCCAAGAGGGAACTAGTATTGCAGAAGGAACAACATTTAATGTGATGCAACAGTATTTTATGCGCGTGGACTCTCGTGGTACTTGAGACACGATGAGATGAAGAAGAAGGTGGGCAGAGGACCTAAGAAAGGGGTCCCACTGGACGGGTGGTTGCTACCTCAATGGTGGTCTTTGCAAAAGGACCAGGAAATCCTGAGGACAAGGAGGTCCTGAGGAGGTCGTGATCGCAAAGGTGGTCTTTGCAAAAATACCAAGAAGTCCTGAGGACAAGGAGGTCCTGAGGAGGTCGTGACCGCAAAGGTGGTGTTTGCAAAAAGACCAGGAGGGTGGTCTTTGTAAAAAGACCGGTCGTGACCAACAGGAGGTCTTAACCCAAAGGGGGAGATTTTGACCAATAGGAGGTCGTGACCCAAGAGGGTGGTCTTTGCAAAAAAGACCGAGGAGTGGTCTTTGCAAAAAGACCAAAAGTGATCATGAGGAGGAGATCCTAAGGATAAGAGGTCAAAGGCATGGCGAAGCAAGGCTGCCCGATTCGAATCGGGCGGTCCTAAAGGAAAGGAACGTTCGGACCACCCGAACACTTGACTAGATCGGGTCGTCTAGTTTCAATTGGACGGTCCACAAGGATTTGGATGCTCGGACTGCTCCGAACGCGCCGTCAGGATCGAACCACCCATTAAGATCCAACGGCTGGAAAGAGTAGGAGGTCCTGAGGAGGTCCAGGGGTGGTCCTGCGTGGAACCACGTAGACACTCCAAAGGAGGAGGTCCAAGGGAGGATGTCAAGGGAGGTCCTGATGGTCAGGATAAAACAAGGGGAGGTCCTGACGGTTAAGATTGAACAAGGGAAGGTCCCAAAGGGAGAAACACATCCCCAAGCTTTGAATTTTGAAAATCAAAGATGTTTAAAACACAAACCCGAGATTGGAACAAACCTACAGGGAGATCCAAACACAGGGGAGATCTGAACCTACAAGGAGGTTCAAACACAAAGGATGTCTGAACCTAAAGGGAGGTCTAAACACAAAGGAGGTCTGAACCTAAAGGGAGGTCCAAACACAAAGGAGGTCTTAAGGAAGGAAAAACTAGGCCAAAGGATACACAGGAAGAACAGAGAAGGGAAACTAAAAGCCAAAGAACATCAATAAACTCAAGATCGACCAGAAGAGTTAATTGGAGTTCAATTTATTCAAGTTAAATCTCCAAATTTTCCAAAATTCCCATGTTAAGCTTGAGCAAATGACAGAACCGAATGGTTACTTTTGAGTTTTGAATTTTTTTTCAAAAAGGCTCCAAAAATTGGGATGTTACAAACTTACACCCCTTAAAGGGAATCTCGACCCCGAGATTTGAGCTGGCTAGAGAATAGGTGGGGAAACTCAGCCTTGAGGTCATCTTCACGCTCCCAAGTTGCTTCTTCTTCGGAGTGATTGCTCCACTGGACTTTGCAAAACCAGAGGATCTTGCTTCTTGTCACACGCTCAGATACTTCCAGAATCTTGATGGGCTGCTCTTTGTAGGAGAGGTCTTCTTAGAGGTCCACAGCTTCTAAAGGCATTTGCTCTTCTGGCACCTGTAGGCATTTCTTCAATTGAGACACATGGAAGACATCATGTACACCGGATAATTGAGGTGGGAGCTCCAATTGGTAGGCAACTTCTCCTCTTCTGGCTAAGATTGGGAAAGGTCCAATGTACCTTGGTGCAAGTTTATCACTGACTCTAAAACGATGTAGCCTTCTTGAGAGGTGACACCTTAAGGTACACATGGTCTCCGAGAGCAAAGGTTAAGTCTCGATGATGATTGTCTGCGTAGCTCTTCTGCCTGGCCTGAGCGGTCTTTAGCTTTTGCCTTATTGATCGCACCTGATCTTTGGCTTCTTTGAGGAGGTCTGGTCCGAGCACTTGACCTTCACCTGCTTATGTCCAGTACAAGGGTGTTCTACACTTCCTTCCATAAAGAGCTTCAAAAGGAGACATCTGAAGGCTTGATTGGTAGCTGTTGTTGTAAGAAAACTCAACATAGGGTAGCATCCGGTCCCAGCTTGTTTAGTTCTCTAGAGCGCAGGCTCTCAACATGTCTTCAAGAATTTGGTTGACTCTTTCTGTCTGGCCATCTGTCTGCGGGTGATAAGCAGTGTTGAAATTGAGATCGGTGCCCAAGACATCATGTAGCTTCTGCCAAAATCATGAGGTAAACTGGGATCCTCGATCCGACACAATCTTCCTGGGCACACCATGTTGACACACAATTCTTGCCATGTACAGCTCTGCTAACTTGTCTCCAGAATAGGTAGTCTTAACAGGAATAAAGTGGGCGATCTTGGTTAGACGATCCACAACCACCCAAATCAAGTCATAACCAGCTTGGGTCTTTGGTAGGCCAGTGATAAAATCCATCCCGACCTCTTCCCATTTTCACTCAGGTATGGGCAAGGGTCTCAAAAGACCTCCAGGTCTTTGGTGCATGGCCTTAACCTTTTGACAAATATCACACTGAGCCACGTACTCTGCAATCTCTCGCTTCATACTAGGCCACCAATACATTTTCTTGAGGTCTTGATACATCTTGGTACTCCCAGGGTGAATGGAATACAAGGCTTCATACGCTTCTTTGAGGATCAACAACTTGAGCTCTATCTGGTCTGCTACACAAATTCGCTTGTCAAACTACAAGGTGCCTTGCTCATCTTCTGAAAACCTTAAGGACTTTCCTTTCTTCATGCTACTCTTGATCTCTTTGACGTCTGCATCTTCCTCTTGAGCTCTTCGGATCTGATCTTGGAGAATTAGTTGCACTTGCAGAGCAGCCAAATGACCTTCTTCTACCAATTCAAGCTTGAGCTTTTGGAATTCTTTATGTAGTGTCGGCTGGCTCTGTTTGATCATCAAAGTGCTGCAGTAGACCTTCCTACTTAAAGCATTGGCTACCACATTAGCCTTTCTAGGATGATAATGTATTCCCAAGTTGTAATCTTTCATCAGCTCCAACCATCTTATTTGTCTCATATTGAGATCCGCTTGAGTGAAAATATACTTCAAACTCTTATGGTCAGTGTACACTTCGCAGCGATTACCGATGAGATAATGGCGCCATATCTCCGAAGCATGCACCACAGCTACTAACTCTAGGTCATGAGTGGGGTAATTGGCTTCATGGGGCTTCAACTGATGGGAAGCATAAACTATAACCCTCCTTTCTTGCATAAGAACACAGCCGAGACCTTGATGTGAGGCATCACAGAAAATTTCAAAGTCTTTTCAAACATCAGGCAAGATCAAAACTAGAGCAGTGGTCAAACACTTCTTTAGCTTTTGAAAGCTTTATTCATATTCTGGCGTTCAGACATACTTCTTTTCCTTCTTCAACAACTGAGTGAGAGGTATTGCTATCTTGGAGAACCCTTCTATAAGCCGACGGTAGTAACCAGCCATTCAAAAGAAACATCTGATCTGAGGAACCGATTTGGGTGACTCCCAATTGAATACATCTTTAACTTTGCTAGGGTTGACAACAACTCCTTTGGCAGACAAAACATGCCCCCAAAAAGGTAACTTCCTTCACCCAAAATTTACACTTATCGAGCTTAGCATAGAGTTGATGATCTCTAAGCTTATTCAGGGCAAGGCGGAGGTATTCTTCATGCTCTTCTTCGCTCTTAGAGTATAATAGGATGTCATCAATAAAGGCAATGATGAACTTATCTAGATACTCTATGAATATTTTATTCATCAAGTTCATAAAGTAAACAGGGGCATTGGTTAGTCCAAATGACATAACCGTATACTCATACAATCCATATAGAGTTGAAAAGGCTGTCTTGGGTATGTCTTCTTGATGAATCTTTAATTGATGGTAACCTGACCTCAAATCTATCTTGGAGAACACTCCGGCTCCTTTCAGTTGGTTAAACAAATCATCAATCCTTGACAGAGGGTACTTATTCTTGATGGTGACTTTGTTGAGTGCACGATAATCAACACACATATGCTGTGTACCATCCTTCTTAGCAACAAAGATCACTGGAGCTCCCTATGGTGAGGAACTCGGTCTGACAAAACCTTTAGCTTGCATCTCTTCAATTTGTTGTTTCAACTCGACCAAATCATTCACTAGCAAACGATAAGACCTCTTGGAAATTGGAGCAGTTCCAGGGACCAAATTGATAATGAACTCCAAACCTCTATCAGGCAGCATCCTAGGTAACTCATTAGGAAAGACATCCGGGAACTCACAGACCACTGGCACATCATCTACCGAAACTGTCTCGATGCTACAGACCACTGCTTCTCCAAGCTTTCCCAAGGAAGCTTCAAATCTGACTCTAATTCCCACTGGACTGACCACAGAGATGCTTCTATTCCCACAATCCAACACTGCTTGGTGATCGGTAAGCCAATCTATGCCCAAGATCACATTTAAGAATTTGGTGTCAATGATGATAAGGTTGGCTAAGAATTCTTCCCCTTCTATAACCACCTTAACTTGTGGGTAACCTTGGTTCGTACTTAACTCCGAACCAGGGGATTGAACCAACAAAGAGGTCTTAAGAGCAAAAACCTTCAATTGATGCTTTGCAGCAAAGCTTCAAGAAACAAATGAATGGGAAAGCTCCAGAATCAAACAAAACAGTCGCAGGTGCTGAATTTACGAGGAATTTACCCAGCACGACATCAGGGGCTATCTGGGCCTCCTCCACTGTGATATGGTTCACTCGGCCTCTCCCAAAGATCTGCGAGGTCTTGACTGGTACAACTGAGGGCTGAGGCACTCTACGTCCTGCTCCTGGCACAGGTGCTCTGGTTAGAGTGGTTGCCGAGTTGGACTTGACCAAAGCCGGGGCCTGCTTCAATGGACAATTACTGACATACTGTCCCAACTGGTTGCAACTAAAACAAGTGATTCCAGCAGCATGATTGTTGCTTCTTGGGGGCGGGTTGGCAGTGCCATTGTTGTTGATGTTGACGTTGTTGTTGGGGCTACGAAAAATAGGAGCAGCAGGGCGAGGGGTAGCCGCAGGGGCTCTAAAGGTGACCTGAGGAGAAAACCGAGCAGGGTGTTGAGCATTGGTCCTGGCTCTCTACAGGTGACCTTGGTGAGCACTCGGCTGCGACATCTTCCTCTTGTAGGACTCTGTGAGCTCACGACGAGATTCTTCTATGAGTAAAGTTTTGTTCACCAACTACTGGAACTCTGTATAATCATTGCCAACAACTTGGACCTTCAAACTGGGGTTGAGTCCTCTCTTGAACTGCTTCTGTCTAGCATCGTCAGTGGCAACATCCTCTGGGGCATAATGGGCAAGCTGAGTGAACTTATTGAGGTATTCACTCACTGTCATGTTCCCTTGTCGCAGCTCACGGAACTCATTTTTCTTCATCTCCACCTTCCCATCGAGGATATGAGAACGGCGGAAAGCTTTGGTGAATTCTGCCCAAGATATGTTTTGGTGGTTTGAATGAGCAGCACAATAATTTTTCCACCATTCTGAGACGGCACCTTCCAACTGATGTGAGGCATAAAGGACCTTCTCACGGTCGTCACACCGGGTGATGGCGAGTTCTTTTCAGTGGAGTGCAGCCAATCATCTGCGTCCAATGGCTCGGAGGAGCTAGAGAAGGTAGGAGGACGGGTCCTCAAGAACTCTGTCAGTCTTGATTGAGAAAAAACTGGTGGTGGTGGTGGTGGTGGTGGTGGTAGTACAACAGTTGTCTGGTTCTGGTTCAACATGGCAAGAAGGGCGGCATCTGTCTGATTTTGTTAAGCTACCATCTGACTCATGCTTTGCATCATTGCACTCATCATTTGCGTCTGTGCTGCCATAAACTGTCCCAAACCTGGATCTGAGGTTGTGGCTGGAGGAGGTGGGGGTGGTGACAAAGAAGGATCCACTGGCTCATCCTGGCCGAGTGAGTGGCGGGTTCGAACCATTTGCATAAACCTTCCCAGGCTTAAAAGATGAGGAGAAGAAAGAACACTAGTTAAGAGGGAAAAGCACAGAGACGAACGAGAACAAGAGAGATAGATGGATCAACCTACAGGGAAAAGGTAGGTTAAACCCAGAAGAACCAGTAGCTGAGAAGCTACTAAGAGAACTCAACAAAAGATCCTATTTACAGGACTAAGCGACAATGGAGTTAAAAGGGTAGCTTAGCAACAGCACTTTTATCCTAACCTATTGGGATGGTCAACTCAAAACCAGGCCCGATCCTATTGAAGTTACTGAGATGAGAGGGATCAACTTAAACTGCAAACAAAGTTCAGAGGAGGTAAGGCAAAAAGATCTAAGAACGAGGCGAGAAGAGAGAATAGAACAAGGTAAGAACAGAACAGAAGAAGATGAGAGAAGAATTTCTACTCATGTTGCTCTGTTGGTTTGATTTAGAAAATAGAATTTTGAAATTCTTGACTAAAATGACCATGCAAACTAAGGTTATGTCCTACAGCCGATACGGCTCTGATACCAGCACGGTCGGTGCCCTGGGTAGCACCACCCGAGACCATCTATGCACTGAGCTAGTCCCAGGATCCAAGGCTAGCTCGCACAGTCACAACAGATGGAATCACAACCATACAACAAGCTAATGAAGAAACAAACAAATTAATATTAACATAAGCAAAAGACCTTATAGCCAAGCTTGACAAGGAAGAGCTATATGGTTAGTTAGCAGAAAGAAACTTTTACAGGAGATACAATAAGTAGACTGCAAAGCACAAGTTGAAAGAATACACATAAGTAAACAAGTTCCTTTGAAAACACTTGTGGACACCTGTAACATCCCAAATTTTGGCTTGTGTTTCAAATGTAAGAAATTGAGGGTTAATTAAAACTTTTCCTTCATCCTTTTACTCTTGAAACTTTTCTGAAATTCTTGTAAAGGAATTTTGGGAAATTCAAAATCAAAAGCCTCAATTATCAAGTCAATAACCTCCTTGGTCAAATCTTTTGTCAAACCCTTGGAAATAATTTTCCCTGGTTCTAGGGTTGCTTGGTAACACCTCTGAATTATTTCATAATTTTTGGAAATTATTTGAAATATTTTAGAGGCAAGTCAAACCTTGGTCAAACCTCTGTCTTGACCTTCTGGAATTTCTTGAGAAAATTTCAGTGCACAAAACCCTCTGGAAATTTTATGGAAGGTTAACCCCAAGGTAAGCAAGCTCCAGTTAAAATTTCATAAATTTTGGAGTTGATTTGATGCCTCAATTAAATCCCCAAAGTTTCAGGTTTAAAAACCAAACCCTAACTGGTTTGCACTGTTCATTGGACTCGAGTCAGGCTCGGGCTCGAGTCACTTGACTCGACCGAGCCAACTAAGCGCACCGGCGCGTCGGCGGCGCGCGCGTCATCGGTAGTTAGATCTCCATCGGACGGCTCTCATTCGTAAGCATTCGACGGTCGGTTGCCCCGATTTTGGCCGTTGGATCTGATCCAACCATCGCGGATCGCATCTGCGTTCGCGTTAGCCGTTTCAAATCGGCGATCGCATCGTGGCCGTCGATTCTAATCCGGCGGTCGACATCGAGTGGGTTGGGCTTGACCGCGTTAGGCTGTTGGGTCGAGCGCCGCCGTTCTCTCGCCGACCGCGGTGGGCGACGTGGCGCTGGTCATCTTCCTCCTCTCGCGCGTGCGTGCCTGTACGCCATGGCAGTGAGAGGGAGGGGGTGCCTTGTCACCTCCTTGAGCCCTTTAAACGGCTCCCTCTGCAGCGCATTAATTGCCCGTCGTGCGGCCGCCCCCGAAGTCGTCGAACTTACCTGCTCCCGTCGCTCCAAGCGACCGCACGCTGCTGTGGACCGAAGACCATCCATGGGCATGTGCTTGCTACTCTTTTCGTCCCCTCGGCTACTTAAGCCCCTCAAGACCTTCAGTAGCTGTCTTTACACCCCCCTTGAGCTCCAGCTTGCACTCTCTCTGCTTGCTTGAGCCCAAATCTCCAGAACCCTTTCGGCCGCCATTGTTGGGCTGGGAGCTCCTCGGTGCAACCCGCGCTCAGTGGCTTTTCTTCCTTCTTTTGCTTGGTTTGTGTCCCTCACTTCTTGGAGCAAAACCCCTAACTTAATTGTAGTTGCTTTTCACAGGAGCAGCTCAATTTTGGGGATTTCCTCTTTTCGGCCGTGAGCACCCCCTTCTTCCTCACCGCCGGTAAGAAGCTCCATTTCCTAATTCTTTGCTCAGGAAGCATATATGGGCTATTGTGGAGCTGTAGTGATGACCCGGTCTCACCCTGGTTGCTCAGGTCGTCATCTACACTTCTTCTTCTTCGGTGCCGACGCCGTTCTTCGTCGCCGGAGCCACCTCGACCACCTCAGAGCTCCACGATGCTCGGTACCCTTCTAGTAGCCCCTAGAAGCTTGGGCACCCGCTGGATTGGTTTATTGCGGAGCTTTTGGTCATTATGCATTTCGGCCGTTTTGGTCACCGCCGCTCATCGTCGGCTAGCCGCCGTTCTGGGGCACTATTGCCAGTGTGAGTGATACCGATGGGTGCGCAATGCTATTGCGATTCCATTTTGGCACTTAGCTTCCGCCGCCGTGCCTTGGGTCGCCGGCGACAAGCCGGAGGGTGCCCTCGGTTTTGTTGTCGGACGAAAACGGCAGTGCCGTAATATCGTTCGGACACAGTAATGGCGTTCATTAATGATAATCATTGTTAATCATGGTTAGTAATCATTAGCTG
Organism: Ampelocalamus luodianensis; assembly: GCA_036346255.1. Lineage (NCBI taxonomy): Eukaryota > Viridiplantae > Streptophyta > Magnoliopsida > Poales > Poaceae > Ampelocalamus > Ampelocalamus luodianensis. The sequence goes on along the minus strand of CM070640.1, from coordinate 203,271 downwards.
TCCTAAACCCACCTCCTCAGTCGCTTGCATGTGGGCCCGCACATTTTAATCACCCCGTGCGCTAAACCACGTGTGCGTGGCCCACGGTCGCTGACCTGTGGGCCCGTCATTTTCAAACCCCTCACTGTGCGCGTGTGTTTAAACCCGGCATGTGACTTAGAGTCGCTGACCAGTGGGCCCCTATTGTCAGTAGCCCTGTTCAAATCGTAAGCGGCCCAATCAACCTCAGCCGTTCGATATTGGATCTGTGGCCGGGATCGTGGGAGCAATTGGATCGTCCAAGACTCCTCAATCCCAGCCCTTCATCGCTTGATCAACGGTCCAGGTTGTGCGAGCAATTGGACTGTCCGAAGGTCACAATGATCTGGACCGTTGGAATCAAATCCAACGGTGCGCGCGCGTGCGCATGTTGAGTCGGCCGTGCGCGTGGGCCATCGGATCTTTAATCAGCGGCCCACGTTGAGCCACGCCTTTTCTTTTCGGTTGAGGGATATAAAATTCCTCGGTGAGCTTTATCTTTCTACTGAAAAATGTTGTTAAAACTTTAGAAATTCATATCTTTTCATTATAGATCCTTTTGGGTGATTTGAGAGTGTTAATTTTCTTTTAGGCTAGAGATTAATCTAGAAATGTTTCAGGCCTGTTAAGAACCGAAATGTTGGGAATCGATTTTAGCCTTTTCAGCCTTTATTAAATATTCCAGAAATGCTATAAAAACTTAGAAAATCCATAACTTGTTCTCTGTAAATCCAAATAGAGCGAACTAAATTTTGTTAATTTCCTTTAGGGATGAACTTTAGTGAAGGACCAGTTTGCTAGTGGTCTTTGCTACTGATATAAATGATGTCCTAATTTTAGAACTTAGAAAAATCATAACTAATTCGTTGTAACTTCAAATGACCTGAAATTTTATATGGGTTATCACCACACCAGTAGGTAGCCACCCTAAAAATTTCAGCTCCAAAAATCTTTCTAGAAAATATTTTTGCTACGGTGCTAATTATGGCCGAAATAAGTTTTTTAGAGAATATCTTTTGCACCACAAATCCAAATTAGGTTTTTCCAATTCCTATGTCTAGGTATATTCCTATTATACCTTGTGTATAATTTTTGTCGCATTTGGATAATTTTTGCTTGCTCTTTTGTTTAAGTGTTGCCCGTCTTATTGGTTGTTTTCGTTCTTTCGCTTAGGATTCGATATTTGCGGCAACCCCGAAAACGACCCTCCGCAACAAATTGAGCAACGACAAGCGAGCAAGCGGTTTGATCATTTCCCATTGATCCCATTACTTTTAAAGTCTAATATTTTGCTTAACTTCTATGTATGCATTGCTATTTTGTTGTTAAATTGATTAGTTAGACCTCTAGTTGCATAATCTGTAGGTAAATGGTTATCCTCTACTACCTGAGCCTAGGTTATTTGCTGTGGTTAGAGTTCGATGGATGAACTTTTATCACTTAGTAGATTACGAATGAATATTGCTTAGCCATGCCTAGTTATCGGTAGTATTGGGCGATCATCGACTTAGTCGGTGATCTTGATCACACAACTACTTATACTACTCCATTATGTCCAACCCTTGTGTTCTATTGATTTACAAATCAAAAACCGAAAACAAAACTATATCTTGACTTGGGCACAATGGTATGTTGCTGTGATCTGTTGGGTGTGTGGAATGGTGCCTAAGTCCCCAAGGACCGAGTTACTTGTGTCACTAAGCCAGCGCTTATTGCGTGCTAACCACACGAGGGGATATGGAACCTCTCTTGACTAAGTACTTTGGGAGGTGTTAATTATGAGCTGGTTGGTGGGTGTGTTCTTGTGTGTGGTGTTTGGAGGAGCATTAGCGGGGCCGGTTAGGTCGTCTAATGTGTCCTTCTCCGTGGGTTGCGGCTCTTAATTAGCATCGTCCATTGGAAAGCGTCTTGTTAGACTTAGCCATGCCCGCATACCAAAGGAAGTGTGCTAACCGTGGGTGGTGGAAAGGCGGTCTATCGTGTGGGTACATTGGTACACCTGCAGGTTAAAACTATTCGAATAGCCTCGTCTAGGTTATGGACATGCTTGGTAAGGTCGTGCAAGAACTAGACTACAACCTTTTAAAAACTTAAACTTGACATGGGTGGTATGAAGGGTACTTCATGCTATTGTTGTGGTGACTATGGGTTAGTCACTTCTAGGTTGGTGTTGTTTTCTATCTATGTTATAATTGTCTCTCTTTTATTTGAACAATAAAAGTTAATTGCAAACTTGCTTTGAATCTACTACCTTATTGCAAATGAAAACTTGCTTTATGTTGAAAATAAGTCGAGCCTCATCCACTTAAATAAAGCTTGCATATAGTTAATTATAGTTACATTATCTCACACGTCAGTCTTGCAGTACAAAAACAATTTTTGTACTCATCCGCTTGCTTAATATTAATTGTTGCAGAGGAAGAAGGTGAGCCCCAAGGGCCTCACTTTTGTGAGTTGTGTTCTTGCTACTGTTTGGGACGATTAGCTTGGCGGTCCGGTTGGTTGCCTTGTGGGTAAAGGCACACCGATTGACTTTTGTTTATCGCCATCTTATGGCCATTTTGCTTCATTGTGTATTTACTTATTTGTATGACTTGTGGCGGTCGGCCTCTCTTTGTAATAACTCTCTTTATATTATCTATGTCTTTCAGTTGTTGCTTTTGCTTCGGCTCTATGTGTATGAATGGAATTGATGCATGATTTTGTAACGGGGTGTGTATACTGCAATTCTGGGAGGTATACATATCTCGAGGCTTGGTTTATTTGATTTGTACTGTTAGGACCAAGTGAATGGTTAAACAGTACAAGCCGAATAAACCGGGGTCCTCACAACACCCTATCCACAGCCAGACCTCACTGTGATCACCCTAATCACAGCTCGGACCACTCTAGAACACCCAAGACCTCCTCAAGGCCACCACGTTTTGAAGAAAAGTCTAACCCTTGCGTGAAATCTCCGGGCATGACCATAACCAAGGTCGCGGCTATTCAAATAGATTTATACTCTGCAGAGGTTACTCACTTTACCCACAAGAGGTAGTCGCTTGATATGACACACGTTTGCTTAGAGTGTGAATCAAGTAGAGACCACCACTAGGCTTTTACAAAGGTCCACTTGACTCGGTTCTGCTCGCTAAGGTTTCGCCATCCTGTCCCCCTCTTACGATGTTCTCAACCAAAACAGAACCGACTCAAGCTTTGCTAGTTATTGCACCCGGTCCATCCCATACTGGACATGTGGTTGCACGGTAAGACCTAGATCAATAGTTCAAGGTTAAGTCCTTAGTTGGCTTCTCGGGCGAGACTATCTACATCCCAATTTTCGCCTTGCAGAAGCAAATCTGTGCGGGCTCGTAATCCAGCGGCTTCTCCCTGTAAGCCACAGGTGAGCGTGGGTTCTCCCTTCTTCCGCTTGACGCCGCGCGCGCGGGAAGAGCTCGAGCTCGCCGTCCATGGCGAAACCCTAGCGCCGATTTGGGTAAAATTGTCTTAAAACCCCTTCCACTGCTCGGCTGTACATTCGGAGAAGTTCGCATGGCGAAGTAAATTTCGAGATCTTCGCGAGTCCGAATCGCCACCCGGCTTTGGAACTCCATGAGACTTGGGATGAAACACGATGAAACTCCATGCGACGTGATGAAACATGATGAAACTCCATAAGACCTGGGATGTAACTCCATGAGACACGCTAACTTTATTGTAGATGCTCTATTATTTTAAAGTTAACCCCTCGTTAGCTTTATTTGCAATTCTGACCCCTTGGGTCACACCAAACACGGGGCATGGCAAAACCACTTTGTCACGACACCATCCTCGACGTGACCAAAGCAGCCACGCAAGCCCCAGCCACTGTCACGCAATAACTAATGGTGCCAAGTCGCTATATAATTGAGTTTCCGTCATTCGATTGTGTTACCGGCCATTTGGGAAGCAGCCAAATCGAGAATTTTGGGCTTTGCTTGGATTTTTAAAATTATTCCTTTTTAATAATGTTTTAAAGTTAACACCTCGCTAACTTTATTTGCAATTCTGACCCCTTGGGTCACGCCAGGACAGTCGGCATGGCCAAAAACAATGTGTCACGCCAATATCCTTGGCGTGGCCAAAGCAGCCACGCAAGCTCCCAGCCTGTCACCCAGCCTGTCACACAATAGCTAATGGTGTCAAGTGGTTATACGGTTGAGTTTCCATCATTCGATTGTGTTACCGGCCAATTTGGAACCAGCCAGATCGAGACTTTTGGGATTTTCTTAGATTTTTTTAATTAATACTTTTTAAATAATGTTTTAAAGTTAACTCCTCGCTAACTTTATTTTTAATTCTGATCCCTTGAGTCACGCCACTATCCTCGGCGTTTCTAAAACACGGTGACACGCCACTATCCTCGGCGTGACCAAAGCAGCCACGTAGCCACAGTCACGCAATAGCTAATGGTGCCAAGTGACTATAACTGTGCTGGTTGCATTGCACGACACAGGAAAGAGATATGCAGAACAAAATAGCAAAAAAAGGTAACATAGATAGCCATCATTTTGGTTCATTGCATAACACACAAAATAGCCATAACTTTGGTTCATTACATAAAACAAGACACCATAAGTCCGCAACGAGCACCACGGTGACAAGTTTGACATAAGTTCTAAGCGGTGATCTATTATATGGGCACATGTAAAGGGACTCTCACTATAACCAATTAACTTCCAAGATATCCAAAACAGGATCTATTATAAGTAGCGAAAACTTTACGTAGGTTCGCGATGTGGTACAAACACGGTAGACGCGTCCAGACGTTGCAAACTCGGAAGATGGACCATCGGTCGCCCAACTCCTTCACTCGCGCCCCGCGACTGACCTTGGAAGCCCACGCGGTGAGGGTTCAACCGTCTTTCTACATCCAAAGTTCCAAACAAGCGGTGAGGTTCCCTTCCAAGTTCAACTCTCTGGCCGGCTCGCGATAATGGAACTCCAATCACCCGCCTCCTCTCTCTCGTTCTCTCGAGTCGGGCTCCGATGCTTGTCAAATCGCCATTGCCGCTACTCTACCCGAGTTATCCGCACATATACTACTACCAGTCGCAAATGAAGACTCGAAGCAACCGGTGCGGCGGGCTCGCGGGCGCGAGCTCGCCAAATCGGATCAAGCAACGTGTTTGTTTCAATCTTTCCGAGTATACATCGGTGGTTCGGGATTGTCTGCCGCGCACTAGTTGCTCTCTTCTTTGCCGCCACTGGCCGGCCGGGTGCCTAGGGTTAGCGCCGCCGCCTAGTGGTTCGGGATCAAGCAACGAGTTTGTCTTGCTCGTGGCCGCCCTGTGCTTGCCGCCGCCTAGGGTTAGCGCCGCCGCACGTGCGCGACATGAGAGAGAGGGCCGAGGGTGGAGAAGCAAATGGGGAAAATTGGATATGTACCATTGAAAGGTTGTATGTTTAGAGATATAGCATCAAAAGATCCGATCTTTGCTATCATTATTTTATACATTCTTTTCGTCCTTGTGCTTGGTCTTCCGCTTGCGGACTCGACTTGCTAGCTCGCTTGCCTTGCTGGCGAGAGATAGGATAGGTGGGGCGCTGGAAGGTTTGGCTCAAGATTTGGTTTGCTTTCTCGATGCAGAGGCTCTAGCAAGGTCGGGAGCATCGTGCGGTGTATCTCCTGAGCCGCCGCTTCATCTGGTGAGCTCGAGTCCAAAGACGTTGAAGCCATTGGGCGGTGGTGGCCAGGCGGCTACATACATCGTGGGGTGCCAATGCACCCACGCCAAAAACGAAATCAAGTGCTAATTATCTCAAATCACCACACGGGCACCCTCAATCCACCAATACGAGCCATTTAATGGGCTCGGTGCCATAAACTGAGCAATGAGCAAGCTAGGATCAAGGCGGACCAAGTCCTGCATGTATGACGTAATTAGGCCTAGGACCGAACTCTAGAAGACCATGATTCATTGTCTAATCAATCAGTATGTTATTTTATATACTATTTTTAGGGTAATATTATAGTATACTATTCGTTGATGCATGCTTCTGCACCTTCTCATTTTATTCCTTATGCACAAGCTAAATACTACTCTTTGTTTCCATATATATTTCAAGTATTCATTACATTTCTTCCAAACAAAACACCTAAACTTGCAATTATTGTTTGCTTGCTAATTGTCTCTGCAGAGAAATAGATATAACTAGATGTTGATTTGTATTGGGAGATTTTTTCATTGGGGTTTAGATAGGCTAGATGCCAATTGCCAAGTACATATAAGATTAAGAAAAATGAGACTCATCTTTCATTATTTCATATAAGATAATTAGGTTTGATGTATCGAATTATAGAGTTTAATAAGAATTTAGGGTTTAAAATTAGTTAACCATTGTGGTATGTCATTTGAATTACACTAATGTTATCCGATTAAGTGGCAAATAATCGATACTAATTCCCTATACCGATCTCTGCACAGATCTGAGATAAATGTTTGTCCAAATTTGATAACAGGCCTATTGTATATATTTATTGATTTTACATAGCTTTTTCTATGTTTATATATAGTTTTGCATAACCATGTATACTACCTTAGAAAATTCAAACTTGACATGTAAATATCACAAATTGTATGCATTTAAGCCCCTTTCTTTATGGCTGCAGCTGAAGCAACAGATTCAGCTGAGCTCATCCTCATCCTGTTCTTCCAGTCTCCCCTCGAGGAAGAACCGCGAGGTTTGTTCCTTTTTTTTCAACTTAACATTTTGGCCATTGACCGTATGCATTGCCTCTAATATTGACTCTGGTTTTGATATATAGAATATGGGAAAAAGAAAACACATACATAAATGGATGGAATGGGAAGAACGGTATCTGGTGAACTTAGTTAATGGTATGGCTCCGAGTTTGATGGTTGGGTGATGACTTCTATGATCTTTGCAAAAATAGAATCAATGAGCGTTCTGGACACAATCGCAAATATGTTCCTTTGGATGGTGCCAAGGTTAAGTACAAAATTAAAGAATCTAGAAAGTTGTTTGGGAAAGCTGATAAAGAGGTATTTGCCCCACTCCTGCTCGTTCTTTGCCCCACAACTGCTCGTTCACTGTTCGTTTTGTTTGTTAACTTGAACTGAAACTTTGCATCCCAGGGTACATCCCAGGAAACTCTCTATGCTAAGCTTACTCCGCAATTCTCAAGTTCAGTTTCAGCTAAGCTTGGTCCGCAATTCACAAGTTCATTTTCAGTGGGTGCAATGGAAGAGGAACCCACATACTCTAAAACAGCTGCACTGAAGTATTTGAATGCTCATGGGTGCTCTAACCTTGACTTATATAAGTATTCACCTGTACTGGATGAAAAAAGAGCTCTGGAGCTGTTTTGGGTTAAGGATACCTATGAACAAAAGATAACATTCCTCGAGGTCATTTACAAGAAAAAATATGTAAGCAGTAAAGGGCTGTTTAGAAAATACAGTATTCATGGAGCCTATAATTTCCTTTGATATGAACATTTTCTCATCTTTGTAGGCAAGCGGATTGGTGGGGACACCTTTGTGCCAGTTTTCTCAGCAATGTTGGTACCATTTGCAGGACGACACAGCTCCGGGGGAGCAGGACGACACACCTCCAGAGGAGCAGTGATGTCTTCCTGCTGGTGCATCTTCATGCAGTGCCCAAAACTTAAAGGTATGTCAAGTATGAATGGAGTTTTCATTCAAATATGCTGCTGTGCCCAGATTTGAACCATCAATTCTTATTGCAGAGTATGGACTATGGAGGAGTGGAGGACTGGAAGGTGGAACTGGAGTCTGAGATGTTCTTTTAATCTTTTGTGTCTCGTGTGATGTGTTGGCATGCAGCAGCAGCAGCAGCAGGCTTGACGCCTTGAAGGCTTGAAGCCTTGAACTTTTAAATTTATGCTCTTGTTCTCGTGTCGTTGTGAACTGTCAATAATGTGTCGTGGTGTACTGGTGTGCAGTGTTCACTTGCATCTGATGGGGTGCAGTGTTCTCGTGTACATGTAGCTTGTATGGTGTACCTAGCTTGTATGGTGTATCTCAGGCCAATGTACCTAAATACCCCTTGTCTCTTTCTCGCCTATGGGGGGCAAGAAGGTAATTGTCCCTTCTTCCCCCCTATAAGTAAATCTCTAAGGGCACATGTAAAGGGACTCTCTCCCCATCCATCTCATTCATACAGAATCATCAATCACGGAGTCTAATGGAGTTGCAAGACTTAGGAAAGGGAGGAGGAACCAAGGGGGATGGGGTGAAACAACAACCCAAACGAAACGACCAACTCGGTGCTGCTTGAGAAGGATGGAGAACGCATCCTCATGAACTCTGATATGTTGGTCCTTGGAGGAGGTGGAGCGTGAGCTTGGGGTTGAGCTGCTACTGCTGCTTGTAAGTTGTGTGCGTTGTTGAGTGATTGCGCGGCGGTGATCGATCGATTGTGCTTGGTTGGCATCATTGGGGCCAGTTGAGTCCTTCAGTTGGAGGGGGTGGTGGCGGTGGAATTGGGTTCTCTTGATGATCCACATTGTCTCTGTTCTGACTGCTGGTGCTGCCACTGCCGTTGCGAGTAGTCGCCGTCTGCTAGATCTCCAAAGACTTAGGAAAGGGAGGAGGAACCAAGGGGGATGGGGCGAAACAACAACCCAAACGAAACGACCAACTCAAAAGCTTTTCCAAATAATTTTAATAGTTTTATAGCGGGCTAACTGGTTGAACTTATGTAAGTAATCGTTGACTGAGCGGCTGCCTTGGCGCAAAGCACGGAACTCCTTTTTATTCAGGGTCATCACGCCCGGTGGGATATGTGCACGGCGAAAAGCCGGCACAAACTCGTCCCAAGTGATGGTCTGAGCATCTACGTGGGACTGGGTGAAGTTGTCCCACCACTTGGACGCTGGTCCGTTCAGCTGGTGAGAGGCAAAGATTCTTGCCGACTGCCCTGATCCAATCATCAACCTCCAATGGCTCGGTGCTGCTTGAGAAGGATGGAGAACGCATCCTCATGAACTCTGATATGTTGGTCCTTGGAGGAGGTGGAGCGTGAGCTTGGGGTTGGCCGCTCTCGCGCTTGTAAGTTGTGTGCGTTGTTGAGTGATTGCGCGAGCAGGTTGATCAGTTGTGCTTGGTTGGCATCATTGGGGCCAGTTGAGTCCTTCAGTTGGAGGGGGTGGTGGCGGTGGAATTGGGTTCTCTTGATGATCCACATTGTCTCTGTTCTGACTGCTGGTGCTGCCACTGCTGTTGCGAGTAGTCGCCGTCTGCTAGATCTCCAAAGACTTAGGAAAGGGAGGAGGAACCAAGGGGGATGGGGCGAAACAACAACCCAAACGAAACGACCAACTCAAAAGCTTTTCCAAATATTTTTAATAGTTTTATACAACGTTCTACTCGATGTTCACAGTCTTCCCAAGTGATGGTCTGAGCATTCATGCGAATAACTAGTCGTGGACCAGACCGATTAATAATAAGATAAATAAAAATAAAAATTATAAATAAAAGGAGAGAACACGTTCGTAGCAAACGTGCAAGTTTCGAACGAATCGCTAGAAGAATAGATTTTTAAACCACGTTGGACTATTTAGCCACAGACCGACTGTAGAAAATTTAAAAGCGGGAAAATAAGGTGAAATAAATCTAATAAAATAGCCACTGCATGAGATAAATAATTTGATGCATTACCTGCGAGTTTCGGTCAAATCGCCAGAAAAATGATTTTTTAAAACTCCGTGCAGGTAAATAACAATAGATAGACGTGTCTAAAATAAATAAATAAAATAGGAAAAGGTGTCAAATATTAATCTGAGACTTTTTAAAATAAATAAATCACTGGTAGAACCCAATAAATTCGACAAATAATCTGTGGCATTAAAAATAATTTTATCATGGCTAAATAATTAAAACAAACAACAGCGAGCTTATTCAGACGAGTAAATAAATGCGTATGCAATTAAATAAACTCAATTAAGTGTATTTGCTCGAATAAAATTTGATAAACTTAGTAAAATGCGAGTACAAGTAGTATTTTATTTCCATATCTTAAAACACAGGTTTCGACAATTTCGACCCTAGAGACAGTAGACCATAGAACAACCGCAGTTGGGGAGTGCTAACTCAACGAGGGATCCGAAAAATGTTATTAAATTAAAATCAGCTAACAAAGCCAATCAACTAATTATTGTACGCCTAGTAGCATCTAAATGCCACTAAGTATTTACTTATGTATTTATTATTCGCGCTGTCGATTAATTGCAGAAAAAGAACCGACGCAGGCGGGAGTATCTGATTTCGATTCTGTCAACGCTGATCTTTTCTACAATCCCAAAGGCAAGCTATCCTCTTGAACATCAATATAGTTATATTAAATGTAAAAGTTACATTCTGCACTATTTTACATATTTCATAAAACTATGTCTCAAAATCCAAATCGGTTAAACAGAAGAAGAAGAAAATGAAAAGAAGTGATGAATGAGAAATGAAATAAGAAAAGAGATAATATTATGGCTACTAAAGGGGGCCCGGGGCAGGGGAAGCAGATGACAAAAAGATGATGATGAGGCAAGAGGTGGGACCCCTTTACATATAGTTAGTACATGAGGACCAACAAAGCTCTTCCAAAACCGGGATGTGAACTGCGATCCTCGATCAGGCACTATCCTTTTGGGCACTCCATGCGGATAAACAATTATGGCCATGTAGAGCTCTGCTAGCTTATTGCTTCTGTAAGTGGTCTTGACAGGTATGAAGTGTGTCACTTTAGTCAAACGGTCGATCATGACCCAAATAGAATCATAATCCAATTGGGTTCTGGGTAAACCAGTGATGAAGTCCATGCCAACTTGCTCCCATTTCCACTCGGGAACGGGCAAAGGCTGCAACAATTCGGTTGGTCTTTGGTGCTCTGTCTTGACCCTTTGGCAAACATCACAGTGAGCAACAAACTCACGCTTTATGCTAACCCACCAATACTTCTCCTTGAGGTCTTGGTACATCTTGGTACTACTTGGATGGATGGAGTAAGGTGATTCATATGCTTCCTTCAAGATCAGCTGCTTGGTCTCCTGGCGGCCGGGCACACAAATGCGGTTGTCGAATCACACCGTGCCTTGCTCATCTTCGACAAAACCTGGAGTTTTGCCTTGTCTCATGTTTTTCTTGATCTCTTGGATGTCTTCATCTTCTTTTTGCTTGTCTCTGATCTGGCTCCAAAAGGCTGGCTCGACCTCCGAGGCATGTACATAGCCTTGGTCGACAATATCTAGGTTAAGGCGTCTCAACTCTTCATGCAAACTTGGTTGACTTTCTTGGACCACCAAAGTGTTGTAGTACCCTTTTCGGCTCAAGGCGTCTGCCACCACGTTGGCCTTGCCCGAGTGATAGTGGATTCCAAGGTCATAGTCCTTTATGAGCTCAAACCACCTTCTCTGCCTGAGGTTGAGGTCCGGCGGAGTAAAGATATACTTCAAGCTTTTGTGGTCTATGAAAATCTCACAGCGATTACCAATGAGGTAATGCCGCCAAATTTTCAGGGCATGCACAATTGCGGCCAGTTCCAAATCGTGGATCGGGTAGTTCCCTTCATGAGGCTTCAACTGGCGAGAGGCATAAGCTACAACCTTGTCTTTTTGCATCAGCACACACCCAAGGCCTTGACGAGAGGCGTCACAGAACACTTCAAAATCCTTACGGACGTTTGGCAAAACTAACACTGTAGCGCTGGTCAAGCGCTTCTTCAACTCTTGAAAGCTCTGCTCACAGTCTGCCGTCCAGGCAAATTCCTTTTCCTTCTTCAATAACTGAGTGAGAGGCCTTGCTAACTTAGAAAAACCTTCTATGAACCGATGATAGTACCCTGCCATACCAAGAAAACTTTTGATTTGAGGCACTGACTTGGGTGACTCCCAATTGAGCACATCCTGGACCTTACTGGGGTTGACAGTAACTCCTTCTGCAGACAAGATGTGTCTAAGGAAAGCTACTTGGCTTAACCAAAAATCACTCTTACTGAGCTTGGCATAGAGCTGCTGCTCTCTGGGTCTTTTTAGGACTACCCTGAGGTGCTCTTCATGCTCTTCTTCGTTCTTCGAGTAGATGAGAATGTCATCGATGAACACGACCACAAACTTATCTAAGAAGTCCATGAATACCTTATTCATCATATTCATGAAATAAGCCGGTGCATTCGTCAACCCGAATGACATCATAGTGAACTCATAAAGACCATATCTTGTGATGAAGGTAGTCTTGGGGATGTCCTCTGGTCTGATCTTCAACTGATGGTAACCAGATCTTAGATCGATCTTGGAGAAAACACTTGCTCCTTTCAACTGGTCAAAGAGGTCGTCGATCCTGGGCGAAGGATACTTGTTCTTGATCGTGACTTCGTTAAGCGATCTGTAGTCCACACAAATCCTCAATCACTACTGTCTTTCTTCTTGACAAACAGAACAGGTGCTCCCTATGGCGATGAACTTGGCTGGATAAAACCTTTGGCTTGCAAGTTTTCAATTTGCTTCTTAAGCTCTGCTAATTCATTTGTGGGCATTCGGTAAGGTCTCTTCAAGATTGGAGTAGTCCCTAAAACTAAGTCAATTAGGAACAGGACGCCCCTATCTAGAAGCTTTCCCGGTAACTCCTCTGGGAACATGTCCGGGTACTCACGGACCACTGGGAGGTCCCCTAGCTTTGCTTCACGCAAACAGGTCAAGCTAGGTCCTCCTCTAATAGAGGTCTCGGGTCGGAACTCAACTTGGAGTCCTTGCTCATTAGTGAGCGTGATAGATCTATTGGCACAGTCTATCTAACCTTGATTCTTGGCTAACCAATCCATTCCAATGATCACATCCAAACCTTGGGAGTGCAAGACTATTAGGTCTGCTACAAAGGGCACTCCCGAGATCTCCAAGGTAAGATTTGGGCAAAGGGAACAAGTCCTCATTTCCGAGCCCGGGGAAAGGATTAACATAGGGTTAACTAGGGAAGAAGTAGATAACCCATATTTACCCACAAACTTGCTTGAAACAAACGAATGAGAAGCTCCGGAATAAAAAAGAACTGATGCTGGTACTGAATTGACGAGGAGCGTACCAAGGACCACATCTGGTGCGGTCTGAGCTTCCTCAGCTGTGACGTGGTTCACACGTCCTCTTAGGTATTGAACAGTTGGCTTCACAGCTGGAGCACTACCAGTAGCTGGAACTCCTTGACTTGGCCTAGTTGGGGTTGCGGCTTGTTGCTTCTTTGGGCACTTGTTGGCATAGTGCCCCACCTCGTTGCAATTGTAACACGTGACCCCAGCAAAGGAGGTCGTAGGCGATTTCTTCTGGAAAGGACCTCCTAGAGAGGTCACACGAGGTCCTGGGGTGTTTGGATGTCTTGTGGCCACTGACACCTTTGAGGGAGAGGAGGTCGTGGCTCTCCCTTTAGGAGGTGGCGGAGGCTAGGAGGTCCTAGGCTTAGGAAAACCACCCGGATTGAACCTCTGAGCTGTTTGCCTTCTCTTGCGATTCTCCATCTCGAGATGCTTGCCCTCTTGACGGATTGCTTTGCTCACTAGATGCTGAAAATCTGAGTAATCTTGAGCGATGAGCTGGACAGAGAGGTCATCGTTGAGCCCTTCCAAAAAGCGTTCTTGCTTGGATTCATCTGTTGCCACATCCTTTGGTGCATAGTGAGCCAACTGGTTGAACTTGTGCAAGTAATCGTTGACTGAGCGGCTGCCTTGGCGCAAAGCATGGAACTCCTTCTTCAAAGTCATCATACCCAGGGGAATGTGTGCACGGCGGAACGCCTGCACAAACTCATCCCAGGAGATGGTCTGAGCATCAGCGTGGGACTGGGTGAAGTTATCCCACCACTTAGACGCGGGTCCGTTCAGCTGGTGAGAGGCAAAGAGGATCCTCTCACGATTTGTGCACTGGATCATGTCTAGTTTCCTAGCCACTGTCTTGAGCCAATCGTCAACTTCCAAAGGCTCAGCGCTGCTGGAGAAAGTGGGTGGTCGCATCCTCATGAACTCTGAGATGCCAACCTTGGGAGGAGGTGGAGCAAAAACTGGAGGTTGAGCTGCTGCTATCGCTTGCAAGACTTGAGTATTATTGATTGACTGGGCTAGCAAGCTGATCAACTGGGCTTGATTTGCAATCATTTGGTTCCAATCTGGTCCTTGAGCTGGAGGAGGTGGTGGCGGTGGAAGTGAGATTTCTGGATCACCCCCAGTTCCTCTGTCCTGACCGCTCGCGCTGCCACTGCCTTGACGAGTTGTCACCATCTACGAGAACACCAAGGACTTAGGAAAGGGAGAAGGAGCTAAGGAGGGGGGGGGAGTGAACAACCAACCAAACCAAGCAAGAACAACCAACTCAAAAGCTTTTTCAAATAACTCTAATAGCCCTACAACGATCTACTTGAGGCTCGAGGTCTTGAGTGCTTCTTGACGATTTAGGTTCATTCTTTCGTCCGAGAGGGTAGGGGGGGGGGACGTGTGCCTCATCATAGGATTCGTGTTGTTATTTCCCGCTAGTGATCTGTGACTGTCAGGCTAGCCATTCAACCTAGGATAGATCATTCGGAAATATAAGCGAGGGTGAACCACTATAAGATTTATATTATAGTGCCTAGACTAGAGGCATTGTAACAGCCCTAACTTAGGGTTTGTATTTCAAATGTAAAATTTTGAGGAGAAATAAAAACTTTTGTTGTCTCTTCAAATCATTTGAAAGTTTCTAAAGTTTTCCCTAGCAATTTCCAATTTTAGAATTTAATTCTTGTGATTGGAAATTGTTGTTGTCGAGTTCTTAGCTTTCAAACTTATGGTCATCCTCTGAAATTATTTTTCCTATCATATTGATCATCCTATCTACTTCCCTGAATTATTTCACAATTTTTAGATTTTGTTTGCTATTTTAAATGGCCAAGTCAAACTAGTTGAAAACCTGGTCAAACTCCTGTACAGCAGCTTGTGAATTTTCTCTAGAACAATGCAGTGCATAAAAGTTCTGGAAAAATTATACAAGGTTGTCCTCTGTCTCTAGTAGCTACCATAAAAATTTCTGAAATTTTTAGAGCTCAGGAGCTACCTCTAAAAATTCCCAAAACCTTCTCTGTCTTTTAAATCAAATTCCAAAGTATTGTTCCTCGGGCGAACCCAACTCAGGCTCGAGTCCGACTCGCACCACTTGGCTCGGTCGCGTCAACTAAACGTACCGCCCGAGTCCAATCAATCGTGACCGTCCGATGAAGATCGAACGATCCACGTCGCGTGCGCAACCGACCTGTCCGAATGCATACACTAATCTCAGCCGTCCGTTTTAGATCCAACGGTCGGCGCGATATTGATCGAGTCTAACTCGGGCTCGAGCCGTTTTGCTGCTGTCGCTGACAAGGCGGACCCACCTGCAGGTCATCCCCGCCACGTCGCCTCGCCAGTTCAGCGCCACCGCCGCGCGCGGCTCTCTCGCCCGCCACGCGATGCACACTGCCACCTAGCTTCACCGGTCTTTTCACCGCCCACCGCCTCACCTCGCTGCCTCCGCCTGCTCCTACAAAAGCCATCGAGGGTTTTCCCTACCTCGTTTTCGTCTCCATTGCCTTTCTTCTCCACTGAGCTCCAGGGCCGTAGCGCCGCCGCGCTTCCGAGCATTTCACCACTCCGGTGAGCTCGGTCATCGCCGATAAGCGTCACGGTGTGCCTAGCATCCGTGGAAGTAAACCCCTCAAGGAATTTCAGATTCATCGTGCGTGGAGCTGCGCGTGGACTTTCTTCTCCAAGTCGGCCGAAACCGCCTTTTCCACCGCCGCATCTTCTCCGGTGAGCTCGGCTCAATTCTTCGCTCGGTGAGCACCACCGACTCCACCTTTCTTCTCCACTCACTCGTGTCCTCTCGTTCACCCAGTGCTCCATCGCCGTTAATCGCCTTCTTGCCGCCGTGGGCTCTCGTCGCGGGTCACTCGGTGCCTCTCTGTCGTCGCCAAGCACACCGGTGAGTTCCTGGTAACTCACTGATGCCCATGCGCGCGCTAAATTTCATTGTCTTCCTCTCTAGTGCAGTCGCACCTTGTCACCCCACTGCCGGCCGCCAAGCTCCGTCGCCGCGCCACCGCAGTGCATCTCCGTGCGCCTCGAGACCACCTCTGATTTGGTGATCCTCCGCGACCCATTTTGGCCTTGGTTTCCACCTCGCGCGCCTCCACCGCCGCGATTTAATCCAGTCCGAGCGCTTGAGATCCTCTGTTCTTTTCGCTGTGCTCCTCTGCATGCATGCGGCGGTGGGGCCCTCCTTCAAAACCAATTAGTTAGCTGCTAATCATGCTTATGATTGTTCTTTAGTTCACTCTCATGCATGATCAAAGTTAGTAATTGAGGTTTGAAAGTATATTAGTGCAAGTTTCCTTGTAGCTTTGCTCTGTTGTCATTTTTATCTTTGTCGAATCGAAAATTTGTATCATGCTTGCTATTAGGTTTTGTTAGACTTGATGCCTCCTTTTTGTTGTGGTGGTTAGCATGAAATCATTTAGTTGGTATCTTTAAGTTTCTAAGCTTCACCATGCTTGATCATAGGGATAGTTAGCTGCTCATTTTATTTGCCTCTGTACTTTTGAGTTGTCAGTGTTATAAGATTTGGGTAGTGGCCAAATGTTGAAACTTGTTAGCCTTGCAAAATCTAGGTGTGATGCTTAGGGGTATGAATAGCTGAGCATCCTTAGCATCCTATCTTAGGTAGAAGATTTTTGTTTAGCATTTCTTAGTTGGATACTTGGCTAGTTATGCTTTCAATAGCTTCTTGTAGATTTTGTGCTCTCTCCTGTCAATAGTGGTTTTAGTATAGGTAGCTGATTTTGATGTGTTAACTTGATGATTAAATAATAGATGTGCATACAATCACCATCAAAGCTCATCCAAAGTTTAAAGCATGTTAGAAGTTTGATTTTGTGGTTAACCTAGCAAATGGGTGGATGGGTCTCTGTAGCAATTATTTGTCATTCTTTGTGATAGTCTAGCCTTGGTGTATATATTGGTGTTTGTATTTGATGTTTGAGTTTTGCGGTGTTATTCGCTTATTATTGTTTTGTTCAAATCGTTAGGATTCGATATTTGCGGCAACCACGAGGACGATCCTCCGCAACATATTGAGCAACACATCCGTGCAAGCGGTTTGATCATGTTTATCCCAATTTTAAAGTCTAATATTTTGTTTCAACTATATGTATGCATCGCTTAATTTGTGTTAAATTGATTAGTTAAATCCGTAGATGCATATCCTGTAGTCAAAATATTGATCTCTACTACGAGCCTAGGTTATTTCTTTGTGATTAGAGATCGCCGGATGATCTCTTGTCACTTAGTAGATCCGGTCAACTTGCTTAGACATGCTTAGCTATCGGTAGAATCAAGCGGTTATCGACTTTAGTCGGTAACCTTGATCACACAAAATTTACTACAACTTTATGTTTCTGCATTTCTGCTATGTTTAATTGCAAAACTAAAAATGAAAACAAAAATGATTTGGACGCGGGCACAATGGTAAGAATGGTGTGATCTTTTGGGTGTGATCGAAAGGTGCCCGGGTCAATTAAGGACCGAACATCTTGTGAGTGAATTTTTATCCAGGCATTTCGGCGTGCTAACCACACTAGAGTATATGGGACCTCTCTTGACCTAGTACTTTGGCGTGTATTGGCTCCGGGTCGCAGGAGGTCGCAGGAGGATGGAGGTGGGAGCATGGTAGTTGTCCAAAAGCTTTATCCCGAGTGGGTAGTTGTCTTTCGGCTTTACCATGTAGCGTATGGGTTTCTATCCATACGAGCGGCTCGGGTTGATACACAATATTGGAAACAGTCTCGTAGGACTTAGTCAGTGCAGCATACCTTGGAAGTGTGCTTTGGCTTAAAGGCGATGCGAGGTGTGGGTGCAGATGGTACACCTGCAGGGTTAAAAACTATTCGAATAGCCTCGTCCTAGGTGATGGACACGCTTGGGTAAGCTTTTCAAGAGTTAGACTACAACATTTAAATTAAAACTTGATGGGTGGTACGAATGCGGGATTCGTGCTATTGTTAATGGTGACTATTGGGATAGTCACTTCTAGGTTGTTTATCTTTCGCTTTTGGTTATTATTATCCGCATCTTTTATTTCAATCTTAAAATGAATTGCAAACTTGCCTTCAAACCGTATTACATTATTGCAAATGAAAATTGGCTTTATGCAAATAAAACATATGGCCTCCACCAAATAAGCTTTGCATGTAGCATATGAGCAGTGCGCTAGTTCACACGTCGAGTCTTGCGGGTACAAAGACAATCTTTGTACTCGTGTGCTTTGCTTAATGTTTTTGTTGCAGAGAGGAAAGGCGAGCCTCGGGGTCCTCACTACGTGAGTCGTGTTGCCGCTTCTTGGGCGACTAGTCTTGGCGGTCCTGTCGGATGCCTTGTGGGTTGAAGGCACACCGATTGGCTTTGTTTATAGCCATTTTATGGCACTTTTGCTTCCATTGTCTTTTTGTTGTTATTTGTGTATCTTGTGGCGATCGGCCATTATGCATAATATCTTTGCTATTTGTTTATCTTCCGTTTGGAAGTGTGGTGTTTGGACTCTATGTGTGGAATGGAGTTGATGTCTAATTTTGTACCGGGGTGTGTATATCGCTTTGAAGTATACATATCTCGAGGATCGATTTATTTGATTTGTGATGCTAGGACCGGTGGTTGGTTAAGCATTACAAACCAAATAAACTGGGTCCTAAAAGTTGGTATCGAGCCATTCTCGACCGTAGTAACCCAAGCATGGTCGTCCTTAGGATATTTTGAAAGTCTTATTTTCAAATCATAAAAGGTTTATGAAAACCTAGGCGATTCTCGATTTTATTCCTTACCTATCTTAGCTTTCTACTCTCATCTTACTCTAATTTAAGTTTTGAAACTTGGTTTCTCTCTTCACCTTTCAAAAGATAGTTACTACCTGTGGAATTAGTTTGGGGAGAACCATGAAGTTTAATCCAACTAAAACTTGTGGGGATAATAGGGTAAGATGTAAAGGGAGTAGTTATGTGTCCGATTTTCTTTGGTCGAACTTTATCCCGCCTTGTGTTTGTTTACAATCGCTTTCATGAATTTTGGGCTTTCTTGCTCTTAAATTTGTTGCTAACTTGTCTTAGTAAAGCAGGATGGCCGGAGAACGCGCGGCGGTCAAGCAGTTGGTCATGATGAGGAGCTTCCCCTCCTCAGACCATGGTCGAGGTGCTCGCTCGATCGAGCGAAACCACATGGACCGACGCGCATCTTGGAGGTTATTGCTAGGAATACCTCCACTCCTGCCGGTGGTGGCGGCCACCGACTCATGGGGACTTGCGAGTTCCTCCGCACCACGCCGCCGACTTTCTCCCGCTCGAGGACCCTCTCGATGCGGATGATTGGCTGCGCATGGTTGAGCGGAAGCTCAACATAGCTCAGTGCCAGACGCAGGACAAGGCACTCTTCGCGTCCCACCAGCTTGAGGGCGCGGCACTCTCATGGTGGGAGAACTATCTCGCCATGCAGCCCGCGGGCCATGTGGTCGCGTGGGAGGAGTTCCGTCAGCTTCGTCGGGCCCATATCCCAGATGGCCTGATGAAGCTGAAGAAAAGGAGTTTCTCGCGCTCAAACAAGGGCGCAAGTCTGTGACAGAGTATCTATACGAGTTTAATCACTTGGCTCGTTATGCTCCGGGTGAGGTGGCCTCAGATGAGGCTAAGCAGGAGAAGTTTATGGATGGCTTGTCCGAGGAGCTGCAGGACAAGCTATCTATTGTGGACTTCTCAGACTTTCAGGCCTTGGTAGATAAGGCCATCGTTGCAGAGCATAAGGCGAAGGCGTGGCGAGTCCCGCAGCGCAAATGGGAGGCGATCGGTCTACTCACACCACCTCGTTCGTCCTCGGTGGGCGGCACGATGGCCCGTTCTTTTGCTCCACCGGCGCCGAGACCATCTGCACCAGCTCTCGCCACCGCAGCCGTGTTTCCAGCCACGTGCGCTGCGATCCAAGCCAGAGCGGCCTCGCAATCCGGCGCCGAGGTTACTTGTTTTCGCCGCCACAACAAGGGCCATTATGCGAATGCTCGCCTCGAGTGTTGCAGCGAGCCCTCGTCCTAATGGAGGACGCGGCGGGGAGTGGTCATCCACCGACGGAAGATGATCCGAAGCCCGAGTGCGGCGGCCGAGTCAACCATCTATCACCGAGAGAGGCTCGGGGGCGCGGATGTCGTGATGGGTACACTTCTTGTTAACTCTCGTCCTGCTGCAGTATTGTTTGATTCTGGAGCATCGCATTCTTTTATTTCAAGATCATTTGCTGCTGCTAGTGGTCTTCACTGTGTTCCTTTGGGGATCCCTTTGCTCATCCGCTCTCCGGGGTCGGAAATGAGAGCTGATTTACAGTGTCGGGATGTTCCTATCATAGTTGAAGGAGTGGGATTTTTGGCAAATCTCATTCTGCTCAGTTCAGCGAGTCTGGATGTGATTCTTGGCATGGATTGGTTGTCCCAACACTTGGGGCAAATCGATTGTGCCAGGAAGATTGTCTATCTCACCAGCCCTTCAGGCGAGCAAGTCGGGTTTTCACCACAGCTTCAGGGCCCGTGTCTATGTGCATTAGAAGCAAAGCCAGCCTTGCAAATTCAAGATGTTCCCATAGTATCTGACTTTGTGGATGTCTTTCCTGAAGATTTGCCTGGGATGCCTCCGGTTCGAGACCTGGAGTTTGTCATCGAGTTGCTGCCCGCATCGCCCGATTTGAAGGCGCCAGTCGGATGCCTCCCAATGAGCTAGAAGAATTGAAGAAGCGCTTGGTGAGCTCCAAGCAAAGGGTTTCATCCGTCCCGCCATCTCCTTGGGGTTGTCCGGTGATCTTTGTGAAGAAGAAGGACAAGACTTTGCGTATGTGTGTTGATTACCGTCCTCTCAATGAAGTGACGGTGAAGAACAAATATCCTCTGCCCCGCATTGATGATCTTTTTGACCAGCTTGTCCGAGCTCGGTGTTCTCCAAGATTGATCTCGAGATCGGGCTATCATCAAGTCCGGATCGGTGAGGATATTCGAAGACGGCTTTCACTACTCGTTATGGCACTGCACGAGTACACCGTCATGTCTTTCGGATTAACCAATGCTCCACTTTGTTCATGAACTTGATGAATTCGGTATTCATGGAGTTTTTGGACAAATTTGTGGTGGTCTTCATTGATGATATTCTTATTTATTCCAAGATCAAGTAGAGCATCTTGAGCATCCAAGATTGTTTTGGGCAAGTTATGGAGCATCACCGTATGCGAAGTTCAAAGAAATGTGAGTTCGTTGAAGGAAGTAGCATTTTGGGCCATGTTCTTTCACCGGAGGCATAGTCGTGGATCCCAAGGTCGTCGATGTTCTATCTTGGGGCGGCCAAGTCGATCCATCGATGTGCGAGTTTTCTCGGCTTAGCGGGCTATTACCGCCGCTTTATCGAGAACTTCTCCAAAATCGCAAAGCCGATGACTGAATTGCTTAAGAAGGACAAGAAGTTTGTATGGTCCTCTGCTTGTGATGAGAGCTTTGAGGAGCTCAAGCGGCGATTGACTTCACTCCAGTCCTTACTCTTCCGATATCCACAAGAGCTTCGATATTTATTGCGATGCCTCTCGTCGGGGACTCGGATGTGTTCTTATGCGAGAAGGCAAGGCGCTTGCCTATGCATCCGAGCAATTGAGGCCTCATGAGCTCAACTATCCCACCCATGATTTAGAGCTTGCTGCAGAGTTCATGCACTCAAGATTTGGCGGCATTATTTGATCGAAACCGCGTGAGGTGTATTCCGATCATAAGAGTTTGAAATACTTATTTACTCACCGATTTGAACCTCGTGCAGAGGAGATGGTTGGAATTAATCAAAGATTATGACATGGGTATTCATATCACCGCAAGGCCAATGTGGTTGCCGATGCACTTAGTCGAAAGGTGTATTGCAATACTATGATGATCCAAGAGCAACAACTCGCATCTGCTGGCGAGTTTCAAATGTCTCAACTTGGGTTTAGTTGAGCATGGTTCCCTTGTTTGCCTTGGTTGTACAACCAACCTTGGTGGATCGATCAAGGCGGACAAAGAATCGATGATGGTGTGGGTAAAATCAAGCGAGAATATCAAGGATGGATCACCAAGTGTTTCACGTAAGATGAGCACGGTGTTGTGTGGTTTGGGCAATGCGTCTTGTGGTCCCAAAGGTCCCGAGTTGCGGATTTGATTCTTCAGAGGCCCACGGTTCGCCTTTGTCCATCCATCCCGGGCCACTAAAATGTACCAAGATCTGCGTCGAGAGATTACGGTGGACTCGCATGAAACGCGAGATTGCGTGTTCGTGGCCGATGTGACATATGTTGTCGCGTCAAGGCGAGCATCGGCGTCAGCGAGTCTCCTCCATCCCTTGCCTATACCAGAGTGGAAGTGGGATTACGAGGGCATGGATTTTATCACCGGTCCGCCTGCATTTCTTCGTGGAAGGATGCTATCCGGGTTGTTATCGATCGATTGACGAAGGTAGCGCGACTTCTGCCAAGATTTACCACTCTCGGTGTCGATCGATTGGCGATCTCTATATCTCCCGCATTGTGAGCTTGCATGGTGTGCCACGAACGATTGTGTCGATCGTGGCTCTCTTTTCACTTCTGGCTATGGCACGCTTTACGAGGAAGCCATGGGGACCGTCTTTCTTTCAAATTCGACCTATCATCCTCGATCGATGGTCGACGGAGCGGGTCAACCAAGTTCTTGAAGATATGCTCGTGCTTGTGTTCTTTCCTATGGGAAGAATTGGGAGAAGTGCCTACCGCTTGCCGAAGTTCTCCTACAACAACAGCTTCGAGCTAGTCTCGGTATGGCACCGCTTGAGGCTTTGTATGGGAGGCGCCGCAGAACCCGTTGAACCGGTCGAAACCGTGAAAGGCGCTTCTTTGGCCGATTCAATCAATGAGGCCGAAAGTCAAGTGCGCTTGATTCGTGAGCACTTGCGCGTAGCTCACCGAGCGTAAGAGCTATGCGGTCGGCGCCGTCGTGAGTTGAGTTTCGGCCCAATGACTTTGTGTATCTCAAAGTCTCACCTCACGAAGGACATCGTCGTTTGGTGTCAAGGGCAAACTGGCTCCTCGATATGTCGGGCCATATCGCATCATCAAGAAAGTGGGAGCCGTTGCATACAAGTTGGAGTTGCCGGCTACACTCGAAGGGGTGCATGATGTGTTCCACGTATCGCAATTGAAGAAGTGCCTTCGTGTTCCTGTGGAGGAAACGCCATTGGAAAATATCGATGTGCGGAAGATCCGTCTTATCATGAGCATCCCTTTCGTATCCTCGAAGAAGTCAACGCAGAACAAGGAACCGTGTGATCAAGTTCCTTAAAGTTCAGTGGTCAAACCACTCCGAGGATGAAGCCACTTGGGAGCGGGAAGATCGCCTCCGAGCAGATTACCCATCCTTCTTCTCCCAGTGATCAGAATCTCGGGGCGAGATTCCTGTAAGGGGGAGATTTGTAACACCCTAACTTAGGGTTTGTATTTCAAATGTAAAATTTTGAGGAGAAATAAAACTTTTGTTGTCTCTTCAAATCATTTGAAAGTTTCTAAAGTTTTCCTAGCAATTTCCAATTTTTAGAATTTAATTCTTGTGATTGGAAATTGTTGTTGTCGTTTCTTAGCTTTCAAACTTATGGTCATCCTCTGAAATTATTTTTCCTATCATATTGATCATCCTATCTACCTCCTGAATTATTTCACAATTTTTAGATTTTGTTTGCTATTTTAAATGGCCAAGTCAAACTAGTTGAAAACTCGGTCAAACTCCTGTACAGCAGCTTGTGAATTTTCTCTAGAACAATGCAGTGCATAAAAGTTCTGGAAAAATTATACAAGGTTGTCCTCTGTCTCTAGTAGCTACCATAAAAATTTCTGAAATTTTTAGAGCTCAGGAGCTACCTCTAAAAATTCCCAAAACCTTCTCTGTCTTTTAAATCAAATTCCAAAGGTACTGCTCCTCGCCCGAACCCAACTCGGGCTCGAGTCCGACTCGCACCACTTGGCTCGGTCGCGTCAACTAAACGTATCGCCCGAGTCCAATCAATCGTGACCGTCCGATGAAGATCGAACGATCCACGCCGCGTCGCAACCGACTGTCCAATGCATACACTAATCTCACCGTCCGCTTTAGATCCAACGGTCGGCGCGATATTGATCGAGTCTAACTCGGGCTCGAGCCGCTTTGTTTGTCGTCCGCCGACAAGGCGGACCCACCGCAGTCATCCCGCCACGCCTCCGCGGTTCCAGCCACCGCTTCGCCGCGCTCGCGCGCCGCCACTGCATGCACACCGCCACCTAGCTTCACCGGTCTTTTCACCGCCCACCGCTCACCTCGCCGCCTCCGCCGCTCCTACAAAAGCCATCGAGGGTTTTCCTACCTCGTTGCGTCTCCATTGCCTTTCTTCTCCATCGAGCTCCAGAGCCGTAGCGCCAGCGCAGCTCCGAGCATTTCACCACTCCGGTGAGCTCCGGTCATCGCCGATAAGCGTCACGGTGTGCCTAGCATCCGTGGAAGTAAACCCTCAAGGAATTTCAGATTCATCGTCTGTGGAGCTGCGCGTGGACTTTCTTCTCCAAGTCGGCCCAAACCGCCTTTTCCACCGCCGCATCTTCTCCGGTGAGCTCCACTCAATTCTTCGCTCGGTGAGCACCACCGACTCCACCTTTCTTCTCCACTCACTCGTGTCCTCTCGCTCACCCTGTGCCCTGCCGCCGTTAATCGCCTTGCGCCGCCGTGGGCTCGTCGCGCGGTCACTCGGTGCCTCTCTGTCGCCGCCAAGCACACCGGTGAGTTCTGGTAACTCATCGATGCCCATGCGCGCGCTAAATTTCATTGTCTTCCTCTCTAGTGCGCCGCACCTTGTCACCCCACCGCCGCCGCCAAGCTCGTCGCCGCCACCGCAGCGGCATCTCCGGCCGCTCGAGACCACCTACGATTTGGTGATCCTCCGCGACCCATTTTGGCCTTGGTTTCCACCTCGCGCGCCCACCACGGCGACGAATCCAGTCCGTGAGCCGCGAGATCCTCTGTTCTTTTCGCTTGTGCTCCTCTCATGCATGCGGCGGTGGGGCCCACTCCTTCAAAACCAATTAGTTAGTTGCTAATCATGCTTATGATTGTTCTTTAGTTCACTCTCATGCATGATCAAAGTTAGTAATTGAGGTTTGAAAGTATATTAGTGCAAGTTTCCTTGTAGCTTTGCTCTGTTGTCATTTTTATCTTGTCGATGTCAAAATTTGTATCATGCTTGCTATTAGGTTTTGTTAGACTTGATGCCTCCTTTTTGTTGTGGTGGTTAGCATGAAATCATTTAGTTGGTATCTTTAAGTTTCTAAGCTTTGCCATGCTTGATCATAGGGATAGTTAGTCGCTCATTTTATTTGCCTCTGTACTTTTGAGTTGTCGGTGTTATAAGATTTGGGTAGTGGCCAAATGTTGAAACTTGTTAGCCTTGCAAAATCTAGGTGTGATGCTTAGGGGTATGAATAGTGAGCATCCTTAGCATCCTATCTTAGGTAGAAGATTTTTGTTTAGCATTTCTTAGTTGGATACTTGGCTAGTTATGCTTTCAATAGCTTCTTGTAGATTTTGTGCTCTCTCCTGTCAATAGTGGTTTTAGTATAGGTAGCTGATTTTGATGTGTTAACTTGATGATTAAATAATAGATGTGCATACAATCACCATCAAAGCCTGTCCAAAGTTTAAAGCATGTTAGAAGTTTGATTTTGTGGTTAACCTAGCAAATGGGTGGATGGGTCTCTGTAGCAATTATTTGTCATTCTTTGTGATAGTCTAGCCTTGGTGTATATATTGGTGTTTGTATTTGATGTTTGAGTTTTGCCGGTGTTATTCGTTCTTATTCGCTGTTTTGTTCAAATCGTTAGGATTCGATATTTGCGGCAACCCTGAGGACGATCCTCCGCAACATATTGAGCAACAGCATCCAGGCAAGCAGTTTGATCATGTTTATCCCAGTATTTTAAAGTCTAATATTTTGTTTCAACTATATGTATGCATCGCTTAATTTGTGTTAAATTGATTAGTTAAATCCGTAGATGCATATCCTGTAGTCAAAATATTGATCTCTACTACTGAGCCTAGGTTATTTGCTGTGATTAGAGATCATTTGGATGATCTCTTGTCACTTAGTAGATCCGGTCAACTTGCTTAGACATGCTTAGCTATCGGTAGAATCAAGCGGTTATCGACTTTAGTCGGTAACCTTGATCACACAAAATTTACTACAACTTTATGTTTCTGCATTTCTGCTATGTTTAATTGCAAAACTAAAAATGAAAACAAAAATGATTTGGACGCGGGCACAATGGTAAGAATGGTGTGATCTTTTGGGTGTGACTGGAAAGGTGCCCGGGTCAATTAAGGACCGAACATCTTGTGAGTGAATTTTTATCCAGGCATTTCGGCGTGCTAACCACACTAGAGTATATGGGACCTCTCTTGACCTAGTACTTTGGCGTGTATTGGCTCCGGGTCGCAGGAGGTCGCAGGAGGGATGGAGGTGGGAGCATGGTAGTTGTCCGAAAAGCTTTATCCTGAGTGGGTAGTTGTCTTTTCGGCTTTACCATGTAAGCGTATGGGTTTCTATCCATACGAGCGGCTCGAGTTGATACACAATATTGGAAACAGTCTCGTAGGACTTAGTCTGTGCAAGCATATACCTTCGAAGTGTGCTTTGGCTTAAAGGCGATGCGAGGTGTGGGTGCGATGGTACACCCCGCAGGTTAAAAACTATTCGAATAGCCTCGTCCTAGGTGATGGACACGCTTGGGTAAGCTTTTCAAGAGTTAGACTACAACATTTAAATTAAAACTTGATGGGTGGTACGAATGGGATTCGTGCTATTGTTAATGGTGACTATTGGGATAGTCACTTCTAGGTTGTTTATCTTTCGCTTTTGGTTATTATTATCCGCATCGTTATTTCAATCTTAAAATGAATTGCAAACTTGCCTTCAAACCAGTATTACATTATTGCAAATGAAAATTGGCTTTATGCAAATAAAACATATGGCCTCCACCAAATAAGCTCGCATGTAGCATATGAACAGTCCGCTAGTTCACACGTCGATCTTGCGGGTACAAAGACAATCTTTGTACTCGTGTGCTTTGCTTAATGTTTTTGTTGCGAGAGGGAGAAGGCGAGCCTCGTGGTCCTCACTACGTGAGTCAGTGTTGCCGCTTCTTGGGCGACTAGTCTTGGCGGTCCTGTCCGATGCCTTGTGGGTTGAAGGCACACCGATTGGCTTTGTTTATAGCCATTTTATGGCACTTTTGCTTCATTGTCTTTTTGTTGTTATTTGTGTATCTTGTGGCGATCGGCCATTGTCTGTAATATCTTTGCTATTTGTTTATCTTCCGTTTGGAAGTGTGGTGTTTGGACTCTATGTGTGGAATGGAGTTGATGTCTAATTTTGTACCGGGTGTGTATATTTGCTCGAAGTATACATATCTCGAGATCGCTTTATTTGATTTGTGATGCTAGGACCGGTGGTTGGTTAAGCATTACAAACCAAATAAACTGGGTCCTCACAAAGTTGGTATCGAGCCATTCGACCGTAGTAACCCAAGCATGGTCGTCCTTAGGATATTTTGAAAGTCTTATTTTCAAATCATAAAAGGTTTATGAAAACCTAGGCGATTCTCGATTTTA
Organism: Ampelocalamus luodianensis; assembly: GCA_036346255.1. Lineage (NCBI taxonomy): Eukaryota > Viridiplantae > Streptophyta > Magnoliopsida > Poales > Poaceae > Ampelocalamus > Ampelocalamus luodianensis. Next base: position 175,523 of record CM070640.1, on the reverse strand, counting down.
TTCCTTACCTATCTTAGCTTTCTACTCTCATCTTACTCTAATTTAAGTTTTGAAACTTGGTTTCTCTCTTCACCTTTCAAAAGATAGTTACTACTGGTGGAATTAGTTTGGGGAGAACCATGAAGTTTAATCCAACTAAAACTTGTGGGGATAATAGGGTAAGATGTAAAGGGAGTAGTTATGTGTCCGATTTTTTTGGTCGAACTTTATCCCGCCTTGTGTTTGTTTCTCAACCGCTTTCATGAATTTTGGGCTTTCTTGCTCTTAAATTTGTTGCTAACTTGTCTTAGTAAAGCAGGATGGCCGGAGAACGCGTGGCGATCGTGGTGGTCATGATGAGGAGCTTCCTCCTCCGACCATGGTCGAGGTGCTCGCTCGGATCGAGCGAAACCACATGGACCAGACGCGCATCTTGGAGGTTATTGCTAGGAATACCTCCACTCCTGCCGGTGGTGGCGGCCACCGGACTCGCGGGGACTTGCGAGTTCCTCCGCACCACCGCCGACTTTCTCCCGCTCGAGGACCCTCTCGATGCGGATGATTGGCTGCGCATGGTTGAGCGGAAGCTCAACATAGCTCGATGCGGGCGCAGACAAGGCACTCTTCGCGTCCCACCGGCTTGAGGGCGGCACTCTCATGGTGGGAGAACTATCTCGCCATGCAGCCGCGAGCCATGTGGTCGCGTGGGAGGAGTTCGGTCGACTTTTACGTCGGGCCCATATCCCGGATGGCCTGATGAAGTCAAGAAAAGGAGTTTCGCGCCAAACAAGGGCGCAAGTCCGTGACAGAGTATCTATACGAGTTTAATCACTTGGCTCGTTATGCTCGGGTGAGGTGGCCTCGGATGAGGCTAGCAGAGAAGTTTATGGATGGCTTGTCCGAGGAGCTGCAGGACAAGCTATCTATTGTGGACTTCTCGGACTTTCGTGCCTTGGTAGATAAGGCCATCGTTGCGAGCATAAGGCGGCGGCGCTGGCGAGTCATAGCGCAAATGGGAGGCGATCGGTCTACTCACACCACCTCGTTCGTCCTCGGTGGGCGGCACCGATGGCCGTTCTTTTGCTCCACCGCGCCGAGACCATCTGCACCAGCTCCTCGCCCACCGCAGGCGTGTTTCAGCCACGCGCGCTGCGATCCAAGACAGAGCGGCCTCGCAATCCGGCGGCGAGGTTACTTGTTTTCGCCGCCACAACAAGGGCCATTATGCGAATGCACGCCTCGAGTGTTGCAGCAGCCCCTCGTCCTAATGGAGGACGCGGGCGGGGAGTGGTCATCCACCACGTAAGATGATCCGAAGCCCGAGTGCGGCGTGGTCGAGTCAACCATCTATCACCGAGGAGGCTCAGGGCGCGGATGTCGTGATGGGTACACTTCTTGTTAACTCGTCCCGCTGCGGTATTGTTTGATTCTCGAGCATCGCATTCTTTTATTTCAAGATCATTTGCTGCTGCTAGTGGTCTTCACTTGTGTTCCTTTGGGGATCCTTTGCTCATCCGCTCTCGGTCGGAAATGAGAGCCGATTCTGATGTCGGGATGTTCCTATCATAGTTGAAGGAGTGGGATTTTTGGCAAATCTCATTCGCTCGCCAAATGAGTCCGGATGTGATTCTTGGCATGGATTGGTTGTCCCAACACTTGGGGCAAATCGATTGTGCCAGAAGATTGTCTATCTCACCACCCTTCAGCGAGCAAGTCGGGTTTTCACCACGGCTCGGGGCCCGTGTCTATGTGCATTAGAAGCAAAGCCACCTTGCAAATTCAAGATGTTCCCATAGTATCGACTTTGTGGATGTCTTTCCGAAGATTTGCTCGATGCCTCGGTTCGAGACACGAGTTTGTCATCGAGTTCTTTGCCTGCATCGCCCGATTTCAAGGCGCCAGATCGGATGCCTCCCAATGAGCTAGAAGAATTGAAGAAGCGGCTTGGTGAGCTCCAAGCAAAGGGTTTCATCCGTCCCGCCATCTCCTTGGGGTTGTCCGGTGATCTTTGTGAAGAAGAAGGACAAGACTTTGCGTATGTGTGTTGATTACCGTCCTCTCAATGAAGTGACGGTGAAGAACAAATATCCTCTCGCCCGCATTGATGATCTTTTGACCAGTTGTGCGAGCTCGGTGTTCTCAAGATTGATCTCGAGATCGGGCTATCATCAAGTCCGGATCGTACGAGGATATTCAAGACGGCTTTCACTACTCGTTATGGCACATGCACGAGTACACCGTCATGTCTTCGGATTAACCAATGCTCCACTTTGTTCATGAACTTGATGAATTCAGATTCATGGAGTTTTTGGACAAATTTGTGGTGGTCTTCATTGATGATATTCTTATTTATTCCAAGATCAAGTAGAGCATCTTGAGCATCCAAGATTGTTTTGGGCAAGTTATGGAGCATCACCGTATCTGAAGTTCAAAGAAATGTGAGTTCGTTGAAGGAAGTAGCATTTTGGGCCATGTTCTTTCACCGGAGGCATAGTCGTGGATCCCAAAGAAGGTCGGCGATGTTCTATCTTGGGGCAGCCCAAGTCGATCATCGATGTGCGGAGTTTTCTCGGCTTAGCGGGCTATTACCGCTTTATCGAGAACTTCTCCAAAATCGCAGCCGATGACCGAATTGCTTAAGAAGGACAAGAAGTTTGTATGGTCCTCTGCTTGTGATGAGAGCTTTCGAGCTCAAGCGGCGATTGACTTGACTCCAGTCCTTACTCTTCCGATATCCACAAGAGCTTCGATATTTATTATGATGCCTCTCGTCGGGGACTCGGATGTGTTCTTATGCAGAAGGCAAGGCGGTTGCCTATGCATCCGAGCAATTGAGGCCTCATGAGCTCAACTATCCCACCCATGATTTAGAGCTTGCTGCAGAGTTCATGCACTCAAGATTTGGCGGCATTATTTGATCTGAAACCGCTGAGGTGTATTCCGATCATAAGAGTTTGAAATACTTATTTACTCAAACATTTGAACCTCGAGCGAGAGGAGATGGTTGGAATTAATCAAAGATTATGACATGGGTATTCGATCACCACCGCAAGGCCAATGTGGTTGCCGATGCACTTAGTCGAAAGGTGTATTGCAATACTATGATGATCCAAGAGCAAAGAACTGCACTCATGGCAGAGTTTCAGCGTCTCAACTTGGGTTTAGTTGAGCATGGTTCCCTTGTCGCCTTGGTTGTACAACCAACCTTGGTGGATCGGATCAAGGCAAAGACAAAGAATCGATGATGGTGTGGGTAAAATCAAGCGAGAATATCAAGGATGGATCACCAAGTGTTTCACGTAAGATGAGCACGGTGTTGTGTGGTTTGGGCAGCGTCTTGTGGTCCCAAAGGTCCCGAGTTGCGGGATTTGATTCTTGAGAGGCCCACGGTTCGCCTTTGTCCATCCATCCCGGCCACTAAAATGTACCAAGATCTCGTCGAGATTACGTGGACTCGCATGAAACGCGAGATTGCCGTGTTCGTGGCCGATGTGACATATGTTGTCGCGTCAAGGCCGAGCATCGGCGTCAAAGCAGTCTCCTCCATCCCTTGCCTATACCAGAGTGGAAGTGGATTCAGAGGCATGGATTTTATCACCGGTCCGCCTGCACTTCTTCAGGGAAGGATGCTATCCGGGTTGTTATCGATCGATTGACGAAGGTAGCGCACTTCCCGCCAAGATTTACCACTCGGTGTCGATCGATTGGCGATCTCTATATCTCCGCATTGTGAGCTTGCATGGTGTGCCACGAACGATTGTGTCGATCGTGGCTCTCTTTTCACTTCTCGCTATGGCACGCTTTACAGAGAAGCCATGGGGACCCGTCTTTCTTTCATTTCGACCTATCATCCTCGGTCGATGGTCGACGGAGCGGTCAACCAAGTTCTTGAAGATATGCTCGTGCTTGTGTTCTTTCCTATGGGAAGAATTGGGAGAAGTGCCTACCGCTTGCCGAAGTTCTCCTACAACAACGCCTTCCAGCTAGTCTCGGTATGGCACCGTTTGAGGCTTTGTATGGGAGGCGCTGCAGAACCCCGTTGAACTGGTCAGAAACTGGTGAAAGGCAGTTCTTTGGCCCAGATTCAATCAATGAGGCTGAAAGTCAAGTGCAGTTGATTCGTGAGCACTTGCGCGTAGCTCACCCGAGCGTAAGAGCTATGCGGTCGACGCCGCCGTGAGTTGAGTTTCGGCCCAATGACTTTGTGTATCTCAAAGTCTCACCTCTGAAGGACATCGCCGTTTGGTGTCAAGGGCAAGCGGCTCCTCGATATGTCGGGCCATATCGCATCATCAAGAAAGTGGGAGCCGTTGCATACAAGTTGGAGTTGCCGGCTACACTCGAAGGGGTGCATGATGTGTTCCACGTATCGCAATTGAAGAAGTGCCTTCGTGTTCCTGTGGAGGAAACGCCATTGGAAAATATCGATGTGCAGGAAGATCTGTCTTATCATGAGCATCCCTTTCGTATCCTCGAAGAAGCTGAACGCAGAACAAGGAACCGTGTGATCAAGTTCCTTAAAGTTCAGTGGTCAAACCACTCCGAGGATGAAGCCACTTGGGAGCGGGAAGATCGTCTCCGAGCAGATTACCCATCCTTCTTCTCCCAGTGATCAGAATCTCGGGGCGAGATTCCTGTAAGGGGAGATTTGTAACACCCTAACTTAGGGTTTGTATTTCAAATGTAAAATTTTGAGGAGAAATAAAACTTTTGTTGTCTCTTCAAATCATTTGAAAGTTTCTAAAGTTTTCCTAGCAATTTCAATTTTAGAATTTAATTCTTGTGATTGGAAATTGTTGTTGTCGTTTCTTAGCTTTCAAACTTATGGTCATCCTCTGAAATTATTTTTCCTATCATATTGATCATCCTATCTACCTCCTGAATTATTTCACAATTTTTAGATTTTGTTTGCTATTTTAAATGGCCAAGTCAAACTAGTTGAAAACTGGTCAAACTCCTGTACAGCAGCTTGTGAATTTTCTCTAGAACAATGCAGTGCATAAAAGTTCTGGAAAAATTATACAAGGTTGTCCTCTGTCTCTAGTAGCTACCATAAAATTTCTGAAATTTTTAGAGCTCAGAGCTACCTCTAAAAATTCCCAAAACCTTCTCTGTCTTTTAAATCAAATTCCAAAGGTATTCCTCGGGCCCAACTCAACTCGGGCTCGAGTCCGACTCGCACCACTTGGCTCGGTCGCGTCAACTAAACGCATCGCCCGAGTCCAATCAATCGTGACCGTCCGATGAAGATCGAACGATCCACGCCGCGCGCGCAACCGACTGTCCGAATGCATACACTAATCTCGGCCGTCCGCTTTAGATCCAACGGTCGCGCGATATTGATCGAAGTCTAACTCGGGCTCGCGCCGTTTTGTCTGCTGTCGCCGACAAGGCGGACCCACTGCAGTCATCCCGCCACGTCGCCGCGCCGGTTCAGCGCACGCCGCCGCCGCTGGCTCGCGCCGCCGCGCGCATGCACACCGCCACCTAGCTTCACCGGTCTTTTCACCGCCCACCGCCTCACCTCGCCGCCTCGCTTTGCTCCTACAAAAGCCATCGAGGGTTTTCCTACCTCGTTGCGTCTCCATTGCCTTTCTTCTCCATCGAGCTCCAGAGCCGTAGCGCCGCCGCGCCGCTCGAGCATTTCACCACTCCGGTGAGCTCGGTCATCGCCGAGAAGCGCCACGGTGTGCCTAGCATCCGTGGAAGTAAACCCCTCAAGGAATTTCGTGATTCATCGTGCGTGGAGCTGCGCGTGGACTTTCTTCTCCAAGTCCGCCGAAACCGCTTTTCCACCGCCGCATCTTCTCCGGTGAGCTCCACTCAATTCTTTCGCCGGTGAGCACCACCGACTCCACCTTTCTTCTCCACTCACTCGTGTCCTCTCGCTCACCCTGTGCCCTGCGCCGTTAATCGCCTTCTTTGCGCCGCGGCTCTCGTCGCCGGTCACTCGGTGCCTCTCTGTCGCCGCCAAGCACACCGGTGAGTTCTCGTAACTCATCGATGCCCATGCGCGCGCTAAATTTCATTGTCTTCCTCTCTAGTGCGCCGCACCTTGTCACCCCACCGCCGCCGCCAAGCTCGTCGCCGCGCCACCGCAGCGCATCTCCATTGCCTCGAGACCACCTACGGCTGATCCTCCGTGACCCATTTTGGCCTTGGTTTCCACTCGCGCGCCTCCACCACGGCGATTTAATCCAGTCCGAGCCGCCGAGATCCTCTGTTCTTTTCGCTTGTGCTCCTCTCTGCTGCATCGGCGGTGGGGCCCACTCCTTCAAAACCAATTAGTTAGCCGCTAATCATGCTTATGATTGTTCTTTAGTTCACTCTCATGCATGATCAAAGTTAGTAATTGAGGTTTGAAAGTATATTAGTGCAAGTTTCCTTGTAGCTTTGCTCGTTGTCATTTTTATCTCATTGTCGAATCAAAATTTGTATCATGCTTGCTATTAGGTTTTGTTAGACTTGATGCCTCCTTTTGTTGTGGTGGTTAGCATGAAATCATTTAGTTGGTATCTTTAAGTTTCTAAGCTTCTTGCCATGCTTGATCATAGGGATAGTTAGTCGCTCATTTTATTTGCCTCTGTATTTTTGAGTTGTCGGTGTTATAAGATTTGGGTAGTGGCCAAATGTTGAAACTTGTTAGCCTTGCAAAATCTAGGTGTGATGCTTAGGGGTATGAATAGTGAGCATCCTTAGCATCCTATCTTAGGTAGAAGATTTTTGTTTAGCATTTCTTAGTTGGATACTTGGCTAGTTATGCTTTCAATAGCTTCTTGTAGATTTTGTGCTCTCTCCCACAATAGTGGTTTTAGTATAGGTAGCTGATTTTGATGTGTTAACTTGATGATTAAATAATAGATGTGCATACAATCACCATCAAAGCCTCGTCCAAAGTTTAAAGCATGTTAGAAGTTTGATTTTGTGGTTAACCTAGCAAATGGGTGGATGGGTCTCTGTAGCAATTATTTGTCATTCTTTGTGATAGTCTAGCCTTGGTGTATATATTGGTGTTTGTATTTGATGTTTGAGTTTTGGTGTTATTCGCTCTTATTCGCTGCTTTGTTCAAATCGTTAGGATTCGATATTTGCGGCAACCCCGAGGACGATCCTCCGCAACATATTGAGCAACAAACATCCGTGCAAGCGTTTGATCATGTTTATCCCAATTTTAAAGTCTAATATTTTGTTTCAACTATATGTATGCATCGCTTAATTTGTGTTAAATTGATTAGTTAAATCCGTAGATGCATATCCTGTAGTCAAAATATTGATCTCTACTACCGAGCCTAGGTTATTTCTTTGTGATTAGAGATCGCCGGATGATCTCTTGTCACTTAGTAGATCCGGTCAACTTGCTTAGACATGCTTAGCTATCGGTAGAATCAAGGTTATCGACTTTAGTCGGTAACCTTGATCACACAAAATTTACTACAACTTTATGTTTCGCATTTCGCTATGTTTAATTGCAAAACTAAAAATGAAAACAAAATGATTTGGACGCGCACAATGGTAAGAATGGTGTGATCTTTTGGGTGTGATCGAAAGGTGCCCGGTCAATTAAGGACCGAACATCTTGTGAGTGAATTTTTATCCAGCATTTCGCGTGCTAACCACACTAGAGTATATGGGACCTCTCTTGACCTAGTACTTTGGCGTGTATTGGCTCCGGTCGCAGGAGGTCGCAGGAGGGATGGAGGTGGGAGCATGGTAGTTGTCCAAAAGCTTTATCCCGAGTGGGTAGTTGTCTTTTCGGCTTTACCATGTAAGCGTATGGGTTTCTATCCATACGAGCGGCTCGGGTTGATACACAATATTGGAAACAGATCTCGTAGGACTTAGTCTGTGCTGGCATACCTTCTAAGTGTGCTTTGGCTTAAAGGCGATCCGAGGTGTGGTGCATGGTACACCTGCAGGTTAAAAACTATTCGAATAGCCTCGCCCTAGGTGATGGACACGCTTGGGTAAGCTTTTCAAGAGTTAGACTACAACATTTAAATTAAAACTTGATGGGTGGTACGAATGGGGATTCGTGCTATTGTTGTGGTGACTATTGGGATAGTCACTTCTAGGTTGTTTATCTTTCGCTTTTGGTTATTATTATCCGCATCGTTATTTCAATCTTAAAATGAATTGCAAACTTGCCTTCAAACTGTATTACATTATTGCAAATGAAAATTGGCTTTATGCAAATAAAACATATGGCCTCCACCAAATAAGCTCGCATGTAGCATATGAACAGTGCCGCTAGTTCACACGTCGATCTTGCGGGTACAAAGACAATCTTTGTACTCGGTGCTTTGCTTAATGTTTTGTTGCAGAGGAGAAGGCGAGCCTCGTGGTCCTCACTGCGTGAGTCGTGTTGCCGCTTCTTGGGCGACTAGTCTTGGCGGTCCTGTCCGATGCCTTGTGGGTTGAAGGCACACCGATTGGCTTTGTTTATAGCCATTTTATGGCACTTTTGCTTCATTGTCTTTTTGTTGTTATTTGTGTATCTTGTGGCGACCGGCCATTGTCTGTAATATCTTTGCTATTTGTTTATCTTCCGCTTGGAAGTGTGGTGTTTGGACTCTATGTGTGGAATGGAGTTGATGTCTAATTTTGTACCGGTGTGTATACTTGCTTTAGAAGTATACATATCTCGAGGATCAGTTTATTTGATTTGTGATGCTAGGACCAGGTGGTTGGTTAAGCATTACAAACCAAATAAACTGGGGTCCTCACAGGCATGGAGTAGAATTCCGGCATGGATACACTTTTCCACTCTATGGATGAGTATTAACCATACCCATAGCCTTCCTTACCTTCTTTGTCTATATAACAAAAATGAACCGTTAGCATCTCAAATTCATTCAAGTATACTTACAGGAAACAAATAAAGGCTTACGATGTAAAAGAATGTAAATTATCCCATCTCTGAACACCAGATTTCCCGAAAAAGTGGTTCATGGCACTCCGAGCGTATAGCTCTGGCATACCCGGCAACGAAGTTCTGGACGTACTCAGAAATGAACCCTGAGTGTTCCCCAATACATAGTTAGGCGGTCTTAAGAACGAGACCTCGAGTGTACCTAGACACGTGGATCCAATATAGTGTAGGTCGTACTCATAAGCAAGCTCTGAGCGGTCCCAAACACAACTGTTGTGAGCTCTCCATCTGCTTCGGTGTGACCTGGGTTCGAACCCCTGTTGACATACATCAATGGCACCACCACCAGGCACAACTGTTGAGACTTCTTTCAGCTTCCTCTATGAATTAGCACAGCATTAAAAACAGCTTGACGGAGAAACCGGCGTAGGCGAGGACATCGTATTTCTGGAACAGCGTTTTCTTGGAAACTGGCGCAAGTTCCGAGCGGAGTTTTGAATCACACTGACCGACCCTTGCCCTTCCATTAAACTACGACTCCTAAACTCTCGCATTAGGCCAGTCTCAGTGCCATGTCAGCGTATTTAATGTCCATGAAACTCTATGAAACCCCACTGAGACTGGCCTTAGGTCCTCGTCTCAACTACGACTCCATCCCATTCCCACCAGAAACCGATCGACATGGAGCCTCCTCCCGTTCCCGGTGCGCGCTCCCCTTCCTCGTTTCTTTCTCACTCCCGCTGGTAGAAAAATGTCGTTATATCGCTCTATGTTTTGTTCTGCGATGGTTCTGCGATCGACATTGGTCTTGTGGTAGCTTCCGTTCGGTTGAATTTTTCGAGTATACGGTCGTGTATGGGCTCATCCTAGGACTATGATGCGTGCAAATGGCGGGCAATCTAGATGGATTTTGTGGCGATTTAGGTGAATTTCTGCGGTAAAAAAAGTCCGACTTTAGCGTATTTACCTCTTACTTTGTTGGTTTGTTTGCGGCTTATGAGATATTTAGCGAATACGGTCTTGTGCCTTGCTTAAAGTTGCAATCGATGGATAATTATATTGGGATTTTGGAGCAACAAGCGCTGTGCCTCGTGGATCGGTGGCTTTGAAGAAAATGAAGACGCAGTGGTGGAGTTGCAATGTTAGAAGAAAAGACAAGTCCGTGGTGCCGCCAGTAATGTGTGTGGCTTACTCGCCTGATTTGTTGTTGGCGAGAATGTGTTTTGGTCGCTTCAAGTTAGAGGTTTGTCGTTTTGGTTGTGTTGGAGCTCTAGTGTTGCTAGGAGCTCCAAGTCCGCTCTATTCCTCCAAGATGGTCGAATCAACTTTGAACTTCTGTGTTTGGTCTCTTTTTTAATGAAAAATGGAACTGGGGATGTTACCCTCTGGTTCTAAAGGGGGAAAAAATAGCGAATCCGGTTTTGGGTTTCCTTGTGGTTTCCTAGTCTTGTAGCGAGTATGGTGTGGGGTTTGTTTGCTCACTTCTTGATCAGCGGATTGTGCGATCTTGATTTATACTTTGTCAGAATTGTTTCCTTTTGGTTTGCAAGAAGTGCAACGAGTGTATTCTCTCGCTTTGGTCAACAAATGTCTATTTTCTGAGTGCTGTGAGATTTCTTTCCTTTCTTGTATTGGATGTCGATCTCTATGGCAGCTGGTTTATTGCAATGGCAGCATCAGTCATCAGACTATCAGAGCACTACCTTTTCCCCAAGTACATAGTAGTACACTTTTACCATACAGGTGTTACTTTGTTAGTAACGTAATATGGCATGCATGGTGAAGTTATTTAACGTGGTTCATCCTGTGTTAATTGTGTGAGATTGAACTGGATAAGGGGAAAACTGACAAAAGATTATTGGCGCCGTCAGATGTACATGTGAGCCATGAGCCCTTTACCCTACACACGCACAACCAAATCCTGTGATGTTGTCTCATTAAAATTCCAAGAATTAATATATGTTTTTAGTATGTGCGCAAACTATGCATTTTAGTTATCTCATCCGCTTGTATAGCATTTTACGTTAATTGTTCTGAGTGTACTTATTGGTGAACTGCTTAATTGTTCGAGTGTACTTATTGGTGAATTTGTGTTATGCGAGCAATGTAAGCATAAAACCACACGCAAGAGTTTTGTCAACGGACACATCGGTTGCCAATCTACCACACCGAGAGTGAAGGTCAACAACATCAACTTAAGTTCGGATGCACTTGCTCGTGGGCGGTGAGTCGTTTTCATCAGTCATAGTTATAGCCGCCTCAAGAAGCGAGCAGATGCCGCAAGAGTAGCCTATGAAATATTGGTGAAAAGAGAAGAGGGTGTAGATGTTACTGCACGTGTTTGGGCTGATTGATCGTATTCTTTTGGAACTGTTCTCGCTTTGGTCGTTTATCATCTTTCACATCATGAGCAATGATGTTTACATTCTTCTTTGTGAATTTTGTTACATCATATTCTTAAAGTATACATTGTCATTGTTTCTCTCTTGTATTTCGACTCACCAAAACAACGCAAAACACAATTTGGTGGTGCTTGTAACTTTTTTTCCTTATATTTTGCCTAGTTACATTGCAATTTTCTGTCATGGAATTATTGACCTTGCCACACGATTTATGCACATTGGGAGTGACAACCTTTACGATTGCAGAGTTTGCTGATATCGGCAAATATAGATATTTTAATTCATCTGAAGAAACATTCCAACTAGTTTTCCTCTGTTGCTTTTCTTTTGGGCCTTACGTGCATACTTCTTCTAGTTCATCTATACCATATTGTATCCTCGTATTGGGAGTTGGAGATCAAAATTAAACCTCGGTTGCATTTCTTTTTGTTCCCCTTCTATTTTGGCAGGTTTTGTATCTCATTTTTGGTGTAAACTCTTAACTAATAAGACTGAATAAAAAGAGAATCTCTTTTGCATTCTTTACTTTCCAGATGATAATTAATTAAAAACACTGTCATTTTAGTATTGCCTGTGGATGTTCATACTCAGTTTATAACATTGTGGATCTTATTTCCTCATCTTTAATTTATAATTTTAATAATTATGCAAGAAATGAAGGAATTGATTTCTATCTAACATATGCATTCCTTTTCCTTCTGTCAGGATGTGGTGTTCTGCAAATCAATTCTTCATGAATTTGCTGATAAAACAAAAGCCATTCAACCCTCTTACTCTCTAGTTAATCCAGAAGGGTTAGGGCCTATGATCCTGTTTGTTGCATCGGTGTTGTTTGATGGGAATATTTACATCGGTGAAGTTGCAAAAAGCAAGAAGGATGCAGAGCAGACGGCAGCTCGTGCTGCGATCAAGTCAATTTTAGGTAACTATTCTTTCATCATTCGTGATTAAAAAGAAAGTGCCAAAACCTTCTTTAACTTTTTGTGTTGAGAATTAGTAGTGGGCTTTTAGGAGTATAACTAATTATTCACTGTTGTTACAGATACAAAAAACGCTTGTATGTTGCAAATTATTAGATCGAAGAAAAAGCTTATCACTGCCATCACATCTTCTGGGTACAACAAAGAAAGAGGACCTGTAAGCCAGGAAACCCACAATACTGCAAACACCCCACCTCCTATTTCTACTATGAACTTCACACCCCCTGTCGCCCATGAAGCATATGTTACACCTCAGTTTGCATACACAGCATCTCCCGGGGGACCAATTCACATAGTGCCTCTTTCACAAGTTGGATCTTCCTTTCCAATTGCTGTTCAAGGACCCAACATCATACCAGCACCAACTCACTTAATGCCTGTGTCACAAGCTGGATATGCCTCTTCAGTCGCTGTTCAAGAACCCAACATCATTCCAGAACCAACTCACTTAGTGCCTGTGTCACAAGCTGGATCTGCCTCTCCAATTGCTCTTCAAGGACCCAACATGCCATGTTGTGGACGCATTTATAGGTAAGACATCAACGTCGCAATCACAAGACTTCAACGGTTCTGCAGATCAGTCGTCGGTTGGAGTTCCTGGTGTAGCTAGTCTCGACAAGGCAGTGGTGGAAAGCAAAAACTATCTTTTGTCCAATGACATTGGATTCGCAATCCATTCCTAATGTAGTGGGACCTATAGTATTAGTCATCTACCGTCCGTAGTTGCCGAGCAAAACTATGTCAGTGCACCTCATTTCTCGTTCCGTGTCAGCAACTCAGGATTTTCTGCGAGTTAACTGGTATTTGTGTGTTCAACTCATGTTTGTGTAAAGAAACGTTTCTGGGTCGGATCATCAACTGATGCATTATCTGAATGTCTTGGCTTGTGGGTATCGATGTTTATGAAGTTCTCGGAAGAGTTTATTTTCTTGTGCTTCTGCGGCGGAAGGAGAGTTTTATTTCTTAAATTCCTCATGACCTTTTTATTTTCTTCACAGGGAAATTGAGATATTTGAGCAATAGAATCCTGATGCTCGTATTCCAAACTCATGAAATATTTTGTTGAGGTTAATGTGGTTACATCTTTGTGTGACAGTGTGGGGGATGGGTTGAGAACAATGCAACACGCATTGTCGGATCATCTGGTATGGGCAGTCTTTTTTACTTTCAGCATTGGAGTTAAAACATTATTAGTCCGGGCACTGCTGCAGAGTCTCAGTTGATCAAAACATTATTAGTCCGAGCACTGCTGTAGGTTGATCAAAACATTGCACATCCCCTTCGATAAACATGGAGGAAGCGAAACTCATGCAAACATGGTCATTGCATTAGTTAATAATTATAATCATCCAAACATGTCTGATCTAATTAGAACCGCTAAGATATAGATAATACTAAAAGTCATTTGCCATATTCCATGCATACCCAAGTATCTTGGAGTCTTGCCTTCCAGAAGAAAAAAAGTCTCAGCTGTAATTTATGCCAACGTGATCCATCAATGGACAAGTGAACCACCGATTACAGGAATGAGATCAATAGTCCTCAATACTGACTACTTAGATCTGATCAGAAAAGGAAAGTACAATGACATGTACAGATAACAAACTTCTCCGAACAGAAGCAAAGCCCAAGAATTGCAGGATTGAAAAACGAATCCAATCGAGTTGCTGTCATTGTCATTGGATTGTGTTACCACGTCCAGTGACTAATAAAATTACATAAAAAAAACAATAAAATATTTTTGAATTTAATTGAAGTTTATTTCATTCATCTTTTTTTTTTGCTATTTTATAGAGTTCGGGTGTCATAAAAATTAATAAATTTATTATTTTATTGTATTTAAAGTTGGAATTGTTTTTATTAAGTTCAAAATAATTCCAAGAATTTTGGTGAATTTTTCTAGAATTTTAGGTTTTTTTTGCTATTTTATAGAGCTCGGGTCTGTTCAGACCGTCCGATCGCAATCGGACGGTCCGAACGGATCGATCTGTTCGGACGGTCCGAACGGATCGTCCGAATCGGACCGTCCGATTCCGATCGGACGTTCCAAACAGACCCGGACACGTGGGGCCTGCATGATATATATATATATATATATTCTTTTTTGCACTAAAATATGTTGATTAAACGACAAGGAATACAACGGTTCAATCGGATCGGAAACTCGGTTTAGGAACTGAGTTTGAGTCTGGAACTCTTACAACACAAACCAAAAACATGGCAGAGGATCTGACACCTCCTCGCCGCGGCTGCAGTGCGAGAACTCGTGGCCCCCTTCCCCACTCGACGCGCGGACCCTCCCGACCTCGGTCGCGGTCTCCACCGCCCAGATCCTTCGTGTGATGGAGCGCGGCGCGGCGCTGCGGCGACGACGTTCGTAGGGGGGCCAGCTGTGAGCCTTGGATGGCCAATGCTGGGCTGTAGCAGGCGGGGAGGGCCTGTGGCTAGGCTCCATCGAGGCAAGGGATGTGCGCACTGATGACTTCGTTGACATTGGAATGCACGCCGCGGCTGACTCCCATGGGCTCCCCGCGCCGTGCCAGAAACCGTTGGCCGCTGCAACAGACTTGGACATTGCTAATGTTGCTGCCCATGACTCTGATGCCGACGCTAAGCTCAAGACGGTGAGCATGCACGCCGCCGTTGACACCCATGGGCTCCTCGCGCGTGCGCGTAAACCGTTGGCGGCGCAATGCACTTGGACATTGCTGATGTGGCTGCCCCCGACTCTGATGCCGACGCTAATGCCAATCCTAAGCCCAAGACGGTGGTCGATCTGTGCACATGAAGACTTGTTAGATGGGTGTCTGCGCTTAAACAATGGTAGCATTGGTGTGGTTTACAACTAGCTTGTTCACTTGGTTCTTGATATATAAGATGGGTGTCTGCAATTAAACATTGTTAGTTGTAGTTTGCAATACAGGTGCCTACCAAATATTGAGCACCAGGACTAGCTAATGGTGCTGTTCTTGTAGTTTGATTTCAGTACACTGCTTCCGAACTTATGTCAAACTTGTCACTGTGGTGCTCGTTGCGGACTTATGGTCGTATCGCTTTATGTAATGAACCAAAGTTATGGCTATTTTGTGTGTTATGCAATGAGCCAAAATGATGGCTATCTATGTTACCTTTTTGCTATTTTGTTCGCATATCTCTTTCTGTGTGTCGTGCAATGCAACCAAAGACGATTATAGTCACTTGGCACCATTAGCTATTGCGTGACTGTGGCTACGTGGCTGCTTTGGTCACGCCGAGGATAGTGGCGTGTCACCGTGTTTTAGAAACGCCGAGGATAGTGGCGTGACTCAAGGGATCAGAATTAAAAATAAAGTTAGCGAGGAGTTAACTTTAAAACATTATTTAAAAAGTATTAATTAAAAAAATCTAAGAAAATCCCAAAAGTCTCGATCTGGCTGGTTCCAAATTGGCCGGTAACACAATCGAATGATGGAAACTCAACCGTATAACCACTTGACACCATTAGCTATTGTGTGACAGGCTGGGGGCTTGCGTGGCTGCTTTGGCCACGCCAAGGATAAGGATATTGGCGTGGCACATTGTTTTTGGCCATGCCGACTGTCCTGGCGTGACCCAAGGGGTCAGAATTGCAAATAAAGTTAGCGAGGTGTTAACTTTAAAACATTATTAAAAAGGAATAATTTTAAAAATCCAAGCAAAGCCCAAAATTCTCGATCTGGCTGCTTCCCAAATGGCCGGTAACACAATCGAATGACGGAAACTCAATTATATAGCGACTTGGCACCATTAGTTATTGCGTGACAGTGGCTGGGGCTTGCGTGGCTGCTTTGGTCACGTCGAGGATGGTGTCGTGACAAAGTGGTTTTGCCATGCCCCGTGTTTGGTGTGACCCAAGGGGTCAGAATTGCAAATAAAGCTAACGAGGGGTTAACTTTAAAATAATAGAGCATCTACAATAAAGTTAGCGTGTCTCATGGAGTTACATCCGTGTCTTATGGAGTTTCATCATGTTTCATCACGTCGCATGGAGTTTCATCGTGTTTCATCCCAAGTCTCATGGAGTTCCAAAAGCGGGTGGCGATTCGGACTCGGCGAAGATCTCGAGTAAATTTACTTGCCTCGCATGCGAACTTCTCCGAATGTAGCACCCGAGCAGTGGAAGGGGTTTTAAGACAATTTTACCCAAATCGGCGCTAGGGTTTCGCCATGGACGAAGCGAGCTCGAGCTCTTCCGTGCGGCGCGGCGTCAGCGGAAGAAGGAGAACCCACGCTCACCGTGGCTTACGGGAGAAGCCACTGGATTATGAGCCCGCATGCATTTGCTTCGCAAGGCGAAAGCACCGAGGTTAATTTCGTGGAGCGATCTCAATCCGGGAAGGAGGTACTACAAATGCGGTGCCAATACGGTAGCCTTCCAATTTCATCCTCTTTTTGTCTTGGTTCCTTCGATTTTTGTTTGCAATTTTCTTTGATTCTTGTCTTGCGGCTAGTTAGGGTCCCGTATGCGTTACGAAGTGGGCAGATCCGAAATTCCTCCGTTTTGAACCAAATGATACGTGACCTCCGAGATAATGTCCGGAATTGAAGAATGAGAATGCTAATTTGAAGATGCAAGCTAGCAAAGAAGAAGAAAAGGAGCAGTTATCGAAGAAGATGATGTAATGAAGTTGGTACTAAGATGGATATCGAGATGGTCGCCATGGTCGCTAGGATTGACAAGGAGTGCAAGTACAAGAAAATGTTTTATGTTCTTGCTATTATCTTTGTTGTATGGTTAGTTGTTCTAGAATCTGTGTCATTAAAATATATATTTGAATGACACAGATTCTAGAACAACCTATGTGGGTTTAATTTAGGTAATTTATTACAGAACTGTGTCTGTTTTTACATATGCTGGGCTGCAGTTAGATGGGTGTTTGCAATTAAACATTGGTGTGTGCAACTAGCTTATCTGCTTGGTTCTTGTTAGATAAGATGGGACAGACTAAACACGAGGGACATGCTGTGCAGAAAGAACTTCTTTCTCCCATCATATTGTTGTGTCATGTGTGGTTTGCAGGTGAAAACAGGGATCATCTTTTCCTCCATTGCCCTTTTGCCAAGGCTTGCTGGAACTACTTATGCCCAGGGAGGAATTTGAGTTTGTCCCTGCATGACACCGTTGTTAATCTCAAGAGCCCTTTGAAACGATAAACCAATAGGCAGAAAAGTATGCACCCAAGCAACAAATTGCCATATGGATGCCCCAGGATGCCCCAAACTGGCCAACTCAACATGCAAATGGGGGACACGAGAGTGGTGCTGCTGCAGCAAAAGCACCAAAGCAAGCAGAGAGCATCCAATGCAAAAGTAAAGAGGGGGGGGGATTCTATGGGGCACCGCCCCGCGAGGCCCCTCCTCGTGAGCCGTCCGATCTACTTTATGCCTGTATGCTACAGTGATATCATACGAAATCCAACGGTAACGAAGAGGGGCCTCACGTGGGACGGGGCCCCAGAAAATTGTGGGGTGGGGGGGGGACAACTAACTACGGGCCTGCTCCAATCCAAGGACCATCCATGTGCTCCGCTGCTGTGCAAGCATCAAAAGACAGCCCATGTGGTATCAAAGCACTGCAAGCATCCAGTTGATTCATAGCATAAAAAAACAACCAACTGAAAGATAACAAGTGAAAAAACACGTTTCAATACCTAATCTAGCACAAAAAAAACCTAAACCAACCTAGGAATGGCATTATGAAGTCAAAAATTCAAATTCAACTTTCAAAATTTTCGGAGGTTTTAATCTCCGGACCCCACCGGGTAGCGGCAGTTACTGGCTGGTATTTTCCCCTGCCCCAAACTACTTCAGACACCCCACAATCAAAGAAAAGAGCTTAGCAGTCTCCACCTGATCACAAAAGGCAGATTCAAGTTTTGGATTACCGTGTTTTTGTTTTTTCTAGGATTCCACAAACCTTGAAATCATCATCCTACGTTTTTCTGTTCTTGTGTTCTTAGATCGGATGTTCTAAAATAGGACCTAGGTCTCAAATAACCGAATAACATTTATTCTGTGTTATTTTTATTTGTTCTAAAATAGGACCTAAGTCTCTGTGAGAACCCTGACAATCTGATTAAGCTAAGCAACGTTAAACAGTACTGCACAGTAAAACAAACTAATCAATACAGTAATTACCAACGAATTGAACAGACAACAAATTCAAATTTCATCGTCACTTCAAACTCAGATTTATGAACCCAAAAATCCCGACTAAACTAAAGCAATGCTAATCAATATTTAGCACTAATTAAAATTCATCTACACAAAAAACAAACCTAAGCTCTGATGTATATCGCTCACATCGCCAATCAAATGCATGCAAGTTATACCCTCAAAAGTTCATAAGCACAAATGACCATATAAATTATCACAACAAAAATAAACCATCATTTTAAAACTCAAAACTTATTACAATAAGAAATCATTACAATAATACATACAACAGTATACCATCTCTGAAATAATTTGCATCGTAAATTCATGTCAAGCGAAATTAGAACAATAAAAACAACGCAGATTAAATTACAAGAATCAACCTCTAGAATTACAGCGTGAATTACTAAAGCGATAATAAAATAGTGTTACATAATAAAGCACTGTTCCACTCTCAAATTAATTGCAAGCAAAAGTAAAATATTACAACCCAGGAGTATTTACAAGAATTCATACAAGCAGAAATAGAATAATAATACAATCTCCGCATTAATTACAAGAATGATTTACAACAGATCAAATATAAAATACAATCTAAATTCCTGTATTGTATGTCGCTGAAGCTTTTCTTGTTTCATTGCCCGTCCATCGCCATCCACTCAAACCCATTTCGCGGTCAATCCAACACCCGTCCACATTCCATCGTCCGCCAAATACCCAGAAATATATTGCAAACCAAAAGTGTTAAAATAGTAATAGGATAAAGAAGGTTGCCGTCAGATTTCCCCAAGCTCATTAGGATTCCCATATCAACTGAAGTCAATCGGCACCTTTTGCTTTCGTGGGTTTCATCACCCGGCGTTTAATTTAATCCGACACCCACGCGATATCGACTCCCCTCAACCGAAGAAAATCAGTCGCATAGTGATTTATTAACAAATGGACCAAAAGGTCCTTAGCCCAAATAGTATCACAAGAGAGCAAATGGGATAAGACAAGGGGCATAGGGGTCATTGACATGGCCAATTCTTAAGCCATTCTCATCAAGCCCCCCCTCCCCCCCCCACCACCACCACCACCACACTGCCAAGGACAAGAACCCAAGAGCACAAGCTAAGAGCTAAGCATCCCACATCCACAAGGACCACAGAGAAGGAGGAAGGGAGAAGGGGAAACCGAAGGGGACAAGGGGAGCACCAGCACCACTACCGCGACAACCAGCACCGCCGGCACTACCATCCCCGTCCCGACCGGAACCCAGCAAGGTAGCCCACCTTTCCCCTCCCACCATTATTTTGCTCAATCAGTAACCCATCATTTTTTGGGCTGTATGTATTCTCGGATACAGAGGCCGGAAGAGGTTTTCTCTTCCATTATCTAAAAAGTAACCCATCATTTTGAGCCAACCGACTACATTCATCCATTTTCTTGCCCATCCAAAACTCCCCATAGGAACTAACTCTTGTAGTAATAGCTCTCAGAGAATCATCTAATTCATCACAGTAACAGCATCAATAGTAGCTCTCAGTTCACATCACAGAGCAAGGGGAGGGATCAGGGAGTAGAGACGAAGGAGAGTAGCTACCTCAGTGCAACCATGCTTGAACCACAACCAAGGCAGCAGTAGCCCACCTCCACCATGCGCAAACCAATAGCAACCCCAACCATTTCCCTCACCATGCCTCAACCCATCTTCAGTAGCTTCACCATATGCATGCATAAACATCAAGGTTTAGTCAAACAAAACTTGAATAAAAATCTGAAATGGCAGTAAAAGGGAGAAAGGGGGAAGCCGGCTGGGGAAAAGAGAGGAGTAGTGGCGAGCTAGGGAGAGGCGCGGGCGCAGGCGGCGCCGGGGAACCAGAGGGGAGCAAGGGCGCAGGGGCGCCGGCGGTTGCGGCGCCATGGAGCGGCACGCAGAGAGAGGCGGCCCGAGCCGGGTCGCGCGAACGCGCGTGCGCACGGAGAAGCGCGCCGGAAGGGGCGCGCAACGCCGGCGGCGGCGACGCACGCACTGGCGGCGCCGAGATCCGGCGGCCGGAGGGGAGCCACTGGGCGCGGGCGCGGAGGTGGCGCAGGGAGCCGGGACAAGGCCGGCGGCCACAGGAAGAGGCGCCATAGGGAGCTTCGGCTGGAGGAGGAGGCACCATGGGGACACTTCGGTGGGAGCAAGGAAGCAATGGGGTGGAAGAAGCAAGAATGAACCAGGAGCTCATTCGGGTGAATAGGGGAGAGGATACGGTGGAGAGAGAGGTTGGGGGTTAAGTAAAAAGGGGATTAATTAAAAAGGAGATTAGGAATAGGAAAAGATTAAACAAAGAATTAGAATTTAGTGATAAGATAATTTCTAATGGATATTATTAGTAGTAATAAATTTAGTTGAACACCGGTATTAATAAATAGATTAGCACTGTGTGGACCAACATGCGAATAACTAGTCGTGGACCAGACCGATTAATAAAAAGATAAATAAAAATAAAAATTATAAATAAAAGGAGACTTCATGAGACCTGGTAAAACGCGACAAACTAAATAAGACTTGGGGAAACTGGATTAAACTTCATGAGACCTTGTCAAACACTGTGAAACTCCATAAGACTTTGTAAAACAAGATGAAACTTATGAGACCGTGTGAAATACGATGAAATCCATGAGACTAGGGTTGAAACACGATGAAACTAAATGAGACTAGGTGAAAACACTATGAAACGTTATGAGACTCTCAGAAACATGATGAAGTGTATGAGATGGGTGAAACAATATGAACTCTACGAGACTGGGTAACGGAACAGAACCTAGGTCTACAACAACACAATGAAAGGTTCCGGGGATGAGACCTAGTGAAACACCATGACACTCTATTAGACTTCCTAACGGAACAGAACCAAGGTCATGAGACCTGGGATGAAACACGACAAACTCCATGAGACCGTGTGAAACACGACAAAATCCATGAGACGGGTTGAAACACTATGAAACTTCACGAGACTAGTATTGAAACACGATAAAACTTGATTAGACCTTGTGAAACCGGATGAAACGTCATGAGACTTTATATAACAAGATGAAACCTAATGAGACCGTGCGAAACACGATGAAATCCAAAGTTAAAGAAGGTTTTGGCACTTTCTTTTTAATCACGAATGATGAAAGAATAGTTACCTAAAATTGACTTGATCGCAGCACGAGCTGCCGTCTGCTCTGCATCCTTCTTGCTTTTTGCAACTTCACCGATGTAAATATTCCCATCAAACAACACCGATGCAACAAACAGGATCATAGGCCCTAACCCTTCTGGATTAACTAGAGAGTAAGAGGGTTGAATGGCTTTTGTTTTATCAGCAAATTCATGAAGAATTGATTTGCAGAACACCACATCCTGACAGAAGGAAAAGGAATGCATATGTTAGATAGAAATCAATTCCTTCATTTCTTGCATAATTATTAAAATTATAAATTAAAGATGAGGAAATAAGATCCACAATGTTATAAATCGAGTATGAACATCCACAGCAATACTAAAATGACAAGTGTTTTAATTAATTATCATCTGAAAGTAAAGAATGCAAAAGAGATTCTCTTTTTATTCAGTCTTATTAGTTAAGAGTTTACACCAAAAATGAGATACAAAACCTGCCAAAATAGAAGGGGAACAAAAAGAAATGCAACTGAGGTTTAATTTTGATCTCCAACTCCCAATACGAGGATACAATATGGTATAGATGAACTAGAAGAAGTATGCACGTAAGGCCCAAAAGAAAAGCAACAGAGGAAAACTAGTTGGAATGTTTCTTCAGATGAATTAAAATATCTATATTTGCCGATATCAGCAAACTCTGCAATCGTAAAGGTTGTCACTCCCAATGTGCATAAATCGTGTGGCAAGGTCAATAATTCCATGACAGAAAATTGCAATGTAACTAGGCAAAATATAAGGAAAAAAAGTTACAAGCACCACCAAATTGTGTTTGCGTTGTTTTTGGTGAGTCGAAATACAAGAGAGAAACAATGACAATGTATACTTTAAGAATATGATGTAACAAAATTCACAGCAGCAATGTAAACATCATTGCTCATGATGTGAAAGATGATAAACAGCCAAAACGAGGAACAGTTCCAAAAAGAATACCTGATCAATCAGCCCAAACACGTCTGTAACATCTACACCCTCTTCTCTTTTCACCAATATTTCATAGGCTACTCTTGCAGCATCCTGTTCTGCTTCCTTGAGGCGGCTATAACTATGACCTGATGAAAACAGCTCACTGCCCACCTGAACAGTGCATCTGAACTTAAGTTGATGTTGTTGACCTTCACTCTCAGTGTGGTAGATTGGCAACTTCTGATGTGTCCGTTGACAAAACTCTTGCAGGTGGTTTTTATGCTTACATTGCTCTGCATAACACAAATTCACCAATAAGTACACTCCAGAACAATTAAACAGTTCACCAATAAGTACACTCCAGAACAATTAACCAGAAAATGCTATACAAGCAGATGAGATAACTAAAATGCATAGTTTGCGCACATACTAAAAACATATATTAATTCTTGGAATTTTAATGAGACAACATCACAGGATTTGGTTGTGCGTGTGTAGGGTAAAGGGCTCATGGCTCACATGTACATACGAAGCAGCGCCAATAATCTTTTGTCAGTTTTCCCCTTATCCAGTTCAATCTCACACAATTAACACAGGATGAACCACGTTAAATAACTTCACCATGCATGCCATATTACGTTACTAACAAAGTAACACCTGTATGGTAAAAGTGTACTACTATGTACTTGGGGAAAAGGTAGTGCTCTGATAGTCTGATGACTGATGCTGCCATTGCAATAAACCAGCTGCCATAGAGATCGACATCCAATACAAGAAAGGAAAGAAATCTCACAGCACTCAGAAAATAGACATTTGTTGACCAAAGCGAGAGAATACACTCGTTGCACTTCTTGCAAACCAAAAGGAAACAATTCTGACAAAGTATAAATCAAGATCGCACAATCCGCTGATCAAGAAGTGAGCAAACAAACCCCACACCATACTCGCTACAAGACTAGGAAACCACAAGGAAACCCAAAACCGGATTCGCTATTTTTTCCCCCTTTAGAACCAGAGGGTAACATCCCCAGTTCCATTTTTCATTAAAAAAGAGACCAAACACAGAAGTTCAAAGTTCAGATTCGACCATACTGGAGGAATAGAGCCAGACTTGGAGCTCCTAGCAACACTAGAGCTCCAACACAACCAAAACAGCAAACCTCTAACTTGAAGCGACCAAAACACATTCTCTGCCAACAACAAATCAGAGCGAGTAAGCCACACACATTACGGCAGCACCACAGACTTGTCTTTTCTTCTAACATTGCAACTCCACCACCTGTCGTCTTCATTTTCTTCAAAGCCAGCCGATCCCCTGAGGCACCAGCGCTTGTTGCTCCAAAATCCCAATATAATTATCCATCAGTTGCAACTTTAAGCAAGGGCACAGCACCGTATTCGCTAAATATCTCATAAGCCGCAAACAAACCAACAAAGTAAGAGGTAAATACGCTAAAGTCGGACTTTTTTTACCGCAGAAATTCACCTAAATCGCCACAAAATCCATCTAGATTGCCCGCCATTTGCACGCATCATAGTCCTAGGATGAGCCCATACACGACCGTATACTCGAAAAATTCAACCGAACGGAAGCTACCACAAGACCAATGTCGATCGCAGAACCATCGCAGAACAAAACCTAGAGCGATATAACGACATTTTTCTACCAGCGGGAGTGAGAAAGAAACGAGGAAGGGGAGCGCGCACCGGGAACGGGAGGAGGCTCCATGTCGATCGGTTTCTGGTGGGAATGGGATGGAGTCGTAGTTGAGACGAGGACCTAAGGCCAGTCTCAGTGGGGTTTCATAGAGTTTCATGGACATTAAATACGCTGACATGGCACTGAGACTGGCCTAATGCGAGAGTTTAGGAGTCGTAGTTTAATGGAAGGGCAAGGGTCGGTCAGTGTGATTCAAAACTCCGCTCGGAACAGTTGTGCCTGGTGGTGGTGGCCTTGAAAATGAAGTATGTCAACAAAAATTACAAGCCGATGTGGTGGGGCTCGAACCCAGGTCACCGAAGTGGATGGAGAACTCGCCACTACACCAAATCAACTTGCTGAAATTCATGCAAGCAAACAACATTTATATTGATGATCGGAGCAGAGATGAGATATAAAACAATGGAACACAAAAGTCCGAACTCTTCACATAGTATTTGAAACAAACTGCTTGCGGGTCATAGTATTTGTTCACTTGTTGAAGCTCCAGTAAGAAAAGAAAGTGTGATAAGAAAGGGTAAGTCGCGTAACGTTCTAGTCACTGTACGTGGTAACACAATCCAATGACAATGACAGCAACTCGATTGGATTCGTTTTTCAATCCTGCAGTTCTTGGGCGTGACAATATCCCGGCGTGACAATACTATACGGTCACGCCAGTTCGAATGGCAAGAAGCTGCTTGATAGGTTGGATTTGCGACTTATTATAATGTCTGCCACTGCTGGTGATAATAGACTTGCTGAATACTTCTATGGTTATCAAACATTTCATGTTAAAGGGCGATCTTTTCCTGTTGAAATTAAATGTCCCAGATATATCAGTGGAGGCTTCCTTACAATCCAATGACAATGACAGCAACTCGATTGGATTCGTTTTTCAATCCTGCAGTTCTCAACAATGCTGGACTGGTTCAAAAAGAAAACAAGAAAGACCGTAAAAACAGTGTGACATCCTGTACATTTTCAATAGATGAAACAATGCAAGACACAGCAAAAAGTGTGAACCTGTAAAACTAATCCAGATCCTGTAAGCTAACACAAAAGTGAAATTAATGAAACCATCTAACAAAGCATACACTGCAGCCAAAGAAAAACACATTTGGAAGATCGTCTTGTGCAGTTTCAGTTGGAGATCCGATTAGGGTTTAGATCGTTGAAACGGTGGTATATGAGCCTGTAAGCTAGTGTCTTCTTGTAATCTTCAATGTTGGTCTGCATCACAAGAAATGTGGAACGCAAAAACTTAGACATAACTGAAAATCTGTAGCAAATAAGTGTACAAGTTGTGCCCACTGAGATTAACATTGGCAGTTGCAAATGTGAAGGTAGTGTTGAATCTCAGTTATGGTTCGAACTAAGAACAAAAAAAAAGACAGAAAATAAAAATTAGCATGCATAATGTTGTAACCAATGAGACTCCTGCCATTGTGACATTCAAGCATCCTTAGTACACAAAATCCGCAGTCATGACTTCTCTCACAAAAAGACAAAAAACATACAAAAATGACAGTAAAAAAAGTTAATACAAAACAATAATTAAAAAAAGATGATCAGTGTAGAAATGAAGGAAACAAAAAGGAGTTGAAGTGACAAACATGGTGGTTTGCTTTGGAATCTGAGGGTGCTGGACTTCGAATGTATCATGTACCTCAATGAGGTGCCCTCGCAACGTTGACAAGGCCTGTTGTAGGTTCATACCCTGGAAAAAAAAGGTACGATGATTGCGACAACTACTCACCACAATCTACATACTTGTCCCATGCATTTAAAAAACTAAAAAACACAAAAACTATATAAGATTGGGACGATTACTCACCACATTGGACCACAATGTTTGGTAAAACTGTTGGCGCGCTTTTGGGCTCCTCATAGAATCATAGATCTCAACAGTCTTATTAAGCAGGTCGACAAAAATTAAACTCCAGTGTTTATCCCATAGAATTGGAATGTATATCTACATTTGATCCACACAAAAAAATATATTTGTGTATATTCAAACTGATACAAATCTGCATTAACTTGGTATGGAAGGACACATGGATGAAACTATGTGAAACTTAGTGAAATTTAAAAAAGGGATGGTGGATTTTTTATGAATTGTGTATAGTGAGTGCGATGATACTTATATGTGTGTAAAGGAAAACATGTGTGTGCAATGGAAAACGGAATAAGAAAATAACGAACACATACATGTTCGAGTTCTTTGATTGAAACCTTGGAAAATCCAGCTTCAATCTTTGCCTTATCGGACTGCAGGTTCGATATCATCAACTGAGCCTACACGAAACCAGGGAACAAACAGATACAAAAACATTCAAATGCGTGTCATGTGTGCATTCCAAAAAAGATCCGTCTGGTACTCACAGTGGTTATTGGATCTACAATGATCTTCTTTTTGGAATCCCAGTCAAGCATCAATGCTTTGCAACATAGCCACATGAAGTTGTTGCACACTTCGCCTTTCCTGGGACACAAAGCATTTGAAAACTCCTCCATTGTAAGGTGAATTCCACCTATTATCACTTTCATTTTTTCAGGTTTTTGTGCGTTCCCACCCGTCACATGCTCATTAAATGTTTGTACTACAATTGGCTTGACACAGCTCTTGTTTTTTACCAACTGCCCAACAGCCTCGACATTGTCCATAGTTTTTTTGTACCTTTTTGATCTTCGTTTTGTGGCAACTGGTACGCTTCCAGGATCAGGGAAACGCTCCCCACCGGGTATTGGCTCAATCAGTGGATGAATATTCTGGGCATCTTCAGGTCGGGGGGTCCCCTCTGAGTCACCAATCTCTATTGGTGTGGTGCTACAAGCTGCACAGCATGAAGACATAAAAACATTTAAAACGGAATTTTTTTTTCAGATATGGGCATAACTTTCAAATATTTCATTAAAAGGTTTCTTGAAAAAATGAGACTACCGACCATGTTTCATCAGGGGGGGCAGTTTTTTTTTTAAAAAAAAAGAAAAGCTAAAAAATAATGAAACCCTTGTGTGAATCTTCATGAGACATCATGAAAACTGTCTTGTATTTTCATGTAACTTATATTAGATTAGGTAAACTTGAATGAAATTGTGTGAGGTTACATGAAACTTGCCTCCTAAAAACGGAATGAAACTTGTCAACAATAAAATCGATAAACAATGATACATTGTGAAACTAGTGATACTTAGCAGTAAATTTTTTTAGAATGGATAACTACTTACTAGGGGTGAGCTCAGTTCTCAGCTGACCCATTTCAGCTTGCAGCTCTGTATCAGTGGGGCTCACCAATGTTGTAGACGACTCTCTGAATTCAATCTCGGCTGCACCCCCCTGTGCATGATCCTCTTTGTTAGCCTTGGCGAATCCATGGTCCTCATTGATATACTTGGCAGGTGCAAGATCCTCTTCATTAGAATTGGCAGGTACAGAATACTTTTCATTAGCATTAGCGGGTACAGAATCTTGGGTCTGAGCACCGATGTTAGTTGCCTCTTGGGCAGCAACAGTGGCGATTTCGACCTCCTCATCAAGCAAGTTATTGCTTTGGATGTCTTCATAAGAATGGAACTAGATGTCAGTATTTGATGAAACTAGTTGACACTACATGAAACTAGATGTCAGTATTTGATGAAACTTGATGACACTACATGAAACTAGATGTCAGTATTTGATGAAACTAGATATTAGTATATGATGAAACTTCAAATACTTTCATATGAAACTTGATGAAACACATATGAATTAGTTTTACCCAGTTATTTGGAATTGAACTTCATTAAAATTAATGAAACTGCATGAAACATTGTAAAACTTGCTCTACAAAAAAACATGGATAAACCAATGGCACACAATGTCACTAGTGATACTTGGCAGTAAAAACATTTTAGAATGGATAGCTACTTACTAGGTGCAATATCCTCTTCATTGCCCTTAGCAGGCACAGAATCCTCTTCATCTTGGGCCCGAGCACGAAACTATTCCTTACCTCATCACGGAACTCAAGAATGATTTCGCGTCGGATAACGCAACTGTGACTCAAAATATTGAATGGCATCTTTAACAAGTTGAGAGCGTGCGATCAAGCTTCATATTGAACTTGTTGATCAACTTGGTCATAGCATCTGTCTGTTTTGACATAAACAAAAACATCAGAAAGGAAAGGTTAAAACACAATCACTAAAAAAAATCAGCATGTTTAATAAAAATTTAAGATGGAAACACACACACACACACACACAAATGACTGACCTCCTCGCCTGTCTTTCCAGTCTCAGCATCACCTTCGACGCCCAGTCCATCACCATGATAAGGCCTGGGCAAATTCTAGAGCATAGATAGAAAAACATACACAAAATAAGAGCGAAAAAATGGATCATGATTTTGCTCATGGACAAAAAGAATAAAACAAATTCATGAAAAATAAAACAAACTACTAACCTCTTTACTGACTGAGGTTTCCTTATACGTATCCCCAACAACCCCATGTGTTTCATCCCCATTTGACGTAGCATACAAGGTTTCAGAAAAATTCCGCACCATCAAGCGACCATACTGAGTCTCTGTGTGGTTCCTCGTTGAAGACGTGACATCAAATGAGCTCAAAGACTTGAGATGTGCAGTCGTAATATGTTCCAGACGCGGGATGCCTCGCGGAGTCGATATGCTCGGTGCATGTACAAAGTCGATATATATCAACTGCACATAAAAAAGAGATGCAATAAAAAATAAAGAGAAAAGGTTGTGTTAGTACAACACACACATATGATACTCACATGCTTCAAAACACAAAGAACCAAAAGAAAATGTGACTTACATCAAGAATATGGACACACCCACGCACTTGCACATTAGATGCTTGGGATACTTGGTAGTCCCTGATGCCTTGAAGCAAATAATCACTGATGAAGTCGCACCAGTTCATCTCCTTTATGTTCTTTATATCGCTGACTGTACTCAATAAAGATCTGTTGATATACAAACTTGTGTTGGGTGCTAAATATAGACAAAACATGACGAGCATGAAAGATTTGCAAAATGTCTCCTCGTCTGTTTCGCTAATCATATCAGGTATAGCCACATCCACAGACTTTCCCCTCCCTCGGTTCGAGAATCTATCTTTCAATGTACCCTCCACATCCATCGGCGCCGGTACTTGCATGGTACCGCAAGGAACCCCGAGAAGCTTCTTTGTCAACTGCTTGATTTGTATTGACTTGCCACCGACCTCTAAGGTACCCTTGTCACAATTCACATTCTTTATCAGCCATATTGTCAACCCCTTGGGTAGTTTGCACTCTGCCATCGACAGGAGGCTTTGAAACCCCATTTTGTTGACATAAGTCTTCTGGAGGGATGAAAGGGATTTCACTATTGGGGGTACTCGATGCGGAGCGCATCTGTACCCTACAACTTGAACCTCCATTCATAACAAAAATATATCAAAAGCTGTCTGAGGATAATGAATAATTTCAAATAGACAGTTATCAGAAATTTGTTGATTCCATATTATACCTGCTGAATACTCTCAGGCTGTTTGCGCTTCTTTCCGCAAGTTGCCGGTGCAGGGTTGGGGACATGTATATGCTTCGGCTCTGTACGTGATTGTCTGGGAGCAGTATAAAATAATCATAGTGAGTTTTTGACTGTTATCGCAATGTATCATATAGTATCATGAAAGCTTTATTCACCTCTCATTTTTGTGTGGATCACACACGAAATCAGTGTCAACGGACCGACAATCCATGCCTACAAACACACTGCAGTCTCCGAATCACCGGTGTCATAAGGTTTAAATCGAAAAAATTCACCTAAAAATAATAATAAAAAACTCACCAGGCGGTGCTCCTGTCCTAGCTCTTGCGCGCTGCTTCACCTCAGCTCCTCTTCCTCTCTACTCCTCCGCTGCCGGCTCCTCCCACGCCGCCTTCTTCGGCCGCGGCTCCTCCCCCGCCGCCTTCTTCGGCCGCAGCTCCTCCCCCGCCGCCTTCTTCGGCCGCAGCTCCTCCCCCGCCGCCTCCGCCTTCTCCTCCGGCCGCGAAACCGCCGCCTTTGACGATTGGAGAGAGTGATGTTGAGAGAGAGAGAGTACGGGGAACGAATAGTTAATGTGGGGAATAAGGAAAATCTGAAGCGTTGGGTAGCAGTAGGCGGGCGCACTTTTCGATTTCGAACTGGGAACGAATAGATAATGTGGGAAATAAGGAAAATCCCAAGTTTCATGACAAAGTACCATCGTTTCTCATGGCGTTTCATAATGTTTCACAAAGTTTCATAGAGTTTCATCGTGTTACATACCACATCTCATGGAGTTTCATAATGTTTCACTAAGTCTTGTGGAGTTTCAGTGTGTTTCATACCAAGTCCTATGGAGTTTCATCGTGTTTCATCAGTTTCCCTCTCAAGTCTCAGTTTGCTGTCACCATATTGTGCTTTTCACCTCTTAGAAGTGCATAGAAGCACCATTCTTTATTTTCAATGGCTACCATGTTGTTTAACAGCTCTATGAATCTAGTGGGTGAATCAAGGTGAATGGGATGGGATGGTACAGGATGGATGGGATGATCCTGGATGAGATGATACAAGTATGGTGTTTGGTTGGTGGGATAAGATAATATATGATTTTGTTTGGTTGCTTGGATAGGATGATCCTGATGGTTCAAGATGGTGTTTGGTTTGATGAATGTGGTTGTATTTGGATGGCCATAATTTTTCTTTCTTTTCTTTTCTTCTTTTCTCAAGAAAATTACATAAAAATTTAATAAAATATTTTAGTGCAAAAAAGAATATATATCATGCGGGCTCCACGTGTCATAAAAATTAATAAAGTTATTATTTTATTGGATTTAAAGTTTAAATTATTTTTATTAAGTTAAAAATAATTCTAGGAATTTTTGTGAATTTTTATAGGTTTTTTTGGATTGTTTGCTATTTTTTTGGCTATTTATAGAGCCCGGGTCTGTTCGGACCGTCCGATCGGAATCGGACGATCCGATCGAAGGAGACGTTCGGACCGTCCGAATCCGATCGGACGCCCGGACGGAGCAGACGTTCGGACGGTCCTAACGTCTCATCGGAATCGGACCGTCGATTCGACGGACGGCCCAAACAGTAAGAGCTCTATAAAATAGCAAAAATCCAAACAAATTCCAAAAATTCTAGAAAAATTCATAGAATTATTTTGAACTTAATAAAAATAATTCCAACTTTAAATCTAATAAAATAATAACTTTATTCCTTTCTATGACACGTGGGGCCCGCATGATATATATTCTTTTTCGCACTAAAATATGCCAACAGTGGTCTTGTTTTGTTGATAAAATGACAAGGAACACAATGGTTCAATTGGATCGCCAATCAGATACTCGGTTTAGGAAATATGGTCATTTGAAGCTCGTAAATCAAACTATTGATGCATTAATTGCAACCAATAGCTAGCCGCCACGTCACCAAGCAAAGGCACAGCCATGCCAAAATTTCACGGGAGAGAAGGTGCACATGTAGTCATGTACCATTGTGCACATGAACTATTTTTTTTTTGCTATTTTATAGAGTTCGGGTGTCATAAAAATTAATAAATTAATTATTTTATTGGATTTAAAGTTGGAATTATTTTTATTAAGTTCAAAATAATTCCAGGAATTTTGGTGAATTTTTCTAGAATTTAAGGATTTTTTTGCTATTTTATAGAGCTCGGGTCTGTTCAGACCGTCCGATCGGAATGAGACGGTCCGATTCGGATGAGACGTTCGGATCCGATCGGACGTTCCAAACAGACCCGGACACTATAAATAGAAAAAAAATCCTAAAATTCTAGAAAAGTTCACAAAAATTCCTGGATTTATTTTTAACTTAATAAAAATAATTCCAACTTTAAATCCAATAAAATAATAACTTTATTAATTTTTATGACACGTGGGATATGATATATATATATATATATATATATATATATATATATATATATATATATATATATATATATATATTCTTTTTGCACTAAATATGCCAACAGTGGTCATGTTAAAGTTGTGAATTTCTAAATCTTGGATTTTTCATTGAACACTCACGTACATACACATCTGGCATCAACTCAATTATCGCGTGCGGCCCACCATTTTTCGTGGGCCGGCCCAATGGTCGGTGGCAGCTCGGACTCGGCGAAGATCTCATGCGTTCAGAAAGTTACCTATCCTATCTCTGCCTGCCAGGCAAGGCGAGCTAGCAAGCTCAAGCAAGCTGAGTCTGCAAGCGGAAGACCGAAGCACAAGAACAGCACCATTAGCTAGTCCTGGTGCTCAATATTTGGTAGGCACCTGTTATTGCAAACTACAAATAACACCAGTGTGCTTCTGCCTCCACATGTCAACCAAGCCTGCAAAATGGACGAAGGTGAAGAAGCTGGACAACTGGGCAGTCTTTGTAATCATCGCACACAAAATGGCCAGTGATCATCGCGCGCAACCACAACTTGCTGCTCTACAAGCTTCTGATATTTCCCCTTGTAACAGAGCGCAGCCACTGGGGCTATCTCTGAGAAAAGCAGAGCTGGTGCTGAATGCTAGGAGGGAGGTCAAGTAAGCACTCTTCTTTTGAGTGATGCTTTAAGCACTGTAATAAACATTGTCCAACCTCACGCTGACAAGGTGGCTGAGCATGACGGTCAACTGGCTGAGGAGGCTCTGCAGCTACTGGATCTCTCACTGGAGCTAGAGGTGGTACTGCTGGTGCTGCTGCTACTAGTGTTGGAGCTGCTCCTGCTACTGCTGGAACTAGAGGTGGAGCAACTAGAGCTGGACGCGGTGGTATACGGAACGGTTGCTTGGACTTTGAGGATCTGATATTCCGAGGCTGTTGAGGCTTCTGAGGCATTATATTGTACTTTGGGTGCTTGAACCATGCAGTTCCTCCACTTTCAGGTACAAATTCCTCCCTAGTTGTGCACTTAATCAGTAACATGATGTACGGGGCAAAGACTGCTTGTGTTGTGAGCTTAAGACTGTACTGATGTTTAGTGCTCCCTGTGACTTTCATTTGTCATGATCTTTCTTTTTCTGAAATGACTTGTAATTATGTTTTGTCCCCGGGGGTTATCTTAAGCGAAAAACAAGAATCCTTTTAGGAAAATAAGAATTTTCCCTATAATTCACGAAGGATAATTCCCTATATAGTTACTGTTTTAGCCTACCCAACTTGCTTGGGACTGATAGGCTACTATGCTGAAATTCTTACTAGTTTATCCGTCACAGCCCAATGGCACAGCACACAGGAACGCAACAGCCAGAGAAGCATACTTTACTACTGCCCTGGAAGCAAAAGCACTGCTTCAAGGCGATCATGTTAACACAATCCTACAAGAAAGTACTATCTACAGTGTTTTATCTTCAGCACCGATGCGTAGCTGCTCGATCACTTCAGGGAATGGCCTTTTCGCTTTATTGATCTTGTGAAACATCAAATAATGCAGAACCTTTGCCCTTAAAATATCACTGTTTTCCTGCATTTTTCAGAGAAATACATAAAACATAATATTAAACATGGATCCTAAAATAACGAATTAGAAGTTAATTAGATGTACAAGACAGTGTTAAGAGATTACCGTATTGTAGTGCACTCTTCGTGTGTCAGGATCATAGCGCTCCAAGAACATCATCACAAAAAACCCACAGTCATTACTTGACATCATCTGAGTAGGAACAGGCACCAACACAAAGCCATATTCTGAAAAATTAGTGATGCTTCCGTTTGTAAATTTATTCAGCATCTCATGGAAGCTGCTCTGTATCAGTTGGCAGATAGATTTGTGGAATTTTTGCTTATCTTTATTAGAAGATGAACTGGAGTCAAGAATGTCAATTTGTTTATTGATCAAGTTGACAACATATAGTGTCCAATGACCTCCAAAGTTGACTGGCAAATATATCTGAACAGTTGAACATGGTGTAAGAAGAAAGGACCACGGACAAGAAGGGGAAGGTCTGGCAAATACATGACAGAAGTTGAACGTTTGAAGGTTTGTACTTACATGGCTGGCTTTCTCAAATTGTTGAGGCTTGTATCTAGATTTCAGGTATTCCAGCATCTTAGCAGCATCAAAGGGGTCCATCCCTGCGATCTTCTCACCCAATAAAGACGACTGATAGATACCAATTAAAATGAATCAGAGGACACAAAAGCAAAGAATAAAAAGTTATAGGTGGAGTCTTCACGTACTGTGATAAATGGATCGAGAATGATTCTTTCTGATCTAAAAGACTCATAATCATCCATCAGACACTTGGAGAAGAACAGTATGACAGCATCCTCACACAATTTACTGGCATCAAAACTTTTGACAATATCATTTGCAGAAAAACTGATCCTGGGGCAGCTACTAAACTCCCAAATGTCATCATCCCGCAACATGAAAGTAGTCCTGGTATTTACATGAGGGATATGTTATATCGAGGATATTCACATGCAGGACATGAACTAGAACTTAAAGTACTGAATTAGCAAAAAGAAGGCAAAAGAAGTACCCTCCATTATCTTTGTGGTCATCTATAAATTTCTTCAGGTGTGACATCACGGGCATTGTTTTCTCGCTAGGAATTTCTGTAGACCACTTAGTTGGGACACTGGACCCCTTCGTGATCTTCTCTTGAGAACCAAACTTCATCTTTTCAAATAATTCTTTCTGAGCATGAGATTTCCCTTTAAGACCTTTGGATGTCTTAGTAGCAGGGATTTCAAAAACTTTCAGCAGTTCCTCAGGTAGCTGCACATTATTTATGCTGTGATGGAGAAGGTATTGCAGAATAAAGGCCTTGTAGTTACTCCACAACTCCTGTAAATTAAGAAAACGATGCAGGTTATGAACTGTATTCATTTGTGTTTCAAAACAGATTAAAAGGGGGCCAATCACTAACCAAGTTTTGGATCTCTGAGAACTCCTTCCCACTATAGCTCTCCATAAAATACATGGCAAATAAGAGGTTGTCACTGTCCGCCAACTCGAAGTTATGTTTAATGCAGTACAACCTAGTATTTTTAGTTGTCTTATAGGCCAACTTTTCGACTTTGTACATTTCCTCCATGAGGGCTTCACAGTCTTTTTTGGCAACATTCTCGTGTATCAATGAAGCAGTGCAGCTCAGATAGTCAGCACGTTTGTTTGCAAAATTGAAACAATGCATGTAACAATGCTGACCGCGCACTATAGGCAAGAATATCTGCAAAAACAAACATGTCAAGTCTTGTACACAAGTGAGGCAATTTAAAACATGGGTCTCAGTTTCAGTTTTTAAGATTAAATTTACCATATTAATTTGTCCAATTTTTTTCGCTGCATTCTTAAGTTGATTCGCTAATGTAGCTCTGGCTTCATCGTTGAAATTAGCCTGCAAGACCAAACAGGGCAAAACAAAGGGCGGCAAGTTACTTTGCCATGTTAGAGACAGTTGTCTTAACTTTCAGTTCAATGATAGATGTGCTGTAAGAAGTTTACCGAGGCCCTTGTAGAGAGATATATTATCTTTGAGGCGCTGGATGAGGCGGCAGAGTCAAAATTTTTGCACGCAATGAATGCATCCATGATGTTTTCCTTGATGCAGGCACCTTTAGAAAATGACTCTGCCAGTTCACTTCCAGTGAAAAGTGTCCTTTTAATACATAATAACGTCTGCCTGTCATTTTTCCAATTTTAAATACAACAAAATCAGAGACCATGTTTCAAAAAAGTTGGATAAAAAAAAGATAGGACCAAAACCAGTCAAAAGGAACTTACTCCTTGAATTTGCTGTCTTTGGAGCATACAAGATCATGGACACGAGTGCCCTCCTTCGCCTGCATATCCATTTGTCTTTTGCGTTCCTTTGTTGTAGCAAATGTATTTCTGATTACCCTCTTTTGAGGAATCGAATCTTCAGTTTGCTGCCTTTGGCGTTTTGCTGGTGGCGCCGTGCCGCTAACCTTTGCGCTCCTCGAGCGTTTCTTGGCTGGCTGATCTCTGCGTGGTGGGGATGATGCCAGATCTGTGCGTTGTGGGGATGGTGACAGATTTATGATGCCAGTGTTGTCAATGTTCAGAGTGCGATATTCACCTGAAGCTATGACCTCGTCACTTAGATCCTGGGGATTGTTGTCAGGGTTCTCACAGAGGTCCTTCACAAGTTTTTTGCGATACATGTTTACATCATTCTGCATTTTTTAGGCATAAAAAAGAACAAACATTGAGTTATGAATTGCCTAGGACTTTTAAAAGTAGCCAAAACTGTTAGTTGAATAGTTGAATAAAAGGCGTTACACTAACCTCATCGATGTCATCTATTTTCATTCTATCAAATCCTTCCATGTACATCAGCATATAGAATCCACAATCGTATCTGCAATAATCATTTGCATAGTAATAACAAACTTTGATAGAATGGAAATAATTCACCTAGAAGATGGGAACAGACAGTATGAACAAGTTTCACTAAAAGAATTTCGATCATTGACCATTTAATGCAAGGAATTCACAGCATCGGTTATCCAGTGAAGGATAATCCAGTTAAGGATAGTCCAGTGAAGGATAATCCAGTGAAGGATAATCCAGTGAAGGATAATCCAGTGAAGGGTAACTCAGAGAAGGATAACTCATCGATTGTTGAGTGAGGATAATTCAACAACAGAATCATATGATAATTTCTAAGATAATTTCATATGAAAATTATTGAGTGAGGAAAGATAATCTCTAAGTGAAGATGAAGAATTACCCATTCGATTGCCCCTTAAGAGTTGGTTTCTCTGCCCTGAATGAAGAAAAATCAATAAGTTTCCCCATCGCAAAATAATTTCCCAACGCCGATATCTGAAAGAATGCAATAAGGTAGCTTTCATATGTATGCTTTGTAGAACACTTTAAGTTGAAAATTAATCTTCTTAATCTTACCACAGATTGCATCTCACTTCTAGTGTCCTTTGATGGAAGGGAATCCAGTATATACTTTTTTCCCTTATCAATGTCCACCACGAGCAAGGACCAATGCACACCATGACCATTCGTATCTCGGCCAAGGACAGGGACAAATATCTGGAAAAAATTAAACTTTGTTTAATTCATGGCTGAATGCAAGAAAAGAAATGGGATAAAAGAAAAGCACAAACCTGCTTCTTGTTCTCAAGGTTAGCAAGCTCATTTTCCACCTTGCCTGTGATTTTGCCTATACCCAACAATTGATTCTGGATACAATAGAAGATATGGTGAACATTGATAATATAAAACATGGACATGTGCTCAAATTGATACTTACAACAGCAGCTTGACTCAGGATAATTTTGTCTTTCCATTCTTCCTTCTCCCTCCAAATGCAGCATTGCATGTCCACGATGAAGTTACTCAACCATCCCTTTGGTTTCATGCTTTGTACAAAAAGATGTTCGGGAATGAGAATGCTATGTAGAGACACTGCAACCTTTCTGCCGAAACACTCCTTTTCCCAATCGGCTTTTGATAAAAAATTTTCTGAGTAGAATTTATCCAAATCTTTATATCTGAAAAATCAAGCCTGTATTAGGAAAATTGTGTTATAGTAAAGGAAAAAAACAAAAAGGATAACCACAGCGCTGGCTATCCTTTCAGGTTATCCCTCACGGCATGCTTAGTCAGATCTACCCATTCTCACTGCTGCCCTGCACTTCATTCCTGCCAACCCAGACCCGGCCGACATACTCTTTCTCTCCAATCAGTCCGCCGATATGGCAAGCTCTGGGAGGTCCTTATCCATTTATGCTCCTATTTGTGTACTGTGTTTGTGCAGTCTTCAGGCAAGCCAAAGAAAAAGAAAAACGAAGAAACTAATCAAGACATGGCACTGGAGAGAGCGAGAGCTTGAGCTGCGACCGCCTGATTTGTGGCTGCAAGCTCTAGCCGCTGGGCTAGTGAGCTACTGCACTCGCCTCCAGCACGCTCCCGTGATGGTGCTAATCCCTGTGAACTCAGTTGTGCCCCAACACCGCCCAGCCCATTGATTGCCTCCTCCCTTGCAGGCACATGGACAGAGGTGCAGGGGCGCCAGGAGCAGATGGAAGTGTGCTCGTGGGGTGGGCAACAGGAATGAGAGAGGAGCCTAAACAGGACCAGATATAACTAGTATAACTAGTATAAGGAATATAACAGGATAAGGGACCTAAACTGAACGGTTTTGGAACTTTAAGGACCAAATATAACTGGTATTGGAGATGAGGGACTAATTTAAACCAACTCAAGAGTTGATGGACTAAAGTTGGACTTTTTCCTATAGTAAATGATTCTCAGGAGAGATCACCTTTGTTGTGCACTAACCTGTCTAACAAGCCTTCCAATAGGGAGAACATCTGTGACTGAGTCTCCAAGATCTTGCCATACATCTCTACAGTCGACGAATGATTTAGCTTTACAGTTTTGATAGCGTCGTTGTGAAGATAACGAGGCATGTCCTTCAAAGAAGATTTAACCAAATCCTCTAATGAAGGAATGTGCAGAAACATGTCGTTCTTCCCACCACTGTTCTTCTCAGCTTTCCCACCATCTATTTTCACAACTTCCTTTCTTCTTTTCACCACGGGGTTGACATGCATGCCCTTTTCTTCTTTATCCCTTTCTCCGCCTTCGTTTTTGCCAAGGCGAGTGCGCCTATTCATCTGAAAAGGAGCAAGGATAGTGTATTCAAGTGTATGTATTATATAGGAACAATGACATGTTGATTTTAGAACCAATATTCTTACATTGCGCTTGACTTTTTTATTCTGCACTCCAGCCACTTTCTGCACCTTCACCTTATCACATTCATTATAGTTTCTTGAATAACAGGTCTCTTCCCTTGAGCGAAACTGAAAAGGGGCATGGATATAAGTGTGTTTGACTGTAACATTACAGGAACAATGGCATAATGCTTCAAAATCAGATTCTTACCTTGAGCTTGTCAAAAAGCTTGCAATCATTTTGCTTAGTTTCCTCCACCAATTTGGCCAGCATAAATTGGTCGTAGTAACAAATTCGTGGAGTCACAGAGGCATCGCTTTCGATTTTATCTGACTTTAGGTTGTCCAAGTAATATAACTGTAGGCATAAGTTTACCGTTAGATAAATTTACTATTCATGAAAAATAATGGTTTTATTGATACTTACAAGAAGCACAGTCACGGGACCACTGATGTTGGCTGCTTTGCTTTCCAACCAGGATTTAACACCTTTTCTCAATTGCTCGAGAACTACCTTCCGCCAATTAACTCTTCCTATCCTTTCAAGGTCCATACCTGCTTGCATCTGGTGTACAGTGAGATAACCGTCTGTGGCTGGTATCAGCAGCGTATGGAATGCGACGAAGAAGAAGCATTTAACTTCCAAGTTAACATCTTTGGCCTCTTTGGCTTCTCTCATCACATCATATAAATAATCAACTTTGATACGGCCCTCAATAGCCATATTTTTTCTTTTCTGTTTTTCCTTATCCTCCACACAGGGATCCTCCATGATCTCACACCCATCTTCAGGATCGGCAGGGAGCTTCAGCATTACGCGAACAGTTTGCTTGATTTGTGTTTGCTCCTCTTGTTTCTGCGCAAAGACAAGGCTCTCATCGGATCCTTCAGGAACACCAAGAACATGCGCCACCACATTTAGCGTGACAGGTAGAGACGTCGTTCCAATCTTGATCTCAACACCATCAGATGATTGTCGAGTATTGTTCATCAGAAACCTTAATATCTCTCTGATTCGAAATGCATCTAAGGACACAAAGAGCAACTGCTCAAAGCCCAGTCGTATAATCTCCTTGCGCGATTCGATGATGATGATCGAACAGCTAAAATGATGCTTGTTTCGACCGGTCCGCGTCATAACCTTCCGCCATCTTGTTTCTTGCAAGAAGCTCATCTGCAGAGAAGCAACATTAGTAGCAAGCACCTCGTCCTCCTTTGCAACTTCGCGAAGAAGCTCCTCTTCAAGATACAAGCAACAACGAGAGCAAGACCTCGTCCTCCTTTGCAACCTCCGACTCATACTCCACTCCGGCTCCCTCCCTCTCAGAAGGGTCCATTGATTCATCCTCCTCTCCGGATCCCTCCCTCTCAGAAGGGCCCATTGATTCCCTGTCCAATCCAGGATAAATGTCAAGACAGAAAGCAATAAGGATGAACTCGTGCATAAGATAAATGCAAGGGTAGCCCTGATATTGACATCATTATCCTCCCCTATTATCCTCTTAAGTGACATTTAAACAGACGAAGGATATTGACATTTACCCTCCCCTATTATCCTCAGTCGATTATCCTTCATGTGATTATCCTCACATCGTGAATCGCAGTTGCTGGTAATGCCACAACTGCTATTCAGACTTACCAAAGTGATCCGCAGTCTCCCGTGCGCTCGGGGAAGAGGAGCGTCGGGGCAGCCCGTGCGCTCGGTGGAGGCGTCGGGGCAGTCTCCCGTGCGCTCGGCGGAGGCGTCGAAATTTTGGGTGGAGGTTTTGTTTTGTGAGGGAAACTTTCGGTTTCAAAACTTTTCGAAAAACGACAGCCCATGTAAGGTTTTTTTTTTTTAAAAAAAAAACCGAAGTCGCGCACCTGGCAGCAGGCCGCGCCCATGTCGCCGCAGCCGCGCGCCTAGCCGAGGCCCGCGCCCTCGCCGGTGGCCATCGGCTCGCGCCGCCGCCGCAGCCAGCTGCTCGCCGACCAGCGCCGCAGCGCCTAGTCGGCCGCCGCTGCCAACGCCGTAGCCGGGCCGCTCCGTGCAAACTATTTATCCTTCAGGGTTCCGTATGTCTTTAGTCTCGTTTATCCTTCTTTGCAAACTATTTATCCTCCCTAGTTTATCCTTCTTTTATCAACCCACTTATGCTTCTGTGTTATCCTTATTTGATTACTCTCGTTTATCCTTCTATTTATCAACCTATTTATCCTTCTGGGTTATCCGTATGTCTTTACACTCGTTTATCCTTATTTGCCAAGCTACTTATCCTTCGCAGTTTATCCTTATATTGTCAACTGAATTATCCTTCAGGGTTATGCTTATTTGATTGATCTGGTTTATCCTTCTTTGCCAACCTATTTATCCTTCGTAGTTTATCCTTCTGTTTATGAACCTATTTATCCTTCTGGGTTATCCTTCTTTCTATCAACCAATTTATCCTTCTGGGTTAACCGTAGGTCTTAGTCTCGTTTATCCTTACTTACCACTCTAATTATCTTTTGTGGTTCAACCTAATTATCCTTCTTGGTTATCCGTATATGTTAAGTCAACGTAATTATCCTTATAAGTTTATCCTTCCATTGTCAACTTATTTATCCTTCGTGGCCAAGCTAATTATCCTTAGTACTTTGTCCTTATATTGTCAGGGTTATGCTTATTTGATTGACCTGGTTTATCCTTCTTTGCCAACCTATTTATCCTTCTTGGTTATCCTTTTTATCAACCTATGTATCCTTATTGGTTATCCATCAGGGTTCCGTATGTCTTTAGTCTCGTTTATCCTTCTTTGCAAACTATTTATCCTTCCGAGTGTATCCTTCTTTTATCAACCCACTTATGCTTCTGTGTTATCCTTATTTGATTACTCTCGTTTATCCTTCTATTTATCAACCTATTTATCCTTCTGGGTTATCCGTATGTCTTTACACTCGTTTATCCTTATTTGCCAAGCTATTTATCCTTCGCAGCTTATCCTTATATTGTCAACTGAATTATCCTTCATGGTTATGCTTATTTGATTGATCTGGTTTATCCTTCTTCGCCAACCAATTTATCCTTTGTGGTTTATCCTTCTGTTTATGAACCTATTTATCCTTATGGGTTATCCTTCTTTCTATCAACAATTTATCCTTCTGGGTTAACCGTAGGTCTTAGTCTCGTTTATCCTTACTTACCACTCTAATTATCCTTTGTGGTTCAACCTAATTATCCTTCTTGGTTATCCGTATATGTTAAGTCAACGTAATTATCCTTCTCAGTTTATCCTTCCATTGTCAACCTATTTATCCTTCGTGGCCAAGCTAATTATCCTTAGTACTTTGTCCTTATATTGTCAGGGTTATGCTTATTTGATTGACCTGGTTTATCCTTCTTTGCCAACCTATTTATCCTTCATGGTTTATCCTCCTTTTTATCAACCTATGTATCCTTATTGGTTATCCTTCAGGGCTCCGTATGACTTTTGTCTCGTTTATCCTTCTTTGCAAACTATTTATCCTTCCGAGTTTATCCTTCTTTTATCAACCCACTTTTCTGTGTTATCCTTATTTGATTACTCTCGTTTATCCTTCTATCTATCAACCTATTTATCCTTCTGGGTTATCCGTATGTCTTTACACTCGTTTATCTTTATTTGCCAAGCTACTTATCCTTCGCAGTTTATCCTTATATTGTCAACTGAATTATCCTTCAGGGCTATGCTTATTTGATTGATCTAGTTTATCCTTCTTCGCCAACCTATTTATCCTTCGTAGTTTATCCTTCTGTTTATAAACCTATTTATCCTTCTCGGTTATCCTTCTTTCTATCAACCAATTTATCCTTCTGGGTTAACCGTAGGTCTTAGTCTCGTTTATCCTTACTTACCACTCTAATTATCCTTTGTGGTTCAACCTAATTATCCTTCTTGGTTATCCGTATATGTTAAGTAAACGTAATTATCCTTCTCAGTTTATCCTTCCATTGTCGACCTATTTATCCTTCGTGGCCAAGCTAATTATCCTTAGAACTTTGTCCTTATATTGTCAGGGTTATGCTTATTTTATTATACTGGTTTATCCTTCTTTGCCAATCTATTTATCCTGCGTGGTTTATCCTTCGTTTTATCAACCTATTTATCCTTATTGGTTATCCTTCAGGTTTCCGTATGTCTTTAGTCTCGTTTATCCTTCTTTGCAAACTATTTATCCTTCCGAGTTTATCCTTCTTTTATCAACCCACTTATGCTTCTGTGTTATCCTTATTTGATTACTCTCGTTTATCCTTCTATCTATCAACCAATTTATCCTTCTGGGTTATCCGTATGTCTTTACACTCGTTTATCCTTATTTGCCAAGCTACTTATCCTTCATGCTTTATCCTTATATTGTCAATGAATTATCCTTGAGGGTTATGCTTATTTGATTGATCTGGTTTATCTTTCTTGGCCAACCTATTTATCGTTTGTGGTTTATCCTTCTGTTTATGAACCTATTTATCCTTCTGGGTTATCCTTCTTTCTATCAACCAATTTATCCTTCTGGGTTAACCGTAGGTCTTAGTCTCGTTTATCCTTACTTACCACTCTAATTATCCTTTGTGGTTCAACCTAATTATCCTTCTTGGTTATCCGTATATGTTAAGTCAACGTAATTATCCTTCGCAGTTTATTCTTCCATTGTCAA
Organism: Ampelocalamus luodianensis; assembly: GCA_036346255.1. Lineage (NCBI taxonomy): Eukaryota > Viridiplantae > Streptophyta > Magnoliopsida > Poales > Poaceae > Ampelocalamus > Ampelocalamus luodianensis. The sequence continues at coordinate 131,961 of CM070640.1, read as the reverse complement.
CCTATTTATCCTTCGTGGCCAATCTAATGATCCTTAGAACTTTGTCCTTATATTGTGAGGGTTGTGCTTATTTGATTGATCTGGTTTATCCTTCTTTGCCAATCTATTTATCCTTTGTGGTTTATCCTTCGTTTTATCAACCTATTTATCCTTATTGGTTATCCTTCAGGGTTCCGTATGTATTCAGTCTCGTTAATCCTTCTTTGCAAACTAGTTATCCTTCTGTGTTTATCCTTCTTATATGTTAAGTAAACGTAATTATCCTTCTCAGTTTATCCTTCCATTGTCAACCTATTTATCCTTCGTGGCCAAGCTAATTATCCTTAGAACTTTGTCCTTATATTGTCAGGGTTATGCTTATTTTATTATACTGGTTTATCCTTCTTTGCCAATCTATTTATCCTGCGTGGTTTATCCTTCGTTTTATCAACCTATTTATCCTTATTGGTTATCCTTCAGGTTTCCGTATGTCTTTAGTCTCGTTTATCCTTCTTTGCAAACTATTTATCCTTCCGAGTTTATCCTTCTTTTATCAACCCACTTATGCTTCTGTGTTATCCTTATTTGATTACTCTCGTTTATCCTTCTATCTATCAACCAATTTATCCTTCTGGGTTATCCGTATGTCTTTACACTCGTTTATCCTTATTTGCCAAGCTACTTATCCTTCGCAGTTTATCCTTATATTGTCAACTGAATTATCCTTCAGGGTTATGCTTATTTGATTGATCTGGTTTATCTTTCTTGGCCAACCTATTTATCGTTTGTGGTTTATCCTTCTGTTTATGAACCTATTTATCCTTCTGGGTTATCCTTCTTTCTATCAACCAATTTATCCTTCTGGGTTAACCGTAGGTCTTAGTCTCGTTTATCCTTACTTACCACTCTAATTATCCTTTGTGGTTCAACCTAATTATCCTTCTTGGTTATCCGTATATGTTAAGTCAACGTAATTATCCTTCGCAGTTTATTCTTCCATTGTCAACCTATTTATCCTTCGTGGCCAATCTAATTATCCTTAGAACTTTGTCCTTATATTGTCAGGGTTGTGCTTATTTGATTGATCTGGTTTATCCTTCTTTGCCAATCTATTTATCCTTTGTGGTTTATCCTTCGTTTTATCAACCTATTTATCCTTATTGGTTATCCTTCAGGGTTCCGTATGTATTCAGTCTCGTTAATCCTTCTTTGCAAACTATTTATCCTTCTGTGTTTATCCTTCTTTTATCAACCCACTTATGCTTCTGTGTTATCCTTATTTGATTACTCTCGTTTATCCTTCTATCTATCAACCTATTTATCCTTCTGGGTTATCCGTATGTCTTTTACACTCGTTTATCCTTATTTGCCAAGCTAATTATCCTTCGAAGTTTATCCTTATATTGTCAACTGAATTATCCTTCAGGGTTATGCTTATTTGATTGATCTGGTTTATCCTTCTTTGCCAACCTATTTATCCTTCTTTGCCAACCTATGCACTAAAATATGCAAACAGTGGTCTTGTTTTGTTGATAAAATGACAAGGAACACAATGGTTCAATTGGATCACCAATCAGATACTCGGTTTAGGAAATATGGTCATTTGAAGCTCGTAAATCAAACTATTGATGCATTAATTGCAACCAATAGCTAGCCGCCACGTCACCAAGCAAAGGCACACCATGCCAAAATTTCACGGAGAGAAGGTGCATATATATATATATATATATATATATATATATATTCTTTTTGCACTAAATATGCCAACAATGGTCATGTTAAAGTTGTGAATTTCTAAATCTTGGATTTTTCATTGAACACTCGCGTACATACACATCCGCATCAACTCAATTATCGCGTCGCGCCCACCATTTTTCGTGGGCGGCCCAATGGTCGGTGGCGGCTCGGACTCGGCGAAGATCTCATGCGTTGAAGTTACCTCGCCGGTCCGAACTTCTCCGAACGTAAACGGAAGACTGGCGTTTTCGTTTGAGGTGCTAGGGTGGTGTCTTGCCGTCGCCGCCGCCGCCATTGCCGCATGTTCTCCTCCTTCTCTCGACCTAGAGTAGAGTAAAGCCGCATAGGCGAAATGCGCGCTCATACAAAGCCGACCGATGGTCGCGCCATGAGGTGCTCGTGGCCGGTTTCCAATATCTTGAACCGAGAACGACTCCGCGACAAGGTAAGGAGCACCCCTATCAAGTCTCGGTTCATTGTCACCATATTGTGCTTTTCACCTTTTAGAAGAGCATAGAAGCACCATTCTTTATTTTCAATGGCTACCATGTTGTTTAACGACTCTATGAATCTAGTTTTGTCAATTGCCGAAAGTAACCAAAAAATGTATGGATTCATGGAAGTGAAATGTTGTTACAGTGGAGACGATCCCAGAGAACTTTAAAACCCGAGCGGACTACACAAAATCGTTTCGCAGCCCAATATTAGAGGAGATCTGGCATCAAATCTACTCAGGCATGGATACCATCTCCGGAGGCCGCATGACTCAGTTCAGTAAGGAACTTCTCCTTGAATTGAGTTTGAGCTGCACCGTAAACAGCCACAAGAACCCATTGGAAATCATCCTTTCTGTTTTTTAAATGAAACTTAACGTAAAAATCTCCCTCATCAATAGACCCAATATCGAAAACCCGGGGGGTCCACCCCTAGAAGGATACCCCCTGACCGTCCTTGTGGCAGAGAGAAGTGCCACAAAAAATCCCTTCCACCACAAAGATGGTTAAGGCTAGCTACTGAAAAGTCTTTTTTACCAGTTTCAAGAATGGCCACCTAGCTGCTGCTCCTTAACTACTTCACAGATGTACCGATGTTTAGCCAAGTCTCCAAGACCTCTGCTATTCCAAAAAAGACCTTTCATTTGAACTTTAATTTGATAGGCCTATTATGAACATTTTTCTTTTTCGACCTCTTTTTATTTGTTACTAAAGTAAAAGAAGAGTGATCATCTTCTGGATCAACATCTAAATCATCACAAAAATGATTAAGGCTTGAGATATCCAAATTCTCATCCTCCAACTCCCCAACATCTACAACTACTTTATTTTTTAATCTTTCTAATTCAAGAGACTTAAGATTGCTAACTGTACTACCAATCTCCGCTCTATCCCCTCCTAAAGAAACGCCAATACTAGCAATTTTTTCAATAACTTGCTCATCGTAAAAGACAAAAAGAAAATTTATTAATGTACTTACTTGACTCAAGTTCAAGATTACGAGCTTTAGCACGTCGCGTAGCCTTCTGGACCAAGTTTTCATCACTGGACTTCTGCATCTTGATACGCTCACTCTGCCTTAGGTTCACTGTTTCATTAACAGGATCCCACTCTGGTCGAAAGAGGCCAACTGATTTTGATCTTCGTAAACCCACCTTTCGTTGATCGCACCGCTTAGCGATCCGGCACCGACTTGGTAATCACAGCACCATTCCAAGCCTCCCCTCCGTTATCCAAAGAAGCAGGCATCGGAGGTAACAAAACCGTCGTCGCTGCATCATACTTCTCAGAGATCACCCCAACTGAAACCGACTTGGAATCAAGAACATCATCTGTCTTATTAACATCTCCCATCCCCTCCTGAGAATCACCTCCCAACGCTCCTATCTCCAGCACAGTACCAACACCTACTGTCAGAGAATCGCCCAACTCCTTGGACGATGAATCAAGAAACTGTCCCGAGGGATTCATGTCAACAGCCGTCGCATTTTCCTTAACCTCAAAGCTATCGACCAGCCCCGGACCATCCTCTGAAACTACCCACTCACTTTTGCTATGTCCTCCTGAGGTGAGTTCAAACATTCCACCTCAACCACACCAGCCTCCTGCTTTTGCGCCTTCACACTGACTGCATTGACTGCCTCCTTTTAAACGCTCTAGGCGTAACCCAAACTGTATCTGAAGCCAAAAGCCCTAAGGTCGTCCCCTTAGTAATAGAGGTAGACTGTCCAACGCAGTTCTCAGAAGAATTGGATTTAACATCAGGATTATTCTTTAATCTCTTAGGATCTCTATCTGCCATCTCAACATCTTTGCTTCTGCCCGACTGATCCTCCCCCTCGTGATCCTCCCTCCGATGAATATCCTCGTCAACAATATCCACCACAGTATCTTCCACTTTGAAAAAAATATCATAAACATATTCACCGACCACGATCTCAACACTTGAAGGTATTGCATCTATGTCCAGAACTCCCACCAGCATACGAACCAAATCATTTTTACGGACCTTTTCCATGTCCACGCGCATTGCTGAACCAATGATCGAACCTATAGCACACAGGCTCAGAAAGTCACGAACTTCAAAAGGCACTCCTAAAACCTGAACCCATACCTTCTGAAGTTGGTACTTAGGCTTGGGATTCAGGTTCCACTCCGTGAATTGCAAAACAACCTTATCTTCCTTCACATGCACATCACCAATCGCTGCCATACGAAGCATATCAAGCCTAGTTGGAAAGTGAACCAAAAACGCATTCTCCCCCTGAATCTCCACCTGTGGCTGCCAATTCATTGGAATTAATCTTTGTAGCTCCGCAATCAGAAGGTCAGAAGATAGTGGGTCACCAATGATCTTAACAAGCCCTGTCTTATTATTATCTTTTTTCAGCTTCTTCGGACCTGATGTTGGGATGTGATAAAACCCCAGGCCATCAGCACCAAACCCACACAGATTTGCGATAGGCCTTGGCATCATCAACAACGGGCATTTATTTGCCAAATGATCATTTGCCTCACAAATATCACAAATTAACACAGCTTTGCAATTGGCAATTACATGCCCCTTTCCTTTACACCGAAAGCAAATTAAGTGTGGAGCTTCACCTGAGGAACCACTGACGGCATGACGACTGCCTCCACCAAACTGGCCAGAACCCCAGCCTCTAAAGCCTACCCCAACACGCCCACGGCCAATGTTGGGCGCCCGAACCTGCCACTGGATCAATGACGAACTTCCACCGTGACCCGCGATTGGGAAACCTCCCTGCCCGTCGAAACCACAACCACCCTAGTTGGCTCGTCTACACACCCACACCTTTGGAGAGCGGCGGTACCTCTGCTGCCCTGCGCCAAACCACCTCCCTGCCCTCCAACAAAGCCACCAAACCCAGCAACCTGGTCCTGTCCTTTGCCTCCTTTGTCCGGGTTTTGTCCGTCGCCGAAGCCGACATTGGATACCCTTGCTCCAACCTCACCACGCTGCCTACCAAAAGCTCCACCCGGTCCAGCAATTTGCCCACTGGCACCTCCATTAACAGAGAATTGCCCAGCCCCTACAGAGAATTGTACAAAGTCTTTGCCCGCACCTGGTCCACCGCCGATGCCCGGAGCTCTTCTAGGACCGCCTGAACCCCGTCCAAACTCCATGCTATTGTTCTGCCTAAGCACTTCAGAGAAAGAACGAAGATCGCCGGTTGACGTCCCTGCCCAGCCGCCAGGAAACTTTTTAGGTTTTAACGTGGCTGTTGACCAGTTGTGCCGAAAAACTCTTCGCATCCAGGGAAGCCCTTTGATGCTGTCTTGAACCGATAAAACAACATCTAAACCAGCCTCTACCGGGCCCGGCCCAAATACCCCAGCGCCAAACGCGTCCCGGTGCCGCATTAAATCCGAGAGGTCGCGATCCGTAAGATTTTGAATCGCCAACAACCCTCCAAATCGCTCATGCTTTTCACGGTGAATCTTCCGGATCCAAAGATCATGGCGAGCTTTAAAAAAGGCATCACCCACCGTCACCGGCGGCGACCGGCGAGGAGGCGGTAACGGCCCCCGCCATGGCCGACCAACACCAGCCTGATGCCTGCTCCGGCCCGGCAGGATCCCCACCTCGCGGAGTTCCTCAGGAGCGTTAAGCAAGTAAGTAGCCAGATTGATGATCAGTTTTGTATAATTCAGCTGCTAGACAAATAAAATAGCCGAGTAAGGAATATTTGTTGATGGCAAGATTTGGTATTTATAATGGTCAGGGGTATTCTCGGTCTCTTCAAAGACCTCCTGGGAGGTCCTGACCGCCAAAACCTCATGGGAGGTCCTTTCGGCCTTTTCAAAGACCTCCTAAGAGGTTCTGGAAGGTGATTTTTGCAAAATGACCGCTTTCACAAAGACTTCCTGTGAGGACCTGGGGAGTGGTCTTTGCAAAATGACCATCTCAACAAAGACCTCCTGAGAGATCCTGAAGGACCTCCCCAAAGCTCTCCTAAGAGGTCCTGGACGACCTCTACGAAGACCTCCTGGGAAGTCCTAGAAGGTGATCTTTACAAAATGACCGTTTCGATAAAGACCTCCTGGGAGGTCCTAGAAGGTGGTCTGTGCAAAATGACCACCTCTACAAAAGACCACCTGAAAGTTTACGGCTAAGACCTGCCGCCCTTTAAATAGAGGGACATGGCCGATTGTAAAAGATATATCAACCAATCAATCAATACCAATCGCATCTATTTTTATTATAGCTCCCTGTAATCCCGTGTCTTTCCAACCTCTTTTGCTTCCTGTCCGGCAAGATCGCAAGATCAACCCGTGCAAAACGCCACCGTGCCACGCCACGACTAGCTCCGCCTAGGTGTTGTGCGTTGGTGACCAGATCCGGAGCACTTCGTTGCTGCTGCGATCATCGTGTTGTGCGCAGCTCAAATTTGTGCACAACACATAGCTTAGCAGTCTTAGCACATAGATTCGGAAATTACGCAAAGTAATTTTTTTTTCTTCTTGCTTGTGAACCTTTGGTTCATCAGAATTACTTCCTGCAAATATCTCCAGGGAGATCGATCATTAGCTGGGATCGTTTTGTCTTTTGTGCCGACGCAATTTATAACGCACAGGCCGAAATCGGTAAAATCAAGGGGCATCACTTGAATGCAATGTTCGTATGAATATCTCCTAACAACGGTGTATCCTACGTGCACAGCTGCTAAGTTGCAGATGTCTGCACTCATCTTACTCCGTAAGACTGGGATAATTACTAGTTGACCTAGTTCACTTCATAAACCACGGAATACAAGCTTAAGATCAGTCTTAATGCCGTACGTGGCGTAAGAAAAGGTAAAGGTAGAGGAGAAAATTTTGGGTGTATTAGATTTGGGAGCCATTTGTTGGAATACTTTCACCTTTATGGCAGATTGGTCTGGCTGCCTTCTTTAGCTCCTAGATTAGCTCCTATTCAAATATCTGTAATTACCTTATTTAGCTCCTCGATTAGCTCCTAGATTAGCTCCTATTCAAATATCTGTAATTACCTTATTTAGCTCCTCGATTAGCTCCTTTTCAAATCTCTGTAATTAGCTACCTGTACACCTTGTACTCTATATATGCCTAGAGCATCAATGAGAATATCATCGTGGAATTCTCCCAATCACTTCCCTCTTTCATGGTATCAGCCAAAAACAGATCCTAAGCCTTCCTTTTCCTCTCTGCTCCCATGGGCGACTACACTGGAGAGGTCGCCGCGGCCGCCGCTGCTGCTGCCGCCACCGAGCGGGAGACTGCCGCTGCTGCTGCTGCCAATGCCCACACCATCCATAATCCAGCTTCCGCTCTATCCACGATCAACGTGCGCACGCACATCCCCTTCTCCCTCGAGATGCATCCTCCAAACTTCAGCCGCTGGCGTGAACTCTTCACGTGTCTCCTCGACAAGTTCGGCGCCTCCAGACACATCGATGGCACCCTTGCTCCCGAGGGCGCCGACCCAGTGTGGCAGGCCACCAACTTTGCGGTGCGCTCGCTCCTCTATGCCTCGATCTCAGAGGAGATCCTCTCCATCGTCCTCACCCCGAGCGTGTCTGCCCACACCATTTGGATGAGCATCGAAGGCCTCTTCCTCGACAACAAGGCCTCACGTGCACTCTGCCTGGAGGCCAACTTCCACCATCAAGCGCAAGGTGACCTCTCGATTCTTGCCTACTTCCAGCGCCTGAAGAACTTCACGGATGCCCTCGCCGACATCGGCTAGCCGGTCTCCTCCGACACTCTCATCCTCACCCTGCTACGCGGACTCAACGAGAACTACAGGCACATGGCCTCCATCATCAAGACGAAGTCACCTCTCCCTCCGTTCCTTGAGGCTCGCTCCCTGCTCCTGCTCGAGGAAGCCGATCTCAAGATCGGCAAGCCCGAGCCCATGACGGCTCTCATCACCCCCACGGACAAGTCTTCATCAACTCCCTCCGGATCGAACTCCGGAGGATCTAATGGTGGCCAGCGCAAGTACAAGTACAAGGGCAAGGGTCACAAGAACAACGGCGGCAACAGCACCGCCCAGACCTGGAATCGCCCCGGCCTCCCGGTCAATCCATGGACCGGCCAATTCCAGGTCTGGTCGCGAGGCGGCCCTAGCATTCTTGGTGCTCGTCCACCTCGAGCCTTCATCGTGCCTGGCGACTTCCCGGGCATGCCGCCATCGTACCACCTGGCGCCGATGTACCAGTCTGCTCCAATCGGGCCGTCCTCGTACACACTGTCGCCCACCACGCCGTCCTGGGATCAAGCCTCACTGACCCAAGCCCTGAACGCGATGTCCGTGCAGCAGCCCGGAAACGCTTGGTACATGGACTTCGGCGCGTCATCTCACATCTCCACCGATCCCGGTAACTTGTCTCATTTATCCCGCTCCTCCCCTTCTTCTCATGTCATAGTCGGTGATGGCACTCGTCTACCCATCACCGGCACAGGCACAAAAACTCTTCCCACACAACCTCGTCCACTAAGCCTACAAAACGTCCTAATCTCGCCCAAACTCATTTCAAATTTGGTTTCTGTTCGCAAATTCACCACTGACAATCTGTGTTCTATGGAATTTGACCCTTTCGGTTTCTCTGTCAAGGATCTCCAAACCAGGCACGAGATTCTTCACTGCAATAGCTCTGGTGACTTGTACCTGCTCCGGCTGCCCTCCTCACCGCATGCATTCTCCACCACCACCTTATGGCACCGCCGCCTCGGTCACCTCGGTTCCCTAGCTTTGTCTAGCTTAGCTTCGTCGTGTGCTATCTCTTGTAATAAAATTGACACTGCAACTTGTCATGCGTGTCAACTCGGGAAACATGTTCGTGTCCCATTTTCCCCTTCATTGTCTTGCACAACAAAACCATTTGAAATAATCCATTGTGATTTATGGATGTTCCCTCTACCTAGTATGTCTGGCATTAAATATTATCTTGTATGCTTGGATGATCACACGCATTACTTTTGGACATTTCCTCTCAAACTCAAATCCAAAACCTTTCAGGCTCTTCAAAATTTCCATGCCTACATTCGGACTCACTTTCAATCTTCTATTTCTTTCATACAGTGTGACAATGGTAGGGAATTCGATAACACCGCCGCTCGCAACTTCTTCCTCGCACACGGCACCCACTTTCGCTTCTCCTGCCCTTACACCTTGCAACAAAATGCCAAGGCTGAGCGCATCATCTGCACCACAAACAACATAATGCGTTCCCTGCTCTTTCAAGCCGGCCTCCCCCTTCTTTTTTGGCAGAAGCGTTACACACAGCCACACACATTCTAAACCGAATTCCCACCAAAGTTCTCCACAACAAAACTCCTCACGTGTCCTTGTTCGGTTCTCTGCCAGACTACTCGCATATGTGTGTCTTTGGTTGTCGCTGTTTTCCAAACCTCTCCTCCACAACTAGCCACAAACTCACACCGCATTCCACCGAGTGCATTTTTCTTGGTTATCCAACAAATCACAAAGGTTACCACTGCCTCGACTTGTCCTCAAACTGTATCATCATCTCCAGGCATGTAATCTTTGATGAAAATGTTTTTCCATATGCTACTCACTCGTCTCCACGGCTGTCCTCCTACCGGTTCCCCGACGACTCGGGCGACGGTGCACCAGCCGCACCACCTCCGCGGTTTCCTGCTGGCCTGGTGCCCCCCACGGTCACACCAGCGTCGCCGGCAGGCCCTCCCCTCGATGACTCCACGGGTGGGCAACATGGGCACGGGCCGCCTCCTACCTCTCCCACCACGTTTGGTGGGCGCCCAGGACCCGCCCGCATCGAAGACACAACCGGCGGCCAACGGGAGCATGGGCCTCCCCACGTGTTCACGCCACACGGGAGCCAAGCACCAGGCAGCACGCACGACAAGCCCTCCACCGGTCTGGCGCCTGCCTTGCCTTGTGCTCTGTCCAGCGCCCTAGCTCTACCACCGCGCCCACCAGTCATCCAGGTGTACTCCCACCGGGAACATGCTGCTCCAGTCATCGTGACCGCTCCTCACGTCTCGGACACCACGACAACGACTACGGCTCCGACTACCAGCGACGGCGCACTCGCTGACCCCTTTCGCATTACGATAAAACATGTCTCTCCAAAGGTGAACCATCACCTGATGCAAACCTGAGGCAAGGATGGCATTCGGGTTCCCCGTGACCTCCACACCTACATGGTGTCGACATCAGACTCTATTTCTCCACTACCGAAGACATACCGTGGCGCCCTCGCTGATCCGCACTGGCGTACGGCTATGGTTGAAGAGTTCAACGTTCTCACAGCCAATCAAACTTGGGACCTCATTACTCCTCCGACGAACGCAAACATCGTTACTAGCAAATGGATCTACCGCCACAAGCTCAACCCTGACGACTCCTTAGCACGGTACAAGGCGAGGTGGGTTCTGTGCGACTTCTCGCAACAGCCCGACCTCCACTACGACGCGACATTCAGCCCCGTCGTCAAGCCTTCGACCATCCGCACAGTTCTCTCCCTCGCCGTCTGCAGCGATTAGCCCATCCATCAACTGGACGTCAAAAATGCATTCTTGCATGGCACACTCGCTGAGACTGTGTACTGTCAACAACCGTCCGGCTTCGTCGACTCCACACGCCCGGACCATGTGTGCCGCCTCAATAAGTCACTCTACGGACTGAAACAGGCACCACGCGCTTGGTACTACCACTTCCAGGCCTTTATCCTCTCCATAGGCTTCCATGGCTCCAAGTGCGACACATCCCTCTTCATCCACAACAATAGCCCTGAGGTCGCCTACCTGTTGTTGTATGTCGATGACATTGTCCTCACAGCCTCAACATCGGCTCTTCTTCATCGAGTCATTGCAGCCCTTCGGCAAGAATTTTCGATGTTTGATCTAGGCGCCCTACACTACTTCCTCGGGATCACCGCTCATCGCTCACCTCGCGGCATCTTTCTCTCACAAGAGAAATACGCCACCGAAATACTAGAGCATGCCAAAATGACCAAGTGCAACCCCTGTGCCACACCTATCGAGGTCCGCTCTAAGTTGTCATCCACAGCTGGCGATCCAGTAGCTGATCCAACACTTTATCGGAGTCTCGCTGGTGCACTACAGTACCTCACCCTCACCCGCCCCGACATCACTCATGCGGTGCAATAGGTGTGTTTGCATATGCATGATCCCCGGAAACAGCATCTCTCTCTTGTCAAGAGGACTTTAAGGTACGTAAAAGGCACATTGGGGCATGGTCTTCAGCTATCCCGTGGCTCTAAAAGTGGCCTCATTGTCTACTCCGACGCCGACTGGGCCGGCTGTCCTGACACACGCTGCTCCACCTCCGGCTTCTGTGTTTTCCTCAGCGACAACCTCATCTCTTGGTCCTCCAAATGGCAACACACAGTATCTCGCTCCAGTGCTGAAGCTAAGTACTGCGGAGTGGCTAATGCCGTTGCAGAAGCATGTTGGCTCCATCAACTCCTCGCCGAACTCCGCCAACCTCTCAAAAAGGTCACAGTTGTCTACTGTGACAACATCAGCGCAGTCTACCTCTCCACAAATCCAGTGCAACATCAACGCACCAAACATGTTGAGATCAATCTACACTTCGTTCGCGAACGCGTAGCGCTTGGAGATGTCCGCGTGCTTCACATTCCTACCTCCCTTCAGTATGCGGATATCTTCACTAAAGGGCTGCCAACTGCCGTGCCGTCGTCACTGATTTTCGGTCCAGTCTCAACGTCCGCTCCTCTCCCGGTTGACACTGCGGGGGGCTGTTGGAATATTTTCACCTTTATGGCAGATTAGCTCCTAGATTAGCTCCTATTCAAATATCTGTAATTAGCTTATTTAGCTCCTGGATTAGCTCCTATTCAAATCTCTGTAATTAGCTACCTGTACACCTTGTACTCTATATACGCCTAGAGCATCAATAAGAATATCATCATGGAATTCTCCCAATCACTTCCCTCTTTCACCATGAATTCAGCTTTGCTGGGCAAATGGCTATGGAGGTTGGAGAATGAGGATGGTCAATGGCAAGAGATGATTAGAAGGAAATATCTTAGTAAGAACACGTTGGCTCAGGTGGTACCTAAAGCGGAGGATTCATGGTTTTGAAAAAGGTGTTTTAGGGATAAGGGATATTTTTTTGTCTTGTTGCAGAAGAAGAAAGCTGGGAGATGGTGCTAGAACCCGATTTTGGGAGGATCTGTGGTTTGGGGATATGCCTTTCTCAGTGAAGTATGCAAGACTTTATAATATTACCATATCCAAAAAATATTTCTGTAGCAAAGGACTTTGAGCACGAGTATCAAAATATCCGATTTAGAATGTTGGTGTGTGTTGAAGGGCTTGTTCTGTGGAATAGGCTTATAGCAGACTGCAATGGTGTGACATTAAAGGAGGAGAGTGATAGGTTGGTGTGGCTGCTGTCTCCTTCGGGAACCTTTTCTGTCAAATCTATCTATAACTTTCGAAGGGTTCAGAGTATTGCTTTCCCTCATAAGTTCATTTGGGTTGTTAAACTCCCCCTAAGACTTAAAGTTTTTCTCTAGTTAATTCTGAAACAAAGCATACTAACCAAAGACAACCTTACTAGCAGGGGTTGGGTGGGTGACAAAAAAAATGTATGTTTTGTGGAGCTGATGAAACTATTGATCATCTTTTCTTGTTGTGTCTTTTGTCAAGGTATATTTGGAATATCATGAGTTGTACTTTTGTCTGTCTAGCCCTCCAGCAGATACAGCACGACTTTTCTCTGTATAGGTAGGACAGTTTGCTAGAAAACCCAGGATGTTGGTGATGGTTGGGGTAACAGCCATCAAGTTTGAAAATAAAATAATACATCACAAAAATACTTAATGCTATGGGTAATGTTTCTATTCAGCATCATCCTCACTATTTTGAGACGAATCTGCATCTTCACCATACACCATTTCATCAATTTCTTCATATTCCTCCTCTTCCTCAGACTGAGCAGCGGCCGCATCTTGCATCTCCTCTGACGGCGTCTCAGATACATTATTTGCATCCTTGTCGACCTGACGAAAGTGAAATCAACACAAGATCATTTATTTAATCATATATGAAGCATTAAGATTGTTGACTTATTTTTCAGTGTTATAAATGGATGAAAACCTGAGCCATTATTAACCGGAGACGGCCAGAAAGCTTCGATAAATCTTCAGTTGCTGCGTATCTTTCTGCACACATCTGCAAATGAAAGATCGATTTTAGTTCTACTTTTTGAATTTTTTTATTCTGCATATTTGTGATGCTTGGAGATTGGTTTGTAGGCTCGTAGTTGTAGTCCCAACTTGCCAAGTACTACTGACCAAAATTTTGTTGTGTTGATCACATTGGGCCAGTGCTAGGTTTGTGCTAAACTAGTGTCATACCAACCTACCTCAGGTCATATTTTGGCCAATTCACGGCCAAACGTCCAATAGCCAAATTGACCCTCTCAGATTTAGCATGCCAAAATTTGGCCAGCATTGGTAAGGCGACTCAGCTCTCAAATCAAACGTGAAACATACAATAAAGATAATCCATAATGTTCCATGAAGTTAAAGTGAGGGACTCTTGCATTTGTCACCAAGAATAGATTAGGGAGCAAAACAGAAGTAAAAATCTATCTATCTACACTGCATGGTCGTTCCTTTAACCCCTTAACTCTATATGCTTATTTGCTCAATAAAGAGAAGTGACTGTATCATTTGCTGTTATCAAGTGCCAATACTACACCATTATTTGTGCTGCCAGGAGGTCTCTCTAATGAGAATCCGTCTTCCAATGACAACTTGGGAGCTCACAATCTGAGCCATCCAATTAGCGTAGGGGGGATATCATCAGCTCGGTCATGGAAAACTAACAACATTAGCATTCTGTGATGCAGATTTGACAAAAGTAGTGTGAGACCCCGGTTTATTTGGCTTGTAATACTTAGTCATCCAATTGACCCTAGTATTACAAACAAAAAATCCCATGCCTCGGGAAAATATGTACATCCCAGAAGTGTTGTACATACACCCTTTTACAAAATTATGCATCAATTCCATTCAATCACATAGAACCGAAGCACACAATACAAAAGACATACATAATATAGAGTTATTACAACAAGACCAATCGGCCACAACAACAAAATAACTTAAATAATAGCGGAAGCAAAAGTGTCATAAGATGGCGACAAACAAGAGCCAATTAGTGTGCCTTTAACCCATAAGGCAACCAACCGGGCCGCAAACCTAGTCGTCAAACCCGCGGCACATCTCACAAAAGCGGATCCCTTGGGGATCAACTTCTTCCTCTGCAATAAAATAATTAAGCAAAGCAAATGAGTACAAAAATGTACTCCGCAAGACTTACGTGTAGGGTAACAAACCTATACATATGCTACATGCAAGCTTATTTAAGTGGAGGAAGCTCTAGACTCAATTTCAGCATAAAGCAAGTTTTATTTGCAATAATGTAATACATTTCAAGGCAATGTTTGTAATATGTTTTTTAACATTTAAATAACAGCGAATAATCAAAATATAATGACAACAACAACCTGGAAGCGACTAACCCAATAGTCACCATAACAATAGCATGAATTAACCATTCATACCACCCACATCAAGTTTTAGTTTAAAAAGGTTATAGTCTAACTCTTGGAAGACCTCCCCAAGCGTGTCCATAACCTAGGACGAGGCTATTCGAATAGTTTGAACCCTGCAGGGGTGTACTAATGTACCCACACATCAGACCGCCTTTTTGCCAAGCTATGAAGCACACTTCCTTAGGTATGCCGGCACGGCTAAGTCCTACAAGACATTTTCAATGAATGATGCTAATTAAGAGTCGCGACAACCCGAATGGTAGGATACACCAGCCAGCTTATAGCCGATCTGCGGGTGCTCTTCCCCTTATAAAAACAGTTTTAACCACCTGCGACCCATAATTAACGCCTCCCAAAGTACTTAGTCAAGAGAGATCCCGTATCCCCCTCGCGTGGTTAGCACGCAAAATTTTTTGGTTTAGTGTAACAAGATGTTCGGTCCTTGTTGACTTAGGCATCATTCCAATCACACCCAACAATCACACCAACATTCCATTGTGCCCAAGTCCAAAACAATTTTATTTTCAGTTTTGGTTTTACAAATTAACAAGCACAAGGTGCTGGACATAATGAAATAATAATAATATTTGTGTGATCAAGGTCATCGACATAAGTCGACAACCGCCCAATTTTACCGGTATCTAAGCATGACACCGTAAAGACAATAAAAGAGCATATAGCAATCATCGGGCTCTAATTCACCAGCGATATTATTAACCTATGTTTTGTGGCAGGGGATAACAATTTAAAGGCAACCATGCAATAGGAATAACTACCTCTAATCGGTAAAATTAACTTTGACACAAAAGCATGCATACATACAATTCGTAAACAAAGTATTAGACTTGAAAATAATGGGAATTGTATGATCAAACTGATTGCCTTGCTGAAGATAATCAACCTGCTACAGAGGAATACTCTCAGGATCAACGCACTTGTCGGAACCTAGTGAAAGAACCAAAAAGAACCGATAAGAACAAAGAACACCGAAAAGACTCAAGAACCAACTTCAACGAAAAGCTCTGAAATTTTTGCAGTAGGTAGAGCATGAATTTTGAATTTAGCAAAAAGAACCAATTGATTTGGATTCTCAATGCAAAAGTTATGATCAAAACAAGTTTGTTCAGCTAGGAAAATGCTGAAAAAATCCCTGTCTGTCACTATTCATCCAAATTAAATTGTTTGACACAAATTTCTAGAAAGGTGGTGCAGCTAAAATTTTTATGGTAAATCAAGGACCTCATAATATGAACAACCCAATTGGATTCATCTCATTTCGAGCTAGGATGCATTTTCTATGAATTTTCAAAAACATAAAAATGACCACAAGTTAAATGTATAAGTAATCTTTTTGAAAATAGTAGCATGCCTAAAACCTATTTTACAGTAAATTTCATCAATAGAGGAAGCCAACAAAGTTGGATTCACTCCAAAATAAGTTACAGAGAATTAGTTATGCATTTTCCAAGTTAAATAATTTTTTAATGCACAAAACAAAGCCTAAACACCAATAAATCTATTAACACATTTTTTGGAGTTAAATTGAGCTTAAAACTATTTTTAGATTGAAGTTTAGTTAAAAACAGAATTATCAAAATTTGAATCAACTGAAAATGAACTAATATGAATTAGTTATACATTTTCAAAGTTTAATGGAATTTTTGAAGCACTAAATAAAGCTAATCTGATTTTTAAATCTATTACAGATTTTTCTGGAGCCAATTTAAGCTTAAAGCCATTTTTAGATTAAAGTTTAACTCAAACCAGAATTATCAAAATTTGATTCAACCGAAAATGAATTAAAATAAATTAGTTATGAATTTCTAAAGTTTAATACAATTTTTAGTTGTGAAATAATCCCTACCAGGCATTTTAGAAAACTAAAACCAATGGAAAAGGCGTGGCCCAACGTGAACCGTCGATCTGAGATCCTACGGCCAACACAGTAGCGCCCACGCAAGAAATGGCAACATTCCGTTCAGATCAAAATGGACGGCCGAGATCAATCGGGGACTGTTCACGGTCCGAACGGCCCAATGATGGTGGACCGTTGATATTGCAATGAGCGGCTGAGAGCGATGCAACATTCGGACGGTCCGAACGTTCACGCCATCTCAGCCGTTGATCCAGATCTGGGCGGCTAATATTGATTGGGTTGATCTCCATGTGAACTGGAGCACTGACAGGCGGGGCCCAATGTCAGCGACGCTAAGTCACGCGTGCGGCTCAAAGCGCACGCGCCCACTGATTTCAAAGAAGGCGAGCCCACCGGTCAGTGACCGAGGGCCACACGCAACCATTACGGCGCGTGGGAGATTTAAGAGAGGGTGGCCCACTTTGCAGTGAGATTAGGAGCCAGTTAGGACAGAGATTAAATGCTAAGCTCGAATTTTAATGGTTATTAGATCATAATTAGCATTAATGATGCCCGAATTAATTTAACAGTGCCCGGGAGGGTTTTAAAAGGCCTGGGCCCACTGTAAGTGACTCCGAGACACATTTAAAGCTTAGCCATTAATTTCCAACCACGTATTAACTCCAGTTAACAATGATTAGCGCACTTAATGACAGGATTAATGTCCAAACGGCCTCGGCACAGTGCACGCGTCTGACAAAAATGCCCAGTGAGTTCCACGGCTCGTCGCCGGCGACCTAGGGCTTGGCAACGCAAATCAAAGACAGGAATGGGTTCGCAATAGCTTTGCGGGCCCGATGGTGATGACCTCGACGGCGGCGGCGGACTAAAACGCCGGCGAGCCGGAGGAGAGCGGCACGGCAATGCACGGCCAAATGCGAAAAGCGAGGAAGAGCTCCGCAAAGGTTCTGGGAAGCAGGTGCCAGCTCCTAGAGGCTACTAGAAGGTTACCTAAGGGCATAGAGGAACCAAAAGCGGCCGGGGAAGCTCCGGCGACGGTGAAGCTGCCGGTGCCGAGGAAGAAACTGCGGAGGAGATGCCCTGAGCAAGAAGAACACGCCCGGGTCATCCAGAGAGCTTCCACATAGCTCATAGAAGGTCCTCCAGCAATGAATTGAAGAAAGGAGGGCTTACTGGACTTGAGGAAGAAGAGGGGCGTTTTCGGTCGATTTGAGCAAATCCCAAAATTTGGCACTTCCTGTAAATGTCAAAACGAAGCAAGTTAGGGGATTTACTTCAGGAGGTGTGAGGCACAAGCTGAAGCAAAGAGAGAGGGAGGAAAGCCACTGGAACACCAAGGACGATGAAGCTTTCCCTCGGCTGATAATGGCGGATTGGTGGTTCTTGCGGTTTGAGCTCCAAAGAGCAAAGAGGAAGCTAGGCTAGGCTACGGTGGTGTTTAAAGGAAGTCAATGATGAGCTCAAAGGCTTTAAATAGCTAAGGGAGCTAGGGTTTTGCACAAGCACTGCTCCACTGTGGGCGCGGTCTACGCTCTGTCCTGGACGAGCGGAGGAGATGGCTTGAGTGGCGACCATGACTTTGGGGGCGGCCACTGACGAGCAATTAATGCAAAGCGGAAAACAGCCGTTGAAGGACAATCTGGAGGAGACCTTGCACTGCCTCACCCCTGCCCATGCGCTGGCAATGGCGACCGACGTGAGGTAGGGGACGAACAGGTACAGTGGACCCCACCTGTAAGTGAGTGAAACACAAGTGGCTCGGGTCACACAGGAACAAGCGGGTTGAGTCTAACCCTTAAGCACGAGCCCAACGCCCACACCGCTAGATAAAAGATGGATGGTCCCGATTCAAAGCAGGGTTTGGAGGGCTTCCAACGCTCCCACCCACTCGTGGCCATCGGATGTGAGATGAACAGCTAGGATTGATCGGGCATTATTCACGATCCGAACAGCCCAATCAACAGAGACCGCACGATTTAAATCCAACGGCTGAAGGGGTCGGTCCGAACGGCCCACGAACAGGGACCGCCCGATGGATCCAAGGGTTGCACAAGGATGGCGGTGCGATCAAGATCCGACGGCTAGAAACGCGTGCACGTTTTGAACTGCGCGAGCGCGGGCGGGAAGGGGCGCGACGTTACGATGGTGATCCAATGGCCACGATGCACGCGCGCGTTTGAATCGGCGCGGCGCGAGTTAGGTCATTGGGTCCAATCGAGTCAAAACTTAGGCTCGAGTCGGAGATCAGATCTGAACCCGATGAATAGTGAAAGGAGGTTTGACTGAGTTTTAATTCAAAGCTCCTACTTTGACCGAGCTACAAAATATAGCAAATATATTTCAAAAATTCTAGAATTTTTCAGGGAGGTTCCTGGGATGACCTAGTGACCAAATAAAATTTTAAATCTCACTGTTCATGATTTAATTGCTTATTTTAAATTCAAATCTACAAAAGGTTATTGAATCAAGTTTGAACTTTCTGTGGATTGGGTTTAGCTCCAAAAATTTGGGAAAATTATATTTATTCATGATAAATATTATAAGAATTATATTTATTCATGGTAAATATTATAAGATTTAAATAAATGATTTCCAGTGTTTTACTTGAAGTAAATTTTTCCCCAAAAATTATTTTAAGTGCATGCTCTTGATATTTGACTTAGGGTTTTGAAATGAGCTGAATCTTGGAAGGATTTTTAGATATGGCAAACTAACTCCAAACTTTCTGAAATTTTGACTGGAGGTTTCTAGCTCTAGGATAAACTTGGTGTAAATTTTTCAGAGGTTTTTATGCACATCACTTTTCTCCAAAATTTTAACAAAGCTTGTTCTAGGGTTTGACCAAGGGTTTGACTGGTTTGACTAGCCTCCAAAAATTATCAGATAATTTCTAAGAATTATGAAATAATTCGGAGGAGCTACCAAGCAGCCCTAGAACCAAGGAAAATTAATTCCAGATTTTGATCACAAACTTTTCTTAAAAAGTTTTAAAGAGGTCCTGACTTTAGTCAATTGGAGATTTTGGTTTTTGATTTTCCATAATTCTTTTACAAGAATTACAGAATTGTTCAAAAACTTCAAGATGCAAGAAAAGTTTTAGTTTCTACTCATTTTCTTACATTTGAAACACAGACCCAGATTTAGGATGTTACAAGTAACTCCTCTGCACTGATCAAGCGGCTCAGATCGTGAGTTCAAAAGTTGTCACGGAAGGTGAACTCTCAGTCTCTCACCAACATTGTTATATCTTTTATCAAAGAGGTTGCTGTGAAAATAGAATAACAGCTAATTCAGGAACCTGAACACACTCATACAACTACAAGCAAAGCACAATGCATATTTACTACGTTACTAACACTGCTATCTTTTTGTATGACCAAGCGAAGTTTGTTACCGAACTACACTGCTTGCATTGGTGGTCTTTTAAGTTCAGAATATGTGATCCACATTCTACAATCTGCAGTCATCTAATATCAATCAGATAACCTAGACGACCACAGTCGCTAATAGCTCAAACCCTCTCCATTACAACATAATGCCATGACATCAATAACAATACTATAATATGTTTCAAATAATCTGTGACGCATACAAGAGATACAAAGAGGTAAATCGATACATGCAACACGCTTCATCTAGTACTAGTAGCAAGAAATAATACCTTCTCAAGGTTGCTAATTATTTTTGTTGATTTCTCAGAGGGGATAAAACGACCATGAATGACTAATAGGCAATACATCCACCGTAAAACAAGCTCTGCGCTACCAGATCTGTTGAGAAACAAATAAGCAATCATACACTGCATGAAAATGCAAAGTGCTGAACAAACATGGACAAAGAGTCATGAGCACCTTGTTTTCCATGCAGATGCTAAATTCTCTAGAAGTTTGCAAGCATCTCCAGGCTTCAAAGATCTTAGATGTGCTCGAATCTATTGAGCAACAGAACATACATCAGAATAGTAAGAACAACCCCCTTCTTATCAATGAATTAGCTTTAAATAGCTGCATGTACAGAGTAAACATGCAAACAACTATATGATGGGACTTTTAACTGAAATTTAGTTCTCACAAACCTTCTTGCTGGGTAAATTAGCGTAAACTTTTATGCTGCAGCTACCAAACAGATCAGATAAAATATTAGTGGGCATGCCAGCCAGGATGGCCCTCTGTGCTCTGATTTGACTAGTATCAATGACACCACACTGCCTCATCATGTCTTCGATGCATGCACTGTCATCTTCGATTCTTTGCACAGGAACTAAAAAGCGAAAGAGTTTTTGAGTGAAGTGGCTGAGCTGTTTAATAGAAAAATAACAAATACTGAAAACTAAATAAAAACAAGCATACATGTAAAATGTGGTAAAACCTGATTTTTAAAAATACGGTAAAACCTAAAATAAATGCTAGCAAAAACAACCTATAATTCATAGCCTTAGTTGCAACATTATTGTGCATGGGAAACACCATGTTATACCTCTGCAGTTGATTGCTTATGCAAAGTTCAAAATCTCGAGACAACGAACATAAGGCTGCATTTGATCATTTATGCAATATATATAGAAAGAAGATACTTTTTTTTAGGGCTGGGACTTTTCCCCTCCAGCAGCCGTAAAGAAGAAACACCGAGGAAGATACTATCGATAGATAATTTACCTATTTTCTCAATTAATCTTGTAGTGGTACCAAGGTCACTATGAATTGCTCGCTTAGTGTCATCACTAGGTTTTGTTACACCATGTTTCCTTTTCTTGTCCTGTGTATGGAGCTTTGGAAGAGGAAAGATGGCATCTTCTGCAATAGCCGGATGTAGAGCAGTGACAGTTTCTATAAGAAAACAACCAAGATTCAGCCCAAGAGTAGCTACCATTAATCTTTGAGCCATCTGAAAAGAAGGCAGGGGAACAAGAAAAACTAATGATTACGCAATAGATCTAACTTCAGTCAAATCTGATATGGAAACATTAAACCAGTTTGGAATGCAGGAATTTTCCAGGAAGCAATATAATCCCCATGGGATTCCTACAAAACTCCTGTGTTCTAAACAGGATTTAAATGTGGTTGACTCATTAGGATCTTCAGAAGATCACCAACATACAAGTTAAATTTCCACCATAACTAATGAATACGAGTAGAATACCTTGCTTTTTAGCAGATTGACCTTTCTGAGGCATGGTGGGTTGAATCGTTGGTAAGAGAACTCCATCTTCAGATACACCCAAATTAATATCCGTACCATAACAATCCTCTGTCGCGGCACACAATCCTCTACCGCACCACTGCAGTGGCACACAATCCTCTGCAGTGGCACACAATCCTCAGTCGTGGCACACAATCCTCTGCCACTCCCCTGCCGTGGCACACAATCCTCTGTCGTGCCCCTGCCGTGGCACAAAAGCCATGGTAAAATCAGAGAGAATTTTCAAGCCATGGTAAAATTCCAAGTCACAGACGGTTTTTAATATAAACCGTCTATGATATACGGAGACACCACCGACGGTTTGTAAATAGAACCGTCTGTGATACTTCAGACGGTTCTTAACAATAACCGTCTGTGATAACTGAGATTATCACAGACGGTTCTAGTTATAAACCATTTGTGACGTATCACAGACGGTTCTATTTAAAAACTGTCTGTGATAATTATATATCACAGACCTTCTGTGATGAGGCGTCTTCTATAGGAACCGTCTGTGATAACCTTCTGTGATGAGGTGTCTTCTATAGCTTATTTTTATAGTAGTGCAAATTGACCCTACCAGATTTCGCATGCCAAAATTCAGCCAGCATTGGTAAGGCGACTCAGCGCCCAAATCAAACGTGAACTATTGGGCGTTGACTATTGGCCTGTTGCTACTAGGTAGTTATGTTTGATGATGTTTGCTTAGGGTGTGTTTGGTTCGTTGAATGGAGTGGTTCTGAACCATCCGGTACGGGAAATGAGCTCATTCAGGTGTTTGGTTGGTTGAATAGAACCAAACCATTCGGGATGAGATGGTTCAAGAAATAGTAATATTCCATGTTTATGCTGTATCATCCCGTTCGGGAAAAAAATCCCGAACCACGCCGTTCACTCGAGTTCCAAGGCGCTTGGTGACGTGGTGGCCAGCTATTCGTTCACTCAAATGACCATATTTCCTAAACCGAGTATCCGATTTGCGATCTGATTGAACCGTTGTGTTCCTTGTCATTTAATCAACAAAACAAAGCCACTCTTGGCATATTTTAGTGTAAAAAATATCATGCGGACCCACGTGTCATAACATCCCAAAGTGATGGCCCATGTTACGTGTAGACAGACAGTACACTGTAGACGTGTCATGTTATAACATCCCCAAGTTAATTAATGACAATTAGTATGCATCTCATTAACATACATAGTGTTTTTGAATCTTTTGCATCATTTATTGTACTTGGAAAATCTTAATCAAAATTTAAAACATACACTTCAAATTTAAGTTCCAAAAGAAAATAGGAACAAAAACTTTTGATCGTCTTCTAGAAATAATTTATTCAAATACTATAATAATTATCATGAATAAATATATTTTTTTCCAAATTTTTGGAACTCATTTCAACCCACAGAAAATTTAAACTCAAATCAATGACCTATTCTAGGTTTAAATTTAAACTAGGCAAATAAATCTTGAAAAGTGAGATTTAAGATTTTATTTGAGTACTAGGACATCCCAGGAAGCCTTCTGAATTATTTCAGAATTTTAGGAATTTTATTTCTATTTTTAACACCCCGGTCAAAGTAGGATTAATTGTTTTCATCTTAGTCAAACCTAGCACTATTCTTTGGGCTCAAACCACGTGGACTTGACTCGGCTGAACCAACCCGACCCACACCGCACCGCACCCTGGCTCGAGCCCAACCTTCGCGCGGGCCGTCCGATCTCAATCGGATCGTCCGGATCGGTTGGAACGTTCGGACCATCCGAATGACCAACACGATCCGGACTGTCAAATCCCAATCGGACGGTCCGAATGTTTCCGTCCGAGCCAAGCATTGTTTAACCGACCGAACCCCATCCCTACTGGACTGCACCGCACCACCTAAGTGCACCAGACTCGAGCCACCTTTTCCTTCTGTCACTGACCTACAGGACCCACGCTGTTAGTGGCGTCTTCCTCCTCGCGCTGGCGAGCTCAGGCGCTAAGCACCACGGGGCCGCCATGCTCTGCCGCGGGCTCCGCCAGCGCTAGCGACGCCGTCAACCACCACCCTCTGCGACCTATCCCCAAGCTTCGCCCACTCACGCTGTGTCGATCTTCGTCCTTGGACTCGCTCAAAACCAGCTCTACCCCCCCCTCTCTCTCAACTCACTTCTCTTCCCAGCCGAGGAAGAGGAGGAAGCTCGTGTGAGCGTTCCTCTCGGGTAAAAGCCACACCGACTTGTCCCCCAGCACCTACCTTCTTTGTCGTCTCTGTTTTTGCTAACCCAAGCCCTTCTTTCTTCTTGTAGCTCTCGGAACGCCACCGCGTCCTCGTTGTCGCCAGAGCGTGCTCCGAAGGACACGGTTGTGTCTTCTCCGTGTCCGGTAGGTATTGTTATCACTGTTGTGCGTCATCACGTGTCCTTTGATGTTAGTAACAAAACCCCTCAATCAATTTCCTCATCGGATCGCAGGATCTTCGTGAATTTGGCTTCTATTGAATTCCGGCCTAAGTCAACTCCTTCATTCTTATCTCCGGCCTGGTGAGTTGTTCATCGATTCCTATCTATAGTAGCATCTCCTAGGTCTAATTACTGATCCCGATCATTCTTTTGTTCTCTCCTTGCTCAGGTTGTCGTGCCCTCGTGAAGACCTTAGCGCCACCGTCAGTCACACGTCACTGGAGCTCCTTCGTGGATCTCTGGTCATTTCTTCGGCTCAGGTAGCTTCGTGTTACCTCTTAGGAGCTTAGGAGTGCTTTTGTTTGCTCAATGCATCATCAAATCGGTATATCCACTCAAGCCGTCCTTGCGCCACCGCACTCCATTGTCGCGCCGCTGCTACAGCCATCCTCCGACCAAGTTTCGGCCACCAGTCGAACCGTCAGGCTATTAGCAACCCATTTATGCCTTTGTTTCACACGGCCATAGACCGCCGCATCGACGAGACGCTGGGAAAACGAGCGGGAGCTGGATGCCCTATTGTCAGGAGTTCGGACAGCTACTGTAGCTCGTCATTAGAAGTTAATTACAATGATTAGCATTTAAAACGAAGATCTCGGTCGGAAATCAATACTTAACTGAGTTAATGATTAGCACTTAATAGATCGTGTGACATTGACATGTGGGCCTAAGGCCATTAGTGCATAGTAACCTGCACCCGGTGAACTTGCACTGTGCTGTGGACTTTGGTCTACACACTGTTTTTGTGAACCGAGTCAATGACAAGTAGGGCCCACCTATCAGTGGGAAATTAAATTCGGATTTTAAATGAAAATTGATACTAGGCACAGGACCCCACCTGTCATAGGCTTTGGCTAGGTTAAGTTTAAAATGCTTTATAACATTCGGAATACATTATTTTGTACACTAAAAATTCAATTAACTTCAAAAATGCATAGCTAATTCTTCTTAACTCCAAAATGAGTGAAACTAGTTTTTTTATTTTCCATTTTAGATGAACTTTATTTTAAAATAGGTTTCAACCCTGTCACTATCCCAGAAAATATAGTTTGTGGAGAGTGATCCAAAACTGAGTTATTTTTGAACTAGAAAAGACTATTAACTTTAAAAATTCATAATTAAATCACAAAAACTCCAAATAAGATGAATCAAGTTATTTTGGTCTTAGAATATTATTCTCTATTTACCTATGTATTTATTTATCCCACTACTATTATACAAATTTTCACCAAATAATTAATTTAGGATGAATAGTAACCGAATTGGATTTTTCAGAAATCTGATTTTCAAACCACCATAACTTTCACATACCAAATCCAAATGGGATAATTATTTCACCTAAATTCATCTAAAATTATGATCTATCCATTGTTTAAATTTCATGTATTTTGGATGATATTGAATTTTTGGATGTTTTCGTTCTTATTCGATGTTCTCGTTTTTTTATAGTTTTTATAGTTGACGAAGGTTCGAGTGTGATCGAGAGTAGCATTCAGAAGCAACCGGACCATCCATCCCAGGCAAGCAGTTTCATCCTTTGATGCACGTTGCTCCTATTAATTCTCAAAACTATCTATGATGATTTTCAAGTATTCTATGAATTGGTTAATTTCGAATACTTGTTTGTCAATTGGGTAGAATTAGTTATATCCTCTTGCTGCATTGACCTTCATTTGATTGTTGATTACCCTTTTACCTTGAATGATTAAGGATATATGTTATATGGGATTGTTTGCTAATTTGTAGAACGATGCTTAGCCGAGCAAGTAGTTGTGGCCGAAAGCGGTTGATGGAGCTAGTCCATCGGCTAATGGATTGAATCGAATCTTGATGAAAATTGAGTATTATATGGATTGAATTATGTTGAATTTGAGGAATATATCCAGATTTTTGCATCTGGTGTTTGTGGAATTGTTAGGAGGGGATGTTGTGTGTTGGACTGATAGGGTGATTGGTACGGCGCCCACTGCTGCAACAACATTGGCGTGTGTTTCTAAATCACAAGCTATTTCTAATCCTTCCGTTTGTGTTGCGTCACGTCAAGGCAAGAAAGATTGCACACTACTGCATAGGAAATCAAAGAAGGAAAGCCAGGGGTGCATGGGGGGAACCTACGTGAGCCAGGATGGATTCTACGTGGGCTCTTTCTTAATTCGGTTTGCCTAATTATATGGTTTCCTTTTCTTAATACCAATGCATATTTATCTTAGCTTTTATTATCCAGTACTTAAAGGAGATTAGGTTTTGGCATTAAGAAAGATAACCAGAAAATCGCCAGGTGATGGCGGCCATATCGGGTGTTTTGTTCTTGTGATTTCTGATCTTGGAATGGAATCATTGCAGTGGCGTAGATTTTGATTGCTGAAGATCAACTCTTGCGCACTGGTCTGTTGATCTCATCTCTGCTTTCTTGCTCGGAGAGAGAAATTATTTGGTTTCGGTTGTATCTGATTGCTGCTGCTGTTTCGGATGTGAGAAAAGGAAGAGATACTGCTT
Source organism: Ampelocalamus luodianensis (assembly GCA_036346255.1). Classification (NCBI taxonomy): domain Eukaryota; kingdom Viridiplantae; phylum Streptophyta; class Magnoliopsida; order Poales; family Poaceae; genus Ampelocalamus; species Ampelocalamus luodianensis. The sequence goes on along the minus strand of CM070640.1, from coordinate 105,175 downwards.
GAAACATCTGCAAAATTCAAAAATTCGAGTTCAGTTTGAGTTTGAGTTTGAATTTCCAAATCCCAACAAAATTCGGCAAAATCCCTCAATCCCCGCTTTCCCTGTCACCCAAGCCGTCTCCCACACCCGAGGGCGCCTCCGCCCGAACCCGCCTCCTCCCTGCTCAGCCCCTACACGCGCCGCCGCCCCGTACAAGCCGCACCAGTGCGCCGCCACCTCCCAACCTTGCGCCAGTGAGAGGACCCGACCACCTCTCCTCCCTCGCATTCAATGCACGCACGCGCCCCAAGCCGCCAGGACTGCTGGCGCCGTAACTCGCGACCGGCCGCGCCACCTCCCGCTCGGCTCCAGTGAGGGAGCGCTGCAACCCGCGCCCTTCCCCATGTGCGCCGTGCTCTCTCGAACGATCCCGACCGCCACGTCACCGCCAGCGCCGCAATCCCCACCGCCTTCACCCAGCTATAAGAGTCGCCCCGCCCGGCCCTCTCAACCCGCACCAAATTTACTCCCCCTCCACTCACCTTCATCTCCAACGCCGGCTAGAGCCGCCGCCGCCTCGGTCCACCCGAACCGTAAGCCAATCCCACCCTTCCCCCTCCGGATCAACCCTATCCAAGCACCCCGAGCCCTTCCCCCACCCCTCCGACCCCATATCTGCCGGATCCCCACTGGCGCCGCCCTCTCACCCGCCGCCGCCAACCCCAAATCCGAGAAACCAACTCCAAAAACGCACCCCACGCAAAACCCTAGGGGAAGAAGCCACTTACCTCCTTTCCCCTCACGCCGCCTCTTTCTTTCGCGCCGCGCCGCCGGCGCGCCGCTTGCGCCGCCCAGCCGCGTCGCCGCCTCCCCGCCCGCGCGAGCAGCGTCGATTTTATGTCTATTTTATGTGCACATTTATGCAGCATATGTCTTACATGTTGTGCTAAAGGTTTATGTTACTGTTCATTGAAACTAATTTCCACGCCTAGAAAAGTTTATATAGAGATGTTCTCTTATGAGGTCCATGGAAATTAGACACATCAAATATTGAGCTAAGAACAAATTTCTACTATGAACATATAAATGTACATTGAACCACGGTTCTTAGATAAATGTACATACTACGTTTCTTAGCTATGGTATTTTGCTTCGTATTATTTCTAACCCCCGGGTATTTCACGCCCCACTTGCTCCCATCTTGCCGGCCACGCCAATTAGCGTGGGTTCCATTCTCCTAAAGAATAATAGCCAGAAGCCATCAGCATAAAATCACCTTTTTATCTAGCTTGGTTGAAAGATCTATGAAACTCCGATTTTCTGAATTCTCGAAAAAAAACCTCTGATGTGAAAAACAAAAGAAAGGGCAAACAAGCTATCTAATAAAAATTGAACAACAAATGGGGATCACTAATAAACTACCATATTAATTACTTTAATTTAAATATGGTGGAAAGTTGAGGTAATTAAATAGTCAAGAACTTATTCCTTGTGTTCTTCTAGCTAATAATGTTGGGTTCTTCAAATCCCACATCTATGACCAATTGATGAGTTAAAGTTTGTGCTTGAGCTCATCATGCTTTCTTGGCCTTGGGCTTAGGTGCCGGTGGTGGGAACACGGCCCTGAAGATCCATGCAGCAACAATGGCACCAATGAAGGGGCATATCCAGTAGACATAGAACTGCTCCCACGTGTTGTGGCGATTGTTAACATACGCCCAGCCAAACGCCTGCAGATGATATTTGACAGAAATCAGTTACCAGAAAACAAGGAAGCTATGGCCAGAATGCTTATTTTCATATAAAGAATTAGTGCATGTAACCAAAATCGGTCAAAAATAGAAGAATGTTTCAATGCTATTCAAAATAAGTTATTATTAGATTAGCGATGAATTCAAATTTAGTAATACTTAGCGTAGCATTCTCAACTCTGCTAGGATCTGACATTTTCCCAAAATAAGAACTAACATAAGTGGGACAGCAGTGGCAAAAAAAAAACAGAGTAACTTTGAGGTAGCATATAACTAAAAACAATATTTTAGATAGCATTTTTTTCCTAAACAGCAAGCTTTTTTGGATGGTCTTAAATAACAAAAATCCCCTTGACATGCAGAGTATTCCCCCTTTTATATATTTTCAACAGCATATAATTGTAGTACCGTTTCCAGTGTTCATGAAATCGGTTGAGGCGGCCACCTAGGCGCTCAGCGCCGGATGGCCGTGCCTAGGCGGCCGCCCGCCTAAGCGTTCCAAGGCGCGGCAGCGGTGGGCGGATTGCGATGGCCGCCTTGGCCGATGAGGTGGGATGAGGCGGTGTCATGTGGGGCCGACACTGTAGCCGCCGGCTCCGGACACGAGATGCCACCAGGAGCAGCCCCAAGGCCACGCATGGGCAGGAGAAGCCCGAGGAGGCCCAGGCGGCTGCAATTACTAGCAATTAAGAGAATAGTTAAAGAATAGCAGTTAAGGCTGGGCAAGAATCAAGGAGCCAGACTCCTATTTGTATCCTGTAACGTGTTGAGAAGGGATAAAGAAAGATCAGTTATCTCCTAACCTCCCTGTCTTCTCTCTCAATCTCACCCCCTTCCCTCTGGTCGACCAGGCAAAGACCCTGGCACCATTACCAGGCCCTGGCTATGAACTAAGGAGCCAGGGTCCTCCTACCTTGGGCACCAACGTCCTTGACAGGCGGGGGCAGCAGTCCAATGCGGCGGAGAAAAAATATTTGAGGAGAGGAGGGGGTATAAAAGCAAGCTAGCGTGGAGCTAGGGTTTTTTCGGCCGCGCACCTATGCTCGAGTTGTTGCCACCGCCACTACCGAATCGGCCTCCGCCGACGACGAATTGAGCTCCCCACCGCTCGATTTAGCCTCCCCCATCGCCGTCGCCTATCTTCACCGTCGACCGCCTTTGCCTGCCTTCACCATCGTCACCGATTCGAGGTATGCTCTGCTCCCCCTATCGCCCTTCCTCTCTGCTCTGCTCCCCCCTCTGCTCTCCCCCTCACCAGCGGATGGCTCGCCTTGCCTCTATGCTTTGCTCCCCCCTGCCCTGCCTCTGCGCTCTACTCTCCCCCCTCGTGCCTGCCTCTCTGCTCTGCTCTCCTCCCCCTCTGCTCTCCCCCCTCGCCGGTAGCCGGTTTGCCCTGCCTCTGCCCCGCTCTGCTCCCCCTCGCACCTGCCTCTCTGCTCTCCCCCCTCGCCGGCGGACGGCTCGCCCTGCCCCTCGCACCACTCTGCTCTCCTCCCCCTTGTACTCTCCTCCCCTCTGCGCTTTGCTCCAGCTGAGTTGGCCGCCTAGGCGCCTTAGGCGCTAGTCCACCGCCCAACTAGCGCCTAGCGCCTTCGTGAACATTGACCGTTTCCAACCCTCATCCAGTTATTTATGGCTCAGGTGTGCCAGATTTTAGGAATGATACTTGTACATATTATAATTATCTAGAAAAGATTATCATACATCAACATAGCATTGAATTTGGTTGCCTCATATGGCCTGTGTCTGCGTGATCTTGTTCTTGACTTTGACAAAAAGAGATTAAAAAAGATTTTTGCTTGACGACATGTTTCATAACCATATAGACCAAATCACTTTGACTGCCCAAATGCAGATGAACAAGTCAAAGTGAAGAATGAATAGGCAACATGTGTAGCACTGACGCTTTTGGCCAAAATCAGTTGGCCTCCCAATCGTTCAGTTCAGCAAACTATTAGACTGCCGTTGGTGCCTATGAATTATTCTTATTCAAGGTTGCTGTTTTGACAAACCAATTGCGTCGCAATACAGTAGCCTCGTGCAGTAAGAGAGGAAATTTGATCAATACAAGCTTGCCAAACAGCGGGAGAAAGAAAAGGAGGAAAGAGAAACAGGGACTGACATTGGCAGGGTTCATGGACGGTCCGGTGTAGGCGGCGCCGGAGAGGACGATGCAGACAGTGGAGATGGAGAGCATCCAGGTCTTGACGATGGGGTTGCGGGGGCCCTTGACGATGATCCAGAGGACGGCCAAGGTGATGACGAAGGTGAGCACCCCTTCGGCGACGGCGCCGGTGTGGGGATCCACCTTGAGCGAGGGCCCCCCAAGCATGTGCTTGTACTGCGCCGGCATCAGCTCCGAGATCGCCAGAGCTCCGCCCACTGCGCCGGCGGCCTAACAGATACAACAAATACTTGCTTTGCTTGCTGCTCCTACCCAATCAATAAATAGGAAGAAAGAAGGAAAGTGAGATCGCGCTTGTACCTGCGCTGGGAATCGGAGGGCGATGGAGAAGAGGGAGGAGGAGTCGCGAGGGTTGCTGAGGCCGGCGGCGTAGAAGGCGGCGACGGCGGTGGGGTTGAAGCTGGCGCCGCCGAGAGCGTCGCAGAGGAGGTTGAAGGCGAAGAGGAGGACGGAGAGGAGGGAGACGGTGACGAGGAGGGCGTAATGGATCCCCTCCTGCAGGCTCAGGTAGGACGTGACGGCCGACGTGGAGGCGCCGAGGGTGGAGACGCACAGCACCCACAGGAACGTCACCACCGCATCCGCCGCCGCCGCCCGCACAGCCGCTCCCAGCGCCATCCCCTTCCTCTTCTCCCTTGCGCTGTTTGGGTAGAAGCAGAAGCAGAAGCAGAGATTGGTTGGGATTTGGACGGAGAAGACAAATAAAAAGGAGTTATCAAAATAAAAAAGGAAAGTAGAAAAGCACGCACGCTTTCGCTCGCTGTCCCTCTCTCCTAACAACCCCGCTGCTTACTTGGATATTATTTTTACCAGTTCAGTTCAATGTCCATACTTCTTTGCTGTGTGTTAAAAAATTTATAGCCCTTTCATTCGTGTCGTTAACCGTGTTCAGCGCCAGCGCCGCTCGCCCATCCGACGGACTGACAGACGGACTGACAGGCCACCAACTCTGATTTTTAAGTAGTAGAGATTTTTACTGTTCTCGTTACATTCGATTCAACAAACCAAATCATAAAGAGGGAATAGATTAGTATGACTTAAACCCTGATTACCATTTTCTAGCATCCCTTCCCGAACTTACCATTTTGCCCCTGAGCCGTTTTGGACCCGATCACATGGTCTGGCTCGACCGAGGTCCTTCCCCTCCGCAATTTTACATGTTAATTACCGAGTAAGGTAATATTTGCAACATAGGAATTTTACATGCTTTCAACATGAATTTTACAGAAAATTTCCAACCCTTACTATTTCCTGTAAAATTGGTGCATGACTTTGTATGATCATCTCATCTCATGCTTCATCCCTATCTTAAGATTATCTGGAGTCATTGGAGATCACCACATGTTAGTGTGTATCCGGATAAACCTCAAACTTGCATCCGAATGTGTAAGTCAACAATATTGTGCAAGTTGTTCTGAATACTTAGTGCCTCCCTAATTTCAACGTATCCTATGCACACAGACACGTTGGTGTACTCATGCACTCGTGAAACGAGCGCACACCGATTAGGGTGGGAAATGGTATAGCATAATCTGTTTTATCTGATATTTGTATTTGAGAAAGCGTAAATGTGGTAAGTAAAATCCGCATTCGAATGAAAAACGAGTACTATCCGGAGAAAATGGACAGTATACGTATCCGTATTCGGCGTTATTCGTACTCAGGGGAAAATTAATAGTATCTGTATTCGGTGTTATTCGTATCCAGAAAATACGAATACTATCCGTTTTCCCCCCGGATACGAATACTGTAGACATGTAGTCATGTTACATAAATTTGTTCTACCGAGATTTGTCGCAAAAATTGTAGGATATTCGCATTCGACCGAATTGAGTACATATTCGAATCCGTTTCCACCCCTAACTCCCGGATACGAATACTGTAGACGTGTGTAGTCATGTTACATAGATTTGTTCTACCGAGATTTATCGCAGAAATTATAGGATATTCGCATTCGACCGAATTGAGTACGTATCCGAATCCGTTTCCACCCCTACCTCCAATCGCGATCTAACCGTCCGGAAGGCGAGGGAATTTTGCAGAAAAGCACCCTCACCTCGCTGCGAATTTTGCGAAAATACCCCCATCGCCTTCCTGCCCCATCCCCATCTCACAAACCTAGCACTAGCAGCAATCCCTCCCCATCCCCATTGGCTCGTCCTCGTCGTGCGGCGGTGAAAAACTATGGCAAAGAGTACTAGTCTCATTTGGGTGTGCAGTGCATGGACTGCTAATTTGTAATCTGTGAGCATGAGGACAGTGTGTATGTCCTGTGACATCATATATGTTAGTGGTCAGATGATTGAATTTGTTGAACGCAAGTGCAAATTTCAATTAACAAAATTCTTACAACCGACAAGTCTTGAAAGCAATAGGAAATACACAGAGAAATACAGGTTCAAGCATCAGGCATCGAGCACATTCAAGCATCACGAAGAAGATGACACACTGTTACAAGTTCACTTCTACCAGTTGTATCATTCATAATACAAGCTGACATCTACAAGCGGATAAGGACGGCTCTGTCGCAAAGTGTGGCTGGAGACGTCGGATGGGAAAGGACGGTGGGGGAATCTCTGTAACGGCCTAGAATCACTAAGTTGGATTAGTAGTTAAGCATTTAACGTGTATTTGTAAAATTTTGGACTTTTTAAAACTTTTTGTTGCAGCAAATAGGTTTCAAGTGTGAGAATATTTTAGTTGGATTCTATATTCTCTGATATGATTGTTTGGATTTATCTAGAATTTTTAGAGCTTATTTGGTTCCTTATTTAATTTGCATGTTCAATTTTGAATTTAAAACACAAACCTAATAGGTAAATAAAACAAATGGAATTGAAAATTGATAATTAAAAATCTAAACTCGGTATAATTATTCTAAATATAAATTGAGAAATTAATCCAAGCATATTTTGCGGTTCTTCTCACATCAACTAATAATAATCAGTATTAAATCGAATGGTTTGAAAGACTATATTTTAATTTAATTATTTTGATTTCTTGATTCGCATGCATCACAAAAATCGTATCATCATGCATGCATTAGTATCGTCGTTTTATTTTCTAGTTCGACCGACCACAGGCGAGACGTCTGTGTATCTATTCTTTTCCCTGCTATTTCTCCAACCCATTTATCTCTCAAACACACACTCATGCGAACAGTGCCTGGAACAACTAAGTAACTCACCTTCAAAATTTAACAATTTTTCGAATTAATTTGCTATTTTTAGCGGTTAGTCAAAGTAGTCAAATAAGAAGCAAAACTTTCCAACTCACTCACAGCCATTTCTCCCAGCCGAACTCAGCTCCTCTCATCTCCTCTCCTCTCCCCTGCCATTTTCCTTTTTCCCGTGCCATCTTCTTTTGTTTATGTATTCACTCATTGCCTTTTTGTTTTAGTCCTCACCACATCATCTCTCTTCTCCCCAACAGAAAGAACTCCATTGCTTTCTCAAACATGAAAACAAGCTCACTGTCATCTTCTCTCCCCAAGAACCGAAGCCGCTGCCACTTCTTTTCTCGCAGCCGAACCCCATGGCATCCTCCCCATTTCTTTAATGCCCAGCCGAAGCTCCTCACTCCACTCATTTAGATCTCCCCACGCCACTTCTTCCCCAAAACAGCACAGCTCCATTTTCTTTCTCACACAAGCTCAAGCTCCCATCTTCTCTCTTCAAAATCACAGCTATAAACCGAAAATCAGCCCATGCATGCTATGCCATAGCGTTCCTCGTCTCGAGAGCGTCTCGTTTATGTAATTCTTTCTCGCATGCATGAACTCTTGAGTGCGTTTTGGATAAGAGGGAGGGGAAGGCAGAGGTGGCCGGCCTGGGCAAGTGTGGCAGCAGCGGTGGCTCCAGCGGCAGCCCCATGCGTGGTGGCACGGCTCGCTGTCCAGCGGCAAGGTGGCCGGCGTCAGCCCAAGGCGAGGGAGCGCGACGGAGAGCTGAGGAGAAGCGTGGCTGGCTTGGCGTGCGACGGCCGAGCCAAGGCGCCCGCGGCACGGCAGCCTGGTGGAGGCCAGCGGCTCAGCGAGGCGCTGCTGCGGCGTGGCGTGGCACGGCCCTTTTGAGTCTGTCGGCCGTACGCGCATGGCCGGTTCGACTGGATTCGATGGGGCTAGTGGCCGTGCATCGGCAGCAACAGCACAGTAGCTGGACCTGACAGTACACCTTGTTATGTGTATCATGCATGCACGGCTGGTGTGGAGTTGCGAGTGGCATGCATACTGAGTGAGCCTGTTTTGCAATGCTGAGGCGGAGCAGCGGCGCGAAGACGGCGGCCTGGAGGAGCCAGCATGGGTGGGAGGTATGGAGGTCAAGGGAAGTCTTGATCCACTAAGGTGGTCTTCCTAGTAAAAAATCCAGGAGGTCCCGAGGACAAGAGGTCCTTAGGAGGTCTGGACCACAAGGGTGGTCTTTGCAAAAAGACCAACAGGGTGATCTTTGCAGAAAGACCATGAGGGTGATCTTCGCAAAAAAAACCAAGGAATGGTCTTCTCATAAAGACCAGTGAACGAGGGGGTCCAGGGACAAAGAGGTCCTGGGGACAAAGAAAACTCAAGAGAAGGTCCTGACGGCTAAGATCTCAAGGGGATGTCCTAACGGTCAAGATCAAAACAAGGGGACGTCCTGACGGCTAAGATCTCAATGGGAGGTCATAACGGTCAAGATCAAAACAAGGGGAGATCCTGACGGCTAAGATCTCAAAGGGGGTCCTAACGGTCAAGCTTGAAGCAGGGGAAGGTCCTGACGCCTAAGATCTCAAGGGGAGGTCCTAACAGTCAAGCTCAAAGCAGGGAAAGGTTCTGACAGCTAAGATATCAAGGGGAGGTCTTAACGATCAAGATCAAAACAAGGGGAGGTCCTATTGAACACGGAGAAGGTTCAAATAAACCGGGGAGGTTCAAATGAACACTGGGAGGTCCAAGTGCACACAAAGAGGTTCAAACGAACCCGAGGAGGTTCACTTGACACACAGAGATCCAATTGAATACAGAGGAGGTTCAATTGAACACAGCTGAGATTCAATTGAACACAAGGAGGTCCTGTTGAATATAAAGAGGTCCAAATGAACCCGGAGAGGTTCGAGGAAGCAAAGAAGAATTCAAATGAACCCAAAGAGGTTCAAATGAACAGAAAATAAAGGAGGGTTAACCAAGAGAGAGAGAGAGAGAGAGAGATCCAGAAGAGGGAATTCAACCCAAAATTGAATCTCAGATATCAAGGATATTTGAAACACAAACCCGAGCTTAAGACAACTCAGGGGTGGTTGTGACCCGAAGGGGAGGTCTGGTCCAAAGAGGAGGTCTAGCCCTGAGGAGGTCTACACCAAGGAGAAACCAAAGAGGAGGTCTAGACCTAAGGAGGCCTAAACTACAAAAGGATGTCTAAACCTCAGGGAAGATCTAAGCTACAAAAGAGATTAAGGGAGGTCCTTACCACAAGAGTGGTCTAGACCAGGAAGGTGGTCTTTACAAAAGACCACGAATGGGTGGTCCTTGCAAAAGACCACAAGGAGATCCAAAGGGCACGGAGAGATGCGGCTAAGCGGAGCCATCCGATACAGATCGGGCGGTTTTAAAGAGAAGAGGTCTAAACAGAGAAGGAGGTTTGGATCAAATGGGGATCTAACCCACCAAGGGATTCAAGCCAGCGAAGAGGTGGTCTAAATGCAAGGGTAGTCTAGACACAAAAGAGGTCTGGACTCACAGGAGAGTTCCAGATACACAGAGTCCTGGACTCAAGGAGATGGCCAAACAAGAGGGAGGTCTGGAAAGAAAAGGCTGGGCCAAGGTAAGAGCAGAACAAGCAGAGGCGAGGGAAGACAACACAAGAGCTCAAACAGCTCCAAAGAACCAAATTTTAGGATTAATTGAAGTTTGATTTATTCATCTTAAACACTTCAAATTCTGAAAATCTCAGGTTAAGCTTTGGAACTTCAACAAAACCAGATGGTTCTTTTTATTTTTAAAATTTTCAAAAAGGCTCAAAAAACCAAGGTGTTACAATAATGCTGCTGAATGGAGATATTTTGCTTGTGCTTAGGAATCTAGGAATACGACCAGCACTACAGGAGATCTGCGCCGTCCAAGACCACTCCCAGGAGATCCGCGCCGTCCAGGACCACTCCCAGGAGATCCGCGTCATCCAGGACCACCCCCAGGAGTTCCACACCGTCCAAGACCACCCCTAGGAAATCCACGACGTTCCGTACCTCTCCAAGAATAGTACTCTAGGACGTCTCCAGGAACAGTACTCCAGGACCTCCTCTCCAGGGCCTCCTCCAAGACCTCTCAGGACCTCCTCCAAGACCTCTCCCAGGACCTCCTCTGGAGTTTCCAAAGCGCTGCGATCAGGACTACGACAAGGACCACGTCTGGATGAGCCGAACTAAATCACGCAAAGGATTCCTTAAGCCTGTTGTTATCTTTTGAGTCGGTTGTGATATTTCTTTAACTGTTTTAGGAAAGAATCTTTTGCATGATACACGTGAGTTAGAGATAGAGACAGCTTTAGGCCGTGTGTGAGTTGGCCGCACCCTTAAGGTGCCAATATAAGGCTAGGGTTTCGCCCTTAGTTCCTCGGGTTTTGTTAGATTAATTTCAGCTTAGGCTAGAAACACCATCGTTGGCTTGTGCAGCTAGTACAACCCGGCTTTGTCGATGGAACCCCAACTTATTCAATACATTCAATTCATATTCGCAATTTCAGATTGCTTATTTATCTTGTTCTTGCGTGCTTCTTCGGTGTATGCAGGAATCGACCTTCGTGGTCAGGTCAACCGGGTATTCGTGCACGGTTGATAACGATTTGTCGAGTAGTTCAGCAATTGCGTGGTTTTGAGACTTGCGAGTTCATAGCCAGGATCGTGAGAGTTGAGTGACTACCACCGAACATATCTTCTCATTGAAAGATCGGGCCAAAACAGGGCAACATATGCTATGCACATACACACATGTGTGCACATATGGACATGGGAGATCCCAACCATTCATGGCAGATCCCACGGCCGAAGATCACCCCGCTGGCTCCCACTTGACTCTTTGTGAAAACACCCCCGGGGCAGTCCTTCGTCCTCCTTCCGAGCCCCCGCTTCAGCCTGACCGAATCCTTTCTTCCTCCACGAGCTAGGGTTGGCTTCATCCACAGCTACAACTTCTACATCCTCACGGAGGGCTTCGGCAACTTCGACCCCAAGAAGGATGCCGAGAAGTTCAACCTCGTTGACCCACCCTAGCAACACCGTTGGGCGGTCATCCAAGCCAAGATCATGTAGATTGAGATAGCTTGCTGAACACAATTGATGCTGAAATTGACTGTAGTAGGAATTCTGTGGTGGTCGACCTGGCTGTGATTGAAAATGTCTGTTGAGAATTGATATTAATGCTTGCACAAGATTTGCATCTATTATGTTGAATCATGGTGTAACATATATATATATATATATATATATATATATATATATATATATAGACACTCGTTTCGTACTCCTGGGAGTATGTACTCCCACTTCTAATATACCACTTAAACGAATATATTATACTTCTTTATCACTTTCAGTATACTTAAATACCAATTATAAGATACTCCAATGTGACTTGATTGAAAAATTTTCATTGAAGCCCTTTATTTTTGCTATATACCCCTTTTTCATATATAAAAGAAGTATATACACAGATTTTGGTATAAAAAGTGGATTTTCATGAAATTTTTCATGGAACTCACTTTGGGGTATATTATAATCATTATTGGAGTATACTCAAATTGATAAAGAGGTATCATCATACGATTTAAGTGGTATATAAGAGGTGGGAGTACGTACTCCCAGGAGTACCATATATATATATATATATATATCGTTTGCCTACCTGTAGAAAATTGTATCAATCAGAGGGATTTTCATGGTCTTGCTTTTGCAGTTTAAAGGAATGTGTGGTTTGCAAATAGTCATCTGTGTAATGTCAGATTTTATCACTGGTAATGAAGGCAGGGGTATGATTCTGAAGCTATATTGTAAAGGGGGAATATAACATTTCTAATGTCTGGTGTAGTAGGTAGTGTGTTCAAAGAATTGTTCACTGGACCTTTGATTCTAACTCTTGGTGACCTGTATCTGTGATATTTGCGTTTGCAGAGAAAAACATGTATCAATGTATCACAGATAGTTCATCTTCAAATATGTGTTTAGGCTTGTTCAGTTTCTTGAAATGTTGAATCGATGCAATCGGATTTTCAGCATTGTTTGCTATGTGTGATTAAGCTGACAAGATGAGGTTGAACGAATTTGCGTTAAGTTTCCTGAATTCTGATAATTGAGTCATGGTGCTCTTTCATTTAACAGAGGGAAAAGAAATTGTGAACAGACTGCATTACAAATTTACAACTTACAAACCTTTCAATGCAAGGTTACCTTTGGCACATCAAGTTTCAAAGACTGTCAATTGTAGATTGTAAATACTAAAGAATATACATTCCAAATTATTCCTTGGAATATAGAAGCTTCATCATATTATCACCACAGATTGTCAAATTCATACATGAATGCCATACATCTTAAAAAACCACCTGAAAACTTGGTTTCAAGCACTCCACTACCATTCTTGTTGGCCTTCAAACGGATCAGCATTTCAGAAGTTCATACTTACAAACCAGTAGATGACAAAGCCCATAGCATCAAAGCCAAACACAAGGACTAGCTATGGTTGGGTCATTTACAAAGTGCTCATATACTAGCAAAGATACTCCCTACGAAGGGGAACTGACCATTTGGTTCCTCAGTGAACCGAAACAAAGAAGGCCATGAGTCCAGAACTAAATTTTCTGATTGCATACATCAAGCAAAGAAGCAAAGATTAGTGAACCAAAATTTGGAAAAACCCGGTACTGTAGCATTGCCTTATCATGTTGCATTTTCTGATTGGATACATCAAGGCAATGAGTCCAGAACTAGCAATTGAGCAAACATTCATCAAGAACTAACAATTGACCAAACATTCAGCAGCACTTCATCTAGACAACAAAGCAAATATTACATGTCCATGAGTCCAGAAATCTAAAGTTGAATATGTCCAACATTCATCCACACATCAAAGCAAATATTACATGTCCATCAACATTCAGCCACCTCCTGCTAAGCCACCTTGGATATGGCACAAGCTGTAGCCCCCCCCCAAGGCCTCGGCGCGAAGACTCGGGCTGTGACACTTCCTTCTTCTCCATCAAGTTTGTACTGTCAAGACTACAGTCTTCCACCTGATAGAACTCCCAAACTGGAAAAATCAACCGATCAAGCACATATAGGGGGCGCTCGGCGCAATCACTTACCAGTACAAAACATGTACTCGGACGGGCCGTCGGGGGAGGGGCAGAGGTGTCGGCGTAGGAGGAGGTGCGGGGGCGGCGCGGCGCAGGAGCAACCCTAGCTTGTGGGTGGGGAATGTGGGGAACGCAACTAGCTCCGGGGGGGCGAAGGAGGAAGGAAGGTCTCGCGCGGGGGTTTTTTCGCAAAAGCGTGAGGTGGGAGCTGAGGGGAAATCTCGGCCATGGATGCTGGAAGGAACGGCTCTGATGGCCCATGTACACATGTCCACCAAATGCCCCATGAGCACTGGATATGTCCCCCCAAAACAGGACCTTCGTGGTTCATCACATTCCTTTGATGCATGTTAATCCTATTACATTCAAAAATTATTATCTTGTTTTGTAACTGTATGTATGCATACTTTATTTGTCAAGTTATGTTTACGATTAGAGGTAGTTATTCCTATTGCATGATTTTCCTAAAATTGTTCATCCCCTGTCACTAGCCTAAGTTAATAATTCAGCCCGGTGGATGTTATATGGTCTATTTTATACTTATTTTGATGTAATGCTTAGCTTCCGGTAGATTGGGCGGTTGTCGACAGAGGTCTTTAACGGCTAAGATTAACTCTAGGAGGCCCTGAGGCTTAACGCTTGAACAGAAAAGAATCTACCGCACAGATCTAATCTCGGGTGGTCCTAAACGGCCGAGATTGACTAGGGGGAGGTCCTGAGATTAAAGCTTTTCAGAAGAAAAAAAAGGTCCTAGGGCTCAGATCTAATCCTGGGGAGGTCATCAATGGCTGTGATTAACCCGAGGAGGTCTGGTGACTTGACAAAATCGCGGCAAGTACAGACCACCGCAGTTTGCTCGCCGGTACGTCGCCGACGAACAAGACCACGGCGGCGCGCAACTAAAGTACCAAAATGATCGTAATACTATTGCGAACAAAAGGTACCACTCTCGACGGCGGAGCTGGCATGTACCGCCGACGAGCCGGAGAAGGGCGAAGGCTAGTTTTTGGCAAAATCCGAAAACGGCTAAAAACATCGCCAAAACCTAAACTAGCGAGCCCTAGAGCACTACGGGGCTAATGTGAACTCACCAGGGCACAGGAGAGGTCCGAGGGAACTCGGAGAAGACCTGGCGGCGGAGCAGTTCACCGGAGATGAGGAAGACAATGCGGACAAGAGCCTCTGGACAAGGAGAAGCACAAAAGATGGTCAGGATAACTTTGCGATGGCCTGGAGGTGGTCGAGGGGCAAAGAATTGAACCGAGAAGGCCTTATCGGAGATGAGGAAGAAGGGGAGCACTTTCAGCCGTAATCCGCACCAACTCCGATTCAAACTACTCCTGAGAAGCAATCCAAGAATGGAGTTAGGGATAACGATTAGACGGTTAAGGAGCTCAAGAGGATAGTCAAAGAAGAGAGCAAGAACCACTGGAGAACCCAAGTCACCAATGGAGCTCCTCGGCCGAAAATGACAGTTTTGGTGTTCTGAGCTCCACCAGCAACAGGGAGCTAAGAGAAGCTGTAAAAGAGCTCCAGGAGGGGTTCGCGAGGCTTAAAAGGCTGGAGGACAAAGGCTAGGACAAGCTGAGCGGTCCAGGGTGAGCTCGATGGTGCGCGCAGCTCACGGCACTGCCGTGGACCAAAAAGAATGATGGAGGGCAGGACTGGGGCGTGCCTACGGCTGAAAGCAACCGGCGCGCACTAAATGCCCGACCAGAGAGACGTTGACGAGGGAGCATGACACGACCAAGGCCATACTGTGCACTATGCACTGTGCTACGCCCAGCGCGAGGAAGAAGAAGACCAGAGAAAGGCTAGGGTGATTGTGAGCGTTAGATTGTAATCGGACGGTCGAGACTTCCCCAGAGCTCCTGGCGTGCAAAAGGGTAGGGGAGGTCGTGGGCGTTAGATCAAGATCTAACGGCTCACCCTCGCACCTGAGCGCGACTAAAGGACTTGGTCCAACCGAGTCAAGTGACTTGGGCTCGGGTTTTACTCGAGCCCAAGTCTGACTCAGTCCCGAGTTTAAGTTGAGGGTTCCTTTTAAATTGAGCTGGACTTTGGGGATTTATCTGAGGTAGAAATTCAACTCCCAAAATTCTCAAATTTTTACAGAAGCTTGCTAACTTAGATGCTAACCTTGTGTAAAATTTTCAGAGGTTTTGATGCTGTACAATTTCCTCCAAACATTCTACAAGGTGCTGAGCCAGAGTTTGACTGAAATTTAAACAGGGTTGACTGACCTCCAAATGTATTCAAACAATTTTAAAAATTGTGAAATTTTTCAGAGGGGTCACACATCAACCTTAGAACTTAGGAAAAGTATTTCCAAGGGATGATCATAAGGTTTTGACAGAACTGTTTTTGAAGGACTTGGTTTTGGTCAAAATGACTTGTGACTTTGTATTTCCATAACTTCTTACAACAATTGTTCAAAGCATACAGGGAATACAAGATGTAAGAAAAAGTTTTAATTTCTACTCATTTTCTTACATTTGAAACACAAGTCTGAAACATGGGATGTTACAAACACCAAATAACTGGATTTAGTTGAAGTTTAGTTAGGTCAAGTTAAAGCTCTTTTTAAAATCTCAAGTTAAGCTTTGAACTCTCAACAAAACCAAATGGTTATTTTTATTTTAAAAAGCTTAAAGACTCTGGACAAATGGGACGTTACAATGAGTGGAATAGAAAACAAAAAGAGGAAATATGGCTTGCTAGACATACACACGGGTTAGATGAAGCCAGAATTTATGTCCTCTTTACCCATGATGACTTGTGTTGCATAATACAGTGTCTGTCTTTAGATGACCAACCATCTTCCAAGATGATGTCTGTTTGCCATCTCATAAGGAATGTACACGCTAGATTTTTCTTTAGTAGAAATTTATATTTAGCTTTGAATCTAAACAGTTAGGATTAGTAGTACCATAAATAGATCTACTATCAAGGCTTACTGTTCTGCTTTGTTATATGCATTCCCCCTTCATTGTTGTAGACTTGTAGTGCTTAGACGTTAAAAGCTTGCACATCTTACGTTGCATAAAATTGCGTTGTTCATTGCCTTTTTAACCGTATTTAGTTAAATTTGCACTTCTACTAACATCTTGTCTATATTTTGTATATCAATTTGCGGACAACTCTTTGTGTATGATTCAGAAGTGAAGTAGTAGCATGCGGAGTTGTGTATGCTACAGCTAGGACACACTGGGTTCCCCTTCCTGAAGATCCTCCTTGGTGGACTGCTTTGATGTTGATGAGGCAGGAATTCAGGAAGTTTGCAGAGTTCTTGCTCACCTTTGCAGCCCCCCTAAGGTACAATGTATACCAGTGTATAAATACAATGACTCCTTTACTGTTAGAAGGACCTCTGATGCTCCAGCTTCAAAGGTTAAAAAGAAGAACAGTCAAAATGATTGGACTTATGAAGTTTATTTTTTAAAATGATTACTGAATTTACATCATTTGCACTTCTATGCAGGAAAGACCAGCAAGTTTACTAACTAAGGCAGAATCAGACAAGGTGAAGGAGAAAAGTGATGACGAATTTAAGCCATTGCCTGTTGAACTCAATGGAAAAGAAGATCCAGTAGTGAATTAGAAGAGTGATAAATCAGAGTCCAATGTTGACCGCACTTGGTAAAGAGAAAGAGATATATCAAGAGGTCGGGAGAGTGATAGCAGGGGTAGAGATTCTGATCATGATAGCAAGGGTCGGGACTCCGATCGCGAGAGGGATCGTGATAGAGAAGCAGAGCAGAGACACTGTTCTAGGGACAAAAGTTCGGGTATTGTTATGAATATTTATGATTTTGGGATATTTGTTTGAAGTATATTATGTTATTCTCATATTGCATGATGTCCCTCCAACGCAGGATACTCAGACAAGGAGAAGCCTAGGCACTACACATCACGAGGTATATTTGCACAGCAGCCTCCCTTCATCACCCCATTTTGTTTACCCAAAATTTATGTTTCTTATCTTCATTCTTTGTTACCTTTTCATACTATGGTAATTACTACAGTTCACACTCATCTCGTGACAAAGATCGGCACAGACACCATTGGTCCGGCCGAACTTACGAAGATTATCTGCATTGATACCAGTAAGCGCCTAAGGAAGCATGAGAGGAATATGAAAGCCGGGTATCATTTGTAGCAAGTCAGGCCTTATCTCCATCATTTCACAGCCGAATTTTGTAATTGTGATTTCGCCTGAGACAATTTTGCTATACGGAGCTTGTCATCTACCTGGAGTTTCTAAAGAGGGAACAAAGGAAGGACTCTGGCGAACTAAATTTCATGTCTACATTACTGTATTAAATTGACATTGTAACATGGCTTTGGAAGTGCTTGTGCCTGCGTGATAAACTTCCTTTCTTCTTTTGAGGGGAGCATGGTGAACAACTATTAAATGTTAAATAGTTTTTACGGGATTTGGCTTATCTATGAAAAAGGCTCCGACGGCTGAGGTACCCTACCGACACGAGTAGCCTAAGGGGGTGTTGTGAGAGGGGTGTCCTGAGAGGGGGTGTCCCTAGAAGGTGTGTCCCGAGGAGGTGCTACGTCGGTTGGCTCGTTCCTAACGTACTGTGCAGCTATGAAGTCCCAACGGAGATATGGCTGCTCTCGCTGTGTGAAGGCCCACTGCGCGCTCACCGTAGCACCAACTCCCGGGCAATGTCGTAGTCTCCGGAGTCTGCACCCTCCTGCGACCCCAGCTCCTCGTCCGATAGAGGTCTACGACATGTGGAACAACACGTTATGCATATATGTAAACAAAAAGGAAATACTGAAATAGTATGTTATGCGTGTAAACAATATAGATATACCTGAGATTGTTGCATCCCAACGGACGGCTCGGTGTAGTTCTGCCTCTGGTACGGACGGTCCTATCTGCTGGTATATCTCATGCTCTTTTAGAACTCCGCTGTAACGCACGGACACCCTCATAGTACAACTTAAAACTACAGATTAATCCTCTTGCAGTGATGTCTCGTGATGCCCCGACGGCAGCTTGAGCAGCATCGGAAGAAAGAAAAACAAGGACAACCAACGAAGATTGGTTGGAAATTGGAAGACATCATTGTTGGAAATTGGAAGAATCATTGTGCGTCACGCATTAGCATAGCAGAATGGAAACTCAGGTGAGGAACATGCTTAGTAACAATTCATACATCATCGGCGGTTGTGCCAAGTCAAGAATACGAACAGAACGAACCCCATGTCACTGCCGTTGGTGTATAAAATAAATACTTTGTCTGATCAAGAATGTATGACATCGGTATAGTCTAATTTTTAACTTTGACAATTACTTTTTATATTATTATGTTAGTAAAAAAAATATAAAATTATCGTATGATGAAAATATTTATCATAACAAATCTAATGATATTATTCTCTCACGACCAATCTAAATATTTTTTTCATATATTATTAGTCAAAGTTAGAGAAATTTGACTGCACGTTTTTTAAAACATCATACATTTCTGAACAGATGGAGTACAAAACAATATAAATGTAGTTTGTTTCAATAAATGCAGCCTGAGTGTTGATGGAATTTTTTTTAAGAGTTTATTCTCCTCTAAATATACTTGGGAGCTGAAACAATATGAAAGGTTTTTGGCCATTTGATTGGATGCCACCTCTTGCCACAATTTCCTTGCTAAGGTGCGGCTTGCTACACTTTTTGTGGCTTCCAATTTGGTGGCCACTAGTTAGGCAAATTTTGGCAAAACAACGTGTCCATAGCAAGTGGAACGGGATGCTAGAAAATTGTGGTATGTCACAGTTATGACAGCAAACCAAACAGATGTCACAAAAAGTTAAATGTGGCTAACTCAAGGCAAAATGTGGCACAAACTAAATGGGTAGCGATCACCATTTTCTTTGAAAATTATATTGGAATGATAAGAACAAGGATGGCTATGAGTCTTAAGTCTTGCGGCTTGGCGTGCCTCAGCTCTTTGAAACCTGCAGCGTCGACGAATTCCTGTGAACTCACCTCCTCTTGAATGTGTTGTAGGATCTCGTCTTGTGGAAAACTTATGTACACTATCGTTGAAAAAACAAGACAGTGATGTTTTTTTAATAAAAATAACCTGTCCTTTTTGTTTTTTTTTTCACTGTAAATATTGTTACTTTGTTCTTATATTAATATATATACTTTCCCCGCAAAGAAAATGAAGCAATGGAAATGCATTCTAGAATTAAGTGAGTTTTTGGCTAGATTAGCGTTGTTTACGCGCGCAAAAGCAAATCTAGCTTCCTCTCGACATCAAAGCCAAAAATCGCCATGTTCGTGCGTCAGGGGCATGGGCACTCCCTCGGCTGTGCTCTGCGCCCGTCATTTCATGTGAAATTTATTTTTTTCAAATGAAATTCCATGATTTCATGTGAAAAAACCGTTTGAATGATTTCATGTAATAATACATTTTTGCATGTGATAATAAAGCACATGATTTCATGTGACAATATTTTTTTTTGTGCATGTGATAATACATAGAAAGTCATGTATACAAGGAAAGCGCATGATTTCATACGCCCTATTTGAAATGCGAGTTTGGCGATGCAATAGGAAAAATAGCCCCCTGCGGAGCAAAATGACAAAAATATTTGTGTTTATGATTGGCACACGCGTTGTTGTCACGATTATATTGTTTGTAGAACCGATTCCTTTCGAAAAAGAGAACGAAATTTGAAATAGACGAAATATTTGGGAATTAGATTTGAATGACTTCATAATGTAGTTGTGAATTACATGGTGCACAGGGTTTTGTGACGTGCATCAGAAACGACAACAAGCACGAATCAACAAACCGAAAACACATAGGATATATACATGTGCGTCTTTTTGGAATCGTAAAAAGGTGGATCGAAACGAAGTTATTCTTGGCGGCCCATCAGTCCCTTTCCCTCATGTCCTGACTGCCCGCGGCTACGGCCAGTCCCGAAGGCAGCCCACCACTGGTCTTCGAAGCGGTCCCACCCCGGAGGATAAGGGTGGAAAAAAATCCTGAAACTCGCGAGCCAGCTTGACTCGGCTCGAATTCGGTCCCTTAACGAGCCGAGCCGAGCTGGCAAATTAGCTCGTTTTCTTAACGAGCCGAGTTCGACCTTGCTCGCGAGTTGCTCGTTTAGCTCATTAAGAAAATCAGGCCCAGCCCACTGTGCGTAGTGCCGAGTTAATGAGCCTAACAAGCCTTAACGAGCCGAGTTAACGAGTTTGTTAGTAACGAGTTTAGCTTCAATTATTAGTAATGAGCCTAACGAGCCGAGTTAACGAGTTTGAACGAGCCAAGCTGAGCTTGTTATTCTGCTCGTTTTCTTAATGAGACGAGCCGACCCGAACCGAACTGAGTCGAGCCAGCTCGTTAACCACCTCTACCGAAGGAGCATCTGGAGCTCGACGAGCCCCCGATGGGACAATCGGTGCCTTCCCTTGTCTCCAGTAGACCCATGGGGATGGACAGTACTAAAGGCAACCCTGAACTGCGAGACAGGTTGGAAGCTGGAATTAATGATGTTACAGAACCTAATGCCAAACCAATAATCAAGATGCAAATTGAACACAACTTACCTCCTTGATCTGCAGTGCACCCGGGCGACGTGGAGCGCTAGGATGACCGCCGGTCTCACTAGCAGGAGCCTTCCCCTTGTCCGTGCGTGCATAGCCCAATCCTCCTCTGTGTGCTGTTCGGGGGTCATCCACCACCACCTCGATTTCTTGGTCTCCACCAGTGCCTTTCCAATGCAGTCGGGTACGTAAGGTTTCCAATGTTGGAAGACCTTGGGTCGCACCGCATAGTTGAATATGTGCTTCTGCTCGATAAATGTCCTATCGTACATGTCTAGCCATTGATCCATTGGAAGAAGAAGCAACGTTCCTCCGGCTACCATTATGCATGGATAAACTTAGCAATATGTGGAATGCAACGTAATATGTGAAAAATCGATGTGCGTGTGAGATTCTCTTACGCGGATATCCCCGCACGTGTAGTACACCTGGGCGGTGGTCACTGGGTGTACGGACTGAATGATCCAAGCTGGTTTTTCGCAGTCACGTTGGGGCTTGGGAACTCCGGTGGTACAGGCTCATGCTTCATCGGACAATTCGGGTAGGTTTTCGCCTTCGTGGCTAACCACTTGCGCTTCCGCAGTATCCTTGCATAGCCTGACATCTTCAAGGTAGACCTAATGTTCTTCTCTAGCTCACTCTCTTCTCCCTCCTTCCTCTCTATTGTGCGAAACAAGTTGGAGTGAAGTGTCGGCTGTGGTGGTGTAGTGTTCTTCACCAGTTCTCTTCTCCCTCCTTTTACAAGCGGATAGGGTGTAGTGCTGAGGGTGAAAATTATGATGAATGGCTAGGTGGGATTGCTGGTGAGTGGTGTCTACTCACTGCAAAAGGCTGGTGTGTGTTGTTATTTTGGTCTGAAAAGTTGTAGTGGCAGGGTGTTGTCATTTCGGTATAAAAAGGTGTTGTGGCCGGGTGTGGTCAATTCGGTCTGAAAATGTGGGATGGATGGTGAGTACTGTCTTCTCACTGTGAAAAGCTGATCTGTGTTGTCATTTTGGTCTGAAAAGGTGTAGTGTAGTGGCAAGTTGTTGTCATTTCGGTATGAAAAGGTGTAGTGGCAGGGTGTGGTCAATTTAGTCTGAAAAAGGTGGGATGGATGGTGAGTTTTGTCTACTTACCGCGAAAAGCTGGTCTATGTTGTCATTTCGATCTGAAAAGGTATCGCGGCAGGGTGTGGTCAATTCTTTCTGCGAAAAGTGACGTGAAAAGGTTTAATGGCATTGTCATGTGAATTTTGGTATTGTAATGTTATGCAAAATTTGTTACTTATACTCAGGTTGCTATTGTATTGTTATAGTGTAATTTTCCGGATCTATGATGAATGTTGCAATTCAATTGTCCCTTGTCATGTTACGTGCATAAAAATCTTGTTGCTGCGTATAATACAAATCTGGTACAACATAAGCGCACAACGTCCTAGATACATATGCACATAATGTATACAATCCAATTACACACGGACTGTTATGAAGCAAGTACAAGCGCAATGCAAAGAAGTACAATGGTACACTACTGGCTACAATATGGCTCACTCATTTGAGCCACTCTCTGCTCGCTGCGTCTGTGTCTGCATTCGCATCCTGGTCTTGCATTGAGCATATCCTGTGGGGCACGTCAATCGGTCTGGAGAGCGTGTCTCTTTTCGGAGAATGTATGGAGATCGTTGAGTTGGCTGAGGTTGCCAGGGCCCTTCGCCTTTGTGAGTGATGACCATGCCAGGGCAGCCTTCCACTACACATTTTACTGCATAATGGACTGGGTTGGATCGGTGCACCCGGTACACACGGCGTACTGTGTTATAGCTTGTTTCATTACCACCTTGCTTGGGAAGCGCTGCCCAACTAATAGAGTATCAGCATCAAACCCCCACTGTGACTCGTCTTCTTGTGGAAGTACGAGCGGCCGCACTGCAAGATCATTTAGTCTGGATGACAGGTAAGGTACCTCCGATGACACAATTCTGCCAACCGGACAACCACCGCTTGCACCCTGGGGTGCGTCCTCCTCGATGTCATCCGAGCCTAGGTCGGCATCCTCGTCGAACTCTAACTTGGTTGGCTGGTCTAGCAGAAACTTGTGGCAATCAATGTGGCCCGACCACCATTGTACCGCCTCTTATTTTGCACAAAATTATGAACAAGTCTTCTCTCGTAGTCTTCCTTCAAAACAACACATTCTGTGCTCCTGTCTTCACACACCGCCTGCGATTCCCTGCTTCCTGAGGCACCAGCATCATCAAGGTTTACTGGCACCCTATGCACAAAATTCACGTACACCATCAGGCTCTCATGTATAGTCGACTTGATGACAAGCTTCTTCGTTGCTGCCTCCGTGTTGAACTCCCTCCGAATGCAGCTCCTCAGCTCGTGAATACTCATCGAATCCAAGCCCTCCACCCAAACTACCTTGAACAGACGTCTTGACATGTCCAGCCCACCAGTCTGCCCCGTACGAGACCGTCGCCATAAAACACAAGCAAGTCTTCCATGTTGGATATTACCTCAAGCCACAACAACCCAATGCATATGCTACACACAATTCACCGTTCTTTACGACTAATTAATTACGACTAACTAACTACGACTAATTAATTATGACTAACTAAGTATGACTAAATTAACTACGACTAACTAACTACAACTAATTAATTAGGACTAATTAATTATGGCCAATTAACTTGGACTAACTAACTACGACTAATTAATTTCTACTAATTAGTTATGACTAAATTAATTATGACTAATTAATTACTACTAGTTAATTATGATTACTTAATTATGACTGGATTATTTATGACTAATTAATTAAGGCTAGTTAATTACCACTAAATTAATTAGAACAAATTAATTATAGTTAATTAATTACAACTCATTAATTACTCGAAGCTAGGAATATTTTAATCGGGCTCTACAAACTCTATTTAGCTACTCTAGAATTTTCACGGAATTTTTAGAGCTACCGTGCCATTTTCGCATTTAAAATATATTCTCGACATTTACAGAATATTTACCATGCAAAAATGAGAACAAAAATGAAGCTAGGAATATTTTAATTAGGCTCTATATACCCTATTTAGCTACTCTATAATTTTTAGAGCCATCTTGCTATTTTTCGCGTTTAAAATGTATTCTTGGCACATAATATTTACCGTGCAAAAATAAGAACATAATTGATGCTAGGAATATTTTAATCAGGCTCTACATATCCAATTTAGCTACTCGCAAATTTTATGGAATTTTTAGAGCTACCTTTCTATTTTCCGCGTTTCTAAATTTTTTCCCATGTAAAAATTATCTAAACTACAACGATAATCTAAACTAAAACAGACTACACTACAACTAAAATGATCTAATGAAATCAATTCTCAATCACTAGTTTTATTGGCTAACGTATTAGAGTTTCAAATTAAATTACAAAGTTGCAAAGAAATTTACCTGCGAGGTAGACGATGGGATCTGCTTCTCTTTCTCTCCCTCCTCCGCGACGAACCGACAGAGCTTCGACGCGTAGTTTTCCTCCTCTCCTCTCTCCTTTCCCTTCCTCTTCTCTTCCTCCCCTCTATTTGCTCTCGGCTCGAATGAGGTGGAGGCAAAATCTGGTTTTTATATCTGGACCCTGTCGCTATTTTATTTGGTGACAGACACTACTACAAAAAGGCTAATATTGGACGTCTCATCACAGACGGTTGACCAAAATCATCTGTATTAAATACAATCATAGATGGTTTTGGTTTAGCAACCGTCTGTGTTACTGGCTGCACTGAAAATCGTCTGTGAAGAAGTAATATCACAGACGGTTCGTGTTGAAAACCGTCTGTGAAGTATCACAGACGGTTCTGAACAAGAACCGTCTGTGATATTACTAAATATCACAGACGGTTCTTGTTCAGAACCGTCTGTGATACTTCACAGACGGTTTTCAACACGAACCATCTGTGACCTCCTATTCTCATCACAGACAGTTTGTATTAAAAACCATCTGTGATAAGTATCTCTGATTTTACCATGGCTTGAAATCAGAGAAACACTCTGATTTTACCATGACACTCTGATTTTACCATGGCTTGAAATTACTTACACTCTGATTTTTTCATGACTTGAAATCACTAATGGCTTGAAATTACTTACACTTTGATTTTTCCATAATTTGAAATCACTAATGGCTTGAAATCACCATGGCTTGAAATCACTAACACTCTCTGATTTTACCATGGCTTGAAATCTCTGATTTTACCATGACTTGAAATCTCCGATTTTATTTAGAGATTTCAAGCCATGGTAAAATCACAGAGTCAGGTAAAATCGGGAGATACTTATCATAGAAGGTTTTTTAATATGAACCGTTTGTGATACTAGCTCATCACATACGATTTTTGTTTGAAACCGTCTGTGATTCGCGGAAATTTTTGAACACTTGCGCAGGAGGCGAAATGCTTTTGCGCTGTACTTATATATTATACCCACCCCGCTTTGTCTTCTATCAGTCTCTCCCTCTCCCCTCCCGATGTTGAGCTCCGGTGACTGCCCTCGGTTCCCCGTCGCGGTTCGGCAAGGAGACGCAGCCGACGACGAGGAGGAGGAGGGACACGCAGGAGCTCCATGTCTGCCGCAGGAGGTAGACTGCCGGAAGGTACGTGTATATCCCCAAAACATACATAATTTGTTAACTATTTGATTGTTCTTATTTTATTTGTACCTAATGCCGGAGCGCCGCTGGAGGTTTACGGTCGTCTCTCATTTTCCTTGTCGACGAGCTTGAGTCGAATTCGGACGACAGACAAGAACAGTTTGTGACATGCAGGTGAGGTACATAGAGGAGCTCACAAGACCAATCCAAGAAGCCGATGAGTTCTTCAGGAGCTTGGAGGCACAGATGGATTCTAGCTAGTTTAACTTTGTAATTTTATTCTTTTTTTCCCATTCGAAGGGGATGTTGTGAAACCTTTTGGTTTCCCTTTTGCTAGATAGGTATTTCCTACAATGTGTTGGCCATCATAATTTTAATTGTATTTTAGTTATCTTGCTAGAGATTACATATGGAAACTATTGTCCAACAATTGATTGGTTTGGCTTAAAATCTGATTTTTTTTTTCAATAGAAAAAACTATCACAGATGGTTCTGTGATAATTACTTATCACAGACGGTTCAAAAACCGTCTGTGATGACCACATGTCATTACTGACCCATAAACTTAGACAGCTCACGAAACCGTTTGTGATGATGTTTTTGAACTGTCTGTTAAGACCTTTTCTATAGTAGTATGGGTACTGTTCACTCCCTATCGCCAGATGAAATGGTGACAGGAGGTTGCCGCCATCCACATGGCACCTGTCGCCATTTCATCTGGTGACAGACACCTATCGCTAGATGAAATCGCGACAGGATGCCATTTTTGAAAAAAAATTGTTGAGGAACCCTGGATTAGGGGTTGATGGGTGTAATACCGAAATGACCTCTAGTGCGTTTTAGTCTTTAAATAGGACCCTATTGTACTAAAAAAGAGATCAATCAATTAATAAAGAGATTCCTCATATTGTGTCTACATCTATTTGTCTCTCTGTCGATTGTCTATTGCTTGGTGATTGGTTGATTGTTTCCTGCGACTACTACGTTATTCAACATGTTATCAGCATGAATCACTCTACACGGCCGAATCAGTATGTCGTCGGAATTCCATGTTTCAATCTCTAATTTCGCTATGAATTAATCTAGTAGATTAATTTTGCTCGAATCTGTTTAGATCTGTTAACTGCTAATTAGCCATCAGAATAATTAGCGTTCTAAATCGAGATTAGACTGTAGATGATTATTGTCATCGTTACTGTTCATACGAGAAACAAAAAAATGATTGTTTTATATATTCAGATTTTTTTACTATCATCGTTACTGTGGATGATTACTGTCATTGTTTTATGGCGAATTTTCATATTTTTATATATTCTTGCAGAATAACCTCTCGGGAACCCAAATTTTGTGATAGATTAGTATGTTTCATAGTTATTATTTTAGACCATCGGTTTATGGTTATTTGCTTTAATATTATTTATTTTTATGCAATAACCATAAATAATCCTAGAAACATGATTTTTAGGCATATGAGCTCCCATAATTTTGTGAAACCTTAGACTTAGCAAACCCTGGAACCTACATATCCATGGGTTTTATTTTCCCTGGCTTTATTTGCTGAATTTTTTTTGTCATATTGATAATTCTGAAAATTATCCATAGACCTTATTAAATAGCAGAAATTCATTACAATTGCTAGGAAAATTCTGGAAAATTCATAAAAATATCCGCTGAATAGATGTTAAACCAATATTTACTGATTTCACAATATTCATGCTTTAGATTATGTTTTACCTGTAGTAAAACTAAACATTGCATGAACCTAATGTAGGAGATGCCAGACATCGCAAATAAAGAACTCGCTAAGCTTGCCCTGGATGGCAACAACTACCTCACCTGGTCGATGGACGCAAAGATCAGCCTGAAGTCTCGATCTCTTGGAGCTTCCATCACCGAGCCAGAAGCTGGTGCCCCTGCCATCCCTGAGGCCTCTAGGTATGCGGCTATGCACTTCCTGAGGCACCATCTCCATGCAGACTTGAAGTCTGAATATTTAATGGAGGAGGATGCACTGGAATTGTGAAATTCCTTGAAGGAATGCTACAACCAGCAGAGATCGGTCCTACTCCTAGAAGCACAACGAGAATGGACTAGCCTACGCTTTCAGGATTTCAAGACTGTGGCAGCATATAACTCCGTCATGCACAAACTTATCTCCAAATTGAGGTTCTGTAACCAGACAGTTACAGAAGCCGATATGATAGAGAGAAGACCTTGTGCACCTTCCACCCCATTATGCGGGTACTGCAGCAACAGTACCACAATGCGAAGTACTTGAAGTACTTTGAGCTAATGTACACTCTGCTAGAAGTAGAGAAACAAGCAAAACTTCTGATGGAAAATCATCAGATACATCCCACTGGGAACGATGGTTGTGCCTGAAGCACATGCTAATGCTCAGTAGGCTAGCAGAAGCCAAGACCGCAAAAAAGGTCCAAAACATAATAGGGGTAAATGGAAGAAGGTTGGGATGCAAAGAGGTAGGGGGTAAACCCCATGGTAGAGGATCAGGCGAAGGGAGGCCCCAGAAGAAAGAATCAGGCAGTAAGAATGCTCATTCTCTCCAAACGTGTTTCAGATGTGGTTGCACCAGCTATTGGTCGTGCACTTGCCGCACCCCGCAGCATTTGGTGAATCTCTACATGCAATCCATGGGTAGAGTCAAGAAGACTCAGGAGAACAAAGTTGTGGCTCACTTCACTGCTCAGCCCGCTCTGACTGGACCGTCTCCTAGCCAAGACATCGAGAAGACTGATTACATGATTCTTGGCGATGCGGCTCAGGGAGAAGGCACATCCATGGATCATGATGATCTTCTGGGGTTGGAGCTCCTGGACCTCCATAAGGACAACCAAGATCCATTCGAAGACCTGAAGTAGTCTCCTTAGATGATTTTATGCATATCAGTTTAGTTTCAGTTCCTAATGAATATTGGTTTATTCATGTTCATGTTGAGCATTTATCTTTTATTATTTGCTCAGGCTGAACTCTTGGCATTGTTAATTTTCCAAATTAATTCAATTCATTATCTTATTGGTCTATGCTTGTACTATTTCATTTCGAACTATATTTCCTGTTGAATAATTGTTTGATTATAAATCATGTTTTAAAATATAGAACAACTCGGTACGATCCAATGGCGGAAGAGGAAATCTGTCTTGTAGATAGTTGCACTACTAATTCGATTTTTAGGGAAACTAAACATTTTCAAACATTAACTAAGAAAACTGGGAATATCATGACCATCGCTAGAAGCGATGCTCCCATAGTCGGCACTGAAACGGTCGTCATAGTTTTCCCTATGGGTACATTTATAATAGTTGATGATGCTCTTCTGTATCTCGAATCTAAACATACCCTTCTCAGTTTTAAAGACATTCATCTGAACGAATTTTCACGTAGAAACTGATAATGAGAATGGTACACAATACCTACTCACAACTAAGTCTAATGAATGCCAGAAGCAAGTGGTCGAAAAACTCCCTTCTTTCTCATCAGGATTGTACTACACTTATATAAAATCTGAAGTTTATGTTGCGATGAAAACAACTGTTAAGCACCCAGAAATTTTTAAGATTTGGTATGACCGTCTGGTTCATCCTGGTTTGGTTATGATGCGAAAAGTTATTAATAATTCTGTTGGTCATAACATAAAAACTACAGACTTTCCTAGACTTAAAAATTTCATGACCCTACTTGTGCTAAAGAAAAATTGATTACTAGACCCTCTTATCTGAAATTAAGATATGAATCACCTAGTTTCCTAGAGAGAATTCAAAGCGATATTTGTGAACCTATCCAACCCTTATAGGGCCTTTAGATATTTTATGGTCCTGTTAGATGCCTCTACTAGATGGTCTCATGTTTGCCTGTTGTCTACATGGAACCATGCTTTTGTGAAGTTAATTGCCCAAATAATTAGATTAAGAGCCAATTTTCTAGATGAACACATTAAATCAATTCGAATGAACTATGCTGGTAGGTTTACCTCAAAGGCATTTAAATATTATCGTAAAGTTCTGGGCATTAAAGTAGAGCATTCAGTACTACATGTCCACACTCAAAATGGCATCGTAGAGTCATTAATTAAAAGAATAAAACTTATTGTTAGACCACACTTACAGAATTGTAGGCTGCCCACTAGCTGTTGGGGTCACACAGTGTTACACGCTGGTGCATTAATCCAACTCAGACCAACTGTATATCATCCAATTTCCCCTTGCAATTAGTGTGTGGAAAAGAAGCAAGTATTTCCTATATGCGAAAATTCAGATGTGCTCTATACGTGCCGATTTCACCACCGCAGCGTACAACCATGGGCCCTCAGATGGCATGGATGACAGGGACCACTCATTGGGATTGCACAAGACATGAGTTTGAGCTTGCCTTAAGGACAAAGTCAAGCAGTTATGAGAAAGTTTATGATAGACCTGCTCTTTTGGTTCCAGCTTGGACAGAGTATTATGATGAGAATACCAGGTATATTCCAGGAAAAATAGGCGGTCTCCTGCCTATTCCCAGCTTGGTAAACATGATTATTAATCATACCATTCTCCCTAAGAGCGGGAACTTTGATGCCATAAGAGGACATGCCTGGAATTTAATAGAAAATATCATGCATGACAGAAAATTTGATGTGATAGATGTTATTATTCGTGAGATTGCATCTTTAAAGAATGATCGAGTTAAGAGAATTAATTATGCTCCATACATCATGGCTTTGATCATACGGAAGACTAGATACCATGAAGGTTTGGGATTTGCTCACAAGCCATACAAGCCTCGTGAGGGTCCTCCAATTCCTGCAGATGTTCGTCTTCAGGCTCAGCAGAGGGAGCCAAGGGCAGATGCTCAGAGGAAAGATGCTCCAAGGGTAGCTGCTTAAGAAGGACACGTTTCCCCAGCTCAGATATATTCAGCTATCCTAGAGATTAAAAATACTCAGCAAGAGATTAAAAATTCTCAGCAAGAATTTCAATCTGAAACTAACAATAGATTGGCTACTTTGTCAGAGAGTGTGACTGCCCTTGAGCAAGTCTTAACTACTCCAGCTCGTTATGGACGCCGTCACCCACACGCACCTCTTCCAGGTTCGACCTCTCAAGCTCCACCTCCTCCTCAAGACCAAGCTGACTCTCAAGCTCCACAACTTCCTCAAGATCACGCTGAATGAATTTTTGGTATTTTCATGCCAAAGGGGGAGAAGAACAGAAGGAGAATGGGAAGAAGGAAGTCCAAGCTATTATCTACTATATAATACCTATATATATTTGTGTGGCTCTTTGCTATGTAATGGTTATGGTATTATGCTTTTGGACTTATGCACCTTGCTATGGTTTTATGCTCTTATGTTGTTATGCTAATATTGTTGAACTTGGTACTTAGTGTTATGGTTAAGCTATTCTCCATGAATTGAAATCTCTATTCCTTGTTATTTATAGTTTATCATTTCCTCACGTTTCAACAAGCAAAAGAAACTCCGCCAAAATTTATTCAAAATCTCCACATGTGCTTGCAATTCATCTTTTCATTCATATGCACATGTTTAGAGGGAGTTTTCTTTGATATGACTTTAAAAGCAAATAATTCTCAAAACCCTTTTAAGCTAATTGCAAGAATTATTTTGTTATGACATCTAGAATATACATCTCGTTTTTCAAACAAGTGGTATATTCAAAATCATATCCTTCTTACATATTGATTGGGCTGTCATCAATTACCAAAAAGGGGGAGATTGAAAGCATATAGGCCCCTAAAGATTGTTTTGGTAATTAATGACAATGTATGATATGAGATTAACGTGTTTATTGAGTGTTTAAAAAGGTTTAGTCCCGGTGACGAATACAACAATATGGAGATGCATGCTAAAGGTCAACATGAAGATCAATATGGTTCAAAAACAAGATACAAGTAGTCTAGGATCCTTTTTGATTTACCGGTCTTAGGAGAAAAGGATAGAAGACTAGATTTTAGGTTAAATACCCTATTATTAAGAGGGATCACGACTAGTAGCTTGATAGTGTGTTCTTGTGCTATTTGGATCAATCTAGGATCATGCATGCATTTAGAGTTTGTGTTGAAAGCCAACAACTATTTTTCTTAGTATAGGCGGTAGTACCGAAGTGTACTTGGCGGTACTACCACTCAACGGTAGTACCAGAGTTCTTTGGGTGAAACTACCGCAACCCGATTTCACCGATCAAAGTGCGGTACATTTTTTACAGAACGACGCATTTCGGAGTTTATTTGCTTCATTGGAAGTGCGGTAGTACCGCAACGCTTATCGCGGAACTACCGGAACCCGGTATTACCGAGATTTGTTAGGCGGTACGTTATTTCCCGTAGGTGTCATTTTCGGACCTCAAAGTAAAGCGGTTGTACCGCTCTTATAATCGGAACAACCGAAAAACGGAACTACCGCGTGATCAATGGTGCTAGTATCGCGCCAAATTTTCAACGGCTCTTTCAGAGCAGTTAATGCATCTGCGCTAGCCGTCGATGGACTCTTTGGGAAGGTGCGGTAGTATCGGCCGTTGAAAATTACTCCCAACGGCCGTATTTATTTTTGGGGGTATAAATACCCCTCCACCAACTCTTAGACAGTTTGATAGATTTCATTTAACATCCTTTGAGCCAAGAACATTCACTCCACACCTCATATTCACTTGTTGCATTCATTGTGAGGTAGTTGAGCCCAAATTCAAGTGCATTCATTCTAGTTTGATCCTTAGCACTTGATTGCCGTCATGCGAAGATTGCAATTCATTACTCTTGGTGTTTGTTGACACCTAGACGACTTGGCGGGAGTTCGCGCGGTGATCTCTTCAAGGAGATTGTGAAGAGGCCCGGTGCCCAATTGTGATTGGTTCGATGTTTGTCATCTCTGGAGCGGGGGAAGAACAACCACTAGTGAAATCGAGGGAAGACTTAATTTGTGGAGTCGGCTTGATTGGTTCAAGCTTCCTCAACGTGGACTGATGAAGACCGACAAGTCTTCAATACCGTGGGAAAAACTCCTCTGTCGTCGTTGTGGTTTATTCTTGTCCTTACTTTTCGGCTTTTTACATTTCTAGTAATTCTCTTTGTGCTTGAAATGCTTAGCTAGAATTGTATCTAGTATTAACATTAGCTCATTATTGTCTTAAGTAGCATAATAGTTCTATCATCTTAATTGTGCGAAGAAGCTTTGTTAGGACTTATCTTGCTTAAAGTTTTAAAATAGTCGATTAATTTTAAAAACCTCCTATTCTCCCCCCTCTAGTCTGTTATCCTTGATCCTATAGTGTTGCACAAATGCAAATAGGCTATGTTAAAAGTAATATCACAGAGCATATTGCTTATAAATTATTCTATCCTCATGAACTCCAGAAGAACGATGAGGTGAAGATCCTGCAAACTAGATCTTGTGAAAATCTGGCTGATTTATTCACTAAGTCTTTGCCTACGTCCAGTTTCCAACGATGCATTTGTGGTGTTAGAATGAGGCGGCTTGGAGAGTTGCTGGGATCAGGGGGAATCCTCTGAATCATAATCCACTTAAGGTCTTGAAGTTTTACCTTAATCCTGAAGATTAACCCAGAAGGTAGAGAGATTGCACTCTTTTTTCTTTAGTGAGTATTTCCTAAAGATTTTTAAGGAGGCCACGATGCAATGCAACTTATGGATGCACTGCACTCTTTTCTTCGATCACTTTTTTTCCACTGGATTTTTTTTGGAGTTTTTAATGAAACATATGCATGACGCGGTATTCGCCAAAGGAGTGTGTTGAGAAACCCTGGATTAGGGTTTTATGGACGTAATACCGAAACTATCCCCGTGGGTTTTAGTCTTTAAATATGATTTTATTATACTCAAAAAGAGATCAATGAATTAATAAAGAGGTTCACCATATTGCGTCTCCATCTATTTGTCTCTCTATCTATTGTTTATTGCTAGGTGATTTGTTGATTGTTTCCTACCACTACCACATTCTTAAATATTATATTTTTGACTACTTAATTCTGTAATTATTAATTAAAATAATATTATTTTAAAAAATCGTCCACCAGATATGTTGCCGTTAATTCAGGCGTGGCAGCACGCAAGGTAGCGAGAGCTAGAGAATGGCGAGGAATGGGGCGTCGCGTCCCTCCCGAGAAAAAAGAAAAGATCGCTGGTCTCTATCGTCTGCGCCAGCCTCCCCTCCCCTCCCTCCATCTATTAAAATAATACTACTGCTTACGTCTTCAGTTTAACCTCCTCTTGGATTGGAAGGTACAATAAATAAAGGTAGACAGGGTGAGGAGGAGAGGTAGGCAAGAAGAGAAGCAAGGGAAGGGAGGGAGAAGCAAAATTAATCAAGCAACAAGGTCAAGGCAAGTGCTGCAGGTACTCATCCCAAGCTAGTATTTTCTTGCTTCTCCGCCACTCCTTGAGAGTTCCTACCAACCCTCTTCTCTTCCCTGCATATATGTGATACTACTAAGTTGCAGGACCTACTTCATCGAAGCAATGGACAAGAACATGGGCTGCAATTGCTTGCCCCTGCAGCAGCAGCTGCTGCTGCTGCTAGCTCTAGCACTAGTATTCTTCTCTGCTGCTGCCCCCCAGGTCCGTACCCTGTTCATCACCTTGAGCCTGTTAGTCTTCTCCATCGATCCATCTCCATCTCAATCTGCAATTCAACTAATTACTACAGTAACAGCACCGGTACCTAAGACTAAGATCCAACCAAATATTACTTCTTTGCTGGTGGAATCCAATCAGAAATTTATTCTTTCGTTTCTGGCACAGATCTGCTCTGTCCATTAATTGATTACTGAAAAACTAAATCATACTTGTGCTAGTTTTTTTTGTGTGCCTCTTTAACTCGCTGCCGCATGAGAGTTGTCTTTTTTTAAGCGGACTTTCTTTCCTCGGTCTTACTCAAGCGAATAGAAATAAACACAAGCAAGACCTTCTGCTGCTTCCAAACGAGAAAAAGGAAAAGAAAAGGAATTGTACCATCAGTTATGTAGTGAGTGTTAGGATACGGGCTAGTGTAAACTTGGAAGCCATGCGAGTAAGATATCATATATCGTTCGTTACCACCAGACGCTTAGTGCAGTGGAAGAAGAGTTAGAGCAGCCTGATCCAACGCTGCGTGCGTCGATGTAGTGGTTGTAATCAATCATCCAACTCCCTCTATGTAGGTTGCAGTCCTTGATTAGCAGTAGCAACCGCAGCAGTCTACGTGCGTCGATGTAGTGGTTGTAACCAATCATCCAACGCCCTTAGCCACCGTTCGTCTCCTCCAACAGCCTCTCGCGATCTCTACGTAGGTCGCGGATTGTCCTTGATTAGCAGTAGCAACCGCAGCAGTGTCTCTACGGTATCCACGTAGCCTCTCGCGTTCCCTACGTAGGCCGGGATTGTCCTTAATCAGCGTAGCAGCAATCACAGCAGCGTCTCTACGGTATTCACACGTCCAGAGGTGGAACGCCGTATACTAGTGCACTAACACTAGTGCGCACGGTAAGGCCTTCGGGGAGGTGGCAGCTAGGGTTTCCGTGGGTGTTGTAACTCATACTCCCAAAAGCCTCACGCCTCCCCTTATAAAGAGCTTATAACGGATCCAATCCGAACTAGTTTGTTCCAACCCGTTAAGTGTGTGATCCTGTAGGTTCATACGTAATCGGTCATGATCCAGAAACTCCTTTTCAATCACAAGTTGGTAGCGGTTGTTAATAGAACATAGCGACTCCCGAATACACATAAAGA
This sequence comes from Ampelocalamus luodianensis, assembly GCA_036346255.1. Lineage (NCBI taxonomy): Eukaryota > Viridiplantae > Streptophyta > Magnoliopsida > Poales > Poaceae > Ampelocalamus > Ampelocalamus luodianensis. Next base: position 70,003 of record CM070640.1, on the reverse strand, counting down.
TTATATCGAACGAACTGAAATGCGACCAATTCCTTATCGCTCACGACAAGTTCGTAACACCTTACGACCAGTTTGCATATGGTCACGACCAATTCATAACACCTTACGACCAGTCTGTATACCCATGAGACCAACTCGTATCTAGTTGGACTAAACGACCTGTTTGCGTATTCTCCTTTTGCCTCGCGATATCTTGTTGAACTGGTCATATTTGAGACCATTGAGCTATTTTCTGGGGATTGAGGTTTATTCTAATGGTGATGGCTACTACCTCTCTCAGCATTGCTATGCTATCAATTAGTATCATGGATGAACCAAATATCATTTGAATCTTTAGTATATTTTTACACATGTAGGAAACCATGTTGATCTTAGGTCTAAGGATTTATATATCATCATTGCTGGAGATCAACCAATAACACATAGAATCATAACAATCTTAATAGTGTTTCAAGTGGGTCATTCCAACATCATGTTCTCTAACATGTACTCATAATATTGATTCGATATCCCCGTATCTATGACCGGTGAGACATGATCATAAATCAATACATGTACTGTTCTATAAGTCACTAGTGTCCCTACTAGTGACATCCGATCAGAGACTCTTTTAGAATGATATCATACGACAAATAAAGAGCTTCTCCAACAAGTCACATATTTGCTAATATTTATAAATAGTAATTAATCCAAGGAGCATAATAACATTTACTCTATAACTTATAAATATAGACGTGATACAATATCTCTATGATTGCCTCTTTGGGCATATCACTAACATCGAGCTGAATCACATTTATATGTACATGCAGGTCGTCAGAGCAACAAAGCCAATCCCTAATCCCAATCTCAGTCTCAGCGTTGGAGAGAGAGACAATTCCATAAGAATCATCCAGGTTATTATCGAGATTCTTCTTTCCCCCATCGAATCGAGCTCACCTCTCATTTGTATGTTTACTCATGATGTAGCATATGGTATGGTATTCTATTGTCACAGAACGACATCATAGAGACGATCAACAAGCATCCCAATGCTGGGTGGACGGCTGCACCGAATCCTTACTTTGCAAACTATACTGTAAATAACAACACCCTCTTGTTGACATTGCATCCAAGGCATCGTTTATCTTCTCTTTGCTTGGTAACTTCAAAATCATCCTCTTATGTGCAGGTTACTCAATTTAAGCATATCCTTGGAGTGAAGCCAACACCTCAGAGTGTACTAAGTGATGTTCCTGCCAAAACCTATTCAAGATCACTGAAGCTCCCAAAGGAGTTTGATGCCAGATCTGCATGGTCTTATTGTAGCACAATTGGGACCATACTTGGTAAGTTTTATTAGTTGCCTCAACACTAACCCCCTTTCAGCCGGAAACCAGTTCAACTTCCTTGATGAATATACTGATCCGCTTCATTTCCTCATACATTTTCCACCAAACCCTGGATAATGCTGACTTCATGAGCAGATCAAGTAAGCTATGCACACCACCTTAAAGTGTTAGTCCCTTGAGGGTTTGCGTGTCAATGCAAGATGCTCAAGATATTATATGTTTGTTCACAATGCAGGGTCATTGTGGTTCGTGTTGGGCATTTGGTGCTGTGGAGTGTCTCCAGGATCGTTTCTGCATTCATTTCAACATGGTGAGTGAATACAAAGGACATATCTGTTCTCATGAGTCATGGCTTCTTTTAAACTGGCATGCTTGGTCCTTCTTTTACATAACCAAGCTACTGTTTCTATTCCTTGCAGAACATTTCACTTTCTGTAAATGACCTACTAGCTTGCTGCGGTTTTATGTGTGGCGATGGTTGTGATGGAGGCTACCCTATCATGGCATGGCGCTACTTCGTGCAAAATGGTGTTGTTACCGACGAGGTATAAGCCTGTTTCTACTTTTCCACTACTAGAAGCAGCATTCCTATTATTATGAAGAACTTTTCTGTGCTCTGACAGCAATAGTTGGTGTAGTGAATATGTCAAACAATGTTACGGAAACTGGATGGTACATCAGTTATTAATGCAAGCTGTAATCGACATTCTGTTGTTTGTGAAGACATATTACTATTGAGTTAGTGCATGCATCATTTACTTCTGCACAATGAGTTTGTTGAAGCGTAATTGTCGTTCTGTTGTTTGTGAGGACATGTTATTGATTTTGTTTTTGTATTCGTAGCATAGCACATAACACGAAATAGATGCACCATCATGAAAATTTCAGCTTGACATACCCAGAAAATGCTAAACCTTTGCACTGTTTTGCAGTGCGATCCATACTTTGATCAAGTCGGTTGCAACCATCCAGGATGTGAACCTGCTTATCCTACACCAGTGTGCGAAAAGAAATGCCAGGTGCAGAACCAAGTTTGGCAGGAAAAGAAGCATTTCAGTGTCAATGCATACAGAGTAAATTCTGATCCACATGACATCATGGCAGAGGTCTACAAAAATGGCCCTGTAGAAGTTGCTTTCACAGTTTATGAGGTAACATTGAGTTGCTATTCCCAAAGTTTGTCGTGTATTTTTACCAACGATGTAAAAAATGTTGGTTAACAGAAGACATGGTTGACTATGGGTTGCAGTTACTACTGTATTACTTTTAGAAGGATAAACAGAATATAAAGCTCAGAAAGGCTATAAATTTAAATAAAAGCTTAGGAAGGACAGGACAGAAGAGAAAAAGGAAAAAACATACCAAAAACGCAACTACGCACTCTAGTTTTTTTAATATATTTTTTTGGGACCAGAAATATTTATCCGAGCAATTTTTTTTTATGTATACTACATGGGAGCATGTGCATACTGAAATATGAAATGCTGTTGTAATCTTTCAAGCGTTGAGTTTGTTTCAATTGGCTAGTCATCTAATATACAGCTCATATCCGTTGCTATTATATTTAACCTTATAAATTCTATCTTCAGAACAAAAACAAAATAATCTATCTTTCGGACATATTTCTATTGTGCTGATTTAATACTGCAAAATTGTCAAGGACTTTGCGCACTACAAATCAGGAGTATACAAGCACATCACAGGTGGCATGATGGGTGGTCATGCTGTCAAGTTGATTGGATGGGGAACCAGTGATGCTGGGGAGGATTACTGGGTATTTTGTTCATTCTCCGTATTATGCTATTTGCTAACTGATGGTCAAATCCTAACTTGTTTTGTTTCGTCCTTTCTGCCATGCAGCTTCTTGCAAACCAGTGGAACAGAGGCTGGGGTGATGTAAGTTTGTGACAAATACCCTGTTTTATGATAGTACCACAGTGAAATGTAGTAACATGTGTTCAGCTATTAATAAAATTTGGTGGTGGTACTCTGTAGGACGGGTACTTCAAAATCATAAGGGGCAATAATGAATGTGGCATTGAAGAAGACGTTGTTGCTGGTTTGCCTTCGACAAAGAACACGGTCAAAACATATGAAGGCGCCTTTGGAGCGGCCATAGTTTAATCAGTGTTTTTAGCCTCAAATACAGTTGGAATTAGCAATTTGTGTACTCAATGAAATTGGTATAGTAGCCTTGTTGGCTTCTGGATTATGTATTCTATACGTTTGCACGTTCCCAAGGCTGATACGTTGCTGCAGAGTCACAACACTTGCTCAGGAACAAAGTGGAATACTATTAATAAGAGCGTATGACCGGTATTGCTTCAGAAACAAAATGAGTTTGTGCTATGTTGATCTTTGGTAGCCAGACCATAGGGAGGAGCACATGTTGGTCTGTACTGTAAAAGAAAAGAATCCAAGTTGAGGCTTGACGGTGTGTATGCTGCCTACAGTCAGTCTGTGCTCTGCAATCTGTGCATTTTCTAGTATCCCCAAGTATTTCGCATTGCTCGCGTTCAGTCAGTCTACAGCTTCTGCAATCTACCATCGATATCTATTCAAGTTCAACCCCATAGCACATGAACAAACACACATCCCCTTCTAGGACCAAGTAGCAATGACAGATTGCAACAGCGAGATAAGTTTGAAGTAGATGAAAAATATCAGTGTATAATATCGTCAACTGCTAAACAACAACAGGAACATGACCCATCATTTGAAACTATTTCTACACGAAATGCTAATTTGGTAATGCTCAACATAGGCCTTAAGGAAATACCAATCGCTCATGAATTTACAAATTACAACGCCAACTCTGTCGTAGAAACTGTAGAGCTACTGAAAGTATACTACCAGGAGTAGCTGTGGATAGTGCATACATGCCGTTCCAACACGGTAGTAGCTGTTCAACTACTATGCCATAAGATCATGTACATCATCATCACTGTTTACTTGAACCATTATAAACAGGAACCTTTGCGGGGTGATTTGATAAATCAGTCTCCAACGAAACCGACAGGTCATAGGCTTGAGCTGAAGTGGAAGCACTTTCTTTTAGCAAATAGGACTTGGTTACTTCCAGATCTGCGTAGTTGGTTATTGTCCTTGGCTGCAAATGGCTATCAACATTATACAGGGAAGAATTGTACTGTAGAACATCAACCTTGCCACTTTGCATGGGTTTGTTCCTCCTCACGGCATCCATCTCATTCCCAGTTGGCACAAATGTACGGGAGCGATAATTGCGTGCATCTTCTTCACCGCCATTGTTGTTGTAGAGTACATAGTCATGATATGCGATTGTTTTTTTAAAAATAATATAATTTTAAAAAATATTTACAAAAATAAATAGTCGCCACAAAAATTACAGAAATATGTCTCTGTCGCTTGTTCAATCGCGGCAGGGACCTGTCGCCACTCGTCGCGGTCCAACTACCTATTACCGTTGAATCGGCGACGGAAGTTGATGCAATTCCTATCGTCGATTGAATCGCGACGGGACCGACTATAAAACGGCAAAAAATCAGTCCAGAATTCATTTTAATTCCAGAAAAAAAACAAGAAAGAATAGGAGAGGGAGAGAAAAAAAAGTAGCAAAGCTCTGCCAGTTCATCACGGATGAGAGAGATTGACAGAGAATCAGATCCGATCGATCATCTTGCAGGTACATTTTTCTGAAACTATGTACGTTATGTCAAAACCTTGTAGGTTAGTAAACAAAAATAGCGACATAGAATTGAGTATGTTAGATAAATGTAGTTAAATTGTGTAGTACATATTTTGAGTTGTGTAGCCGGTAGTTATATTATTAATGCAGGAATTCTCTTTTAAACTAGAAGAATTGCATGACACATTTTAAAATTGTAAAGAAAATCCGGAGTAGTTGAGTAGGTCGAAAGAGCAATGAGAATATTTGCAGAAATAATAAAATTATGTAGTTCGTCGTGCACATGTTAGGAATGTTGCAACACTCGAACGATTTATGATATTTGTGCAGAAATAGGAAGACGCCAGCTATGAATCTGTAAAAAATGTATAGAGTAGCTAAGTGGAGTAATTATTTACCTTTCCATTTGTGCGCGGTTATTATTGTGTTAGTGCACGGTAAATATCTTGTTCGTGCCAAAAATACCATTTAAACTAGAAAAATAACATGACACGCATTAAAATTGTAAAGAAAATCCGTAGTTGCTACATAGGCTATGTAAAGATACATGGAAAAAATATGAACTTTGTTTATTGCTGCATTTTCAGGTATGACAGGTGTGAGCCACTACGAGTTGCTTGACCCGGTGATTGACGCGCGTCACCGTAGCCGCCTCAGTACCGTGATCCCCCCGGAGGGCGAGGCGCCGATAGAGCTTGACGCGTTGCGGCTACGCACGCCCATTAAGGCATGGAGGCTGCACCGAGACTGGCTTTTGAGGTACGTGTAGTTCTGACCTTTATGCACTCAATCGCGGTCTGACTACTTTGTATGGACTCACGTTTGTTCTTAATCGTTTCGACGCAGGTTGAGAGCGGTAGGCCTCCTTACACTAGCGAGGATGGTGGAGGCGACGTGGGAAAACGACCAGGACCACGGTCCTGGTCGTATGTCTAGGCGTTTTCCATACGACCGGGCCCTACTGACGGCGCTGGTTGACCGCTGGAGGCCAGAGACCTACACGTTCCACCTCCCGTGCGGGGAGATAGCGCCGACGCTACAGGACGTGAGCTACCTGACTGGGTTGCCCTGCGCAGGCGCTCCGATGGCGGCGCACAATGTCCCGACCACGTGGCGCACGGACCTTCTAGCCAGGTTCCACGATGTGCTGCCGCCAGGCAGCGGGTACGTGGAGTTCAGCAGCCCGCACGGGCCGACGTTGAAGTGGATCTGCCAGTTCTTTGTAAGTCTTCGTAACTATTGTCCTCTCGCATCAATTCGTATGTGAACCTTGCTGACGTGTATGTGTCCTCTTGCAGCCCGAGCGTATGGCGCAGAACGCAGGGGACATCGCTGTTAGGAGGCACTTCGAGGCCTACCTGCTGTGGTTGTTCGGGTGGGTCATGTTCCTGGGGTCCCATGGTGACAGCGTTGACAAGCACTACGTTCAGTACACACGTCAGCTGGCGGACTCACCGGTGGACGAGATCCCCTCCTACGCTTGGTGTCCGGCCGTGCTGTGCGCGACGTATCGCGCACTGTGCGACGCGTGCCACCGTGCGCAGGACAGCTCCATCCGGGATAACTGGTTGTGGTTCTTGAAGAATGTGAGGATTTCTGTTATGCAAGACCGTCCCAACGTATGCCTCATACATGATCGGCACGCAGGCTTGCTATGTGCAATAACTCAGCTATAACGAGGAGAGAACGTACCACTTCCATGGCCGGATCTACAGAGCAGGTAGTGCATGAGGTATTTGGGTGCAAACTTCTATAAGCAGTTCCGTAACAAGGACTTGATAAACCTATTCAAGTGGCTGTGCAACTAGAACCAACAGCGAAAGTTCGAAACACTCTGGAAGATTTTGGATGACCGGACCCAAACCCACATAAGGGAGGCAGCGAGAAGGGCCGCCCCAAGCGCTGACCAGGCCCCCGAAGCATTGCCACAGTTACCTATAGACGGTCCTAGTATCACGAGGAAGACAAGGGCATAGGTGAAATGCTTCTCAGACTGAATTGAGCACGAGCCTAAGGAGAAGTGGTCGCTGCTACATGACAGGGGTGGTGCTCGATATGGTATCATGACAACCAACCTAGCTGAGGTCTACAACTGGGTCATGCGCGGCGCCAGGTGCATCCCTTTGGTTGGTATTGTGGAGGCAATTCTCCGCGGTACCACAAACTACTTTGTTAACAGATGCAGCAATGCGTCGCTTGCCATGGCAAATGACAGAGTACTTTACTCCGCCATGATCACCACATACATGGAGGAGAAGAGCAAGAAGGGTGACATGGACCAGGCATTCAAGATGGGCACGAGGGAGCTTTGCTTCGAGATAATGTGCAGGGATAAAGGACGTCGCAGGACAAACCGCGAGAGGATCACCCATGAGTGCACGCTACGCCGCGATAGTTGTGTATGCACTTGTAACAAGTCCCTTCTTCTGCACAGGCCTTGCTCTCATGTCATGATCGCCTGTTCGACGGTGGCGCAGCATCCTAGCCAGTACCTCTCTCACTATTTCATCAAGGAGGCGGTGATGCAAACATAGAGTGAAGAGATGTATGGTTACGCCGTTGTTGGCCATTTCACTGGCCATCCCACCTGGGAGCAACTAATCTGGGCCGCGGACATTGGTAGGCTCAAGGGAAAGGTTGGCCGGCGACAGGTACGGCACATTAGAAACGATATGGACGAGGCAGAAGTCGGACATCGTACGAAGAAGTGCTCCATTTGCAGGGAGTCTGGACACACCTTCAAGACATGCCCCACGCGAAATACTCAGGACCAAGAAGACATCGGCATTCCGGATGTCGCCGCGGGGACCTCATCCGGTGCCCCGACTAGAGGCAGTCCACATGGGAGACGTTGAGGTCACGACCACGAGAAAAAACGGACAATAGTAATATATTATTACCAATGTTCTGAATTATCATTTCAATTAAGGGTTATGACGTTCTGCTGCAAGTTATGTAATATCAGTGTGTATGAATTCCCGAGCGAATCGCAATATCACTTGCCTTCCCCTTTACGAATCGTAGATACCTCAATCATCCTTGCTAAATTCTTCAAAAATTAACCGTAGTAGAACAACATACGACAATGACAAAATGTTATTGCGAGTCTAACATATTTGGTACCGTTTAAAATTTATGAAAATAAAAAACTGGTTAAGTGGAATAGGGCTGAGGTACCTATCACCAGTTCAACTGGCGATATATACCTCAACTGGCGACAGGGGGGCGACAGGGTCCCTGTCGCCAGTTGAACATATTTCTGTAATTTTTGGGGACGGTTATTTATTTTTGTAAATATATTTTAAAATTATATTATTTTAAAAAAAATAGATTGTCAGGGCAAAACTGTAACTGAAAAGGACATGCTAGTCTATTTGACAAGTGGAGGTACAGGATCAATACCTGGTGAACTGTATCATGACAGAAATCATTGAACATGATTGCATGAAAAAGGCTTCCCCTGAAGCTACTAGATGCACAAATGTTAGCACCTGTGTATTCCTTGTAGGGAAATGCAAAAAGGTGCCCAATAGCAGCAGCAAGCATCTCAACACATATCACAAAGTTCTGGAAATCAGCAGCTTCTTCATCATCCTTAGTGAGTCTTGACTTGGCAGCTAGGAAAACCAGTACACCCTACGAAGCAGATTGATTTGCGTTTGGAAGAGATGTACTGGCTTACAGTTACAGCTATAACAAGCTTTCACAACTATCACGAGCTTCAAAGAAATGGGGAAAGCAATCTTAATATGACAATCTTGGATGCACACCTGCCAGTATGTAAGAAAAACTACTGATTTGATCATGAGAAATTTCGAAACTGGATTGAATGGCTTGAGGAGATCTCTGCATGCCACATAGAACAAGGCTAATGCACACAATGCGACAGAATAGGAGACAGTGTAGATGATCGTAATATACAGATAAGCTTGGTCCACACTAAAGTTTCCGTCTTCATACTTTCCTTTTGAATATAATATGAAGGTAATGACGACCAATATTGGCTTAAGAATGAAAAACTGCAAGCAGCCCTGCTTGCACCTCCTTACAAATCTCCTGTGAGGTGGTGACTTGAGTAAGAAGCAGAAACGGAGATGGTTTTTTGTTGTCGTTGTTAATGGTAATGTTAAAATACAAATGTTTAGAAAAAAAAATACCAGTGAATAGTTGTAGCTAGAAAGATCACAAGAGTCAAGGCTGTGTTTGTGTTGTGTACGTTAGTACATTAGAGGTAAACACCGTCGGAGGGAGGTCGGACAGCGACAACTTGAAGAAGAAAGCACTAGATGAAGGAGGGCACTCGGTAGGGAGGAAACTTGGCTAGGAGGAGAGACTTGAGATGCTTGGAAGTTGATTCATTCTTTCTTGCATGCCTGATGCATCTGATTACATGTCTTTTTAAAGGACAACCTAATCAACTTGCTAACCAAGCCAAAGAATAAAGGAAATACTAATCCTAACAGATTCTCAACTAAACAAATCATATCCTGAAAGGATACTTTCCAAGCCACGGTTGTCACGGCGGACTTGGCGACCATGACTCCTCAAAGGCGCCATGACGCCTAGTCGTCCTCAAGGCGAGGCAAGACAGTTCGCTTGATGAATACTTGACTACTTTACTAAAACAACAAATTAGAAAGAGATCAATGACAATTGCATACCTTGATGAGTTTGTCATTCTTTTGCTCTCTTTCCAGGTAGCCAAGCACCTCCCATCCGAGATGAAGTTGTAGAGAGAAACAATAGAGAGCAGCTTCACAAGATGACAAGAATTCAAGATCAAAGCCATTGAAGCCATATGTTCCTACCATTGAAAAAGATAGCAAATATTAGCATGTAAAATTGTAAAATGAGTTACCGAATACTAAGCAATTGAGCATTGACTATTGTAATTCCATATTTATAAACTTGAAATGATCAAATGAAATAAGATTTAAAGTTGAAGAGCAGCCATCAGTCCATCAGTACCCAAGCACTTGTCAGACTATAATATTCAGCATCTCTTATTCAAGAATTTCTATTTTAAAAAAAAAAAGAAAACAATATGCAAATGGAATTGATAACCAGTCAAGATGTGATTTCATTTACAATATGCAGCATCTCTTATTCAAGATGTGATTTCATTTACAAGAACTTTAACATCATTCAGTGGAATTGATAACCAGTCATCGCCATCTGCATCATCAAGAATTTCTGATCACAAAGACCGATCGCAGGGAACTAAACATTAATAAGAAGAACTGAGCACAAAATGCTTTTGAGTTGACATGATGAAACTGAGAGCAAAAACTAGCATAACATTGTCTGGATAGATAGATAGACCATCATATAGTACTACTACTGCATAGTGCATCACAGAGTTAAAGACAAAAAGTTAAAGACAAACAAAGTTACAAAACAACTACAACCAAACAGCAAAAGATAACCAATAGCAAAAGCATGAAATTGCAAAGGCCATCAATCGAATCATCCTCCCCACGGCCCGTAACACCACTTTGTGCATTGTCATGAGTAGGAGTAGAGGAGATTCGCCGTAGTCATCCTCAATATCTTCATCATCCATCCCAAAATCTTCATCAAGCTCGTTACCTGATCTCTTGCCTCCTTCATCTTCAACCGGTCTTGAGCTTGAACCTACAGCACCACAATAGCGCCAGGAGGGCCTCCGCTTTGTAGCACAGCAGCTTCGGGGATGCATCGGGCGTCCCTGAGCAAGCTCTGCCAGCTGCCGCCCCTACGTGATTCATTACACTTGGCAACGAGCGCCTGCACGGCGTGTGCTCGCAACACGTCCTCAGGGCTCGCATCGTGCCTAGCCAGCCTGTACTGCTTCGTCGCCAGCTCGACCTGGCAGAGCCGGAGATAGAGGGTGCCTAGCCGGTGGTGTGCGCGGCCGATGGAGGGATCCACCTTAATGGCCTCCCTACAGTTGGCGATGGCTTCCACCAGGCGGCCCATGGCCATAAGCGTCGCCGCCTTGTTGCTCCAGTACGCAGGTTTGCTAGGGTCGATGGAGATGGCCCTCTCGTAGTAGTCCATGACGTCCACGTAGTTGCCGGCCATGTACTCGTCGTTTTCCTTCTTCTTCAGCTCCTCGGGATCCTCGCACTGACAATGCGTAGTAGAGCACCGCTTCCTTCTGCGTCTGCTTCTGTTTCATGCCATTGCCGATGTAATGCTTGGCCTGGTCTCTTTGTCTGGCCTATCGGCGGTCATGGATAGGAAGTCGAGCACGTCGTTGTTGTTGGGGTGGCGGCTCTCGTCACGCGCAGGTTGCCCAGGCTGCCCTAGCCTATTTTTAGGGGGGAGTTTATCATATACGACACCTTTGGTTTGTATTTAATAAAATACCATCGAGTACAGCGTAATAGATCATATACCACATTTCTCGTCGCATTCTTTATATTTTGTGATTTCCGGGTTATTTAAAGGATTCCCTTTTCTTTTAGCCATAACCCACACGCGAAATGGCATTCTTGTCCTTCTTCTTCCTCCTTTTCTTATGTCTCCGGCCATGGCTGCCACACGCTGCTCTCCTCCTCCTCCCCGGCACCGCCCTTCTCCTCTTCCTCCTTCCGACCCGACGCCACACTCGTCCTCCCGAGCCGCCACCCTTCTCCTCCCCTGCGTGCTACTCTCCTCCTCCCCCTCCCACCCTTCTCCTCCTCGTCGTCCCGAGCCAGCGTCGCACTCGTCCTCTTGAGCCGCCATCCCTCTTCTCCTCCTCCCCTAGCGCCACCCTCCTTCTTCTCCTCTTCCCGAACTGGTGCCGCCCTTCTCCTCCTCGCCCGACGCGGTTGCCACCCTCCTCCTCCCCCGTGGCCACCCCATGCTGCCTAAACCTCTCCTTCGACAGGGCTCCCGCAGCCTTGCACGGCTCTACCACCACCACACGGTTAGCGTTGCTACTGCTTTGGAGGTTGTTGGGTCGGCCATGGTCATGGTCGGAGCAAGGAAGAAAGGAAGTTTAGGAGAGGGACAAATATGTCATTTCGCCTGCATTGAAAAAGCAAAAGAAAAGAAAATCGATTTAATAACCTAGAAATGGCCAAAATAAAAGACGCAACGAGAGATGTAGCATATGATCTATTACGCTGTACTTGATGGCATTTTGTTGAACGCAAACCAAAGATATGGTATATGATCAATTCCTCCTATTTTTAGCCCTCTCAAAACAATATTAGTAAACCGACCAACCTCATCTCCTTCTGGCCTCCCTCTCTTCCGCAATTAGAGAGCGGGGGCATCCCAAGCAACCACAACATTCCTCCAATTGCTCTCTGGACTTCCCTAGTTGGTTCAATTCAATTTACTTGCTCTACACTGCATTTACCACTCACAATTTCAATTTACAAACAACGACGGCAAAAACAATCTTTACAAAAAAGAAAAAAACAGTAATCTTGTTCTTACAGCATAAAACCCCACAAGGCATTAGCTAACTAGGAGGGTACGTCATCACCAGCACAGCATCCTCCCTCCCACACCAGCTACAACAAAAGCCATCATGTGTGCTAGCTAGATTATCTATCTTAGCTTAGGAGAGGCCTGCTTCCGCTTCACCAAAACCCATAGGACTTTGGAGCACTTCTAGCTTAGGAGAGGCCTGCTTCAGCTTCACCAAAACCCATAGGAGCTGAAGTGATTCACCCTGAATTTCCACTCGCCCTTCAGAGGATCGAATGAGATGAACTCAGCGCCCTGCTCCTCCGCTTTCTTCACCAGCATCTCCTTGTACCTGTCCACCCTCGGACCCTCCGTATACAGCTCACCTGTCTTCTTGTTCACGCACTTGATGTTAAGAAGAGTCACCACAGCAGGTTTATTCAGGCCGGAACCAACCGGGGGCTTCTTGCTATCATCCCTGTAAACAATCACTTCGCGGTTATTGAATTCCACAATCGATTCCAGATCAAGGCCCCTGACATCAGTTTCTCCAAGGAACTTGATGCTCCCGTAGCCATGACGTCCAACAACAAAGTCTCTGACCCAACAGCAGTAGCCTGGTTCAGCACGTTCTTTGGCGGCAAGCTCCTCTAGACTAGGCTCCATTAAGTAATCTGCATGCAAGAGCTTAGGCAAGAGCCTCTCAACAGAAGTACCATTCCCATGTCGCGTCACAGCCTCAGGCTCATTTGTTGCACAGTCATCACGGTGGATGCCATTTTCCACTCGCGTAGACAGGGTTGGTGACGTGCCAGCCTTACTGCGCTCCCTCTCAGCCAGAGCATCTGCATAAGTTCCTCAAATCAGCAACTGATAATTGCAAATCTAGGTTCACAACCCAACAGTAACACATGCCGTGGATGTTGACGCAAAAAAAGAAAAAGAATAATTCCACAGAAATAGCTACATAAGCTATCTTTGCTTCACATCTCAACCTCATGGTGTATTATTACGGGGCAGGAGGGAGGGGGGGGAAGATATTTTAAATCTTTATCGCTGTCCAAACTGCATGTCGTTGAGTAGGAATTCCAATACTACAATAACAAGATTTACCTTTATGTTTGTCAAAATCAGCTGAATCCTTCGGAACTGATTGCCTGTCAACCGAACTACGTGAAGGCCATTGATCCATCGGACGGATTATCAGATTTCTCGGGTTCTCTCTTGGGATGAAAAAAGCATCTGCTTTTGGTGTTGCAGGAGATTCTTCATCATCAGCAAAGAATGGAACCTAAAAGGAATAACAAAAAAAAAAATGAGCACCACATTCAAGTTTTCCCAATGGCTGTCTTATACTCCAAGAAGGAAGCATAAAACAAAACTTGGCACACAATTTATCTATGTTACCAGTCATTACCTTGCCATCAATTATTGGATTATATTTTCTTGGCAGCAATTTTATTCTTCTCTGCGACAAATGCCTAGGAACCACCATGGATAGTGTTCTGCTCGGAAGAGGCTTCTCAGCAACCTGCAGGGCAGCACAATGTTTCAATCAAGCACATGTTACGTGCTCATAACCTATGAATCACCAACCCTTCGCAAAACTGCCATACCGGTACTCCGTACTTACCCGATACTGCGATCCTTCGCGATCCTTCCCGATACGGGATCAGGAAGTATTGGTGAATTTCATCTTTTAAAATTACTAGCCGAGTGCCCTCACGTTGCAGCGGATCTCAAATAAACATATATATGTTCTAAACTTGAAAAACCAATATGCATAAGGTAATTATCCTTGCATCTAAAAGTTGCATACAAAATTCACATCCGATCAACAAGCCACAAAGAGTTTTATCATAAATCAAATGCGCATATGATCTAATTGTCCACAGAAGATCTTTATAGTAACATATGTATGTATGTATGTACATATCTATCTATAAAAGATCTCATCAACTCATGAGATAGTGAGGTAGATGGCAGACTCACCATCACCACAAAATCCTTCTTTTATAATAGTAAGTAAAGAAATAAAAATGATCCCGATACTACGCGATACTCCCCGATCCTCCCAAGCCCAAAACACCTCATTTGAAAGCCCCCAAAAAGTCCATTCCTCCCAACCCTAAATCGAGTGAAAACGCTGATGTGCTCTCTTTCTCTCTCTCATTCCAAGGAATGTATAGTTTTAAATTTTCCATCAAGGTAATCTCACTGTCTTAATCTCTTGTAGCCTCTTTACATTTTCCTCATTTTTAAATACATATATACTCACCGTATCCCTGTTTTTGGGAAATTGTGTATTGCCGTACAGGTATTCCGTATCGGTGATACATAGCTCATAGCTCTAGATATCCTTAGTACCACAAATTGCTAATGATACCCATCTTGCCACCTCTACTGCCCACACACTCTGCAGAAACAACTGGAAATACTCAAAGATAGTAAAACTAACCGGCAAACTTGATATTCCATATTGAACAGAAGGTGAGGATCCACCATTCCCAATAGACATCTGAGGCATTGCTGGAAGAGTCCCAAATGGATTTGAAACAAGAGCCGGCTGCATTACCATATTGGACTGGCTAGGGGTTCTGCATCAAATATGCAACAGGATATTACAAACTTACTAATAGAAAGAACAATGTATTAACTATTAAGTTCAAAAAAGGGGAATTCACATGGTGATAGAAGTGGCAATAGGTGCTGCCTGGAACTTATTTGTGGGCATACTTGAATTATGATCCAAGTCAAAACCCTGTTATTTTACTATAGTAATAAAAAATCATACGACAGTTCAAAAGCTATCAGATATAAGCTATTGGCTGAAAGAACCATTAAGTAGTTTCTTCTTTCTCTACACCATCCATTTCCGCATTGATATCAGTAGCACTGATGACATTATTGTTTGGCTCCACCTTATAGCAAATCAGTAGTTTAACCCACCAAAAAGAAATTAATAAAAAGGAAAATAAAAATCATGTGCATTTGAGAAGTAAATGCAAGAGATCATACGGCTGTCCAAAGGGAGCCTGATTCATAATGTTGGAAACACCAGGGAATCCACCTGTAGAAGCTGCAGTATCCATGCATACACACAAAAGTTAAGATAACCCAAAATTTGTTGTTTTAAGTAAAAAAAACAGAGAATGAATAGGAAACAAAACACTAACCTGTTTGAGTTTGAGGTTGGAAGGAGAACATGCTTAGAGTTTGAGCAGGGGCAGATTGAAATGTTGTCTTAATCACAAGGAGCAAAAATCAATTTGTTAACAGTGAATTTTGCAAAGCAAACGATATACAGAAAATATTAAGGATTACATGATAATAATAATATGATAAGTGTATCAATGTTATAAAAAGTAATTATCTAGCCTAAAAATGATAAGTGCAAGGGGTGCTTACCGCCGAAAAAGGTGAAGATGTGCTGCCAAACAGCCCTCCAGTCATTCCAGGGGTAGTTGTGCTGAATAGGCCTACAGCGGTGAAAGCTGGAGTGCTTGAGGGAAACCCTGACGATGCCTGGCTAAATGGCTGTTGCACAAATGCTGGGGAAGGTTGAAATAGCCCAGCTGATTGAGTGTTATTAGCCAAGGACAAGCCAGTACTGAATGGGCTTGTGGTTGCCAATGATGTGTTAAATAGCGAAGATGAAGAAAAACCAGGAGTGGTATTTGTAAACAAAGATGAAGTACTTGCTGAAAATGCAGAACCACTTGTTTGCCCAAAAAGTGTGCTACTTGTGGATGACGGAAATGGGCTCGAACTTGCTGCTGATGTATTATTAAATGATGGATTGAATATTGATGTTGAAGTAGAACCAAAACCAGTTGAGGCAAAAGTTGAGGGCTTAGCAGTAAACGGATTCGGTGATGTCGATGGAAATGGGCTTGGAGTAGTTTGGGTAAATTGACCAGGAAAGCTAGGGGTTGCCGCTGGAGTTCCAGAAGGATTTGGTCCACCTGAGGGTTCAAACATTACAAATGTTACACAAACAAGTTATATGGAGCCAATACATCTAATAATACACAATGAATAATGGGAACATCAAAGAGCATGTTTTATCAGTTGATTCTACAACACCACAAACAACAACAATAAAGCCTTTGGTCCCAAACAAGTTAGGGTAGGCTGGGAATGAAACCCCTTAAGGTCAAAGAGACGAGAGCCTTGCAAATAAAATAAAATAAAATAAAAAAAACCCTATAAGGCTAAGACCCTAAGCCGTATATCCAGCCATCTGAGCCGAGAGTCTAAAACACAGCCCCTAAATTTTTTTATGGTTCCGGTACATGGATCACTAACTTCCATGCGCTCCTATCCAAAGCTAATTCTTTAGCTACATTCCAATCCCTCAAATATCTTTTAATTGCTTCCTCCCATATTAGTCTTGGTCGACCTCTGGCTCTTCTTACGTTTTCAGTACATCTTAAAATTCCACTATGTACCGGTGCCTCAGAAGGCCTCCGTTGGAGATGTCCAAACCATCTCAAGCGATGTTGGACAAGTTTCTCTTCAATTGGTGCTACCCCCACCCTATAACGTATATCCTTATTGCGGATCTGATCTCGCCTTGTGTGGCCACTTTTATCAGTTGATTCTAATTAACAAAAATACTACAACTAAGCTGTAGCTCCAGCACATAATAGTTATTCCAGTTCATCGAAAAATAAGCAGGCTAAGAAGAGTGCATGCATTTAAAACAGGGTTTACAAATGAAGCAATCTACTCGATCCCAAATAATTTTTCTCACCTTTGTCTCCACGCTGGTAATCTTCCCACCTCAATTCTTCATGACTCTTGCCTTTGTATGCATCCATGGCTGATATTGAATCCAATTTCGCAGCAGGCTGAGTACCACTTGTAGCGCTGTCAACATCTGGTGTTTGAGCATAAGGTTGTATTCTGGTTCCTCCAGCTTGATTCCCAAATGATGCTTGCCCAAATGTTGGTGCTGCTGTCTGTGAAACTGAGAAAGAGAACAGGCAAATGGTGAAATGGGTGAAAGATGTGGTGCTGGAAAGCTATTAGGGAAAAAAAGACAATAAAAAAGGATTGCAGAAGTAAGACAGAACAAAAGACAAGCACATGGAATGGAAGAAAACAATGTGGTGTGCGTAACACCAAGCCTAAATTATGTAAATATAACTGGGTAGAAATAAGGTGAATATCCAATGGGAGAACCTACCAAATGGAGATGTTTGTGCACCAAAAGGTGATGGAGTCGTTCCAAAGGGAGTGCTACCAATTGCAGATGCTGTTTGTCCAAAAGACGGTGAAGAACCAAAACTAAAAGCACTCGCTGATGTGCCAAATGAAGGTGTGCTTGAAGCTCCAAAACCTGGAGTACTACTCACACCAAATGCTGTGGTACCTGACGATCCAAAACCAGGAGTGGCGGATGAACCAAAGGCTGTAGAACCAAATGTTGGGGTGCTGGAAGCACCAAATAAAGATGTTGATGTTGAACCAAATGCTGGGGTGGTTGTGGTGCCAAATGCTGGTGTAGTTGTGGTGCTGCCGAAGGATGGCGTAGTTGTGGTGCCGAAGGCCGGGGTAGTTGTGGCGCCGAAAGTACTGCTGCCAAATGTTGGCTGTGTTTGCTGGAATGAACCACCAAAAGGACTAGATTGGCTAGGAGATGATCCAAAACCCCCAAAACTTGGCTTTTGGCCAAACAAAGATCCTGCAAAATTTGCAGAGTAGAGCGTCATATCACACATACTGCAAAAATGGAAGTCTAAAGAGAAATGGTAAAAACAACAAGAGAGTGAGTAGCATCTATTGAGGAAATTTCAATTAAGTACATATATGGAACAAATGTAGTTAGCAAGTACAAGGGCAGCACTGCCAGCCCAACAAGAAAAAGAAACAAAAACACGTAGCAACATATTTTTGTGCACAAACAAGACTGGGTACATCGATTTACAGGAAGAGGAATTTGTGTAACATACAATGCAATAAATTGTCCAATAACTCAGAGTTTTCTAAGACTATAAGAAACTGGGTATAACCGGGAGTCAGGAGATTTATTGTCAGCTTTGCTTTGATATGTTAGTTTTCATCAAAGGTAGCGATGCAACACGGACTATGTGCATGAAAAGTGGAGATCCAGTAAATGCTGTTACCACAAAACTTGTTCTAAGTTAAAAGAAAATATATGCATAGATTGCAAGCATAGTACAAACCGCTGCCAAAGTTGGAGGAGGTGGCGCCAAACGCAGGGGTTGGCGATGCACCAAAAGCTGGCGTGGAGGTCCCAAACGGAGAGGATGACGGGGTGCCAAACGCCGGAGTGGATGGCTGGCCAAAGGCGCCAGTGGATGTAGCGCCGAAAGGTGAGCTCCCGGTCTGTGCCCCAAATGCGGTGGTCGGGCTGCCAAAGGGTTTTGGCGCAAAGGGATTGTTGGTGGCAGTGCTGGTCTGGCCAAACGCAGACTGGGTCCCGAATGGGCTGCTTGAGGTCTGGCCGAAAGGGCTAGTAGTAGTAGATGACTGCCCAAATGCTGCAAAGGGATGATCACATAATATAGCAGATGAGAAAGCATGATAGTTGATAAACAACATGGCAAGAATAAAAGATAGTAGCTAGTGATGTAAATGCAGCAAGTGAACGGAGCTACAATTGTAAGGGAAAAAAAAAGCAGCAGGATCATCTTGTCTGCGTTGCATTGTATCAGCTAAAAAGATGGTGGTGCATTGACACTAGGGCATAAAGGCATTAAAACTAGATATGATAGGAAGGATATGACGAGGGGATCGAAATTTGGGAACCCAAGCCGCCCATCCAGAGCAGAGCACCATGGAACGACGCGCGATGAGGGGGTGTGGGGTGCTAGCTACTGTAATAACGCTAATACCAATAGTACCAACAATACACCGATGGATGCCATTAGAGGGGGAAACCCTAGGCAGTGGCGTAGAGGGAGCACGATCGATGTCTAGCTAAGATGCGGAGTGCGGGGGGAGATGGAGAATAGACAGAGACTAAAGAGGACGAGGGTGGTGCTTACGATTGGTAGAGCCGAACATGGCTGCTGCAGTGCTTGATGATGGCGGCGGCCTCCTCCTCTCCCTCTCTCTCCTCGCCTCTTCTCTTTCTCAATCGTCGGAATCGCAATCGGAGTAGAGGGCGATGATGGATGGGATGGGGATCTGACTCGTCTCTGAGGCTGAGCAAGCAAGGAAGGGTGGGGCTGGGGCCGGCCGTCTCGCCGGATTGGGCCGCGACGCTGATGAGACGACGCTCTTCGCGTCAGCGTGCCTTCCTTCCACGCAAAGGACTACTCTACTGACGAGAGAAGCGCGCGGAGACCTCCTCCTGTTAGGCTTGTGGCCCATCCAGCTGGGCCGGGCCTGGCCTCGTCGACACATCTCTGTGTTTAATCTCTTGTTCTATTCCTACGTTTTTGTATTCTTCTTACGATTATGCAGTTTCAACACCGGCGACTGCGGCATCCTATTAGGGTTTGGGATAATAAGCCCACCTTGGACCAGAATTCCCGGTTCTGAACCCGGTTTCTTAACACTCCTCCTTGGATACTTATCCTTCGTGTCCGGCTTAAAACTCCTGAAACTTGCTTAAAACTATCTAAAACCTACTTGAAACCTGTTGAATTTCTGGTAAAACTTGATCGTGAAACTTAGCTGAAACATGAAACCTGGTTGAAACTTGTCAAGTAAATGTGTGGAGGAGGAGCCCCGAGGAGGCTTTCAGGGAACATTCTAGTTCCTAGTGCCTTTTTACTTATTATTTATGTAAAAACAGTCGGCCAAAATGATTAATTGGAATTCCAATTAATCTTTGAAGAAATAAAAAAGGGATAAAATAAAATAAAATAAAAATCACAAGCTTCAGGATCGTCGCAGGACATGCGCGCCCGCAAGTAAGTTGAGTAGTAGCTCAGGGGACCACGTGTCAGATCCGGCTCTACACGAATCTGACTTGAAACAAATAGACGCAAAATTCAGAGTTTCAGTAGGTAAATTCAGAGATCGGGGGTAGAGTGAAAAAATTTGGGGAAAGCAAAATATAACAAGTTGCAGGAGCAGAAGTGCACATAATCAACGTTTGATTTTTTTTTTATGTACACCTAGAAACTACATACATATTGTTTTCAGTCATCCAATAGAGAAAAGGTTGCAATAGAACATCTACTGACTAACTGACCAATACCTCAGGCAAACCCTAGTTCATAGTTCCTACTAGCATACAACTCGGCCTAATCATCAACACCAAAGATGCATAGCCTGATCGGGGCCAGCCAAGATCATCGTACCTGCAATGAAGCAACAAAGGCACAACTGCCGGCAACTATCTAACTATTTACATCACTTGCAATCGCATCCATTTCCAAAAAATTCTGGGGCAGCTCCTTTCTTCAAAACACTCCATTCATGTATGCCGTTGCAAGCATGGAGAAGAAAGCTGTCCAGGACCAGCAGGTGGGGGAGATTGGGCGCCAACCATTGCCGGTGTTGGCCGCTCCTGGGATGTCTGACCCAAAGTCCGATGATCCAGAAAATCCTGAGCCACCCGCGTTCAGCACTGATGATCCCGAATCGGAACCAGATGTAGTAACAGGGCTAGTGGATGGTGTGGTAGGAGTAGTGGGCGCAGGATTGTACCCAGCAGTAGAGCTGCAAAGATGAAATAGTTCACATACGCATCATTGCCATAAACACAATAATTTCACGTTATCAGAATGCAAATAATTTTCACCTTGGTGGTGAAGACATGGATGATGCCAAGACACAACTTCCTGAGCCTGCAAAGAATAGATACACACACGATATTTCAGAACACCACAATGAAAATCCTTGAACTGGTCTAGAAGGAGAAAAGAGAAGGTCATTCTTACTCGGATTAGCCTTGACAAGCATTGCCGTCCCCCCAAAGTCGCAGCTGGAGGGTGCAGGGTTCCTCTGGTAATAGCTGTTGAAAGCATACGATGCATGGGCTTCCAGGGTATTTGGATAGTAGCAGCTCCCCGATGGCTGTATCGGTGAGCAATCTGCTCCTGCAATGCCGCACGCGTAGTCCAGTGCGTTCTGGAGTGCAGTTTCCGTTGAGCCAGACTTGACCACACACCAGGCTTGCTGCCCTGACACAACTGGAGCTGTGACTGGAGTGGTGATTGGAGCAGGAGGTGGTGTGCTGACAGCAGGTGTTATTGGGTTTGTCACTGGGTTGGTCAATGGTGCCGATGGAGGGAATGTTGAAGGGGTGGTGACAGGATTGGTGACTGGCACAGTTTGTCCGGAGGTTGAAGGCGTTGGCAGTGGGTATGTCACAGGCACCGGTGTGGTGGAAGGGTTGATTGATGGGACTGTGATGGGTGTGGGAAGAGGGTTCAAGGAAGGGATTGTGATGGTAGGGTTTGTGGAAGGCACAGTGATGATTGTTGGTGCTGGATTCGTAGATGGAACTGTAATCGGCATCGTTGGATTGCTCACCTGAGCTGGATTTGAGTCATCGTGGACAGTTGGTTTGCCTGCGCCAGCAACAATTATTCAGAGTCATGAAAAGCAAGCCAATGCAACTAGCCAATCAAGTATATGACATGAATAGACCAAGAGAACCTATGAAACAATACAGAGGTGAGCTTGAACATGCATGGATAAATTTCTTTTCCATGCTCTTGTAGCCTTGAAGTGAGAAAAGAAACGAAATGTTGGGTATGACTTTGTTCTAATTTGATAATACATGAAGGACTTAGGTTTGTAGTCCATGACTCCATGCAGAGTTACATGGCACAGTACAATTGGTAGATAGGCACTTCATTTCTTTCGCTCTTACACATTCCTTAGCTTGAAACTAAAAAACCGACAGTCCAATTCTCCATCTGTTTGTGCCGTTGTGACCATCGCGATGGGTGCAATGATTCAAGACCAATATTAGATATCTTTTAGGAAACATTCATATGTACAAGTTTTAAAGCCATATATGTAAATAGGCCACATCAATGCTTGCTTACCAAGCATCAGCATAGTAAAAAAAATGGATTGTGTTCCTCACCACCAATGGTAGAGTATTGCTAAGCAATTAATCGTCATGGAATTTTGTTATCACTCCATAAATATATGTTACAAATATTTATGCTTCGTCTATACAGTAGATAAACCATTGCACCAAGATTAAAAACAGAGAATTGTTATTAGTGGTTTAAAAAAGAAGTTGTACACTATTTGTAACTGTTTACCCACCATTTACGGTTAAATTACCCAATTAGTTAGCTTTAATATGATCCTTTTACTCCATTGCAAAGCATCAACGGTGCACCTCAACCTTAATTTTCTGGATCCGCCATTGGACATTAGGGATGTCAGTATGCTGTTCCCGTCCGTCCCCTATTTCAAACAGGAATTGTGCAGGAAGGAAAATTGCTCAGCTAAATCTTTCCAATCGATCTGTAAGCTACGCTCTCCCCAAACCAAATAGGAATATAAAAGTCACTAGAATGCCACTATAAATATTGCCTCCAAACCTGGAGTAAGATTTGCATAGAAATTAAAGGAATGTTGATGAGCTAAAACAAAAATCTTACAAGCATGCCAAATAGAAGAGACAGCCCACTGTATTAACTGGGGGAAAAGGAAAAGAGAAGGACGGAGATTATTATCAAATTAAAGACAGAAAAATGCGCATTTCCCTTAGGCTGAGACCAAAGATCTGGCCTTGTGGAGGACAGCAGCTATACTGTACTACTACTAGAGTCTACATCACATTGATGAGCCCGAGCCTCAGCTTAAAGAGTTAAAAGTGGCAATGAGCAAGCAATTGAAGTGGCACAGACCTGAGCAGCAGGGAAACTGAAGGGAGAGGAGGGAGGAAGAGAGGAGGAGGAAGATAACCCTCCTCCTGGCCATTGTTGTGTTGTTGGGTCTCCAACTCCAGGCAAGATCGAAATGGATTTGAGAGTGGAGGTGGTGGGGATGAGAGAGAGAGAGAGAGAGTGTGTGTGTGTGTGTGTGTTAGCCGGGGGAGCAGGAAAGAGCGGAGGCAGCCGAAAGCAGAGAGAAAGTAAAAGCTGCTGAGCCTGGGACCGCGCTAGCGGTGGCTAAATGGGGCGGCCCGGCCCGCGGATGAAACAGGCGGTGCCGTGTCGGCCCACATGCCTTGGCTGTTCAGGCACAGGTCTGTTGTGTCCTGCCACGTCGTGTCGGTCTAAGTCCATTTGATGGTAGGTCGGTTTCGGCCTACTTAGTATGTTAGACTCGAAAAATTTAAAAAAAAATAAAAAAAAAATCCTAAAAAACAGAAAAATATGTAGAATTCAGAAATAGATATAAAAATTATAAAAATGAGACGAGTATATTAAAAATGTAATAAATAACTCTATTAATATTCAAATGGTTGTCTCGTTTAAAACCTTTGACAAATAAAAATTCAATATGAGAAAACCTTAGCAAAAGAAAAAGAGTACAACTTATAGTTCTACATATATCATTGTTATATGTGTCATTGTCTAGGTACAGATTTTCGAACACTTTCGACAACTCTGGATTTTTTACAGAGTGTTGTGTTCGAGAATCAACTTGTTCTCAGTCCTTCACAGTTAGAAGTATCTCCATCATCTCACTTGTGAGATGTGTTCTTCTCTCCTTCAATATTATTCCAAAAAGACTAAAAGCAAACTTGGAGGAAACCGTTGAGACATGAACAGTTAACACATTACATGCAAGTATGGATAGCACAACATATGCTAACTAATGGTCATGCCACAAGTGCAATATTTTGAAGTTTTCTTAGTTAAATTCCACCGTATCGCTGTCCAGATAGGCGGATAGTTCCCCACTCTTTGGGTGAGAGGTTGGTCTTGAACTTTGTTGAGAAGGTGCCGTTGTAGAAGAAAATGACCTAGACCTGGAGGAAGAGCATGCACCCCAGATCTTGCCCTACATATTTGTCTTGTTACTTGAGATGAGTGCTACTGGAGATCGTTGCAAGCGGACTCCCTAGAACTTATTTTCGAATATTTGGAAAACCTCATGTAATCAAGAACGAACATCTGCAAAATAGTTAGAATAGTCTAAGCCCTGTAGCATCACTAAGAAGATCAAGAACATTAGCAAATCCGTCAATTTTAGCTCTAGGATCTAAAATAAATGCAAATACATATAGAAAAAGATTTCTTTCTAATATTTAAGATATTTAGTTTTCATAGCAAAAACACCATCTCTTAAAACTGTGTTATTTTCATAGTTTTTTAATTGACTAGCAATCTGTAAAATACTATACACAATAATAGGAGATGTTAGATAATAGACAGCGGATAAAGCAACAGTGGCCTCATAAATTTTTTAAAAAAACTGAAATATTTTCTCGGTAACGAAACAATGTTGCTCAGTCAATAGTATACTACTGTTAGTGCGTTTGAATAAAAAAAGAAAAAAATGCTCTTATATGGTAAAAAAACGATTAAGCATAATGTACGTAGAGTTCCATCTTACCGGCATGTCCAAACCGAACTTTCTTGGATGTACACCCATCGCCCTACAGAAGTTCTTACATGCTGCTATTCTTACGTTAGAATTATTCAAGTAAGATATCGCATTGCGAAAAGCTTTAATATACGAATTCAACCTCTTCAAACCACATCTGTCTATAAGGTTAATAATATGACAAGCGCATCACTCATGTAGCACGAAGGAATCAACTATGTACTCAACACTAGAGTAAGAATATCCATGGCTCTAGAGTTCGAAGCGGTATTGTCTAAAGCAATTGAGAATATTTTATATGTAAGACCAAAGTCTTCCACGATTTTGATAATATAGTCCGCAATATTCTCACCCGTGTGTGCTACATCAATTAATTTGAAACATATAATTCTTTTCTCCATTACCCAGTCGTCATTAACATAATAAGCAACTACACTAAGATAATCCTCCTTAACCTGACCACTTCATATGTCCGAGGTCAGGGCCACCGAATTATGCACGTACTAAATAGTTCTTTTAATATATTACGATGTTCATTGTAGTATTTTACTAGATCCCTAGTTGTTGTCTGTCTAGAAACGGTAGAAAATCTGGGATTGTACGCAGTCCTAATGTAAGTTTAGAAAGTAGTAGACTTCTTAAAGCCTAACGATAAATCCCCAAAAGTAATTAAATAACAGAGAGATTGACGGGTTACCTCAGGATCGTAGTCCCAGCTACGTACCGTATCGTCAGGGTTGTACTACAGTTGCGTCTACCTCATCATCAATCCTTGCTTGGCCTTAAATCTTGTAGCAAGTCTAAGCAAGTGCTAGTTCCACCTGTAGACCTTGCAAACAATTCATTGCAACCAATTTTGCAAATAGCATATGGTACCTCATTTCCATGTGTGTCTGGCCTGGTTGTCCGGTCGAAATTCTCCCAGACTCCGAATGTAGACGGCCTCGACCTCTTTGCTCTGGTGGTCACCGATGAAGATGTTGTTATGGAGCCTAATGACAGAAGTCCACCTTGCCCTTCTGGTAACAACTACCATTGGTTTAAGGCAGCCGAGCCTCCATGGATGCAACTTCCTCTGGTGAAAGTTTATAATCACCAAGAGAAATGCTATCATAATTTTTCATAATGAAAACCGCAAAATCGAAACTAACATTATATTACTTTCATCTTAGCGTAACAAAAAATAACAATAAAATTATGCAAAAAAAATAGTATTGTACCTCTTTTACTAACTTGTTGTCGAAAATTAAATTTTCCAAAATTTAGCACAATTTTTTTAATTTTACCAAATTATATCATAACGAATTTAAATTTGTACAACAGAATTTCAAAGAGAGATTGAAGAATGGATGTGTGATGAATGAGGGGGGTATGGCGGTTATTTATAGAATTTTTTTGGGATTTTTTAACTATTTTTAAATCCCCAAATAGTAAAAAAACGATCAAATTTTTTGAAAACCCGAACGCTATGGGCCAAATGGGCCATGCCGTGCTGGGCACGGCCCACTGGGCCAAAATAGCCTGTAACGGCTATATTCGCTCGGGACGTGCCGTGTGAGCCACAGCCCACCGTGCCGCATGGCCCACGAGGCCTTTCCTCTCCCCCTACCTAGGGGTGAAAACAGATCAGATATAGACGGATAATGGTTCTGACAAATTTATTTTCATATTTTTCTGGATCTGGATCCGGATACGAATACCTCGGATATGAATACAAATACGAATAATATCAAAAATAAATACGGAGTGAATACGAATCGAAACGAATATTGTCACAGATATTTTTTGAAACATAAAACCCCTTAAATTGTACGCGAGAAATTAACGAAAATATATAACTAGTTTATTTAATGCAAATATGCATAAATTGTTCATATTTTCAGCAACCACATATAACATTGACACTAACAAGCTGCATTAATTAGTTTATCATAAACATAACACTTAGTTTACCACATTTAGCTCATAAATCATAACTCACAAAGTCATAAGTCATCACATATTCAAACTTAATTCATCACATACATAAAACTTAGTTCACACTTAGCTCATCACACCTAGTTCATTCATGATATACATAGTTCAATAATACCAAGAATCCTAGTTACCATGTCTCAAAAGAAATATGCATAGCAGTACACTTAATTCATCACATATCCGTTTTCTTAACAAGCAGCAGGCCAGTAGCATCTCGTTATCTTCCTCTTCCACTAGCACTAAAGAAGCTTAAATTTAAAAATGGAAAAATCATTAGGGTCATCCATATAAATGTTCACATTTAAAAGCTTGGAGATTTATCTAGTGATTGGTCATTCATCCATGTCCTCCAACACGTCCTCTTCCAAATCTTACATATCACTACTACTGAAAAGGTCTTAACATAAGGTTAAAAACGTCATCATGGACGGTTCATGAGTCATTTGAGTTTATGGGTCAATAATGACATGAGGTCATCACAGATGGTTTTTAAACCGTCTGTGATGAAGACTATCACAGATGGTTATTAACTCAGAACCGTATGTGATAGTTGACTATCACAGACGGTTTGTGGATAAAACCGTCTGTAATAGCCGATGTATCACAGACGATTTATAGATGAAACCGTCCGTGATAGCCGATGTATCATAGACGGTTTGTAGATGGAATCGTCCGTGACAGCTGATGTACCACAGACGGTTTGTCCTAAGGAACTGTATGTGATATTCTTTTGTATTACTAAATCTATTTTTGTTTATTGGTTAGCCTCAGGGAATACTAGTCATGCCCTCTAAAATAAGCAGAAACACAACAAGTACATATAGACATCCAATTCATATTTATTTAAAAAACAAGCATATCCATATCACAAATTAGTTAGCTCAAATGAACTAAAAGTATACATCCAATTCACATTCATTTCAGAAACAAGCACATCCATATCACATGCAAATCAATTAACTCAAATGAACTAAAATTAACCATTCAATTAACAAATATACACATGAACTATTAAGTTCAATCTTATCCCAATCAAGTTTAATCTAAATTGTGGAACTCCCCATTTGGGTTTATGACCTCACACAACAAGAAGGCCGCAAACTGTTCTCGAATTTTTATGAGATGAGCCTTTTCCAACGCAGTTTTCGCGATGGTTGCAACCTGTCGCTAGGAATATTAAAGTCATGCTTATATAAATTGATAAGTATGAAATAATTATTACAAGATTGATAAACCTGAGGATCATTGGTCATCGTGGGACCGATTAATAGTTGCATGTTGTGGCAAATATAGTATCCACAAATGTTGCCCGGTGGCTGCTGGTGGCATTACAAAAATAGAATTAGTTAGTTCGAGAGGTATTACTACGAAGTGTTATATAAGATTAATGTGTACTAGCGAATACTGGGAAATTAAAATCATGTCGCGGGATCCTTCCCTTGCATCTCCCTCCCTTAACAGAGTACACAGCGAATGACCTACATGATTCCAAAAAGTTAGCCTTAGCCATTGCAAAGGAATGAAACACTACAATAGAGTTATCTATAGAGGAAATGTGTTTACCCGTTGATTAATTATCGGACGACTGTGAAGTCGTGTTCGGGCTTCTTTAGGGAATCAAGGTATATTACCCTATTTTGTGATGGTATAATTACAATTAGAATCCAGTGGTACCTACACAGGTATGTCGCCATGGTCATTACACCTAAGTTCGTGTTGCTTATAAAGTACAAATCAACAAGTATAGACACTAGTGCAGCACTTACCCCTGGTTGTAGGGCAAAAGTATGAATTCCTTTTCGCGATGAGCCAGCAATGACATCGTCATGTAAGTCTCGACGAAGGATGCATTCTCCTTGATGCTTTGTATGGGGACCAAGTGTGGGTCGAGGAAACTTATCTGTAATTGCCTTGATTCGGCTTTAGAAATCATGTGTATATATACATACAAAAGTAAGGAGTTATATATAACATTTATTGGTATTACATGAACGTAGACCGTGATTGTACACACTTACAGTGCCCAGCATCGCATGAGTGAGGCGTCGAGGGCATCGAGGTTGAAGAGAAAGAACAAGTCCTCAAAGGTCACCATGAAGACAGTCTTGAATCTCGTGGTTAAGATGCTTCATATTGAACTTGACGTTGACACCCGAGCATCGTTGTCTATCCGTCTTGTTGGCATGTTTCATGTACCATTCATACAATCTCGTGCAAGCAATTCCTAGGGTTTGGAGGGGATCTACCATGTCGACAAACGGCTCGCCTTGCGCGAATTTCCAGGCCAATGACAAGAAGGGGATATCATCGGGCTTCTTTGATTTGCCCTTGCCACCTCACTTTTTAGAGGTCGACTTCACGAGAGTCAACCGGGCACGAGGTGTAGATGCATCTGATGCACCGAGCCCTTCTTGCATCGGTGCAGGTAACTCTGGTGCAGGTAGCTCCGGTGCAGATTGCTCTCATGGATTTGGCACCGTTGTAGGACTTTCCCATGAAGTTGACACCAGTGCAAGTAGCTCCAAGCAGATGTCCCTCTTGGGCCATTGGATGAATATTCCAATGGTTTGCCCTAGAGTCAAGACCTCGTCGTTTGGAGAATTCTGTAATTGGCATGAACACCATCCACATTTACTTTTACGAAACCCGGTGCTAGACTTACACTGTGCACCAAGGCCCTGACACCAAATGGATACGCCTGACCCTAAGCAGTGTCCAGGTCAACGGAGGCATATCTCACTTAGAGCTTGCACTTCGTAGGCACCTACATAACGATACAAAATTAGCTACTCCAACAGGCCTATCATTGGATTGAGCAGTCCAGAGATAATAATTATTACTGGGATGTCATCAATAGAAAATCTGTCATCGCGTTCTAAGTTATGGTTGGACGCGCAACTACTCGGACGTTTGGGGGGCTGGCTAGCACAGTAGTGGCGGGGGCTTACAACTGATTTCCCCTAAACCTTTCCTCAAGGCTCTCCATCTATCGTCGTGTCTCATCTCATGTGACATCTCATATCTCCTCTATGAGGAATGCATGAATCTCCTCTCGTAGTAGTGCTTCGCGCTCGGCTTTGACTCTCTTCCTACTTCGATGCGCTTCGGAGTCCTCTGGGAATCCATATTTCCATGGAACATAAAGACCAAGGCCTCTCGTGCGACCGGGTGTTCCTTGTTTCCCAGGGCCGCAGATAGTATATCTCTCTCCCTGACTGCCTGGAATGAGCCTTGGGAAGATTCTGCGCTCAGTGCTTCCTGCAAGAGCCCGACATGTTATTTCACTTCCTATGAAGTTATGAAGTAATTACAAAATAGGTAGTTCAATATTTTACTAGGCACCGCGACACTTCCTCATCTGCGAGGTTTGGAAAGGCGATGGCCCTCGAAGACAAGGTAGAGGACCTCGCTCTTAACCAGTTTCGGGCGCGCTCATCAGGGATCCCGACAAATGGTGGGGAGGCCTCCCACATGTTTGCTTGCTCGTCCGCATTCCTCCATTGTGGGATTTTACCCGCGTACCCAGTAGTGCCAAGTCTGTGGGGGTGCGTGTGTAACACCCTGGTTTTTGAAGCCTTTTTTAAAATTTTAAAATAAAGCGAACTATTTGGTTTTATCGGAATCTAAAAGCTTAATTTGAGATTTTTGGAATGGTTTCCAATTAATTAACTCGAACTTCAACTAAACTCCCTATCGGTTTGTCGGGTTTGTTGGAGTATTGGAGCTCTGGTGTTCTTCCCCTTTTCTGTACTTGTTTTGTTTCCTCTTTCATCCAGACCTCCTCAGGTCTAGACCTCCTCTGTGTTTCCCCTTTGGTTTAGATCTTTCCAGGTCTAGACCTCCCTGGTGTTTGGACCTCTTCTTTATCCAGACCTCTCCTTAGTTTTGACGTCCCCTTTAGGTCACAACCACCCTTGAGCCGTTCTAAGCTTGGGTTTGTGTTTCAAATATCCTTTGATCTCATCGTGATCGTTGAGACATCCTTTGATCTCATCTTGACTGTCAGGACCTCCTGCGGTTCCATCCTGACTGTTAGGACCTCTTTGGATCTCCTTCCTTGGATCTCCTCCATTGGATCCTTTCCCCTTTTGGATCTCATCTGTTAAAAATCCTCCTTGTTTGCACCTCCTTTGAGTCCAGACCTCCTTTATCCTGTTGCGTGGTCTGATCCAGCGCGCGCGCCTTCCCCTCTCGAGGACCGTCCAATCTTGTTTGGATGGCCCGATCAAGAGGAGGCGTTCAGAGGGTCCAAACATTCCCTAGCATTGTGGTGCGTCTGATTGAGTTTGGACGGCCCGATGTAAATGAGCATTTGCGTAGTCCGAACATTCCTATCTCCTTGGGCCACTTGATCAAAATCGTACGGCTCTTTTTCGCTGCGCCTTTTTCCTTTGTCCTATGGAGCTCCTCCTCCTCGCGACCCTTTGGTCTTTTTGCAAAGACCACCCTCTTGGTGAAGACCACCCTTTGTGGTCACGACCTCTGACCTTTTTACAAAGACCACCATCTTGGTCAAGACCACCCTTTGTGGTCACGACCTTTGGCCTTTCTGCAAAGACCACCCTGGTGGGTCAGGACGTCCTTTGTCCTCTGCGGGATCTCCTCGGGACCTCTGCAGGACCTCCCAACGGAGCTTTGACTGGTCACATCTGTCAGTCCTACTCACCTTCTCCTGCCTCTGACAATATCACAGGCGCCACAGAAGTCTTTGTGCATTTAATACTGGTTGTGTCGCATTAAATGCTATCATTTCTGCAGCACCCGTTCCTCCTCTTGTCTACTCCTTTACCTACTCCCATCTCCTCCTTCACCTACCCTTGAACACGTATGCCTTTGAAACTCCCAGCAGCCCTGGCTATATAAGCTTGGGCAGCTCTCTATCTTCACCTTCTTTCTCATTTCAGCTCTCTCGCTCTTCCAGCCAGCTCTTTGGATCTCTTCCGACTAGCGCCTTGGACCTCCCCCAAACCGTTGGAGTTTTTCTGTTGGTTCTAGTTGGTGTTTCCTTTGGAGTTCTTTTAGTTTTTACTTAAGCTTTGTTTGAGTTAGTTTTGTTCTCTCGTGTAGATTGCGACGACGCCGAGGAGCCTGAGTTCTTTGAAGAAGAAGACACCCAAGCTTTCGAGCAAGGCAAGTCATACCCTTGATCATGTTGACACCCAGTATTTCAACTTATATACTTTCTATTTCAAGCTAGTACTGCATGCATATTTTTACTTAGTATTTCAACACCAGTCTTTAACTTCATACTTAGACCTAAATCCTTCATATGGCCAATGTTGACATTGAAACCGAACTTGTTGTTATCATAGTTAAAACCTGGTTAATGCAATAGTAGGGACCAGGACCTTTTGAAAAGTAATGCTTAGTCATGCGTAGACCAAGAATCTTGATTTGGGGATGTTGGCCAAAAGCTTAAACTGTTTCAAACTCTTGCCATGGTATGGTTAGTACCATGGAGCTTTTTCTGAAATGTTTTAACCGTGGTAGTTAAAGTGGAAACTGGTTTAGACTTGGGCGAAACGGTTGTCTGGTAGGTGCATGTTTATGCACGGGCTCAACTAGGTAGGTTGAGGCCTTGGGTTCTATTGGTTGTCGTCTAGTTTAGTTAAGGACTGGTCTGCGAGCCACATCTTGCTAGCCACTTCGTGCAATCATATGCCTTGTATGGGCAGGATCTGACCGAATAATTTTCAATGTCTCACCATGGTTGTCCCGGCTAGTTGAGTGGGTGGTCCTTCATGACCTTCTTCTTTACATTCTCACCTGGCGCAAGAGGGGGCCTGAACCCTGCGGGTGGTTAGCCCAATGAGGGTGAAACCTTAGCGAGGGGACTATGGTGAGGAGCATTGTAAAGGCCTTGTGATAACCTTTTAGTCACATACCTTTGGAAGTGTGTGAGCGGACAGTATAAAATGATTATCTCTTGTGGGTAAAGCTGTACACCTCTACATAGTGTAAAACTATTCGAATAGCCGTGTCCACGGTCATAGACATGCTAGCAAAGCCACTCAAAGGTAAATCTTTGGTTTGTTTTCAAAATGGCTTGTTAATTGGTTCTGGATCTCTATCCAAATGGGTTTTGAGCGGGGAGCCATGGCGGTTAGCCTGGTGATAGGAGGTTATCTTTCACCCTTTTATCCTTGTTATCAATCAATCAAAACTGCGTTAGAAAATGAATTTTATGTATGGTTTTGACTGCTTTGGAACTTATTACTGATACTTGGAAAGAAAGATGGCTTTATGCAAATCAACCTTATAAGCTCTCCATTGTGATATCCATTTATGCATGTCATTTTGTTCAAAGCAGGTGAAGAGATCTATGCTGAGGACCAAGAGGTCCTGGACGAGTAGGCTACTGTAACATCCCAATTCTAGACTTGTGTTTCAAATGTAAGAAAATGAGGAGAAATTAAAAACTTTTCCTTACACCTTGTATTTCCTGTATGCTTTGAACAATTGTTGTAAGAAGTTATGGAAATAAAAAGTCACAAGTCTTTTTGATCCCTAGCCTTGTCTTCCATAAGCATTCATCTCAAATCTTGTGATCATCTTTTGGAAATAATTTTTCTAAGTTCCTGTGATGGTATGTGGCCTCTCTGAAAAATTTCACAATCTTTAGAAATTGTTTGAATATTTTTAGAGGGCAGTCAAACCTGTTTGACTCTCAGTCGAACCTTGAATCAGGGCCTTGTTGAAATTTTGGAGAATAATGCGCAGCATAAAAACCTCTGGAAATTTTACACAAGGTCAATACCTTAGTTGGCAAGCTCCTGTAAAAATTTCAGAATTTTTGGAGTTAGTTTGTTACCTCAATCAATTTCCCTAATCCAGCTCTTTTCAAAATCCAAATTTCAGACTCAGGTCTGAGTATGACCCGGGTTCGGGTCATACCCAGCCCACTGTCTTGGTCCAGCCAAGCCCTCTTAAGCCGCTTTGGGTGCGTGTTTTCTGAGACGTTGGATTCATATCTGACGCTCACGACCTCCCCTACCCTTTTTAAACACTAGGAGCTCTAGGGAAGGCTCGACCGTCCGATTGTAATCTAACGCTCACAATGACCCTAGCCTTTCGCTGGTCTTCTTCTTCCTCGCGCCGTGCGCATCAACGATCTTGCGCGTGTGGCTCACAAATCTTGCCGCCTCGTCAACGCCACAGCCGGGGCGGTGTGGCACGCCGAGCTTTGGCAAAGCCGTGCTCCACGCTGCCCTATTTCTTTAGCCCTAGATTTAGCGCGGCCGAGCTCGCCATAGCTCACCGCGGGGGCCCCCCTTTCTTTGTTTTGTGCTCGTTAGTTTCAAAAGCCCCCAAGCCCCTCCTCTTCTCCCTTCCTCGCCTCCAGTCCCCCCCTCACCTTCTGTTGGTGGAGCTCAAAACTCCGGAGACACCAAGTCCGCCATTTTCAGAAACTGGGAGCTCTGCATCGTCGTCGGAGCTCCAGTGGTTCTTTAGTCCATTTCTCACTTCATTTGTGGACCTCTTATTGTCGCAAGTCCTCTCCCTAACTCAATTTGGGTTGCATTCTCAGGAACAGCCTAATTTGAAGTTTTTGGATCTTCGCGGCCGAAAGTGCTCCCCTTCGTTCCCATCTCCGGTAAGACCTTCTCTGTTCAAATCTTTGGCCCTGGACCACCTCCAGGCCATCGCAACGTTACCCTGACCATTCTTTTTACCTCGCGTTGCTCAGAGCACCTTTTCGGCGTCATCTTCTCCAGCTCCGGCGTCGGTCTCTGCCGCTGGGCCTTCTCCGACCTCCTCTAGACCTATCCTGTGCCCTGGTGAGTTCACTTTAGTCCCTTAGTGCTCTAGGGCTAGTTAGTTTAGCTGTAGCGGACCCTTTTTCGTATGCTTGCTGAGACTTCTTTTCAAACAAGATGATTGCTGACATACTTTCAAAAAAAAACGAGATGATTGTTGAGACTTGCAAGGACCCATATTCATCTCTCAATTATACTACTTAACTTGTTGGCAGTCCTACCAATTTGATCTTCAGTTGTCTTGGTAAAAATGTGTGTTGCACTAGGATTCAAGCCTCATCACCATGTGTCATGCTGTGCATGCGGTGAAATTACCAAAGTTCTGCCGTCCAAGTGCGTAACCCTTTATTTCCGCATATTCTTTCATGTACCTCCACTAGCTAGCCAATTCAGCAACGTCCAAAAAAACATACTCCCCCTCACATTACATCTTAAGATCCTTCTGTTCAATCCATCGAAGGGGCTTATTGACATCACTATGCATTCTGATTGAAACATCCCAAAATTTCAAATTTCAAAAGTTTTTGAATCTTTTGCTGGATTTTCGGATTTCTTTCCCTTTTTAGCAATTCTTCCCCCATTTCCACTTTCCCCTTTGGGAAACCCGCCTTCCCAGCCCCGTCGCGCCTCCCTCCCCGTGTGCCTCTCCCTTCTTCCCCGTGCGTCACCCCCGCCAACGCCGCCTCCATCATCTGCCATCCCCCGCACCACCTCCCTCGGCGCCATCAATGCACCACGCCACCTCCCCTCCGCCTTCAATGCGTCGCACGCCCGAGCCACTAGCGTCGCGCTGCGCCCGCTCCCGCTCCCGCTCCCGCCACCTCTCCTCCACTAGCACCTTCGCCACCACCTAACCCCACCACCTCCCGCCCCGCTCCAGTGAGGAAGCATCACCACCTCCCGCGCCACCTAGCCTCGCCATCAAAGCCGCCCACACTCCCACCGCCACCTCGCTCGCTCCCGGCGCCGCCCATTCACTCCCGCCCAACCACGTCGCCGCCTCCCTGTGCCGCTGCACTACTCCCACCGCCTTCCTCAGCTTATAAAAGGCCACCCCCCAGCTTGCATTCTTCCTCATCCCCACCTCCAACACCTCCCACTGCCTCCCTCTTCTTCAACACCGGCGAATTTGAAGCTTCTGCTGCCGCCTCCCTTTTCTTCCCCGACATGCATCCGGTAAATTCGCCGCCTCCCTTCCTCCCCTTCCCTCCCCATCCTGGCTCAAGCACAACCTCGCCACCGCCCACCTTTTTCCCCATTCTTCCCCGACCCGATTCCCGTTGAAGCTCGCCGGCGCCGAACACCACCGCCGCCTCCTTCACGGCCACCGTCGCCAGGCTGCCACACTCCACCCCAAGGCCCACTGAGGCCACCCTCGTGATTCCCGTCGCCCACCTATCCATCTGCAAAGCAGACAGGACCACCAGCATCACAACCCACGGCAGACCATACCATGGTTATAACAGAACAGGCTACGCGTCTCGAACAAAAGCAAGAAAAGAACGGATCGGGGTGGGTCACCAGATCGTGCGGCTGGAAGATCCACCGCTCCCGATGCGTGGAGGTCCGGCGGATGGGAGCGCAATACCGCCAGGTGCCCACCGTCTGATTGAAGTGGATGGGATGGTACAATACTATGGGAGCGCCCTTTGGACGCGAGGAGGAGCGGCGGATGGGAGCGCGGCGGCGGCGGCGAGCGCCGGGGTGCCGGCGACACAAGGTGAGGGGAGGTTCTTGGCTTGGGGAACACAAGTACATATCACGACGAGCCTTAATGCTCTCGAGTCGCGTCTGTCCCGGAAATGGCAAGGGGTGAGAAGAGTTCAGCCCGATGCACGAAGAGATCAGGGCTGAAAGGTTCTGTTTGACGCACGAAATGGGCTGGCCGCAGTTGCTGCGGAGGACGGAGGTGGTGGTGAAGGGAAGGGAGGCGTGCGCTCCTTTAGCTGGTTGAGATCGCGGAGTGCTTCAATGGAGATCCGACGCTTGCTAAATGCATCATATCCGAGGAGCAAAATCTCAGCTTGAACAAGTTACAGCTGCTTTCCGGATTGGAATTGATGCAAAAATTTACATCAATGGAATTTCTACGTGATTAGACCTCTGCTGGAGCAGTACTTGATCATTAGACAATATCACAATACTATCACATACCGGCTTGCCTTGTCTGGGTTCGTTGTGGACCGTGGGCCAGGAGGCAAAGACGCTTTGGCCGAGTCGTGCTACAAAGGGAGCGAGAGACAGCAATACCAAGCATTGAAGAACAGAACCCAGGTCTTCCCCATTCTCCCTGCTGCTTCCGCTCCTTCTCCCTGCTGATTCCAGTCCCACTTCTTCTAATACTCCCAGTCTAATTGCTTCTCCTCAATCACTACTTCTATTCTCCCCTAATTAGTGTCCCCAATCACTTGTATCTTGAGTGGATTTGAGATTTATGAATCCTTGTTTGGCAAATATTCGGTGTTGACTTGAGTTCATCAATAAGGTTCTTAACAAACGGTATCAGAGCCATCGATTCGTGGAGTGTAGCGCTGAGATGGTGTGGAAAGGGATTGATGGCGATAGCTTGGACCGGCGGCTTGATTTGAGCAGTGGCGGTGTTGCTGGAGTCGTCATCCGCCAACTGTTCGGCGAAATGCTGAACCACCAAGAGGCAACCACGGGCAGCGTGCTACGCATCACCGTGAGCCATGTGCTCTACCCGGTGACAAAGGAGGTGCTACACCAGACCCTCGAGGTGTATGGTGTGGAGAAGCTGTCGGTGTTTGAGAGAGCCAACCGAGTGGAGGCCATGGTACAACTCCTATCGTGGCAAGAAGCGAAGCGAGCTCGAGATGCCTTTCATGGTCGGTGCATCTACAAGGGTTGTTGCTTCCTTGATATCTTGCTGGAGCCGCCAACACCAGACTCTACGTCCACTACAACGACTCGACGCGACGCGGAGGCCTCCGCGATTGCCCCTGAGGCCGTCGTCGCGAATGCACGTTCCTCACCATCGGACACGCATCCCGCTGGCGCCGACGAGCCCGTGTCTGAACCAGCCTCATCGCCTTCACCGGGCTGGGACTGGGAAGCCATGTCCGACGAGCAGAAAGACAGATGCTTGAGGATGGTAACCGAGTTGAATGAGACACTGCGCACAAGGCTCGGGCAGTCTACGCATTCCCCGACCCTGTGCGATGCCTAGGCGACGTCCACTGTTGCCAACTGGGACCACGTTGTGGCCACTGCAGTTCCGAGTGCAGACGCCGCTCTCAGCACAGGAACACCAAACGGTGGAACGACGGCATGCTCTGATCTAGACACCGATCCGCGTTCTTACATCTTTGGAGAGGATGTGGGTTTTGGTGGTGTGTTTCGATGCACAACAGGGCTTGCTGATCGTTATGGAAGAAATAGAGTATTCAATACACCACTATGTGAACAAGCTTTTGATCAGATTGTCCACGGAAGCAGCTGCTATCAAATACCTCCGCTGGTTACAAAGAACACAACTGTTGTTGTCAGCCCTCTTCTTTCACTGATGCAAGATCAGGTCAAGAGTTTAAACCAACATGGTGTGAAATCTGAGTATCTTGGCAGCACTCAAATGAATACATCTGTTAGCAGTGACGCTGAAAAAGGCCGTTTTGATGTTCTGTATATGACACCAGAGAGAGCTGTCTCACTTCTCTCAAGGTTTTGTAGTAACTTGCAGGCTGCCGGAATCTGCACGTTGGCCGTTGATGAAGTGCATTGCATATCAGAATGGGGTCATGATTTCAGGCCGAAATACAAACCGTTGCATTCATTGCGGGACCTCCTTGTTGGTGTTCCCTTTGTTGCCTTGACTGCAACAACCACAGAAAGGGTACGTGGAGATATTGCCACTTCCTTGATCCTGCGCAAACCTCACATTGTGGTCGCATCATTTGATTGTCCTAACCTTTTCTATAGTGTGAAATCATACAACCGATCTAGGCCCTTTGTCAGAGAACTTGTGAAAGATGTCTCCAAGAACTGTACTATGGGTGGCTCAACAATAGTATACGGTACCACCATCCGAGACACTAAACAGGTACATGAGGCATTCGTTACCGCTGGAATCAAATCTGGCATTTACCACGGTAAAATGGGCAGAGCTGAGTTACGACCAACGCCAAGGCAGTGGTTCGACTGCTATCAAGGTGGAGTGCTGTGGATGCCCCCATGGCCACCACCTCAATGGTGTGGAACTTTGCTCGAGTGGTTCCGCAAACAGGTAGGAATCAAGTCATGGATGACGCCTTTCACTAATGCTGAAATGGGTGTGCTTAATTCACTTGTGCATGG
Organism: Ampelocalamus luodianensis; assembly: GCA_036346255.1. Classification (NCBI taxonomy): domain Eukaryota; kingdom Viridiplantae; phylum Streptophyta; class Magnoliopsida; order Poales; family Poaceae; genus Ampelocalamus; species Ampelocalamus luodianensis. The sequence goes on along the minus strand of CM070640.1, from coordinate 31,127 downwards.
AGTGATATGGGTAGAACAACTACTATTGCTATATTGGGAAAAGTTCAGGCAAAGCGAAGGGCCCAAAATCATCATGGATATATTAAACGGAGGCTCAGAAAGTTTAGATATACTGGATGGTGGCTTTAGGGTTGTCGCAGCGGCATCTGCTGGCGATGAAATTGTGAAAGAATCATTTATGGACCTGAAGGTTGATGAACACATTTGCAGGTTGCGAGGGAGAAAAAAAAGGTATTGTGCAAAGCTTGTATGATGCCATACGTGTGGTATCGACGCCTGATGACAATAGAGTGGTGGCTTCTCAAGCATATGGATATTCTCGGAGGTTTGCAGAAATTGGGATTGCAGAAGTTCTTGTCAACGCACTTCGTGAGCAAGTTGCTCCTTCCAGCTTACCATCAGTTTGTGCTTCTTTGAAGGTGATTTCTGTCAATGATGAAATATGCCGGTCCATATCTAAAAATGGTGGGATTGATGTGCTTCTTCAGTGCATTGATGAGGCTAGTGAACAGAAGAACAAAGTTATAGCAAGATCTTGCTGCTCTTTGTTGTCTAAGCTCGCTGGAAGTGACGCAAACAGGGCTGCTATCTTTCAGCCAGGTGGTGTTGATAGGCTCTTGAAGTTGATGGCCAGATTTTCTGAAGATCCATCAGTAATACAAGAGATTGCAGCGGCCAATTTGCTGTTCTTGGAGTCGCCAGCTGGCTTGGGGTTCTCGTACTCGAACACGACGTTAGATGCCTATGCTTTTTTGGTGAACTGGTTGGAGAGATTCCCACAGTACAAGTACAGAGAGTTTTACATTGCTGGAGAGAGTTATGCAGGGCATTATGTTCCCCAATTAGCCCCGCTCATATACGAAAAGAACAAGGGCATTCAGAATCCCACAATTAATCTCAAATGATTCTTGGCGGGGAATGCGATTACTGATGACTACCACGACTATCTTGGTACATTTGAGTACTGGTGGACTCATGGTCTGATCTTTGACAGCACTTATCACAACTTGAAGGCGACATGTATGCTTGATTCCTCAGCTCACCCTTCTCCTGAATGTGTCAAGAATTTGAACCTAACTAGCTCCGAAGAAGGCAATATTGATTTGTATAGCCTGTATACAAAGCCCTGCAATAACACAGGCTCTCTCAAAATTGGCTTCGGAGGGCGTTATCCTTGGTTGTCCAAAGCCTATGATCCTTGCACTGAAAGATACACAAATATTTACTACAATCGGCCAGAAGTGCAGATGGCGTTACATGCTAACACTACTGGAATTCAATACCCTTGGAAAACTTTCAGCGACATTGTCGGATCCTACTGGGCAGACTCCCCAAAATCTATGCTTCATATCTACCAAGAGTTAATTACAGCAATTGAAGAGGTAATGTCTATGGTGACAGTCCTTACACTGAGGTTACCGTGTGCAATGGGAGCAGGCTATGGTAATCTAGCGATACAGGCAATGCTCATGCACAGAAGCATGGTGGTGCTGGTGTATCAGCTTGGGGGCAAGCCGAAATTCAAGAAAGGAGGAATGTCACATACCGGCTTGCCTTGTCTGGGCTCGTTGTGGGCCGTGGGCTAGGAGGCAAAGACCCTTTGGCCAAGTCGTGCTACAAAGGGAGCGAGAGACAGCAATACCAAGCATTGAAGAACAGAACCCAGGTCTTCCCCATTCTCCCTGCTGCTTCCGCTCCTTCTCCCTGCTGATTCCAGTCTAATTGCTTCTAATACTCCCAGTCTAATTGCTTCTCCTCAATCACTACTTCTATTCTCCCCTAATTAGTATCCCCAATCACTTGTATCTTGAGTGGATTTGAGATTTATGAATCCTTGTTTGGCAAATATTCGGTGTTGACTTGAGTTCATCAATAAGGTTCTTAACAAATATGCAAGATTTGAGCGGCCTAATCATTTTGGCATAAAAGATTTGGGTTCAAACCTAAAATGTTGATGACAGCTATGAAATTAAAAACAAGCTGATCGACTATTGCAAGTGAAAATATATCACACATCAGCACTGGTACAAGCTAGTCTTCCAAGTAAAAGAAGACTTGCCAGACAGATCAAAGATAAACGGGGCCGCACATTAGACAAGGACGCCATGATTTCAGAAATTTCAAATACGACGAATCTCATTATATGGTACGAGAACAATTCTACAACTGATAAGGTTACGGTAAAAGGCACAACATCAGGATCCTGACATTTCTTCGGGCTCACTCAGTCAAAAATGTTACAAGGGAATGTAATAAACCACCAGTTTTGACAACCAATTACATGTTGACAGGTCTACTTTCGGCGATTGTACCTGCCAAAAAACCCATACTCAAGATTAGAATTTAGAAATGCTGGGGTTCCTAGTGTTTTGCATCACTGGCAAATTGATCTAATCTGCTTTACACGGTAGGAAGCGCTAAAGCAGGTCATTTTTCATCTTTTCTTTTCCACTTCAATGGAGATGAAAACTGAACCAAGTAAAAAACATTGTTGCATACCTTGATTTGCTCTTAAAAGAATTTTTCGATTTCTTCCGTGCAAAAGAGCTGGTATTTTTCAAGGAGCGGCCCTGTTTCCATTCACTCATATCATTCTGGAACAATTCGTGCATCTCCTCTTGCCTAGTCTGGGCCTTTTCAGAATGTGGTCTTGCCTTCTTCTCGTTCTTTCCTTTGCCAGCAGCACCCGTTTTACCGGTGGCCTTCATTGATTTTGCCCTACGATAAGCCACATCAACTAGAGATTGACCTTTCTTCGCTTTCTTCCCTCTGCTTGCCTGCAGAAAACTCTTCGAAGCTTAGGACTGCACGTAGCTCTGATTACAAAATTATAGACAGGAAGTCAACCCTAAGTACCAGTGTAGATTTCTTTTAATGGGTACTAGGAAAAATGTACATATAATTAGGTCCCCATGGAAATCTAATTTCAATACGTAAGGTATTCAAGAGGTACTATATTGCCACTTTCCAATTGTAACAAGGGATGTGTCACAAAATTATTCATGCCAACCAACAGCAAAGACACCAACCTAAAACCGAACTTACCAGAATGAAAATTACTAATAAGTATGTCATTATTTTCCGCCAAAAGACGAACTGATTTTTAATGTTTACTATCAGTCAATGCCAACAAAACATCCTAGCTCCTAGCGCTCTCCCCTCATAGCGCCGCTTGCCACTCTGGCAGCGGCGGCCACGCACACCCTTCCTTCCGCCCACTCCTCCGGCGGCGGCCTCAGAGCTTCGCTCGGTGCACTTCCCCATGGCCACTTCCTCCTCTGACCTCGACTTCCGCGCAGCAGTTCTAGGGAAACAGTTTTCCTGAAGTTTCTCGGTTAAGGTTTTTGATGAGGCAATTCGTGCAACACAACGAAACGCATGACATGTACTCTTTCTCTAAATTTTTCCCACTGGGTTTTTATGGAGTTTTGACGAGACATGAACATGTCAGATGAGTATTCAAGGGGGAGTGTTAAGAAACCGGGCCCAGGACCGGGAGTCTTGGCCCAATTGGACACCTCATGTTTCCAGTAGTCTATATAAAGGAGAGGGGACCCCTCATTGTAATCGATCATTATTGAAGAGCAATAAAGAAAGCCCAAGTCCTCATATCTCTGTGTTCAATCTCTTATTCTGTTCTTGTGTTCTTGATTTGTTCTAAGCGATTCTACGCTTGTTTGCGAGGTAATCGTTCGGACTGGACTCCCCAGCGACGGTTACTCAACAATTGGTGCCAAAAGCTACTGCGAGCGCTTCGCTCTCGCGCCGGGGATTAAGGACTTGTCGGGAGGGGTCCATGAGACTCGGTCCCAGCTGGTTGCTTTGCAGACAGCACTGCAAAGTACCCACTCGCAAACACAAATCGTGAATTTGGTGGAATGGCTAGGAGATGCTCGTGCTGCACGTTCTTTTGCATCTGGCAAAGTCACTTCTACAGACTTGTCGTTTTGCATGTGGGAGCAACCTTTGCCGGATTTGATTCACCCGCAAGATAAACAATTGGGCCTGCAAGTGCAATAGGCCAGCCCAGAGGTTGGTACTCCCACGTCCAGCCTAGCAGAGTCCCCTTTGATAACGTACTCGCACAGAGTCAAGAAGCGATTGTCCACTCCTCTCCTCCCATTGCCGGAATTGCAACAGTCCCATCGACAGGGCTTCCCGAAAACTTCACTCCTAGGCGCTGCACACGCTTGGCCACGTATAGTCGTCAAGGCAACCGGGCGGAAAACAGTTCAGCTTTCTCTGGCAACCAAATTAGGCTTACTCCCCAATAGCGGAAGGTCGATGTATGCTACCATTTCCAACTTGTACAAGTTGTTAGACTCACAACTTTAGCAACATCATCTCTCGGCTTTGGCAGCGATTTTCCAATTGTCCATCCCAGAGGCTCTGACACCGTAGGGGACCTTCGGCCGATGCAGTTTGTCATCGCATCAGTCCCTGCTTGTTAGCGCACGCCAATCCGGGTCACTGGTCGTCTTAACCCAGCTGCATGGAGCTCAACTGTAATCTTGTCAATTGGAATGTTTGGGTTTAAACAATCCCACCAAAAGAGCTGTGGTCAAAGAAACCAAAACCTTGTTGCTAGCATCGGTCGCTTGTATTCAAGAGACGAAACTGGATGTTATCAATTCGGCTTTGTTAAATGAAATTTTAGGGCCATCTTTCGATGGTTTCTCCTTGTTGGGTTCCCAAACTAGAGGGGGCATACTTCTAGCTTGGAATTCTACTAATGTGTCTTGCACCTCGGCCAGTATCAGGGAGCACTCCATCACTGCCAAGGTCACGTTCCGAGGGGACGGAGGGAGGGGGGTTGTCCTCATGGCTCAGTGGTGTATGGACCACAAGAGCAGGTTGCCAAGGAGGAATTCCTGCCAGAATTGCGCCAGATTAGAAGCGTTACCAAAGGCCCTTGGATGGTGTTGGGCGACTTCAACCTAATTCTTCAAGCCCGGGAAAAAAAACACCGGTTGCATTAATAGGCACCAAGTCAACAGTTTCAGGCGCCTGGTGGATGATCTTGAGCTCAGAGAGATCCATCTAAACAACCGAGCGTTCGCCTGGTCTAGTGCGAGAGAGCTCCCGACAATGGAGAAAATCGATAGGGTTTTCGTCTCCACCGATTGGGAAATTATGTTTCCTAATTGTTTCCTCCACGCCCTCCTGTCCACAACCTCCGATCACTGCCCACTTCTCTTGTCCATGGCATTTTTCTTTCAAGTCAAGAAATCATCTAGATTTGAATCTTTCTGGGGAAAGTTGAAGGGGTTCCAGGATGCAGTTCAATCCACTTGGCATTGCCCACATAATATTCTTGATCCACAGCGAAGGATTGACTTCTTGTTGAAAAACACTGCTTGTGCCTTGTAGAGCTGGAGCCAGCATCGCATAGGAAATGCGCGCCAGCAAATCGATTGGGTTAAGGAACCCCTGTGGCGGTTCGATGTGGCTAAGAAGAGAGGTTTGGCGTCAGGAAAGCGTTGGCTACAGGTGGCTCTTAAGAAAAAGATGTTTGGTTTGTGTTCTTTGCATCTTACGGTTGCACGCCAATGGTCTAGGGTTCACTGGTTGAGCGAAGGAGATGCAAACACACATTTCTTCCACCTATTTGCAAGCAACCGTCGGCATCGGAACTTTATAACCCAAATGCAAGTTGATGGAGTTTGCTTGCAGTCGTAGGTTGGAATGGAGAAAGCTTTGCATGAGTTTTTTGTACAGCTCATTGGCAAGCCAGCGACAAGGTCGCACACCCGTTAGATGGCGTCTTTGGAGGGGCACTTCGCGAAGGATGAAGTTTGAGAGGCCGTCAGGAGCTAGCTGTCAGAAAGGCGCCTGGACCGACGGGTTCACTGCCTTGTTTTACCAAACTTGTTGGGGCATCATTAAGGGAGATGTCATGGCTGCCTTCTTTTGCTTGGGTTGTTCTAGGAGCAACAATTTCAATCTTCTCAATCAGGCATTGATCACCCTTTTTCCAAAGAAGCTAGAGGCGCAATAACCTAAAGACTACCATCCTATCCGTTTGTTGCATAGCTTCGCCAAGCTCTTTTCCAAGGTATTATCCAATATCCAGGAGGCTGAGTTCTCACTGCACCTTGCCACCGTAGTCACGCCAAATCAATCCGTGTTCATCAAGCTCCAATCCATTCACGATAACTTCAACCTCGTTAGGCTTTCCGCAAGGTCCCTCCATCAAAAAAGAAAGCAAGCTTGCTGCTCAGTTAGACATCGCGTGTGCTTTTGACTCTGTGCCCTAGCCGTTCCTCTTGGAGGTTCTGCGTCGCAAAGGCTTCGGGCCTAATTGGTGTAGGTAGTTGGCTATCTTACTCTCCACGTCGTCTACTCGAGCGCTTCTCAATGGGCAGCCAGGTCCAGTCATTTGGCATGGCCGGGGGCTCTGCGAAGGTGATCTGTTGTCTCCAGTGCTCTTCATTCTGACCATGGATATTCTCAACAATCTCCTCCAGCAAGCCGAAAGTTGCTCCCTCCTTGCTCCGGTCAAGGGTCCGAGAGGAATACCTTACCGGCCTTCCTTGTACGCGGATGACGCGGCTCTATTCGTAACCACAGTTATCACCGACTTACATGCAATCAAAGCTATTTTACAGGTTTTCGGTGAGGCTTCAGATTTTCATTCAAATCTGGGCAAGAGCTCCGTATCATCAGGCCTCTACACTGTGCGCTGCGCGTACAGGGCGTTCTTCATTGGGTCTGCTCACTTCGCCAGCATGGAGGCACTTTAGAAGGCCTGGGCACCCTTGAGGTGCAAGATCTTTGTGTGGCTTGCCTTGCGTCGCTGTTGCTACACGGCGCACCGATTGCAGCGGCACGGCCTACAAAATCAAGGCATTTGTCTTCTGCTTTCATTCGTCGGAAACCATCGATCATATTCCAATTAGCTGTGCGGTTACGGCCCAGATTTGGAGCCTATTCTTTTCTCGACTGAGACTTAATCGTTCCATTCCGGTCGGCGAGGTTAGCATCCAAGACTTTTTGGTTAATGGCGTGAGGCCAACTCGGAAGGAAAGACAGGAAGTTGTTGGATTCTTGCATCATCTTGGTTGCTTGGATGATTTGGAAGGAGCGCAGCAGCAGAGTGTGCTCGTAGTAGCACACACTGATTCTCGCTCTTCTACAACGCATCTTAGATGAGTTTGGTAACTGGCGCATGGCGGGAGATCATTTTCTGGAGGACCAATCAAGTCGGGAGTAGTCTCTTTAGACTTCTAGTTCGGTCACCCTTTCCCTGGCTCCTGTTTTTGTTCTTGTTGTTCTTTTAGTTCCTCTCCTGGTCATCTCTTGTTTTCGTTTTTCTTGTTTCGGTCTTAGTGTTGATCTTGTACTGGTGTTGGCTTCTACTTAATGGAATGATGTGCAAGGCTTTTGCGCTTCCTCGTAAAAAAAGTCAACGCCAACATAGTCTGCAAATAATTCTCAGCAACTGCAAGAGAAGAACAAAATTACTGAAAGAACTGAACCTGAGCTTCCTCCTCGTCCTCTAACATCTCCCGTTGTGCCTCTAATCTTCGACGTTTCTTCCTTGGCAGATTTTTCTGTAGAATAAAAGATAAAAGCAAAAAAGTCAAGCAAACTAAATCTCATGCACATTACCAACTCACTCAAATATCACTTCCATAAGCACACCTCATTCTCTCTTCTCCTTTTCTCCTTCAGACGAAGATCTTCAGCTTGCTGAGCACTAACAACTCCAGAGCTACTCTTACCTTGATCCAAGGATTCCTTGATGAAGAACAAAGCCAGATATTACTGATGTGTACAAGATTGACAAGATATATGTTTGAATCAAGTATGAAGAAAGAATTTCATCCCAGTGCAAAAGTAAAAAACGATTTACTTCTAGTTTAAAATAAAGACAACTGAACATGAGGAACATTTTAAGGCAAACATTTAAAGTACAAATTTATTATGTCTGATTTCTTAGTGCACCATGACAGCATGGGACCATAAAAGTTGCAATGAAAGCAAATAGCAGGCTGAGGCATGTTATATGTGTTTGTCCAAAATGGTATGGGATACTGTGAAAATTCAATTATATTTGACATTCTGTCTGTCTTGCTTTTGATGCTAATCAACAGTTGGTGTTGGACACAGTCACAAGGATTGTAACTACATTCTTTAGTTACCATCTCTCTGTAAAAAGCATGACAGCTATGGTTATACCACATAAGAATAACTACATGCATCATGGACATCAAACTTTTATACATGCAATATATACCCAAGAACAACTGTTAATACTGTAACTAAGAGGCCATCATTTTAATCTTAGAAGACACAAAAAAGGACAAATAAAACTATAAAAGCACTCGCATCACATTCAACAAACAAAACAAAAGCAGGTGTGAAGAAAAAGTGATAAAAAGTAGCACTGGACCAGTGAAGAAATGTTTCATAATACATAAAGTAAGATATTTTGTAGGTGCAACTGGCATCAGATAAATATATATATTCTAATACAATTTAAGACAAACTTACTTTAGCAGCCTTTGCCAAAAGCTTCTTTTCTGTTTCAGTAGCAAACCAGGTTCTCTTTGGGCGTGAGTATATCTCATCCTTATGAGCTATCATATTTTCTGCCTGATAGTTGCAAAGATGTGATAGAAAAAAAGGGTTTAAATCTACACAACAATCCACAGCGCTTAAATTGATTTCTGGTCAACTAATTCTCATTCCACAAGCAAAAAGAAGTTTTTAGGGAAATTTTGAAACTTCCAAAAGATATAACCTTTGTAGCTTCCATTTCAGCTTTCCTAAATGCTCTTTCCTCCCTAAAAAGATATGGGTATAAATTATTAGCAGTAGTTTGAACAAAAGTCTACCCTAAACACCATGAAACTAACCTTTCTTCTTGAATTACGGTAGAAATTTGGTCTTCCAGTTGCTCAATCAATTTTGCACACTCAGCCACAGGTTTCTCTGCAACAATGCGGCTTTTCAGCTGTGAACCAGCTTTCTTTGCCTGAAAGGTAATTCAGAGAATACCAATGAACAATAACCAAAACAGTGGCCAATTAAAAAGAACACCAATTGCAGTTCTTCTTGAATTATGGTAGAATCAACGGAATTAGAAATGGACTACAGACTGCAGTTCTCAAGTCAAGGCTAGAGCAAGCAATTCTAGAAATCATATGGTTGCTAAAACCATATGGTTAACAGAATTACAACTCTTTCGTGAACACAGCTAGCTATCAGCTATGCCAAAGAATAACATGTGTCCCGAGTATATCAGTGTAATACCCCGGCCAACTCGTAGTGCGGCCCATGTGGCCTATGTGGAGTTGTGATAGTGGAATTAGTCTCACATTACTTGTCTAAAGTAAGTTGTAGCAATATATAATATATGTTGGGTCAAACATAGTACCTCCTGGTTAAACCTTACACGAAGCGAGGACGAAAGTATAAATAGGGTGCTATGTGAACATGGGTCCACCCCACGGTGGGCTAGGCATTGAGCGGATTTTAGGCCAGGGTGTTACAGATGGTATCAGAGCATCAACTTTAGATGCATGGGAGCGTGCGGGACAGGGGTGCGGGCATATGGCGCATTGCACGTGTGGGCCCGGAGTGAACACGGCATGGCATGTGTCGGCACTGGATGCATAGATGTGTACTGAGGGATGGTTCTGGGTATTTGCCGCATATGCGGTGTGCTACCGAGGGCGTCAGCCCTTAGGGGGATGAATGTAATACCCTGCTCTGCTCGTAGTACAGTCCATGTGGAGTTGTGTGGTGGAATTAGTCTCATGTTGCTTGTCTAAAGTGAGTAATAGTATATAATGCATGTTGGGTCCAAACGTAACACCTCTGGGTTAACTTTTTTACATGAAGCGAGAACAAAAGTGTAAATGGGGTGCTATATGACTATGTGAGCACGGGTCCACCCCACGTGGGCTAGGTATTGAGCGGATTTTGGGCCAGGGTGTTACAATCAACATAGCTACTTAAACCAGGTTACAGATGACAAAATACTTACAATAGCTTTCAAGAGGGATCTATCATCATCGGTAACAAATGTCACGGCATATCCTTCTCTGCCTGCCCGAGCAGTGCGGCCAACACGATGAAGATAACTACAACAGCATAAACAAGACACATATATGAAAAAGAAAATAACTAAATGACAAAATTCTTCCATAAGATCGGAAGACATAAAATTCAATGGCAAAAAAATTGGTGGTCCCAATTTTTTTATAATAAAAATGGCTATCCAACAATGTAGTCAGGCAATTCTGCAGGTACAGAAAATGGAAAACCAGAGTATGCCTTCCAAGGTAGATGTGTAGGCAAGGCTGGCTGCCGGAATTGACAATGTTAAAGGAATACATCGTACAAAAAGATTATCAATAGACCATGTACTTATCCTTTTTGGAACAGCCAAGTGAAAGAGAAAAACAAGATATCGAGCTGAACTAATTGATTATATAATTCAATTAATTTTCCCCTAGAATGTGATTAGTTACAACTTCTCTGTTTAATTTATACTGGGAGCAGTAATTATTACACAGAAAGTTCCACGCTACATGTTCTGCACAAGTCAAATGGAGCTTGATATTGATAAACTAAATCGTAACATACAAGCAAAGTTCAAAAACTGGTCACAGAAAAAAAAAATACAGGACCTAAGCTGGTTCATGTGGGGGCTGACAATCAAACCACAATTCCACAATGCACAGCTTCAAAACTTAACTTTTTTTCCTAAACCAATGCAGACTTTTGAAATGCTTCAACATTTGCAGAAGTTGCTCTAACTACCAACATTCCAAAAAACAGTCTCATCCCAAACTTCTTTCTAAGAAAATCATGCATCGCATGAGTATGTAACAACTGGCAAGCACTTGAAGCCTGAACATAAGATAAATGGCAGTAATACAAAACGACTACAATAGCAAAACTGTCTTCACTTATTTAGTACTTACGTTTTGACATCACGTGGGCAGGAAAAGTTTATTACAGTTCGAACACCAACAATATCAATCCCCTACAAGTCAAACCAACATTTTGTCAATAAAAAACACTCAAACATCCAACACATGTATTTTCTAATTTTTACATAGGATTTTCTATTTTGCATTAGTTCTTTATTCAAATACGCTAATATACGATGCAATACCTCAAGAAAGTAAAAGGCGAATCACAATGTGAGATTAACATTATATACAAACAAAATCACTTACACGAGCTGCAACATCAGTTGCAATCAGGAAGTCCACTTCTTGCTTTCTGAAAAGGTCTAAAGCCTATAGAAGAACAAAATTTTCTATTAAATTATCTTGTATCAATGAACAGAGCTCAAAATTGCAGAATGCGAGAAAAATTAATATATTACCAAAACAATTTGGGCACACGTGCATAATTACATGTAACATCTACATCTTCCAAATTCAACAATATCTAGCCTAGATTTGCCAAACTGGAATCTGTTTAAGATCCATTATTCGGTCCAGCCGAGATGGCCAGATATCAATTTCTGCAATTTCTAAAGTGCATCAACCTTTTACATTCAGCATCATATATTTGACTAATTTGAGTGAATCAACCGTGAAGTTTTCTGCACTGAACAGTAGCATTGTGTAGAACCTCTTAGGTCCTACATTAAGCCTATAAAGTTAGATGAACGCCATTGTTATTAAGTCGTTCGACTAGTCGCGACTAATCGTCGACTACTCGGCAAGTCAGCACACTGGCATCGACTAGTGCCGTCGACTCGACTAGCTGCGCTAGTCATCCGACTTGCCGACTAGTCGGCCAACGCAAGTCGGGCGGCCAACTGGCCCAGCGTCAGCGACTCAGCCTCAGCTCCCCAACGCGAGTCAAGGAGATAATACGAGAGGGGAAGGGCCGAAGGGGCATACCAGATCCAATCGAGACTCCCCCAGTCCCCACGACGACATCCCCCGCAAGGAGAGGGGAACCATAGCCCACCGCCGCCCCTGTCCGACGTCCACGACGCTGACGCCGCCAGCCGCCACCTCCTCCTCAGCCCTCCCCTGCATCCCTTGTCCCCTATCCACGACGCCGCCGCCACCTCCTCGGCCCTCCCGAGTTGTCGTCGACCCACGTCCACGACACCGCCGCCACCTCCTCCTCGGCCCTCCCTAGTCGCTGTCGACCCCCGTCCAGGCCGCCGCCGCCGTCTCCTCCTCGGACCTCCCCAATCATCATCGACCCGATTCCCGAGCCGTGGTGAGCACTGAGCACTCCCTCCTCCTCCTCCCCTTCCTCTGGCTCTGCTTGGGCTGCGCTCTGCTTGCGAGCGCCTTCTGCTTGCTTGCGCCATCTCTGCTTGCGGTAGTAGTAGGCAGTAGTAGTAGTCTGCTCCTCTGCCGCCGCCTCCTCTGCTTGCTTGCGTCTGCTACTCTGCTGTAAGCCTGTAATGCTCTTGCTTGCTAATGCTTGCTCTGTTTTAGTAGTAGTACTAGTAATAGCAGCAGCAGCAGTAGTAGTAGCAGCAGCAGCAGCAGTATTACATTGCTGATTAGCAGCAGTAGTAGTAGTAGCAGCAGCAGCAGTATTACATTGCTGATTAGCAGCAGTAGTAGTAGGCACTAGGCAGTAGCAGGATTACTAGTAGTAGTAGTAAGCTAGTAGCAGTAGAATATATGTGTATCAGTGTATGTGTATAATTGTTGCTACAAGTTAATACATTACATGCCCTGTATATATATATCCTAGTCTGCCGACTAGTCGTGGCTAGTCGCGACTAGTCGGTCAAGTCGCCAAGTCGGTCCCCTTGCGACTCGACTCGACTTTACAACTTAATAACCTTGATGAACACAAAAAATTGAGCAAGGATTACAAGCTTAATCTCTCACCAAACAGTTAGGTTATTATTGGGATTATTTAATGGCTTAGAAGATGAAGCCAATAAATATGGGGCAAAAAGGCTAGTAAAGGATATGTAAGCTGGTATTTACCATAATATATTTTACACACAATCTGATAAGATACAACATTAGAACACTATGAGCACCTTTCAGTGAAGATGCTGGAAACACAAAGAGTTCATGACACAAGAGCTAACATGATAATAAAAGGAAAATAAAGGAAAAAATATGGATGCTGGAGAAACAAAGAGTACATGACACGAGCAAACATGATAGAACATAAAGAAATTATGGCAAATAAAATCACCTCAAGCCGCTGGGCCTGTGTAAGGTTGCCATGAAGTTCAGCAGCTTTCATCCCGGACAGACCAAATATTATTTTTAATCTGTGAGCAGATTGCTTTGTCCCACTGCAAGGGGACATTATCAATATGTTAAAAAATAAATATATGGTCAAGTACTAGCAACCATCTATCCAAACAGCCATATTGTAAGATAGCAACTAGGAGAAACATCAACCGTATGACACAAGCATACATTAAGTTCATGTGTCATACAGACAAAGATAATGAAAGCTTCAACAGAATGGTGGTACACCATACACATGCACATCAACCATATCTCTTGCTGGACTGTGAGAAAATTGCATGAACCAGTATCATGTATTTTATTTTTATATCATCCTGTTAAACATATGTGCTGCCCATTACCCTAGTTCATCTCAAACATGTTCTTCGTTAGCAGAATAAGAGTAAAGCCAGCTATACCTCATTGCACTACCCAAAAAAGAGGAGCTGTTAAACTGACAGAAACTATAAAAAGCAACCAAGTTCTCCAGAAAACAAACCTGAAAATGATTACTCTTTCCTTGAAAGTCTTCAAACAGAGTGCAAGCAGAACAGCTTCTTGATTCGCTTCACGTGCTCGTCGTATTCTAACTACCCTGTATAAAATTGGGAGAATATAAATGATAAAAAATAAATTATATATAAATCTGCCAATGTACAAATATTGAGGAAATGGAGATGCTGTTAAATGTCAATGACAAAATGCAAAAGCCATAAGCCAAATATTTCTATTTTCTAGAAATAAAACCAAGCAAGAGAAGGATGCTAAAAGCAGAATGAACATACTCTTCGGTCAACGTTGCAGGCCGTTTCAGAGAAGGATCGGCTTCAAGGCGGACTGGTTTGTTTAGTGATAGTTTCACAAGTTCATCAATTTCTTCAGTCATCGTAGCAGAGAAAAGCATTGTCTGCCTTCTTTTAGGACACATGCGAATCTGCATTTATTACGAAACAAATGCGCATTATGGATAAAAGCATTGTGGATCATTAAAGTAAGATGATTAAGAGAATAAATCTTATGGATGTTTGACAATGAGTAGATACTAAGATAGGACCCACAAAGCTTTCTATGGCCAATTTTGGATTGGTGGACGTTGTGCGACCTTCTCATTAACCCAACTCACAGCTGCTCTCTGCACAGCCCCCCTCTTCCTGGCTCCAGTGATGTCACTCATCCCACACAATCAAAACCCGGCCATCACAGAACAAGAAACAAAGTAGCAATATGACCTAGATGTTAAGATTTTGGGAGAGAAGAGAGGAATAGGGGCTGAATTGTTGGTTCTATTGCAAGAGCCCAAGGGGCAATATATAGTGTACAAGAGAAACCCTAGACTAGACTACAATTACATAACTACGCCCTAACACTTACATGACTATTACACTACTACCTTTAACCTAATACTACCTTTAACACTAGACACATGTCCACTCCGGGTGTCAAGATAAGTCAAGTACACATCCAGTATTTACTTGGGATAATTGCCTCAATTTTAGTATTTGTCTAAATGAATAATATACTTGGATTGTTTTCATCCCAAAAAAGGAAACTGGAGTAACATGTGTTTTACTTTTGGATGTTTTATACAATGTTTTTCTAATTTATCTATGTTATTAAACATATAAACCTCTGAATATTCCTGTGTAATCTATTCCCACATACCCCATTGGAAGAACATTTATATAGACCAAAAAGTCGAACTACAAAGTGATAAGACAGCAAGAAACTAGCAGCACAGAAGTTTGGCAGTTACCAGTTCATGAATTTCAGCACTGAAACCCAGTTCTAACAAACGATCAGCCTCATCAAGGATCAAAATAGCAAGATCTTCAAGCCCAACAGAAAGGGAATTGCGCAGATGATCTATTATGCGCCCAGGAGTAGCTACAACAATGTCAGGCATTGACCTTAAAGCTACCTCTTGTACCTGGGAAAGTAGATAGTGTTTCATCAGCATGATAGTAATGAGAAAATATCTAACAGTTTTTAACTTAGAAACTATGCAGAAAAGAAAAAGGACAACAGCAGGAGCATGCAAACAATCACAAATATTACCAGAAAAGTGCAAGGCTACAGTTTCAAATTCAACAACAGAAGCTCATATGAATAACAACGAACAAAGGTTACAATACAGTAGATAAGAATGGTGAAAAGGGATGACTGGACATCACACTTGGTTTTTTTTTCTCATTTTGGCCCTTTTTTATTGAATTTTCGGAAATGGACCTAACTAGAAGCTATATCCAAAAATGGCCCCTTTTCTAAGTGCCAGCACGAATAGCGCTGAGCTTTAACGCCTCATCGCCAGTCTTTGTGGCGCTGAGATTATGTCCACGTCAGCACCACCTCCACGTCGGCCGACTTTCAGAGCCGGTGATCACGGCGCTGACCTAAACTATCTTGGCGCCAATTTTGTTGGCGCTGAAGTGATTTCTTCTGTTCAGTTTAGGCCAGCAGTGAAGTACTAAAGAAACCTGTCCGGAGACATGCCAACAAACTATGCTGAGATCAATGCATCAAGTCATTGTTGATCATGACACCGTTAGTTAAGGTGTTAACTAAAAACAAGTTCTTGTGTTCTTATTCCTTCTTAATTCTTGCATTCTTCCTCGGTATGTGGGTACACACACAAGTGCTGTTACGTGCGTTCTTGTCTCATCGTGCTCCTATTTGAACCTCAAGCCCAAAGGTTCAAAGACTTGATTAACCAAGTTAGGTAATAACAACTGGTCAGTTCTGCCTGGAGTTGGTTCATTGCAACTTTGACTCCGCTCTCTACCTCGGCCTCCAACTCGACTCAGACACCTAGAGGCCAAGGGGCTGATTGGTTTATGGTCAAATGAGCCAAGCCAATTTTTTGGCATAGCCCAAACCTAGGCAAAGCTTAGTATTGGCAAAAAGACCGTTGTTTCGATCATGGCCAAGCCAAACGTGCCTCAAGTCTCAACTCGATCTCAACCAAACTAGAGAAAACTTGACGCATTTTAAGAGCTTTAATGTTCTCAATTATTTATCTTACGAAAAAAATTTGGAAAAACTAGAGAGCTCAAAAATTCAAAGAAAGATTTACTTGGGGAGTGCGATATGACATAATAATTTGAGGCAACAAAAGATTTGTTTTTCCTATTTGGAGTAGGAGATTGTTGTCATCAAAATATGGTATTAGGCAACACTACGTCCCTATAGAGGGTGCAAAGGTCAAGCACACGGTGGATCAATGCATGCTAGCCGATTTGACCGAAATCGGCAAGAAGATGCAAATCGACGATGAACGGCGAAAGCAAATCAATAAATAGGTGTAACTCTAGATTGAACAACAAGTCGACGCGAACATGGCATTGCCTTGTAACTAACCAACCCAAGCAAACATGCATGAACGCAAATATATATTTACTTTTGCATGTGGCCTGATCTTGATTATCTTCTTGTTGGTTTCCTTCTTATTCATGTAAGATAAAGAGAGCTGGCAATCGCATTAGACTGACTAGTCATCAACCCGTGCGCCTGCACGGGCAAGCACATTTAAAGTGATGTACTTTTACATTTTCTAAATCTAAAAGATCATTGTATGTCGGTAGAAACATTGTCTTGATTCGCAAAAACCTATATTTTTTAAATCGTACATTCGTACTCACTCTGTCACCAAATATAGATCATCACAGAATGCAAGCAGTAAAACATTATTAGATTAAACCATCTGTATGTCAAAAATTATGGAGATTGGCCACGTGAATTTGGTACTGCTAGATTCAGCATGAAATATACTTTCATAGTATATATTTGACCAGTACTGCTCTCAGACATCGGCATAATCTCAAAAACACAGATTTGACCATTACTTTTTTTACCGATAAGCAGTAGGAGAGATTCCTGCTACATATAAATTAATAAAATGAATAAATATATATACATTAATATGGAAGTTCTTTTGTTAAAAAATCTACTCACATCATTTTGGTGTGACAAATCTAAATATTTTGTGTATATTTAACATATTTTAAATATTACACATTCTGAATGACATCTATCTATGAACGGAGGGAGTATAATAGAAGTTAGTGGTCAAAGTAGTGCTCCCTTCGGTCACAAAAAGAGTGACACTTTTTTACATCAATAAGACGCCACTTTGACCACTAAAATGAGATATTTCATATTTGGAATTATAGTTTAGAATATTGCATTTTTTTGTTTTAAAATTGAAAGATCAAATTTATGCAGAATTTAAGAATATTTAAATACCGTAATTTAACACTTCAAATGTAAATATATATGAATTTAATTATATTTTCTGAAATTTGTTTAATTTTAATGTGTGTTTTTCTAGCTTTTTCCAAATAGGATTAAGTGAGGGTTCCTAGAGGCCTCCAATTAGTATAGATATAGACTCTGAAGCACGGACACTTGGGAAAACTACTGTATCCGTGTCAAACGGCGTGTCGGACACGGACACGTGTCGGACACATCTCCGACATGTGTCGGCGGAGTATCGGTGACTTTAATAATAAATTTTTATTTTTAAAATTCCCGATACGTGTCGGACACGCCGTGGCCGCGTGTCCGACACGTATGAGGACACAGCCCGGCCCAACACATGCTAGGTTTCCTTTTTGTTGCCTCGGTCCCACACAACCGCCGCGGCCACGCTTCCGATCCGATCGCGCGTGAAGCCCGCGCCGCCGAGGTCGCGCCACGGCCAGCTGAGCGCCGCCTCGCCGTCGCCGCCGCCACGGATCTAGCTCCGGTTGAGGTCGCGCAGTCGGCTGGAGCTCGGGAGGGTCGCGCTGTCGGATCCAGCTCCGGTCCTCCCTCGCGCGACCTCGGCCGGCGGCTCCTCGCCCTCCTCCTCCTCGCGCGGATCGGCTCGGGCCGAGGTCGCGCGCCACCGGAGCTCGGGAGGTCGTGCCGCCGGATCTAGCTCGGTCCTCCTCGCGCGACGTCCGCCGGCGGCTCCTCGGCTCCTCCTCCTCGCGCGACCTCGGCCGGCGGCAGGCTCCTCCCTCCGGTCGACCTCCACTCGGGACCTCCTCGCGTGGTCGCGCGCCGGCCGGCTCCTCGCCTCGCGCCGCAGCTCCAACCTCAGTCCCTCGCGCCGCAGCTCCAACCTCAGGTGAGGTGAGTACTGATGGGCGATGGTGATGCAGTGATGCACTGATGGGCCGATGGCTATACTGATGGTGATGCACTGATGCTTATTGCTTTGGCTTTGCTTGCTTGTGATAGACTGATGCTTTAGTATTAGTATGTATGTTGATGTTGGCCCAGAATGGAGGATTGGAGGCTGCATCATGTACCGATGCTTTGCTTAATTGCTTGTGACTTGTGAATTGTGATACACTGAGAGTCTGAGACAGTGAGACTTAGTATGTACTGATGCTATGCTTGTGATACATAAATGAATTGATGCATCAGTACACAAGCATCAATGCATCAATTCATTTATGTATCACAAGCATAGCATCAGTACACAAGCATTTTAGAAAAATGATGCATTCATGCTTGTTCTCAATTTCTCATGTTAATATGTTAGTATGTTACTGATTGCTTGTTTTCATCATTTTAGAAAAATGGAAACCGGTAATTCTAGTGCTAGAGAGGAGCAAACCAACAATAGGTTCAAGCCTCCATTGTGGAATCATGTTGACGTTGTAGACAAGGGTGGTCCAGGAGGAGGAAATGTGAAATGGATATGCAAGTATTGCAAATATGTTGGCACTAGTAGCTACTCTAGAGTCAAAGCGCACTTGCTGAAAATTACTAATGGTGGAATCAAGGTATGTCCTAAGGTGACAGTACCTATTCTTGCTCAGCTTAAAAGTGAAGTTGCAAAGGCTGAGGATGAACAAGCAAAAACAAGGCCAAGAGAAGTTCCCTTGCCACCATCAACTGTCGGTAGTGGAACTGGTGTTAGTGCTAGTGTTTCTTCATCAAGCATGGACTCGACTATGTTGGGGAATAAGAAGCTGAGGGGACCTACTTCACCATTAGAGAAAGCTTAGGCCATGGAATTGCGCAATCAACTGGATGCACAAATTGCAAGGATGTTTTACTCTGGAGGTATGCAATCAACTTGAAATCATAGTTTCAATTTTATCCAACTTACCATATGCATTCAACTAACTTTGGTTATGTGAAATTTACAGGATTGTCTTTCAATCTAGCAAGAAATCCACATTTTCAACAGTCGTACACCTTTGCTGCAAGCCATGGTAAGCTTGCTGGTTATGTCCCATCTGGGTACAACAAGTTGAGGACTACACTTCTTCAATAAGAAAGGACTCACATTGAGGCCTGAAAAGGGTGTCACCATTTGTTCAGATGGATGGTCAGATGCGCAGAGGCGACCTCTCATTAACTTTCTCGCTATTTCTGAGGGCGCACCGATGTTCTTGCAAGCTATCAATGCTGAAGGCGAGGTGAAGACAAAAGAGTACATTTCTGAAAAGTTGATTGCTGTTATTGAAGAAGCGGGTGCAAGAAGTGTTGTCCAAGTCATCACTGACAATGCTGCAAATTGCAAAGGTGCGGGTTTGATTATTCAACAGAAGTACACTCATATTTTTTGGACTCCTTGTGTTGTTCATACTCTCAATCTTGCTCTTAAGAGTATTTGTGCTGCTAAAATGCCAAGAACTAATGATGAAGAATTAATCTTTCATGAGTGCCATTGGATAACTGAGATCTCTGAAGATGCGAATATGATTAAGAATTTTATAATGATTCATGGCATGAGGCTATCAATGTTCAGTGAGTTTAGCAAGCTGAAGTTATTTGCTATTGCTGAGACGAGGTTTGCCTCAGTTGTGGTTATGTTGAAGCGGTTTTGCATGGTCAAGAGGGCTCTCCAAAACATGGTGATTAGTGACCAATGGGAGACATATAGAGATGACAATAGAGGGTTGGCACAAACCATTAGAGAACTAGTACTCAATGATGTGTGGTGGGACAAGGTGAACTAAATTGTTGAATTCACTGAGCCAATCTATGAAATGATTCGTGTGGCGGACACCGACACACCATGCCTTCATCTAATTTATGAGATGTGGGATGCAATGATTGAGAATGTAAAGAAAGTGATATATAGGCGTGAAGGTAAGGAAGACGATGAGGAGTCCACATTTTACTCGGTTGTTCAAAGCATATTGGTTGATCATTGGGCAAAAGGCAACACTCCACTCCATTGTTTGGCATATTCACTCAATCCAAGGTGAACTACAAATCTTCCTTTTGCTTTTGCTAACACTTTAGTTTCACAAAATTCTAATCCATTTTTCTTTGTAGATATTATAGTGAGAAGTGGATCAGTCAAGAAGGTGAGATTTCACAAATGAGAATGAAGTGCTTCAAAAAGTTCTTCCCTATGCTTGAAGATTTGAAGAAAGTGAAAGAAGAATATGCAAGATTTTTCACTTGTTTTGGAGAATTCAATGACTTTGATTCTATTTATGACAGATGGATCCTTGATCCAATGAATTGGTGGGCAAATCATGGACAATCCGTTCCTGTGCTGCAAAGTTTGGCTCTCAAATTGGTTAACCAATCGGCTTCATCTTCTTGTTGTGAAAGAAACTGGAGCACATATAGCTTCATCAACAGCATGAAAAGAAACAAATTAACTCCTGAGCGTGCTGAAGATTTGGTATTTGTGCATAACAATTTAAGACTTCTATCAAGAAGAACTGAAGCATATAAAACAGGAGCAACTAGAATGTGGGATGTGGGAGGAGATAGCTTTGAATCTTTAACTAGTGTTGGCATTCTCGAAGTTGCTCAACTCTCTATAGAACCAGAGTTACAGAGCGTGTTGTTTGAAGATGACTCTTCTACTGTGATGATCGAAGAAGAAAATAAGGATGAAGTGGAAGACTAAGAGTCCCATCCCATGCTGTCTTTTATTTAGTCTTGCCACTGGAATTTGATTTTGTTATATAACTTAAGTTGAACCACTTCTATGTTGGGCTGTTGCCTAGTGGCACCTTGCTTTTGGTTGAACTATGCATTTAAGTTTCTATGTTTGAACTTGGCTGCTTGTTAATTTTTATCGCTTATCAATTGTAGTTGCTCTATTGCTTTGAGCCTTTGACTTAGATTGTTCAAAAATCAAGTACATATGTTATCTTTATATTCTTGCAACTCTTGCTGATCATGTTAATTCTTTTCCCAGGTATATGGAATTATGATTTCTGAAAATGGTATTCATATGAACAATTGAACATGCCATGATTCATGAATTGACTGCAGGAAGAATGAAGAGGCAAGGGTCATCTTTGAGAGGTACATATTCCGAGTTTATTTTACACTTTACAAAATTTCAGTTCGACTAGCATGAAGAAACATAAAAATGATACATATGTGTAATTTATTCTTATTATTTAAATATATATAGCTGTGTCGCCGTATCGGTATTTTTGGGAAAATGACAAATTCTCGTGTCGGTGTCGGTGTCGTGTCGACGTATCCGTGTCCGTGCATCATAGGTCAGTCTCGGCACATGAAACGGTTGCATCTGCATGCAAAGCAATCTTTTGGTCTTTTATGGGCTTCCGTTTCTATCTTGCATGCGTGCATGTGTTTTTCTACATCTAGCCTTAACATGATTATAGGGGTTTTTTTGCGTGGAAACATGATTATAGATATATTTAACATAAATACATATATTTCTTCAGCGTGTTTGAGAAGGGAAAGCGGAGGCAATTTTGGCTCAAACTTGCAAGATTTTTGCACTGTTATCATCAAATCCATTAGAGCCGAGCTAGCTCAGACCGGTACTTGCACATTAGTACTAGAGACTATTTGGCTAGCTAGAAACATCGAAACAACATTAAAATTAACATGTCTATTGCCGACCATAGTGAGAACATGTGCACAGCTGTACCCAGCCAGTTACCAAAGGCCAGTAACATGTTGTGCACAACTATGTCACTGCTTGTTCATTGGGACTTGGGCAAACAAATGGGAGGAAACGTTCATGTCACCCAGCTTCTGAAGGCAGTGGCATCTAACTGATATGGAGTTTTAGTTGGGTCCAGGGTTCAAAATCCCGGCCGGTAACCGCTTATCGGGGGGTGCCAGGAAAAAAAATCCCGGCCGGTTTTTTAGGGTTTTTCAAATTCAAATTTTGAATTTCGAATTTTGGCTGGTTTTTAAGCAAATTCAAACAAATTTCATCCAAATAAAAACCGGTTTGACCGGTAACCGGACCGGTAACCGGCCCCTGCCCAGGAAATTCCCCGGTACCGATTATACAAACCTTGGTTGGGTCAGCGCCAACCAACATGGTGTCAAGGTAGTTGATGTCAGAGCCATGATTCTCGGCGCTGAACACCAGCTGATGCGGCTCCACGTTGCAAGTGGCGGCTGAGATTGCACTATGCTCAGCGCCAGCTATTCAAGCGTTGAAAAGTTAACACTCGGCGCCATTCATATTGGCACTGATAAAAGGGCCATGTCTGAGAATAGTTTTTGTATGGGTCTACATCTGAAAATAAATTCAAAAAAGGGCTAATTTATTTAAAAAAAATCTCAAACTTGTCAATGCCCTATGTGATGGTATTTATTTATTTAAATATTTGAGTAACATGACTATTAAGGAATCATATTTTACATGATGGAAAAAAGGGCAATTGCAACATGCAAAACATTTCCTTTTTTCAGGTTCGGTTAATCGGAGCTGAAGCAGCCCTATTACCATAATAGTATGTCAGATCTCCATTTTCACACACATAATAGAAACAAATAAGTGTTTAGCAGGCAAACAAATGGAAGACAGATGGATAACATTTGAACACCTTGAAAACCAGGTTGGTTGGTTCCATATGCAGCCATGACTAAAATGGAATTAGAAAATGGGATGCTTTCTCATACATAAATGAAAATGTTTTGTGTTCTGCCGAAAAATATTTAATGCAAGAAAAAAAAACTACAGGGTACAGCTCAGGAAAGCTTCAACGACCAAAAAAAAAATGCAACAGAATACCTTAGTTGAAAGTCCACCAAGAATGAGACAGCACCTGATATCAGTAAACTGGGCTAATTTCTCGATCATACTATGGACCCTGCATTTATAGGAGTCTGAATGGTAAGTTGAAAATTGGCGTTAAACTTGAAAATACTATAATAATATTGATGAGCATTAAAATGTGATACATGTTAGAAATAGAATTAAACTAATTTGCTATAAGCAATGCTGAACAAGTTTGCAATTAGAATAGGAGGAAACTTATATCCTGATTCACTATAATGTTGCCACAACATGGAAAGCACCACCGTATTGGTATTGACAAGCCATGCAGCATAAATAACTTAAGAGAAAGAAAGAATCATCCCATCGTGTGACCATGCTAACTACTCACCTTTCACATTCTGTACAAGACATGGCAACAGAACAAACAAATAGAAAGACTCTCTATCTATTATTTTCCTTGTTCCTGCTTACTCCAAAACAGAGACATCGCTAATTATTGAGAAAAATTGTCATTGCACCTAATCCAGACCATCAATGCACTGTTGATCCCATATGCTCTTCACAACTATGCAAAGATTCCTGATCACAGTGCCAATAGCACAACAGTTCGAAATTCATTCAAAGAATGGGTTAATCAAAAAGTCAGACCACTTCCAAATATATAGTGTAACTAAACGACCTTTCGGTACGTTTGGTTTACAGAATCTTCAAAAAATTACTAAGAATCCCCCCACCCCAACATAAACTTGGAGGATTGTGTCGTTTGGTAAAACTCCCTGTAATCTAAACCGGTAATAAAAAAAATTACCTCATTCGTCAGATTACAACCAATCGTGTGAATCTGTTTACCTTAAAAAATGATGTTTCTCTTAGATTGCAGAGGTAAAGCATTCTTTATTGTAGCAATTTTATCATAAATATTAAAACAACAGATTATGGAAGTAAAATATCAAATATTTAGAATACAAAATTAAAACTTGAGACATCCAAACACAAATTTACAATATTTGAATTTGTTTTCAAGAGAAAAAAATGAAAGGAGAAAAGGAACTCAAGTGACAATCTAAATACAATAAAAAAACAGCACAAGCGTCCCTAAAGTACAACTTCCAGAAAATACAGATTAAAACATAAACATTGTTTTGATAAACAAAAAAGGAGAGAACTAACTATTAGACAAATAAGGAAAAGAAATGGACCTAACTTAGACATATCCTTATTGGGGCTTAAGTAACTCATGATAAAATAAAAATACAAAAGGAAATGAGCCAATATGAAAGAAGATTACATAGTAAAATGAATATAAGGAACTTACTGAGCAGCCAACTCTCTGGTTGGAGTAAGAATAAGCACCCTGATTGCAGGTACACGTTTTGGCCGGAAAAGCAGACGCTCCAGCACAGGCAAGGAGAAAGCAGCTGTCTAATTTAAAGAAATCAGTCAAACTAAAGATTTATCCAACTTCAAAATGATCCAAACAGGGAAGTTTGTGTTCATTAGAGATACCTTCCCTGATCCTGTTATAGCACTGCCACATATATCCCGGCCAGTTAATGCTAAAGGTATGCATGCAGCCTGAAATATGCAGGGAATTAAGCAAAAAGGATAATGACAACCAAATTAACTTGCAGGCATGGATAATTAAGGTATTTTACTACGTGATAAAAAAAATTGTTACATCACCGGAAACAATAAAAGAAGACTCTGTTTATTGATCAACAACAGGTATATGTCATTAATTATGATTGCAAAACAAACTTTGGAGGTAGCAAACTATAAACACAACTTGCTAATTTTTGCCCTGATTGCTAACTTCATGAAAAGGCAATCAGTTGTGGAAACCTGCTGATTAGCTTATCCACAAGCATGGTTTTATCCTATTCTGTCTCGCAGCCGATAAGGAAAGAAAATTTGAGGAAAGAAATCTAGTGGATATCATTGAAATGTTACAGCTACAATATAACAGTTGATAGCCTTGAGGGTTCCCCCATTACAACATTCCACCTCTCAGTAATATGGCCAACACAAGCACAGCTATTATGTCTAGATTTGACTTGGCAAACAGGAGTTTAACAGCATGACAAACCATAGTTCAACTAATATGACAACCACCTACAGATATCAGTGTGAATCATTAGACTAATGTCATGCTAACGCCACTTGAACCTAGTAACCTTGGTGCTGGCAATGAAGATCGAAGCTTTTGTTAACTAACGAGACTTAAAAAAGAAACTAAGCCATGCAAAAAGCCAAGATACAACTTGAAAAACAATCTGTGCCTTTTGAAGGCATTCAAGATAGTTATATGCATCAAGACATTATTGAGAGTTGAAACAGTATACTAACCGTAAACTGTAACCTCCATTTATTTTTACTTACGGCTTCAACGTCTTCAACAGTTAACTATAGAATGTTCAAATGACTATTTCTTACATCAGTTATTCTGATCTAAGCTAATGTCTACAACAAAAGGAACAAAGCCTGTTATATTTCTCATTCAACTCCATCCCACCAACCAAATACACCCTTAGAGATTGAAGGATGACCAAACGAACCATTTTTGTGAAGAAGAAAAATCTGACGGACTGAAGGTAATCTTATTCATGGCCTAAAGACGAGTTGCAGGTGCAAACCTGAATCGGTGTTGGTTTTTGGTAGCCGAGTGCTTCACAAGCTCGAAGAAGTGGCCGTGATAAGTTCAGCTCAAGAAACGAATTTGCATGGAATGACGCTCCTTCAGACGATGCAAAAAAATTAGAAGGATCCACAGCGACACCCTGTTCGACCGCATCTTCATCCTGTGATTACCAACGCATAAACAATGCGAATGTCAAACGTCAACTAACCATCATTGTTAATTAGTACCAAGAAACGGTGCGTATACACATAGAAAGTACCAAAATACAATGCTTGGTTAGCCATCGGAAAGAATTGGACAGTATCCGCAGCTAGAGTAAACATAACGAGATGGAGAAATCAAATAGAGTACCAAAATGCACTGATGGTTAGCCATCGAAAAGAATTGAACAGTATCCGCAACTAGGATAAACATAACGAGATGAAGAAATCAAATAGCAGCAAAGCTCTAGAGTAAACATAACGAGATGGAGAAATCAAATAGAGTACCAAAATGCACTGATGGTTAACCATCGAAAAGAATTGGACAGTATCTGCAGCTAGAGTGAACATAACGAGATGGAGAAATCAAATAGCAGCAAAGCTCACCTCTTGTGCAGCCTCCTGTCCCCCATCCTCCTCTTCTTCTCCTTTCTCACCACCTTCCTCTTCGCCTCCTTGCCCCTCCCACTTGCCTTTCTCCTCCACCACCTCCTCCTCGTCGTTCTCCTCGACACCCTCTTCGTCCTCCTCGTCCCCGCTCTCCCCCTCCACCTCCTCCTCGTCGCTATCATCAGCATCCTCGTCGCCGCTGCCGCTCTCGTCGCCCTCGGATTCATCGGGGATAGAAGGATAGCCGCGGCCGCGGAGGGCCAGGGAGATCTTGTCGTCGATGGAGGTGGTGCGGCGGCGCACGTGCTCCGCCGACACAGATTCCGCGTAGGACGAGAACTCCCACGGCGACTGCGCCGGCGGCTTGCGCCACGCGGAGGAAGCTGCCGCAGCCTCGTCGTCGGAGCTGTCCAGATCGAAGCGAAAGTTGGGGTCCATGTCGAATTGTCGACGAGAGAAAGGGATGGAGGAAGGGAGATGTAGTGTTGCTTTTCCGGCGCCATCACCAGCAGACCGATCCATGAAGTACAAAGGCACATCCTGGTCAGGAGCCGCTGCAGCCCCAACCTCAGTGCCGAACTCCAGCGGCGCATAGAGGGCACCAAACAGCGAACTCTCCAGCTGCCTCATCTCCTCCTCCTCTTGGTTCTGCTTGGCTTCCAGCGCCTTAGCCTTCTTTTTCTTCCGCTCCTTATTGTTGTTATCCGACTTGGCTTCCTTCCCAACCTCTGCATCCTCAGCAATTTTAGAGCCAATGCCCTCATCATTATCATCATCAGCTCCACTTTTCTCCAGGCGGCGCTTCTGGAGCACGTTCTGGGATATCAAGCTCATCTTGCCCGGAGAAACGGCCTGCCAAAACTACCAACAAATTAGACAAACCTAGTCCCATAAACGCATAGAGCTTCTACTGATTGCAAGGTAGGATACTGATGCTACTAAAAATTAAGTCGCAGGCTTCTAAATTGGGTCTCCATCACATGGAAAACCAAAACGAATTTTACCAACTACGGGGCACGGACGAACGCCCCCGAACAATCAAGAATCGATATCGCGACCAGTATAACAAAGCATGGACGCCACGCATCCAACGACTCTTCCTCGCAAAATGGACAAGAAGAGGTGAAATTGATAGAGGCGTACCGTGAGATACTAACGGCGGCGAAGCTTCGGTGGCCCGGTCGGCAGCGGAAGGCTGGGCGGCGGCTGCTCGGCGCGCGAGACTGGTGGGAGAGAGAGCGCGAGGAGGCTCTAGGGTTTTAGACTTTTTCGTCCACTCCGTGAAAAATATGGGCCTTTTCGCCATTATGGGCCGGATCACGTTGAGATTAACGGGCTTAGTCAGTCCACATATTATTATTTTTTTACAGGCCCGTCTTGTCAGTAACTATTATAATTCTGAGTTTAGTCCGGCGGCCGATCGTTCACCTACCCCGCGCAGCGATCGTTCCCCCACTTCCTCCTCGCGCAACCGCTGCGCCCCCTACTTCTCCCGCTCCTGCAACCATCCCACCCTTCTCGCCTGTACACCCTCGTCCTCATCGTGGTCAGAGAATACCTGGATGTGTTCCCTGAGGAACTGCTTGGTATGCCACCAGATACCAGATAGGGATGTATCATTCCTAATTGATTTAGTCCCTGTGACTGCTCCTATATCAAAGAGACCATATAGGATGCCAGTAAATGAATTGGTAGAGTTAAAGAAACAAATTAAAGACTTGAAGAACAAAGGATTTATTCGGTCAAGCTCTTCACCATAGGGTGCACCAGTGCTGTTTGTCAAGAAGAAAGACAATAGCCTGAGGATGTGCGTAGATTATAGATCACTCAATGAGGTCACCATTAAAAACAAATATCTCTTGCCAAGGATAGATGACCTCTTTGACCAACTAAGAGGAGTAATGTGGGGACCCGACCACTAGCTCCCAGAACACTGCACAGGAGGCCTTTACCCAGGAGGTCCAACAAGACCACCAGCACACAGGCTCACCCAGGAGGTCCAACAAAACCACCCAGGACACCTTGCAAGACCACCAGGAGGTCTGAGAGTGGCCGAGAGGCCTAGGATCACCTTACTTTCATGACCACACCCAAAGGAGGTCACGAAACAAGGGACCACACTAAGCCTTCTGTGATAATGAGCTAGTCCCAAGGATCATGTGCTAGCTCTTCACAGTCTACAGAAGTGATGACATCCAAACGCACTCTTGTATTAACAAAATATCAACAGAGTTACTTACAAAAGCGGTCTTGGGCCGAATATAAAATACAAAAGGTTCAAAAAGGAGGTTAGTCCATCAGCACGCCACAGGCAACTGACTGGAGGGCACAACCTAGGCGCTTGTTCTTCCTCTTCGCTGCTAATGTCTTCACCTGATAAAGATTGCATTAGGCAAGGGTGAGCACTACTACCGTGCTCACAAGTCACACCCGTAGAGTAGCAAAATGACATGCATACATGGATATTCAAAGACAGGTATAATATGGTTGATTTGCATAAAACTAAGTTTCTTTCAATTACATGTACTAAGATTCAAAGCAGGTATACAATAGATAAAATTCATTTTCTAAAGTTCAATTTTCAGTTGGATAACATTCATCATCAAGATGGTGAAGAATACCCTCATGTCACAAGGCTCCCCCTCCCCCCCGCCCATAAACCCATGGGATAGAAATCCCAAAATCAGTTTATCAGAAACCCTTTTTGAAACCAAAACCAATGTGATACGGATTAGGGGGTGTTACCAGGTCTTCACGTCGTAGGATCGAGGGGATAAATTGGGGGTAAATAGAGAAAGCCTATTGGGTAGCAAATGTTGGCAACACACTCCAATGAGATAGCCTCCAACAAAGAACTCAATCAACGATCTCTCTAATTGAATGACCGATTCCATACATCCGTCGCGCGATGTTCCTTACAATCCGGAGGAATTACAAGGACTAGATGGGGGAACTCCCAACCTAGGGGTGCTTTGAAGCTAACCCTAGGCAAGAGCAAAGCTCAAGTTCTATCTTCTATTCTCCTCTTTGTTGGGTGGGGGTGTTGCCCCTTTTATAGTGGGAGTCGGTCAGGGGAAGTTGGGCTCGGCCCAGGCGTCGGGCCGGTCCGATCGGTGTTGAAGGACCGGTCGAACCGCTGGCGTCAGTCTGACCGGTATGGCGGGCGGTCTGACCGCCAGCGGGACTTAGCCAAAATCCCACTAAGGACCAGAAGAGGTCCTCTTTGGAAAAACCCGGTAAGTGTCGGTCAGACCGCCGCCAGGGCCGGTCTGACCGGTTGAGAGGCTCAGCAGCCGGGTGGGTGGTCTGACCGGTCGGGCGGCCGGTCGGACCAGTTGTCTAGGCTTCAGTCGCCGTGTGAGGATGGGCGGTCTGATCGGCTGGGCGGTCGGTCGGACCGGTTATCCAGGCTTCAGTTGCCGCGCGACACAGGGCTTCCAGGTGTGGTTCGGCCGATGGCCGGTCTGATCGGTAGTCGCATACCGGTCGGACCGTTGCGCCTGAAACAGCAGGCAGCTCTTCGTCTCCCGGTCACCATCTCTCTTGCCATCTTCTCCCGCGAAGCTGATCAAACATAAATATGGGGCATGAGGCAGTACCCTGCTCTTAGAGATATCAAAGCGAGACTCGAGTAAGAGCGACTTCACCTCAATGTTAAGTTGTCGCGCTCACGCTCTTGTCATTAGTCCCTTGGGCGTGTTGGAGGTGACTTGGCCTTCTTGGAAAGGAGTCATCCTCGACTCAATGTGTTCTGGCCCCAAGAATGGCGATAAGTTCGCTACATTAACGGTAGAGCTCACCGCGTACTTGTTGCTTGGAAGGTCAATCTCATATGCGTTGTCATTGACCTTCTTGAGCACTTTGAATGGTCCGTCACCGCGTGGCTTCAACTTGGGGGAGCGCTCGGTGGGGAAGCGGTCCTTGCGACGGTGAATCCATACCAAATCTCCGGGCTCAAATAACATCTCCTTCTTGTGCATGTTGGCCTTCTTTGCATAGAGGCGGGTTTTGAGATGAATCTTCTTCACGAAGTCAGCTCGCTTGGAGGCCTCCATGTTGACTCGTTCTTGTAGTGGTAGTGGAAGAAGATCAAGCGGTGTGAATGGTTTGAAGCCATACACCACTTCGAAAGGGCACGTGTTGGTGGTGGAGTGGACGGCGCGGTTGTAGGCGAACTCCCCGTGAGGTAGACATTCTTCCCATTCTTTGAGGTTCTTCTTGATCATGGTCCTTAAAAGATTTGACAGTGGAGCAAAAGGAATGGGAAGCGGAGTATACAAACCGTGGAGGTTGATGGAGTTGGTGGGGTCCATGGTGTTGGTGCCGATGTCCTCATCATAATGTCTAACTTTGAGTGGCATCACTAGCACGTCCATGACCGCGGACACGGCTATTCGAATAGTTTTACACTCTGCAGAGGTTGCACACTTTACCCACATGACACGAATTCTCTAGTTTGTTTGGCATTCATCAATACCACCTCACACTTACTTTGGTGAGAGGTCTAAAGCACGTGACAAGGCTTTTACAATGTATCATTCCACCGCAGTCCCTCCTTGCTAAGGTTTCGCCCCTTTTGGATAAGCCATCCGCAGGTTCAGGGCCCCCTCTTGCGCTAGTGGGACAACATAGGTTATGAAAGACCACCCACGCATCAAAATAGAACAACTGCGATGAAATTTTGCAAATTAATTAGCCAGGTCCTACTCCCCATTCTGAGGACATGTGGTTGCACTATAAGGCAA